>CM031920.1:13311544-13911544 GCA_018703695.1 Prunus fruticosa | reverse complement strand
AAAAAGGGTTGTGCCGGAGTATAATTGGGATGCCATTACCATGAACTAAATCCAAAATTGTAATATGTTTTGCTTTATTTTAATATCTTTGTTTTGCAATGTACAAATGGTTGGTTTGGAGTCATTATAGAGTTGTACGCGTGTCAGTGATGTTAGATCTGAATATGATTTTAGTTGTATAATGTGTATGATAAAATGAGTGACGTTTGGTAAAATTGTAATTAAGCTCACAAAATTTCAATTAATATAGGGTCAAATGGTAAAACAACACTTACACTAGACCGGGGGGCAGGAAGTGTAGTTAAAAAAAAATTACTCTTATATGTTTTCATGTTTAAGTTGGGTGTCGTGTCTCCATTCGCTTTGGGTCTCTCAAAATCTTGGGAACATGAGATTTACAATATGGCTATTTATAATTGTAATCAACAAGCTTAAAAACAGAGACTTTATGTGCAGAAAACTCTTCGTTTCCATTTTGAATATCCATGGCTAGTTCGAGTGGACATGCGACCGAGTGGGACTCTGATGGGTCCTTGGAGTATGTCCCCAAATTTCCAAAGTCTCCTCCACCACCACTTCCATTTCCAACTTCCTCAGCAAGCGAGGGGACTCCGATGATCCCGCTGTGGAAATAAATGATATAAACAACAAATTGGCCCACAATTCCTCAATGGTCCATTATTGGACAGAAAAGTGTGTCAGAGCTGAGCGAAAGTTAGCTTATGTGACTAGGCAAGTTAACAAGGCTCATTACAGAAGAGAGAAGCACATACTTCGAGCTCAAAGAAGAAAGTGGTTAGCTGAGGATTTGCAGATGACAGAGGAGGATGTCATGTTTGAAACCACAACCATCCACAAAGGAGGCAACATGCATCGTCAGGCCATGCATGTGGCTTTCAAAGAAGGTTTCGAAAAATTTAGACGCATCGCTGCTGATGCCCACAAAGATATTGACTGGGACGTCATAACAGGATCTGCTGCCCAAGAATTCACCTATGGCGGTGTGGACCCAACCCAACACAGCCACCAACCAAGTGGTGAATACACATCTTTAACAGCGAATGAGAATGCATGAGAGTGATCTCTTTATGAATCCTTGATTAAATGTATTCAGTCGTTTTTTCTATTCAGGACTTTTCTACTAATACGAATGGGGGTATCCTGGGGTCATGCTTTTGTACTGCTGAATTTTTTGTTCATGTCTTGGAAAAGGTGTTATGTGCATTTCCAAGGGGTTGGCCTCCTAAATTTTGAACATTCACTTTCATAAAACTTCTGCAGAAAAATGTTGCATGCAAAATATTTCACCCCAACATGAACATCACCTTTTTGGAGTTTATTGAAATAAAATGGCTTGGCTTCCACGCACATAATGTCAGAAATCAATAAATCTATGATATCATTAGTGATAATGTGTTGAGAAAAAATGGCTCAATTAAAAAGATACAAAAATAAAGACTAGCGACCGGTTAAGGGTTATGAGCGACCGGTCGGTTTCAGGCAGATTGCAAAGTCTGAATTGGTTTTCAACTCTGTGCCAAAGCGACCGGTCGCAATGTATCCGCGACCGGTCGTAAGGTATCCCGCGACCGGTCGTAAGGTATCCGCGACCGGTCGCACGGTATTCACGACCGGTCGCAAGGTATCCGCGGGTCGCCCAGAACTTGCTGTTTTCAGTTTCTACGCGTTTTCAAGTCTTCCTTTGTGTGCTATCACTTTCTATCGACTTGGAAGGATTTTTCTGATCAATTCTGAGATATTAGAAGGTGGCAAGCAGCTGGAAAGTTGGGGAGAACACTTTGGCAAATTGATGACTTGCTTCAATGAGTGAATACTCTCTTGGTTCAAGAGATATATGGCAGCTAAATTATTGTCTAAAGTGCCTCACCGACGCTGCAACAAGAGGTGAGAAAACTAGTTGCAGAAACAAAAGAGTTGGTGGAAACAAAAAATGTCTTGTAGTCCAGTCTGTCAAGATATCTTCTTGTGTTTGATAATAAATAAAAAAATTTCTTCTGAGATATCTTCTAGTCTAGTTGTAAAGATGAAACTCATTTAACAATTAAAAGCTGGCTACCAAACAAATAGAGGTGGCAGCCATCACTTATTGGATGAACATAATTCGATCATGTAGGCTTTGGTGCTTCCAGCTATCATTTGGATTGCTGGCCTTGATATTTTCAGATTGTTCCATACCAGAGTGAGAGTTATGAAGAGGAAAATAAAGTAGAACAAATTTATTGGGAATTTCACAAGGGGCATCAAAAGGGTTTGAGCTTCGTGAGAGAAAAGTGCGCTAAGTGAGAGTACAGTATCAAAGCACTTGTGTGTGCCATAAATCCGTTGAAACATCAATTCTAGAGACCGATCGCAAGCATTGAGATACCGATCGTAAGCATTGAGATACCGATCAGATAAGTGTCATAAATACTTGCCGAGCATTCACAGGAAACGTAAATACGTATCACTACATACTCAAACTCAGGGTTCGCAAAAAAAAAAACCAATCAGACATGAACCGATTACATAAGTGTCACAAAAGCTTCCCATACAATAAAAACCAACGCCAATAGGTATCATTAAATACTCAAACGCTGGGTCCGTGCATTAAATCAAACTCCTGCATAAATGCCTGGGTCATACTTGGCTGAGTTCCTTCACTGTTCTGCGCACTCTGATTAGGCTGCATATTCTAGGAACTGGAGCAGCAATATGACGGTAAGGACATGAAGAACTGCAATTCAAAATTCATACATAATTACAATCATTACAAGTAAATATATTGAAGTAATATATACGTTATATTTGCTTACAGGCTAGTAAGTCTTGGACATTTCCTTCTATTGTGATCACTCTTCCTGCACTCAGTGCACCGACGTTTATATCGTCCTCTAGCTTCTCATGTTGTCCTTTAAATCTTTTTGGACGACCTTTTGATTTAACTCGATTAGGATCTTTTATTCTCACTTGGGCAGAACTACCTTCCTCATCTTCATTGGGTTCTTCAACATCAGCGGTTGATGAAACTAAGCTAGTAAGCTTCCCACGAATGTCGTCAAATGTTTTTTGCAGTAGGTCAACACCTTCAACAGACAACAACGCCGAATCAATCAAATCAGCTGCAACTTTGCATAATGTCGATTTCTTAACCAAAATACAACCATCAACGCTATCCTTAACTTCTTTTCCATCCTTATCAAAAACTACACCTAACTTTACACTTTTCATCCATCTTTCCAATATATACTTCTCTGGTAAATACGCAACCTGCTTCATTCGTAAAAATGATATGATATGTCGGCACGGAATACCACGAAATTCAAATCCCCGACAGCTACAACAAGCTAGATCGATATCTTTATTATGCACAAGCTCTTTTATCCTTGTAACCCCCGGTTGTACCCTCTCAATTACTTTGTACGTGCAATGAGTCTCATCTTCCTTTACAACTTCAAAGAAGCATAAAAGGCTTTCAAAGTCCTCTCGCTCAAAGATGTCAAGAATCCCTCTTGTGTAAATGCCTCCCATTTGAAGTTGCATTGGTGTGAGAAATGGAGTTGGAGGTTTTTCATTTTGATCAACATGATCAGCCAATAACTCCTTATGCCTTTGTGAAACAAGAGCTCTTTCAAAACGTACTATAAATTCCATCAACGTGTTGTTCTTGTTAATATATTGTTTGAAAAAAGAATGACAGCTTTCGGCCCGTTGACTACTTGACATCCCAGCCGAAAACACATGTTTTACATATGATGGAACCCAATTCTCCCGCAAGGCATGAATTGCGCTCAGCCACATATGCTCTTTCAGCCCATTTTTTGTAATAACTTCATCCCATTTGGCATCAAATTCTTCTCTGCTATCTATATCCCATATGCAATTGCACAGTTCTGAAAAACACTCTCTAATGCCCACTTTCTCTATCAATTTATTCATTATATGCCATATGCAATATCTATGGAATGTTGTCGGGAAGCTTATCGCAATTGCCTTTGCAATAGCTGCATCTTGATCTGTAATGATCATTTTGGGTGCCCCATGTGGCATGACTTTCTTAAATTCCTCAAACAACCAAACAAATGCTTCTGTGGTTTCACTTGTTAGGAAAGCACAACCAAACAATATTGTTTGACGATGGTTATTAACACCTAACAAAGGCGCAAATACCATGCCATAACGGTTGGTGTTGAACGTCGTATCAAATACCACCACATCTCCAAAAATCCCATAAGCTCTTCTTGACCTTGCATCTGCCCAAAAAACATTACCCATCCTTCCTTCCGAATCTAACTTCATCTTGAAATAAAATGATTCATTTTTTTCTTGCTCTCCCAAAAAATGCTCTTTAAGAAGATCTGCATCATGGCCAGTAACCTCTGCTCGCATGTCCCTTCGGTAATTATAGACATCTTTCCTTAAAAACCCAATATTTTCTAATCCCCCTGCTAGCACCTCAACAAGCCTTACTTGTTGATGTACTGGGATGTTAACTTCGGAAAGATGTGCATTATACACCTTTGTAGAATCTGTAAGTTTACGGTGAGATCTCAACAAATGGACTTTATCGTATGCTGTCATTTCATGGTTGTGTTCCTCCTTGAACTTTACAACAGTGTACTTATTCTTTTCATATGGCTTCAAAACTGCAAGTTTAGCCATGCAACCAGTTCGAACACATCCTCGCCTTCTTTTCTTCCGACCAACCTTGCTCTCCGTATGCCCTTGTTTAGAACATACAAATTCTTTCCTTACTACCTCCCCTGTGACTCTTGAAGTTTTGGTTGTATAACACCGAACGCCAAATCCTGCTTTTTTTGCATACACATTATACATTTTTAACACATCCTCAAGGGAATCAAATTCAAGTCCCACTTGTGGTTTGAACTCCACACTTACTTCCGGAGTCACCTCCAATTCAGACTCCATTTCAGAATTCTTTCAATTTAATCCTGGATATCACATAAACATCATAATAATGTCGGCATATGCTCCCAACCAACATTCAAATATATATTAACTACATAATTATATGCATAATAAATATAAACATGCGGTTATATTTTCACGAAAACACAGTTATGAACTTGTCATGTATGGCAAATGAAACCTAAACACAAATTCTTGCTAGCATAGTTTATTCTTAATATGTGAAAAACATTTGTGAACCTCTGCTGTATGGCAAATGATACCTTCCAGATAGACTCTTTTTAGCATAGTTTATTCTTAATCTGTGAAAACCATTTTTCAACTTGTGATGTATTGCAAATCAATCAATTAACACAGCTTTTTGCTAGCATAGTTTATTCTTAATCTGTGAAAGAGTTCTGAACTACTGATGTGTGGTATTCTTCTGAATTGATTGTACTAATCAACAATACTATAGTCTCTTCGTAATCTGTTTTTTCTGGTCAATCTTAATCAGTTCAAACACCGTGCTACCCCCCCCCCCCCCCTTAGGAAGCCTTTCTCAGTCTTTAGTGAAACAATGAAACAACTAACATTCAAAGTAGTGTAACTATTCAACCAAAACAAAAGTTGCGTAACTAATGGCCATATACTTGGTCAAATACTCAATTTCCCAAATATAGAATATCTCTTACCTTAGAATTCGGAGCTTCCTGGAGAAATATGACAATGGAGCAACAATCTAGCTCGATTTCAACCCCAAATATTTCTGGATTCCTCAAATATCACAATGGAGCAACAACCCAGCTTGTACAAATATGGATTCCAACTCAGAGATTTTAAAACCAACAGTATAGAACCAGAGCCAAGTGCTCATTTTCTGGTCTCCAATCATCAAGTAATGAACTCAAGGAAAAAAATATTACACGGGTAGATGAAACTTGCTTGGTATGGTATGGTATGAATCACCAAACTAGACAAATGAAAAGAGAGAAATGAATTACAGAGGTAGATGAAACTTGCTTTGTAGGTATGAATGACCAAACAAGAAAAGAGAATTAGAGGGGTAGACCATAGGGAGGGAGGGAGGAGAATATCAAACCAGAAGAGGAAAAAAAAATTGTGTTCTTCAACAGAGCTTCTGTTTTTGGAGAGAGTGAGGAGAGAGCATGCGCAAGAAGAAAAAAAGAAAGAGAATTACAGCGGTAGATCGTAGGGATGGAGGGAAGAGAATACCAAACCAGAAAAGAAATTGTGTTCTTCAAGAGAGTATTGTTTTTGGAGGGAGGGATATTTTTGGAGGGAGAGAGGAGAGAGCATGCGCATAACAGGGAGTGTTCCAGTGCAATATTTACAGCTAGAATTGCTTTTCAGAGAACCGTTGGATTATATCCAACGGTGTTCTCATATTAAGTCCTCATTTAGAGGTTCTTGCTAGAGCCTTGCCCCTACATATTATGCATATGCGATTGGCAAAAACAACAGATTTAATGCCTTCATGTATGATAAAGCACTTTTAAAGTTCATTGTCAATTTATCATGGTCATGTATACGCCATGTCAATTTATAACTACAAATATTACTAAGTGATATGGTAATTGCTCTTATAAGGCACCTCACATTTCCCTCCCTGACTGATATGGGATTGCTCACCTATCTTGCTTCTTATCAAACTGATGGGTCTTACACGGACATGTTCCACAGATGTATTGGACTGATGTAGTGACATTTGCAATTTATATAATGAATCGCTAGTCATCTCGAGTTCTTGATTTTCGAACCCGTCTAGATGTATTATCTGCACATGTATCCATATCTTAAGAAGAACCAATGGACTAAGTTGGAACCATGTGCTTTATGATGTGTGTTTATTGGCTATGCCCTTAACCAAAAGGGATATCGGTCTTATCATCCTCTCTCTTTTCACACCTATGTTACTATGCACATGACTTTTCTAGAGACTAAAATGTATTTTGGTGGAGCAGTATCCTAACATGGTCTTTAGGAGGAGATGAAAACTTTAGAAGAGCTAAGTTGGATGACTGCTAAGGTTGATTGACCATACTATTCGACAAACTTGAGGTCGACTGAAATGACCGAATGAAATGAAAATGTCGGACGGACTGGATCGACACTTTATTAAGGACAAGTTAAAGGTTGAATGAGTGACCATGCCTTTTGTGAATTCTGAGAATCGACTGGCGGATATTCTTAGTAAAGCATATTCAAGTAAGGTGTTTATGACGCACATGGCAAATTGGGCATTGGAGATATCTATGCACCAACTTGAAGGGATGTGTTGACATTAGTCTTATTTAGGATATAGGATTGATACATTGACTGATTTGTAGTTAATTACTAATTATAATTAGGTTTTATTGTATAATTCTTTTCTTGGAAGATAAGTCTTTGTACCCTACATAGACCTCCATTTGAAAGAGTAAACACTCAGAAATTTACCCAAGAACTCTTTTTGTCCGATATTTTATATGATATTTTTTTCTTCTGTTGATCCTTTATGCGTGAAAGAAAATGCAGCCAATCGTCCTATCATGTCTGATGTTATATTCATGGGTTCTTTGAGGAGCTTCAATCAGACTTGTTTCCCTAACAATAAAATACGTACTTTAGTCGGAATTTTTTTTTTTGTGGACAACGTATGGAACATCACCTCAGCTTGGACTTGCTATGCATGTGCCTCTGAATTTATATTTATTTATTTGTTTTAAATTGACAATCTGTAAAGATTTACCTAACACGGGATGAAGATATGAAAGAGAATTTCTTTTTTTCTTATCGTTTTTGTTGACCCGAAAAGTTTTCTTTCTAATTCTGTGATATAATTAATAAACTTCTTGTCAGAAATAACACGTTTCATATCTTAAATGTTTCTATTTACACGTTTATATCATTGGAATAAAAAAGACAAATTAACCTAATTGTAGTATTATATGTTAGCGGCTACTTTCCTTCTATTCCCACTTGATCTGGTCATTCCACCTTTTTTAATTTATGTGGAAAACTTGAAATCGTTGAATATTATGCTAATACAGATGGTGGAATCCTACGTGAGTATTAAGGCCTAGTTTGGGATTGCTGTCACTTTTAAAAAAAGTTGCTTCTGCTGTGCTTTGAAAATAATTAGCTGTAAAGTAAAGCAGCTCCATGTTTGGTAAACAATATTTTTAAAGTGCTGTTAGTACAAAAAGCAGTGTAAAAAACGTTTGGTAAATTTTTATATAAAATTGTTGTAACTGTGAATAATGACTAAAATAGACATGATGTTAAAAGTGTTATGTACTAATTATGTGGCGGTAGTTGTAGTGATCGAGTGGAGGTGGTGGTGGTAGGGATGGCGGTTGTGGAGGTGGTGGTGGTGGTGGCAATGGCAGCATGGTGGTGGTGGTGGTGTTGGTTGTGGAGGTGGTGGTGGTGGTGGTGGTGGTAGTGGTGTAGGTGGTGGAGGAGGTGGTGGATGAGGTGGTGGTGGCGGAGGATGAGGAGGAGGAGGAGGATGTGGTGGTGGTGATGTTGGTTGTGGAGGTGGTGGTGAATTTGGAGGTTTTGGAGGAGGTGGTGGTTGTGGTGGTGGTGGTTGTGGATGTGGAGGTGGAGGTGAATGAGGAGGTGGTGGTGGAGGATGAGGAGGAGGAGGATGTGGTGGTGGCGGTGGTTGTGGAGGTAGTGAATGTGGTGGTGCAAGTGGTGGAGTTGGATGTGGAAGTGGAGGTGGTGTCATTTTTTAAAATGAATGATGGTATTTTGGGAATTAAAAAAAATCCATTAAATGTTCATCTCTGCTTCTTTTGAAAGCAGCTTTGAAAAGCAACCCAGGGCATGCTTTTAAAAGCTGCTGTCAAAAGGTCATTGCTTTTAAAATAATCGGGATATTTTCTTTTTACCAAACACCTTAAACTGCTTAACTTTAAAGTGAAGCAGGTTTTTGGCCAAAAAAAGCAATCCCAAACGGGGCCTAAGCCACACTCCTGCGCTTTTTTTATTTGAGCGAAATTGAATGACAGGATTTTTTTTTTATATATTGCAAGCGATAGTTTAAATTTTGACCACATAAAAGGGGAATTTCTCACACACACAACTATAATGTCGTGAAGATTCAAACCTAAAACCTCTGGTTTGCAAGTTAATTAAGGCCCCTTTTTACTATACTAGACCCCGTTGACGAAAGACATGAAGGTTAAACACAGAACTCTAAGTGCAAGTCCCTTACACACTCACAAGGCAGAAACTGAAAATTTTATTCAGTAAGGATCAATATCAGAAACAAGTAATTATGTCATTTAATTATTATATCACCCTTGACAAAGTGCTCCTGTCATTATTTCTAAAGTTTCCTGGTGCTCTATATATTTTTTTGGGTAAATACCATGCGATGTCCCTATACTCGAAGGATGGAATTAATCCCTGCTCAGAATTCGGTTTGTCTCTAGTCAGAAAGTGTTTCCAATGGATTTCGAACCCCTGCCATTGAGGCACCAGATAGCTCACCAACTGAAAATGGCAGTACACAACCGCACCGTACCTTGTGGTTATGGTGCTCTATCTTAGCTCCATAGCTAACTTGATTGTCGAAGGATTCTTAATTATTAGAAGACACCATAATGCAGTGTCCACGATTAGTCACCCTTTTCCTTTTCTTCTTTTTCGTAATCACTGTTGTTTATGGTCTATTATTTTGTGGGCGCACAAAAAATAGTACCATGTTTAGTACGTACATTCAAGCCTAACTTTCCATTATTTCACATTCAGCACCTTCAAACTTTATCTTCTCTCTTTTTGTCTCAAACCTCAGTTGATGAGCAGTCACTGATTGGAAAAATCCTACAACAGCTACAGAGTTCATTGCAATTGCAGTTAAGCTGTACTGTACATAGATATTTTTCCTCTGGAATATATGATATATATTATATGTATATGTTATTTGATCTCTTCTCCTTTGCGTGCTTTATAACTTTCATTCTTTCTACACAAGAAAATTTGATGGGTAGTTTTTCGGAGATATATATATAGATGGGTAGTTTTTGGAGATATATATACAGAGACCTGAGTTAAGGGATCCCTCAAATAAGCTTGTGGGGCCCATCCATATTGTATTTTTAAAATTCGAAACATCTATTTTTAGGTATTCCTTCAAAGATTTATTTGATCGGTCAATCGATGGTTGTAGTCTTAGGGCCAGTTTGGCATTACTTATTTAGGGTGATAAGTAATTTTTAAAAAAAATTTGAGAAACCCAGTCTGTTTGGTAAACTATGAGAAAATCACTTATTGTTAAAAATTGCTGTGAGAGAAAGCTATAAGGGAAAGCAGCTAATGAGGTGTTGTAGTTAATGATGTGCTTTCATTTTCTGATTATGCAGGAATCAGTTTAGAAAAGGAGCTAGATTTAATGATTATGCGGCAATTATTTTCTGATTATGCGGGGAATTAGTACCAACAACACTTTTAACAAAAAGTTTACCAAACGCCAAACTGCTTTATCTTCCAGTTGATATCTCTCACAACAAATCTGACAGTGATTATTTCCACAGCACAGCAATGCCAAACTGGTTAGCGTTTTCTTAAACCACCGGGATCGTCGATTTTGTTGATGACAACTAGATGCCTTAATGGTTTCCGACTTTCCTAATTTTTTGGAAGGATAATATTTAAATGAAGGCTTAAAAAATGAACGGTTTCGATCGTTGAAATAAAATTTGTATTCGGATCCTACAAGGCGTCCTTCAAATAATATATATAGGGTTAGGATCATGGAACACACATTATAACACACATTTTTTTAAATAATGGGTCCATTCATTTATACTTTTGTTAATTAGTAGAGAGTTGGATTTAGTTTCAGGACATACCTCTGGAAACCAAATTTAATACATGATCAAATATTTATGAATAATGCTACTATTACCACATTTGTATACCACATTCCCATACCACCTTATATGGTGGATGAGGTGGACAGCTACATCAATTAAATTTATTTAACATTTTTATAATGATTTATTAACACTTTAAAAAACACTGTTAATTAAAATTTCTTTATTAAAATACACTTCATTGATTTCATTGATGTGGCATATGATATGAACATGCCACATCATGTGGTATAGAAATGTGGGATAAAAATGTGGTAAGTGTAGCATTATTCAATATTTACTTGGGTTGACTAAATAAAATCCCCTCAATTTTGGTGGTCTTTTCAAATTAGCACCTGAACTTCTAATACCCTACAAATTGGTACACAAACTTACAAAAACTATACAAATGAGACCCTCTATTGCCCAGATCGTTTGTTGATATGCCAAGCGTGGCCCCAATTTGTCTACTCATGTGGATCCTATGTAGACAAAGCAAATAATAAACAATTCTTTATTTTTTTTAAAAGTAATATTAAATTAAAGGACAAACTACATAAAACCCCCCAACTTATAAGGTCATTTACAAGTTCATACCCGATTTTAGGGACATTTACCAATACATACTCAACGTCACAGAAACTCTACAAATTGCTCCCTCCATTAGCCAAACCGTTAGTGAATCTGTTAAATGCTGACGTGGCGAATGTGGATTCCATTTTTTAATGACGTGGACAAAAAAAGTAATAAAAAATTATATACTTTTCAAAAATAATTTTAAATCATTAAAATTATTTTAAAATTGAATAATTTAAAAACAAAACAAACAAACAAAACCAGAAGAATCCACCACCCCTAAAGGTTGGGGGGTTTTATGTAGTTTGTCCAATTTTTTATTATGTTTTTGTCCACGTGGAATCCCACGTCAATTAAAAAATAGGTCCCACAAATGCCACATCATCATTTAACAAACTTACTAACAGTTTAGCTAATGAAATGGGCAAATTGTAGGGTTTCCGTGACGTTGAGTATGTACTGGTAAATGTCCCTAAAATCGTGTATGAACTTGTAAATGACCCTATAGGTCGGGGGTTTTATGTAGTTTGTCCTAAATTAAATTAATTAAATTTTAAAAAAAAAAAAATCTCTCTCCTCCCCTCCCATCCCGCCGTTCCCACCAGACTTACCCCTTCTGCCACCCAAAATTTCTCCACATACCCACCCCAATCACGGCAGCAATGGCATCAACCTTCTCCACTTTAGCTAATGAAATTGATGCTCGTCGAATCTTAGTAGGGTTACAGAGCCACGGGAGGCCAACAAGAATCCTTTTCAGACTCGCATAGTCCACTGTGACTACGGCCTTGTGCACATGGCTATGAGCTGTTGGAAAAACAACAGTCAGTGACTAAATTAACAACAATATATTTAACATAATTTAATACTACTACGAATTTAATTCAATAATAAATTAAATCAATATCTATCTGTAAATCAAATATAGAAATTAATAGAAACCAATTGACTGACTTGTGTACAAGGTTTGCAAAGTCGTGCAATGTTCTAAAGACAATAATTCATACCTTTTCGGTGCTTCGAGTTCTACAGGTGACTTCCTCCCAACATTCAACTATGAACTTGTATATATTTCTTTGTGTATGAATGAATGAGTGAATGTGTTGTACGTTTTGAACTTTTGATACTTGTGCATTTAAACGTAAGGCTTTTCTAACTTAAATAGGCCTATGTTACCCTTTCTAAAAGGGTTACATTTCTAAATTGAATTCTAAATTATAATGAATGCAAATGTATCAAAGAGAAAGCAGAAGTGTTATGCTTAAGGATAAGTGTCTTTTGGAGATGAACTTACCTTAGTGATAACATATCAGATTTACTTAGTGACGCAGTTAATAAAATTGATCTTGAATTGTTCACTGATGTAGTAAACCAAGACTACATGTCTCACACATAACACATCATAATATACGTTAGTTCATACATTCTTGTTCATTTTGGTCTTGAACAAAGTCCGGGTTTCACAAGAGCTTTATAGAACTTAGCCTCCTACATTTACTCTAATATAGGTGACATCAATTAAGAGTTTTTTTTTTGCCTAAACTCCTTTCGATAACAAGATATTAGTGTATGACTCATGAGCTTGGTAAGAATCAAGATTGGTGAGTAATCCCACATTGCTCGTGGATGGAAAGGTGAAGTGCCTTATAAGATCAGTTGTCATCTCAGCTAGTAAGACATGTTTTGGGCAAGAAGCGTAAGCATGAGCCTATAAGAACAAATCTATGTGAGCGGGGCCTAAAACGGACAATATCTTGCTAAGAGAGTGGGCTCTGACAATTAGTGTGATTAAATGCACATCATATCATGCACATCAGGAGACAACATACCAACCATCATAGGAGTGTCTCACGCGCCAACGGTAAAAAAATTTGACTTCCGCTCGCTGACGGCAACAACTGAGCAGAACCCAACGGACAAATACCACATGGCGCTTCCTGGGCGTTGCGATGGGTTTTTTTTCTAGAAATCCGATGGCATTCGAATTTTTAAAAAAAAAATACCAAAAAATACTGAATTTTTTCCCTATAAATACCTATCAATTTTATTCACTTTCCACACCAAATCTTCATACAAACTCTTCTCCTTCCAATATTTTTTTCATTTCACTCACATTTTTCTACTAGTTTCCATTTGTATCAAAAAACAAATGGCCTCTTCTGCGAAACCGGAGGCGCTTGGACTACTATGGAAGATATTGTGTTGTGTGAGTCTTGGGTGAAAGTTAGTCATTGCCCTATGTCAGGCAATGAGATGCAGTTTTCTCATATGTGGAGAAAAATTCATGAAAAATTTGCTGATAGGTCCGTTTTCAACTTGAACAGAAATGGCCTTGCAATCCAGGTGGAAAATTTTGAATAAAGAGTTAGGGAAATGGAGGGATGCCTTGGCAAAAGCAAGGGACAACATTCGAAGCGGTCAAAATCTTACCGATGAGGTAAAAATTTATAATTCTCGTTTTATTCAATTTAACGTAACTTTTTTTTCTTGCACATTAAATTTATATTTTCTTGCATTTCTAATTTATTTATATTTTGTTGCATAATAATTTTTTTGCATACATTTGTAAATTGTTTGTATTGTCTTACATATTTATTTTTTTGTTACATAATCATTTTATTTCTTGCATTTCTAAATTGTTCATGTTTTGTTGCATAATCAACTTTTTTCTTGCAATTCCAAATTATTTATATTTTCTTCCATATTCATTTTTTAGTTGCATTTCCAATTATTTATTTTGAATAGATCGTACAAGCACAAATGTGGTTCGGTGCCGCGGGGCAAGGCAAAAAAAGTTTCCAGAGTCACCAATGTTAGGAAATTGTGAAAAATTGTTCGAGATTCAAAATCATTTGCACTGCTCCACCGGTTGTGTTGAATGAGACACCGCTCCACGATTCGCTAGCAACCGATTCACCATTGGACTCCCCAGTGGATCAAGACTCACCACTCCCACGTGTGCCGAGACTTATTGGGAGAAAGGCAGCAAAGGCAAAGAAAGGGAGCACTCCGAACAATGAATGTGCACAATTTTTGGAGCAAATTGCTAAGAATAGCACACTAAGACTTGAGAGATACTTGAAAAGAGAAGAAGCGGACAAGGCACGACATGAAGCATTTGCAATTGAAAGGCAGAAGGCACAAGAACAAGACATGGTGTAACATCCCGACCCAAAATAAAAGGAATAGTGAATTAATTAATTTTAAGAATTATGAATTTACAATTTTGGCCTCGAAGTAGGGGTAATTTGGTAATTTTAAGCTGGAAGAATTTTAGGGCAGCGGCTGATACCTTTATGTAGGTGGTACTGAGACGAGTCCGTAGACATGCGGTAGGCTGGAATCGGAGTTGTAACGAAAAAGTTATGATCTAAAAACCCTCAGTGGCATAATCGTAAATAAGTTGAAGTTTGAATTTTGTTAAAAAGACAGAAATACCCTCATTTCTCTCTCTCTCCCTTCGCGCAGAACAGCCCCCCTCCCCTGTTCCTGTTCATCCGAACGGTTTTTGCTTCGCCACCACCTCCACCGACCACCAAATCGCATGATATTAGTACCAAAACGTCAAGCTCACTTCCCTCTTCCTATCCCGACTAATCTCTCTGCGCTAGAACCATCGGAGATGGCCGGAAAATGCAAAAATCCGATCAGTTTCGACCCAATTTTTGATAGAATTTTCGCCGCGATTTCTCCCTCCTCCGGCCACCAAACCGGTCGATTAAGGTATGATTTTCCACCTATTTTTCATGCTCTAGCTGATGGTTGGATAGTAATTGAGCAATTTCTGCGTTATGGTAGTTAATTAAGCGATTGAAAAATCTGCCGGTTTCGACCTCCGTTTTCAGCCACTTCCGTCGACTTTTTGGGGTATGTCCAAGAACAAAAGTGACTCCAAATTAGGGTTATTACCTAGGGTAGGAGTCTTGGCCCTAGATTCTGAAATTTTCCGGCGATGCGATATCGCTTTGGACACCCACGCGTTGCCAGCGCCTGTGGCGGCGCGTGGGCAGTGTGGTTGAGCCACCTTCTGTTCTAAAATGATCTCCTCGCTGTCACGAGCGCGTAGGATTTTACGGATCTCAATTCGGATAACGTTTGAACCCCGAACGGATTTTACATACTGTGTGATTTCCGGGTTCGATATGTTAGAACCGTTGGATCGTTTCCAATTTAATATATGTTGATCTAGGCATTCCTGGGATTGTGTAGGATTCGACGGATCGTAAAATGGAGTCCGGATACTCCGAAATGCCAACCCTAGGGCTAGGATTTCAGGAACCGTCCAATTGTGCGACTGTGAGCGATCCGACCGTCCGATATGGACCAAACGTGTAGGACGTATTTCCTAGACCTTGTGGAACCCATAGGAACTTTCGGATCGTAAAATGGAGGTCGTGGGCCCCGCGGGCCAGGTTGACCAAGTTTGGGTAGTTTGACCCTCGGTTGACGTGAGTCTTCCGAGGTAGTCCCACTCTTCGTGGAGTACTAGAACGACCCTTTTGGATGAGTTTTGACTGTCATTTAATTTATGTTGATTATGTGGGTCTATGAGATTATTTTTATGGTTTTTTGATGGAAATCTTATGATGCTGAATTTAATGGTTTATTTAATTTCGTTTTATATTTAAATGTTTGAATTCTTTATTTTGTAAAGTATTGGTGATATAAGTGGGTTTAAAATGTTCGAGTACCTTGAGTTATATATAAAATATTTGAGGAAAGGCTATCTATGTTGATTTGGTGTGGGGTACTTGGATTGTTGATATGAGATGCTAGAAAGACAGGGGTTAGAATGTCAGTTTGAGTGCTATTAGCACTACCCTAGGTACCTCCCCGTATATAGAATATGCTTGAGAGTTTATCGTCTATGCTATAAATAGGTATTGTGGGAAAGATTGGATTAAGGAAGGGAATATTACTTTTATAATATTTATATAAGGATTACGAACTCCACCATCATACGTACCTCCCCTTGGATGATGATACTTGGAAACAGTGGTTATGGACACTAGGATACATGGAAATGGATATGGTCTGGATATGACGGAACCCGGGGCATACCTTAACGGGTGTCGCTGGAGACCCTTGATTGGGTAGTCTGCGCGCGTAGGGCTGTTTTCAGGCGTACGGGTCTTGATTCTTCGTCCGTACGTGTTGGCTGAGAGTTAGTCCCCCAGTCGGACGGCTCGTCCCTAGCCACATGGATGTTTTGAGGCTGGATAAGTGTGAGCTAGTCAACAATCCCCAGTTGGATTGTTTTCCCCAGGACATGATGTGCACCATCATATGTACCTCCCCTTGGATACTGATACATGGACATAGTGGATATGGTTTGGATATGACGGAACCCGGGGCATACCTTAACGGGGTATCGCTGTAGACCCTTAATTGGGTAGTCTGCACGCGTATGACTGTTTTCAGGCGTACGGGTCTTGATTCTTTGTCCGTACGTGCTGGCTGAGAGTTAGTTCCCCGGTTGGACGGCTCGTCCCTAGCCACATGGATGTTTTGAGGCCGGATAAGTGTGAGCTAGTCAACAATCCCCGGTTGGATTGTTTCCCCTGGTACATGATGATGGTGAGAGGTGGGTGTTATTATATGTGGATTGAAATTCTTGAGAATGTGCTTTGTAAGTACCCTGTACATGTGTGAACGTATGAGCCCTGGATTTGGGCAGTGTTGTTTGGCACCATACGCCTTGGATAGGGTATGGTTGCGAGATTGAACTGTTATAAATGGAATAATTTGATAATGTGTTCATTGTACATACGCCTTGGATAGGGTATGGATTGACCTTTAAACCCTTGCGGGCCGTCAGAGTTAGTCCAGGCCTGTGATGTTTTCTTAATACGATGCTTGGGGAAGAAATTGATAATGTTTCAATGTGTTTTTGTCGGATTTGGAATTGTGATAGATCTGAAGTGTATAGTTGGTTCTGTTGTAAATAATTGTCTATTATCGGAGTTGTGACCGTTGAGATGAGAACTACGTGTGGCTTGATCCCTTGTCCAAGGGTACGTAGGCAGCCTGGGGTCTCACCTAGGTGCAGCTGCGAAATATTATTGCTTTTGAAAGGTTTGATCGATTCTGGATGAGTGATCAGATTTTTGGTGTGGTTAATAGATTTGAATCAGGTTTAATGATTATTGGGGGTTTTCGTATAGTTGTTCAAAGATCTTTAATTGTATGGTTATGTATTGTTCGACTTAAAATCATTGTTGGTTTGGTTTTGAATTATCTGAAGGCCGGAGGCCTATTATGTGATTGCATGTTGTTAACTTGTGCATGCTGCCTGTTGGTGTTTTAAAATGTGTTTTATGCAGGTTGGAGTTTTGGGGAAAGTCCAATTTCAGGGGAGACTCTACCTAAATTCCGGCAGAAAGTCTCGGTTCTTAGTAAGTGGGCCCGGCATCGGGGTGATGTCGAAAAATTTCCACAGGATTCGTCTCAAGTTTAAGGAATTTGGGGCGGGTCCTGTCACATGGAGGATGAAAATCATGGCCATGGATACCACTCATATGTCTCCTGAAACAAAGTCCTATTGGAAGATGAAACAAAGGGATGTGATGAGAAGAAAACTTTTCCATAATGATGGACCTAGCAATACGGATTGGTTAAATGATCAAAACCATTATGTTGGATTGAAAGATTTGCCATATGTATTAAGAATTGTTGTATTGTTTCCCTTTTATTCAATAAAGAAAGCATTAAATAATATGACTGTTTATTAAAAATATTTGCACACGAAAACAAAGTTTAATTAAAACAAACCTTATTTTATTGCAAACAACACACAAAACAAAGCATAATTAAAAACATAATTAAAAACAAAGCATAATTCCAAACACACCACACACAAAATAAAGCAAACTTCAAAACAAAGCATTACTCTTGACTTCATCCATTGTGATTACCTTTCATCTCCTACAAGTGCTCGATCAAGTCAACTTGACGCCTCTCATTGACATACGAAGATTGCATTTCCTGGTAACGATTAATCATGGGGTTGTTGAATCGACCATCCCGAAGTAACAGTTCGTGCTCCAATGGATGTCCATTTGGTCCCATTGGCCTTTTATAAATTCTTGTCAAGGCCGGGTTCATGGGATCCAATTCGAACACCTCTGGAGCATCATAATCATACTCATCCTCCACAATCATGTTATGGAGGATGATGCAAGTCATTATAATGCTCCGCAGCACCTCCTCATCAAACATCCGAGCAGCACCCTTAATAATACCCCAACGAGCTTGCAAGATACCGAAACACCTTTCCATGTATTTCCTGTTACCTTCTTGAAAGGCAGTTTTTTCCTTCTCGGATTGGGGATTCAGAATTGTTTTCACAAATGTCATCCACCTAGGATAAATTTCGTCGGCAAGGAAGTACACACCAGAGTATACGGTATTGTTGATTTGGTACGTGATCTGGGGGAAATGACCTCACAATACATCGTTGAAGACCGGGGATTGACCAAGCACAATGAGGTCATTCTGAGATTCGGCAACTCCGAAGAAGGCATGCCAAACCCAAGTGTCGAATAAAGCTACGGCCTCCAGAATTATACTTTTTTGGCCCTTTCGATTCCCATAATCTCATTGCCAAGCAGTTGGGCAATTCTTCCATTGCCAGTGCATACAATCGATGCTTCCAATCATTCCTGGGAAACCTTGAGCCTTACCTTTTTGCATAAGCCTTTGGAGGTCCCTAGGCGTAGGTTTGTGAAGGTACTCCCTCGTGTAGAGATTTTCTACTACATCACAGAATCTCACCAAGCACTCTAGGATAGTTGATTTTCCCATCCTTGCAATCTCATCCACCCGCTCTCCAGATACCCCATAAGCAAGCATCTTCAAAGCAGCTGTAAGTTTTTGCACCGAGAGAAGACCCAAAACTCCAACAGCATCATACTTCTGAATGAAGTATGTGTCTTAATTACAAATATCATGCATGATTTTTTTGGAACAAATGTGGCTGCATTCTATATCTCTCTCGAAACTTAGAAACAGGATATAACGAATTTGGGATAAAGTAATCTTCCAAGAGATTTTTACCCTGAGACTGCCTGCTACGTCTGTCAACATTCGGGGCACGACAACGGTGGTGTTGCCTTGATTCATTAAGCATACACACCACTACAAGCATTTCTTCCTCTTCTTCATCGGCCTCCCGATCTTCCGCAGCACGTCTTCGTCGGATTTCTTCCTCTTCTCGCTCTTGCCTCTCCAACACCCTTCTCAAGTTTGACATTGAAAGTAGAATGTGTTTTGTAAAATCTCATAAATGAAGGAATAGATAAGATATGGTGTGAGAGGTATGAGTTGATGGTGTAGTTTTATAGAGGGATTCAGAAGATAGAGATGACACGTGGCGCAATTTTAGAAATCTAAGATTATAATTTTTTTTTTAAATATCTGAAAATCTTATTTGACATGGGACACGTGGCGCAATTTTAGAGGTTGAAAATCTTATATGAAATCTGAGATTATAATTTTTTTTTAAATATCTCAAAATCTTATCTAACGTGGGACACATGGCGCAATTTTTTAGGCTGAAAATCATATCTGAAATTTGAGATTATAATTTTTTAAATAAATATCCAAAAAATTTATCTGAAATAAGACACGTGGCAATCGAGAATCTCATCCGAAAATCTTTTTTGAAAAATGATGGACACGTGGCAACCAAAAATCTTATCCGAAAAATGTTATTTGAAATTTTAGGTGATAATTTTATAATAAATAGTGACACGTGGCAACTGAAAATATTATCTGAAAAGCTTATCAAAATTAATGGTTTAAAGTATAAAAAAATTCAGACAAAAAAAAAGTATTAAAAAAATAGGAAATAAAGTACAATGAATAGTATTTGCCCTTGCCTTAGCCTTTTGGGGGTGGAACCAAAATGGCAAGGCTGGAACTATTCACATGAATAGTGCCAGCCATTGCCTTGCCTTAGTCTTTTGGGGTGGACATGCTCTAATCAACTAAGTTAGGTTTCCACCAGGCTTGACTCATTGGATTTGCTTTAATCGCATTCTCCTTAATGTAAATTTAATTTACTCAGGCTTAGGCCATAGTGAAATGTCCTCTAGAAAGTTTCTTAGCCATTACGCTTGTTCAACAACTTTATTTAAAGCTATAAACTCTTATTCCAGTAGATCATGCTATACACATCCTATCCCACAAATGATACGAACACATTGAATAAAATTGTATAGTGTAAGTGTTGATATATTTACTAATCACATCATCATAATAACACAACACACACGAACACGAATTGTCACCCCTATTAGCATGTGCGAAAATTTCTTATATACGTATTTGAAATATCTAGTATATTGTATTTTTAAACAGTGAATACATATTTTGATAACTTTGAATAGTGAATGCATATCAAAGTAGTGCTTGTTCTATCTCAAGTTTATATATATATATATAGAGCTGAGGGATTGGAATCAATAATCATTCATTTTTACAGAACCAACTCCAGTAAAATTACCAAGAAGAAAACATTGAAAATGGAGCACCAAGGTGAAGGAGGTGACCTTCTGCGTCTTTACTCTGCTAGTAAAATTACCAAATAGTAACAGTAGTGTTGTGGCCACGTGCCGGGCGGCAGGAAATTAATTTTTTAGAATAAACGACCAAATTTGGTCTCGTTCATCATGATTCATGGGACGCTAGTTGAACGTCGTGGGGTGGTTTATTGGACCTGTGGAATGTTCAAAAGTCATCTAAGATATATATATTTTATATAATTTGCTTTTTCTAATTTATGCTATATTTGGTCCAAAGGTCTTGCTGTCACTCATCTAAGGAAAAAACATGCTGAGGCTTGTGTTTTAGCTTATAATATGTTCATGCTTGTACTCATGAATTATTTTCGAAAAATAACTTATTAGGGTTTTCCTTTCGTTCTTGGACAGAGGTGGGGATGATAAAGCTCAGGTCGTATCCAGAAACTACAGATATGATGAACAGAACAAGTGTTGTGGCTTCCGGCCTTGGGCTTCCCTTTCGCTACTGGGTTCTGGTCTTACAACTGCCTATAATGTTTTTCTTTTTTCGAGGAAAAGCAAAAGACAAAGTATTTTATATATGTGGGCACAAAGGAAACCTTGCAGAGTCAAGAATGGTGCGGGGAGACATTCGAGATCAAAAGTAACATAAGGTTTAAAAGGCTGCTGTCAAACCAACGTACGGTAATTAAGGTTTATATATATTACCAACAAAACTCAAAAATAAAATTTAAAATTATTGACAACATCGATCCTAGGTATAACCAAACGTGCCCAACCCCCCGACAGCATCTGCACTCAACCCACAGACAGCATTTGGACGGGGAGAAAAGAGAGAGCTCATGAAACATGGGTGTTGAGCAAATTAGAATTTAGTTGTACATAGTCCAATTTAACTATATTTTGGCACGCGGCCCATGACTTTCTTGCATTCCATTCAACATCACTAATTCAAGTTAGGAGCCGAAATCTAACCATCGTTTACATCCGCAGTCTGCACGTAATTACGTAGAAAATTACTATGGAAAGAAAGGTTGAGGATTGGAACCCTTTTTTCCAAAGTAATTTTGTTGGGCACCGGCTTGACACAATTTGAAGAGGTTTTGATGGTTAAAAGTCATACAACAATTAGTCATTGTGATTCTCAGTTTGATTAACGAACAAGTCCATTAATTGGCTAAGTCTTTTCAATTAATGGGAAAAAATGGTCTATTGCAGCTCATCAACAACTAAAATATAAGAAGCCGAAATATTTGGAAGCGTTTACATCTGCAGTCCGAACGCAGTTACGCAGAAGATTTGTTTAAGGTTGAGGTCTTTAACCCTTTTTTCTTAAGTAATTTTGTTGGCTCCGGTTTGACTGGTTTCTTGAGGAGATTTTGATGGTTAAAAGTCACGCAGTTCTTAGTGCAGGGTGATCCGCCCATAGACTACTTAATTAATTAATCTTATCAAAATATATGTGGGATCTCACTGGAGTTGGACTACTTAATCCCATCCAATTAGAGACTAATTACAATAAATCTCATCGTTTTCCCTCTATAGTTAGAGGTTCATTGATTTGCTTTCAGAGCCTCAAACAGTAATTGTACAGAACTCCCATGCATATGCTTTAAGGTAAGGTAGGTTATGTTCATTTGAATCATTTGAGGCTCACAGACCCTTCTCAAGTTTGCAGCTTTTGGTTTGCATGCTTCTATTTGATTTTTGTATGTAACATTCTTAAGGCTTGACCTTTCTCAGAAAAGCTGTCAACATCCGTACACTTGGCTGGGCAAAGTTCCTCAGTTTTCTTTGTGCGGTTATTGAAACAACCAAACAATCAAGTCTTCTAACCCTAACTGTGCAATTATTGCCATGATACTTTTCAAAATGAAGTTGATGCCGTTTAAGGTTGATTCCCATGATAGTTTTCCTCCCTCCACCACTTTCATTTAGGGAAAAAATTAAGTGGGCGTCTTGCTAAAGTGTACAGTCGTTTATATATACGACAGTATAAGTCTGAATTACAATACTCTTGCTCTTAAATTTCATATTAAAACTTTGGATTTTTTTTTCTTTTCTTGTTCTGAATCTTAAACTGTAGAAATAATACTAGATTCCATATATCCTTTTAAGCTGCGGTCTCTTGCGACCTTAGAGCCTTTAATTATTGCATGAATTTTTTTTAAATGATACAATACATCTCCTGTGAATATGTGTGAAGGGTGCTCCATTTGAAATAGAAACCTGTCTTACAGACGATGGTTATCGTTTCCATTGCACACAGGTACCTTGGTCAGAATAATTTGCAGAAGTACACCGCCAGAAGCCCATTTGACTTTTTCAGCCGGCTTTAAGTCTTTATTTGGATCAGAAAGTACACCTTGTGGCTGCGGTACTGAATCATGGCTAGGTGCAGTCTCACCTTAACTGTCTTCATAATTTTTTCAATCTTAATATGGAGTACTTGTGCTTGTGGTGCAAGAGGCACGGACACACTTAAACAAGGTGAGACTCTAGATTACTCCAGCTTCTTAGTTTCTGCGGAAGTTCACTTTGATCACAATAATTCGAAGTATTCCTTCTTATCACAAATCACAGTGTGTATGCATATATGCAAGAATTTTTCTTTGTTTTCTTTTCAGTAGTATTTTCTTTTTTAGGTCATTTGTATGGCAGACTGTAATTTGAAAGTTAGGATGAGGGACAACAAATGTGTTCTAATTAAATGTTACGATACTAGATGCAGCACATGATAAGTGGTTATGGATTGGCTCTGGCAGTACTGCTGCTCTATTGGTAGCGGTGCTTTCGATCGTGTGCTATTTACGAAGGAGAAGAAAATTACTACGTTCCGGTATACATTCTGTAAACTTAATGTGCAGCCGTTTTACAGAACATGTACATATTAACATAATATTGATAGAATGATTCTCATCTCTGAAAAACAAAAAGGGACAGTGATTGAGAATGTATTGGTCGACTTGACGGTCACTAATGTCAACGGGCTTCAAAATGATGGAGTGATGGAACATGATTTAAGAGTATTTAGCTATGCAACTGTCATGGCTGCCACAGACAACTTCTCCATTAAAAACAAGCTTGGTGAGGGGGGATTTGGACCTGTTTATAAGGTAAGTCTATGATTACTATTGAAAGTATTTTTATATCAATTTCCAAGAAATACCTGATATATTTTGTACCATTAATTCAGGGAACATTGGAATCGGGACAAGAAATAGCCGTGAAAACGCTTTCAAGATGTTCAGGGCAAGGAACATTCGAGTTTAAGAATGAATTGATACTCATATCTGAACTTCAACATACGAATCTTGTTCGTCTGTTTGGATTTTGCATTCATAACGAAGAGAGGATGTTAATATATGAGAATATGCCAAACAAAAGTTTGGACTACCTTTTATTTGGTTGAGAACATACTATTACTTTAATCTTATACACACACATCTATTTATTATTTATTTTGAAGAACGTACGTATTGTGATATATATTACTCACCCTTCTAACTTTATTTTAGGTACTGATCCAACCAGAGGCCTGTTACTCGATTGGAAGGCGCGTTTCGGCATAATTGAAGGAATCGCTCAAGGATTGCTTTACCTTCACAAATACTCAAGATTGAGAGTAATTCATAGAGATCTAAAAGCCAGTAATATACTACTTGATGAAAATATGAACCCTAAAATCTCTGATTTTGGTATGGCAAGGGCTTTTGTCCATAATGAACTGGAAGCAAATACTGATAGGATCGTTGGGACATTGTAAGTAAACAATACATATTCTTTATTAACATGCATATATATAATTTCACTTTTGGTTGTTAATCATGCATATATATATTTATACGTACTAATTTTATTTTATTTTTATTCATTTGGAGTAGTGGTTACATGTCTCCTGAGTATGCCATGGAGGGAATTTTCTCCCCAAAATCCGATGTCTACAGTTTTGGAGTACTAATGCTTGAAATCATATGTGGTAGAAAAAACAGCAGCTTCTACAATGATGATCACGTGATCAGTATAGTAGGTTATGTACGTCAAACACATATACACCATGTTTGATAAAATTTTCAGGTGTGAGATTATGATATCCTAAATGAATTAATTTGATGATCTTGTTACATCAGGCATGGGAGTTATGGAAAGAAGGGGCAGGGCTAGAACTTATGGATCCAACACTAGGCGAGTCATGTGTTAAGGATCAATTGTTGAGATGCGTCCATGTTAGTCTATTATGCGTGGAGGAAAATGCCGTCGATTCGACAGAGCATGTCAGATGTCATATCTATGTTGACAAATGAAGGTGTGCCATTACCTATACCTACAAAGCCAGCATTTTTCACAAAAAGAAGGGTGGTCGGCCGGAGTGGCGTGGGTGGAAATGATTTGGAACTTATTATATCAATAAATGGCGTGTCTAATTCGGATTTGGAGGGACGTTAAAATCACTAATATATATTTGGTTAGCCTCAGTTATACTTAATTTCGTAAGTGTTATATATGGTACTACAGAAAATTGTAAATAATAAAGATAGATGATGATATGTTCGAAGCTTGATCTTCAGGTGATGCTGGCTATATGTGAAATTCCAAAATTATTTCTTTTAAAATCTATGTTATTAACAAGGCACTAGTGTCAATATCATAATGTCTGCTCTGCTTTTATATTTTCCACGTAGCTTATCATACATGGTTTATGTTTGTGAAAATTTCTCATGGGAAAATATTTGTGTGTAGATCCTTCATCTTTTGAGCTTCTCTCTCTTCCTTGATTCCTAAAAAACAAACAGGAGTAAAAGACTACATCCCGAGGGTGTTGGCCAAATGCCCTCAAATGTTAAAGTTAGTTCAATTGGATTTGTGAGAAAAGATGCTGCAATAGCTAAACTGGTCGAAGTTTTCTCTCACGGGGAGAGCCGTGTGTGGTGGAACTTAGTTATGTGGGAGAGATGAGAGAGGGAGTCGCCGGTGGCAATGGAGATGGTTGATGGCTAGGGAGAGAGAGAGAGAGTTTTCAGGGGTTTTAGAGCTAGGTTTCAGATTACGTTGAGTGTTGAATGTGACCATGTATTTATAGGGCTCTAGCCATCTAGGGTTTTTCAAAGAATATCTTCTAATTTGGAATGAAGATATTTTTTTCCCCAAAATGTAGAGATTGAGTCAATTAGGGATTTGAATAGGATCAAATCACTAATTGATGATAATATCCTAAATTGATTATATTTTCTTTTAATTAGTGATTATATTCACAAATAAAGATAATATCACATATTTAAGAAAATATCCCTATTTTTTGTATCAATTAATTGGCCAAATAAATGGGCTCAATTACTTACCTAGGAAATATTCTTCTTATCCATGTGGCATCTTGTGATTGGAAGTCAGAATATTTGCTCCCACAAATGCCCTCAGCTTATGCATGGCGTTTGTGAGACATGGAGGAGATGAGAAATATTTTTTGCGCTTCCCAACTGCATCTGGGCTTTCTTCTTTAAGTTGGACTCCTTGTGCAATCTTCTTCTCCAGCTTAGCAAAACCAGCAGCTTAGTTCTTCATGGCAATGGCAGCTCCTTCTTCAGCTCTTTCATCCCATGGCACCAGCTAGCCAGATAGAACCAAAATTTGGATTCAAGGAGAAAATGACCAATTTCTTCAAGAAACCATACTCTTGAAGAAATCAATCTTGAATATGACCTAGATATATATGAGATTGTGTTTGATCTAGCTAGATGCAGATTCCATATTTCAAATGCAGTTTTCGAAAAATCAATTTGGAAAACTCAAAGATGAAAAATATGATGGTTTACTCTTAAGGAATAAGAAGAGAAAGTTTCTTAGAAAACTTTCCAAATCTTGCCCACAAAAGAGACGGCTGCCAAATGACGAATTCTTTGGCTTTTACCCAAAAATTCCTAGGTCAAAATAGTACACATGGCAGTTGAGAAATTCCCAGAATATGACAAAAAAGATGGTTAGGATCCAGCTGGAAATCCTCCTGATGCAAAGGTTGACTAGTCATACGAAGGAAAGATGACTATTAATAATCTTCATAAATTTAGTGAATGCAATGTAGTGCGATGCAGCATTTACCTTTGTCAAACACATTGTTGTCCATCATAATGTAGCCAGATAAGGACACCTAGAGAAGTAATTCTTAATCTAAACTTAAAGCTTGTGAAATTACAATGATTGTCCTATTACAAAATTGTCAAGGGAAGCCAAAAGAAAATCACAAAATGCATACACTTACAGCGGCTCGGGCCTTGCCTGGCTTGGAGGAGCTATTCCATATGGGGCAATTTGGGACACTCGGGCTTTTTATTTTTTTTTTCCTCACTAGGCTGCACTATGGCTACGCGCCTGGGCTCTGCTACTTGGGCCTTCCGCTCAGGCTGCTCTATGGCATGCCTTGCGGCTCGGGCCACAAGGCCAATTCTTCTTCTCTTTTTCTTTTTGTGCTGCCAGTTCTTTTTTTTTTTTCAATTGAACACCTGATATGTAATTTGACTTGCACAAATTTCTTTTTGTCTTGCAGTTGTCCAATCATCATGTTTTGTGAGGAAGGTAATCGATCACCAAGCTCACAAGTGCCTTTGTGCCTGTGGGGTGGTTCCAAAGTGCCCAAGAAGAGATTCGTGGCTAATCTGCACCGCGTTACGTCTAAAGCTCACTTCTAGAAGTGGCGTCCCACATATGCTTCTGCCATACTTGATGACGTGCACGTCAAGCTGGTGGAGTCTTCGACCGACGATGCGCCTTGTGTGGATCTGAATGATCCAGATGCTAGAACTGTCATATTCCGTCCTTTCTATTTCTCCTGGGGCTTCACGTTCCCGTTGTCGAAGTTGTTCAGGAAGGTGCTCTGCGCCATGGAGTGTGCCCCAAGTCAATGTACTCTGAACGTCTACCAGGCAATCATGCGCGTTGAGAATTTGAGTCGTTTCTTCAAGGTAGATCTGATAGTGTGAGAGTTCTTCTACTTCTTCGAAGTGAGGCAACATGAGAAGTATACCCAAGTCCATGTATGCAGAGCCAAGCTATTTGACAGTCTTAGCCAAGGTGATCATGTATGGCACGCAGATGTGTTGAAGGTCAACGGACAGTGGGAAGACGAGGTCGGCAATGGTCCACTTGTCCCCATCACCTACTGCAATAGTACATTATTCTTTTATTCATCCGCTTCAATTTTGTCTAAATTCTTTGATGTGTGACTAACTGACTTCTGTCTTCTACTTGAGAGAATGACATTGGCAAGAGACTGGATGTCACACCCCAATTTTTTTTATTATATATATATTGGTAGTGTGAGGTAAAAGAAAAAAAAAACTAAAACTAAAAATTTAAATATCAAGAAACATGAGAGCTGACTATAAACTTCTATTTAAACCAAAGTAATTTACATTGTAATTTCACAAGCAAAATAACAGGGAAGTAACAGCCTTTTAACAAAACATCCAAAACTATCCACAACTTGTTCTTCTTGTTTCCTCGTCACAAACTAAACTTCAGATTCAAAACCTGTAATAGATTGAATAAGGGGTGAGCACTACATGCTCAGAAGGGGTCCTATGTCTTATGTGATTAGTGAGATTTATAATGTACAATTTATGCAATGCATGAATGAACTTCAATTCTACCCAACCAGTTAATCTGTATAATAGGGCAAGCAAATCTGCATGTCCCATACCACTATGATTTCGAATGCCCCATTATATAAACTAACACCCATCTCAATTATCCCATAATTTTCCTTTTGCTAGTCATCTTGTCTACACCATTAATCTCCAAGCCCAAATCACCCAATCAACAATATTATACCACCAATTTCCTATTCTATTGTGCACACAGGCTCACCTAAACTTGGTCCCTACAATGGTCAGACTCAACTACACAAAAGATCCTTCCCATTACCCTCTTTTCCATAATTTCTTTATCAACCCAAGAATTCTAACCACCGCCGATAACATATGAACATGTCAATATTAATCAAATTATAATGATAATTGACAACATGTAAACACTCAATATCAAGGGTAATAATCAAATAATATTACCAAGTATAATATAGTGTTCACAATATTTAATTAAATCAATTTATGTAAATCCTCCCCAAGAAAAACCCCTACCTCAAATCCAAAGCTATTGTATAACTCCCAGTCGCAAGTCCAAACACTTTGAGCTTCTCCAAAATCTCACCACACTTTAGTTCTCACTCTTTTTTCTTGGTCTACGAATTTTAGGAAACTAAAGCAATTTTAAGTGAAAAACTTATGATACAAGAAGTATTAGATAGTGCTATATATAGGAAGCTAAAGTCGGCAAAGTCCAAGTAATAGATATAGATGAAAGTTAATATTGTGCCACACAACTAGTCTATAGTTTCCTAGACTACTTGGGTAGCTTGAAAGTAATCTGCCACCCCAAATATGGCCCTATGTGTTGGCTTTGTAGAGTGCTTAAGCACTCTCAAATTAAGGTTATATATATATAAGAATACCTACTATGCTTACACCTCCTACTTACATATTCCACCTCATGCTTTAACAAGATTTGAGGACTATATATTTGCAACACGTCAATTTTTAACAGAATGCTTAGAGCATCTCCAACCGATATGTCAAAAGTACCACATAGACATTTAACAGCTAGAAATAACATCTCACATCACTCCAACCGAATTGTCAAAGCTGATGTGGAATGAAGGTTGGAGGTTCAGCTATTATTTTTGACATCCCAAAAGAAAGATGTCAAATGAATATTTTATTATTTTTAAAGACAGTTGGTTGTTACTTTCATTTATAATTTTCCTTTTTTATTTTTCTTCTTCTTTATCTTTAATGATTTGACTGTTACAATAATTATTTATTTGACATATCGGGTGGAGTGTAAAACTGTAAATATCAAATTGCCACATCAGCCATCAAATTTAAATTTGATGTTTAGTATTTAACATCTCCCTTGGAGATGCTCTTAGTAAGCATAAAGGCCTTTCTAAATGCTTTTGTAAAGTATAAAATATATAATAAATATTATATAGGGTTTATATGAGTTAACATAGTGAAAGTTGTGCAATAAAGTTTGATAAGGTAGGCTATACTAGTTTATAGCAGACTCATATCACGTGGCTTGCAATAAATATATATTATTAATTATATGGTGAAAGCTGATATGAATTAACATAGTGAAAGCTATGCAATAAATATATATTATTAAATATATAGTATGCAAAGATTAAACATTAATATGTACATATATATATATATATAATTTTTTTTTTTTTAAATACAGGGTTTCACATGGATTTCGGGCCGGACATGGCTAAGGTTCGCCAGGCCTTGAAAATCCTATCGAGGTTTCACGAATGGCCCTGTGCCCAGGATGTTGAGAGATGGAAATAGTATGGTCCAGACTCGGAGGATCTGCCCACCGAACAGGAGGAGTGCCCGGCCAAACCCCCCTCAAAGAGGAAGGCTGACGCTAAGTCCTTTAAAGATGAAGTTGCAACTTCGGGGCGAAGGATGCGTCTCCGTTGAGAAAGAAGCTAAGACTTCCTTATGCCTGTGATCAGGTCTTCTTCGAAAGAGGTCTCATCTGCATAGAAGATGCAAGTTGGGACTGCTTCTTCATCATCTTCCAGGGTCAAGTACCTTGTCAGTGCGGATATCAAGAACATTGGTGGCATGCGAAATGTTCGAGACACTCCGCTCAAGTATCCTCAGACAAGCTCAGAAACTGCAATCTGCCTTGTAGAGAAGTCTGCTCCCAAACCAATTCGCCTACCGAGAGGCAAAGAAATGTTGATATTCCTCTCCGAAGTTCAAGTCGCTTGCACCAGGTCAAGGGACATTCAAGTCGCTTGCACCAGTCAAGGGACGAGGATCGGACTGGGAGAACTGCTCTTCTGCCTAACCATTGTGATCCAGTTGTTGAGCCATGAGCAATCAAACATGGAGCTGATTCAGCGTCGTTGACTCTTTTGGAAGCAAGGATGGCGGCGGCTAAGAATGCTAGAGAGTCATCTGCTTGGGCAAAGGGTTATTCGGAAATGTGAATAGCTGGTCCAAAGGTTGACAAGTCTAACTCCGCAGAGGATGTATGTGTGTCTGATCTGCTCAAGACGAACTTCCTATCAAGCCCGTCTGCTTGCGTCAAGTTGGTTGATCATATCCATCAGGCTGGTGACCTTGGCATCTTCCTAAGTTTTTCCTTGGTGGTTTGGATCATTCATGGATTGCGTCGTCGCGGTGGTTTTCTTTCTCATGCGCTTGCTTCCAACTACGGTTGTTTGGAAAGCTTCAGTTGAGTGATGAATAGGAAAAAAAATGGATTCATTTGATTCAAGAGCACGCGTTGAGTATAACTTGTACTCTCAATTAAAGCACCAAAATGTTTGACCAAATTTCTCACAGAAGAATATTCGCATATAGATCCTTTATCTTTTGAGCTCCATTCTCTCTCTTCCTTGATTCCTGGAAAACAAACAGGAGTAAAAGACCACACCCGAGGGTTATTGGCTAAAGGCCTTCCGATGCCTAAATTAGTTCAATTGGATCTTTGAGAAAAGATGCGGCAATAATTAAACTAGTCGGAGTTTTCTCTCAGGGGAGAACCGGGTGGCCGGAGCCGCGTGTGGTGGCACTTAGTCATGCATGAGAGATGTGGCCAGCGGCAATGGAGGTGGCCGACGACTAGGGAGGGAGCGGGAGAGAGAGAGAGAGAGGTTTCGGGGGTTTTAGAGCTCGGTTCCGGATTACCTTGTGTGTTGAATGTGGCTATGTATTTATAGAGCTCTAGCCATCTAGGGTTTTTCAAAGAATATTTCTAATTTGGACGGAAGATATTTCAATTATGGATTTGATTAGGATCAAATCACTAATTGATGATAATATCTCCAAAATAAGATAATATCCTAAATTGATGATATTATCTGTTAATTGGTGATTATATTCCCAAATAAAAATAATATCTCATATTTAAGATAATATCCCTATTTTTGGTATCAATAAATTGGTCAAATAAATGGGCTCAATTATTGACCTATGAGATATTCTTCTTATCCACGTGGCACCTTTTGATTGGAAGCAAGAATATTTTCTCCCACAGTTTATCCATAATCTCTGAAGTGGGTAAGAGATCAGAGAACCAATGCCACCATTGCGAGTAAGGTTTAGTGACGAATATTTCAATTTAAAAATTATTCAATTGCATATGTATTGTAAGATCCCACATCGACCAACGGAGAGAGGGTGATGTGCCTTATATGTGCATGCCCGCATCCATCTAGCACGAGGCCTTTTAGGAGCTCACTGGCTTCGGAGTCATGGGAACTCCGAAGTTAAGCGAGTTGGGGCTAGAGCAATCCCAGGATGTGTGACCCACTGAGAAATTGCTCGTGAGTTCCAGAAACAAAACCGTGAGGGCGGAGGGGGGGCCCAAAGCGGACAATATTGTGCTCTAATGGAGCCGATCCCGGGATGTGACAATTTGGTATCAGAGCCACTCTGCCGTGTGGTGCGAGTGTGCCGACGAGGACGTCGGGCCCTTGAGGGGGGTGGATTGTAAGATCCCACATCGATCAACGGAGAGGGGGTGATGTGCCTTATATGTACATACCCGCATCCATCTAGCACGAGGCCTTTTGGGAGCTTCCTGGCTTCGGAGTTATGGGAACTCCGAAGTTAAGCGAGTTGGGGCTAGAGCAATCTCAGGATGGGTGACCCACTGGGAAGTTGCTCGTGAGTTCCTAGAAACAAAACCGTGAGAGCGGGAGGGAGGCCCAAGCGAACAATATCGTGCTGGCGGCGAGCCGATCTTGGGATGTGACATGTACGTTGGTCAGGGCACCCCTGTATCCAAGTTCGAATGCCTCTTCTTACATTAGATTAATTTAGAATAATTTAGACTATATATATTACATTTAATCACGCAGTGTGCCCTACAAAATTTTTTGAGAACGTTTGAACACCAATTAACCTCTAAAAAATCATTTACATTTCTTAAAATGAAATATTGAAAGAAAAAAAATTGGAAAAACTTTCAAATTTAAAATAAAAATAAAAACCAAAACATTTATTTAAAAAAAAAACAAAAAAAGAATCGTAGTTCTGATAAAATATTAACTTTGTTCAGATGATTTTTCGTACAAACAGTAAAACCTCTACTGGCATGTGTCACAATCATACGCTATTACAAATATTACGGATGGCAACATCTCATATATAGATATAGTCTAACACAAATAACAGGGGAGAAAAGCAACAGCATACCCATGAAAACAATCAAGGCACCAAGGACCAAGCTTTAGCAAGAGGACAGCTCACGAGACCAACGACATGCCAAGCTGTTCTGGATATGGATGATGAGGCTGAGGAATATTCCTTTTGAATTATTTTTATACCATTCCATATCATTATGGGTTCAAATTGTAAACACATACAGAATAGGATATGTAAAACTTTGCCGTTTTGAATGCTCACAATAGAAACCTACAGCAGCTCCTTCAATTTCCAGAAAGCAGAGCATAGTCTGGTATAAAAAAAAACAAGCCAAGATACATAGAACAAATTAGAGAGGGAAACGGAGGTTTTAAAGAAAGAAATAGGGGATTTCGCAAAATTGTGTTACCTTCAACTTCTTCTTGGTTTTGGAGAGAGGAACGGGGGCTTTCAAGAAAGAAAAAATGGTGAAATATGAAAGGGCTGTTCTGAATAGTCTTTTTTTTTTTTGGTCTGGAAGCTGTTCTGAATAGTTAGGGAGAGAAAATGGTTGGTAAATGAGGGGAAAGGAGAGAATATGGAAATGCTCAATAGTAGTAGCAAATTAAAGTTTGTTGACCTATGTGGTAATTTGAGAAGGTTTATTTGCTACTTGAATAATTTTTCCCTCAACAGAATCTTCAATTCAATTAATGCAATATCATGAAAAATAATGAAAACATGTGAAAACTTTCTATGTATTTATTATTTGAAAAGAAAAAATGCAGGTTTTTAACATTTTTAAGGTAAGTTTTGTTTCTTCAAAGTAAAATTAAATGTTTTGAAGAGCCAAAGTCAACTTATCAATCCTAAATAGAGAGAAAGAAGATATAGCTTTGATGACGAGATTTGACAAGGCTATTGGAGAGATTTTTTATGATGTGACTCATCATCCTAAAATAGTTGAAGAGGCTATCTACTGTTCTCTTACTGTGTAAAATGGGTTAATGGTACTACGTACAACACTAATAAAATAATAAATGAGCTTTTAATCTCGTATATGTTTTTCAGTCCCATTCCCCTACTCCATGGGGGGACCAAGGAGTTTATTGGTCAACTGCTTTTGGATTAAATCAAGGGTGAGCAGCTATAATTTCAATTAATAATATTTAATGTTAGTTTTTTGGGTACATAATTTTAAATCCACCTGTATGTTTTCAACCGTAGTATGATGAAATATCTAAAAGTTAAGGTGCGTCAAAATTCGTATTTTTGTGTGTGTCCCCAATCCTAACCCACTCAAAAAGAGGAAATATATAAAGAAAGAGAAGATGAAGACAAGATAAGAGAGATAAGCATATTGAAGAGAGTATGAGAGAGAAAGAGATGAAGAAGATGAAAAGAGGATGAAAATAGAATTCTAGGGAGAAGAAGATGAAAATAGAATTCTTCACTGGAACGTGTGTGTTCTTCTTCCCTAACCATATAATTAAGCGTATATTATCTAAACCAGGGTTTGTGGGTTGTATTAATGAGTCAGGTAATGAGAGTATTAAAAGCCCAGCCTGTTTAAAATAGTCAAGTAATTATAAATATAGATATTTATAAAAATACCCAATCCTAGACATGTATTTATAAAAATACCCAAGCACTATTTAAACATAGAAACATACCCAAAATGGGTTTTGGGTATGTGTGTAATGATGGGTTTTGGGTATGTTTATAAATGGATTTTGAGTGTGTGTAATGATGAGTTTTGGGTATGTTTATAAAGTGTTTTGGGTGTTGGGTATTTTTATAATTTCAGCCCCCATTTTGGGTATTTTAATGAAACTCCCTTATAAATAATGCAAGTTGACACGAAACAACAGACATTGACTATTTACTCATATCCATAGTCTAATAAGGTGTACCAAATGAACCCTAAGTCTTATAAATACCTCCATGACACACTTAACTTTTCCAAGTTGGACAAATTAAACTCGAACAAACTCTATAGCCAACAAAGCTTAATTAGGAATAAGTGGTAGGTTATGGAAGTGATGGAGTATACAAGCAAAAAGTCCAGAGTGGATATCGTGTACAAGCACTTGGTGAAATTCTTTTCATTTTTTACTTTCGCTGGGTGAGGTGGGAAAAATCTAACCTAAAATGTCGTCCAATCCGACATACAGGTGAATAGAACTGTAATTAATGACAATTAAAATAAAATAAAGAATCAATGTCCAATCTATTTTAAGAACTTACTTTTACCAGTCGTAATTGGAATGAGCACTAGCCCCTAAATTAATGACAGAAAAGTAAATAAATGGTAATTAAAAAATTTCCCTGATGATAAAAGTGATCGTCCACTAAATTAATTTAATCTTTCTTTTAATCCCACTAAATTAAATTCACCAAAGATAGCATCAATCTTATCTGGTGCTTGATTAAATGTCTGGCTCAAGTCCTCGTCCAAAGTAAATGGAATGGAAAGATGTCACACAACTAACTACGTCATCTAATCCGACAGGTTCTATTTCTACTCTTACTATATTTGTATACCACATTATTATACCACTTTATATGACAGATGAAGTGGACATTCACATCAATAAAAAAGTGTTAATAAATCATAAAGGAAAATAAAATGTTAAATTAATTTTAATTAATATGGCTATCCACCTCATCTATCACATAAGATGATATGAGAACGTTACATACAAATATGGAAAAAGTAACATTATTCAATTTCTAATCATTTCTATTCTAATTGTATCAAATGTGCCCAAATTAAATAAGACAATAAACAACAAAAGAGACAAGCAACTGTTGTCGGTATTATGGAGGCTGAATAATTTGTAGGCATTGTGTATATATTATGGATTGTGATTGGCTTGGAAAAAAGATTATAGAGCATTTTGAGAGATGGAAAGTGCAATTTGCTTGAGAATTGCAAGAATTTTCTGCAAAAAGATTTGGAGCTGCAACATCTCCCATGTTTATCGAGAATTAATGAATGGTGCTGCTGACCAACTTGCTTCCCTTGGATTTTCTTCTCCTTTAGCCCTGGATATTTTTCAAGTTGCTACGATGCCGTTGCTGTTTATTTTATTAGAGAGTTATTTACACTAACACCTTTTCTGAATTTTTTTTTCACAAAACACACCTAAGGTTTCAGAGATTACACGGATACCCTTTGAGGTTTTAACTTTTTGTCACAAAACCCCTTTACATTGATTTTTTTAGTCCAAATATTGATGATTTTATATATGTAAAAAAATTAAGTTATTTACACTATAACACCCCCTTAGGTTTTCGGCTTTTTCACAAAATCACTTGAGGTTTCGGAAATTACACAAACACCTTTTTTAAAATAAAATAAAAATTAGTGATACACAAACACCTTTTTGTTGAGGGGTTCTGTGAAAACAGTTTAAACCCTCAAATGGTGTTCATGTAATTACCAAAACCTCATGGGGTTTTGTAAAAAATTCAAAAACTTGAGGGGGTATTAGTTTAAATAACTTTTAAAAAAATTCTTCAAATAACAAAGTTAGCCCTTGAGATTAGATTGCACATATATTTATTGAGATTAATTTTGTCATCTACAAAGTTAGCCTAAATGAACAATTAACTAAAATGGGTTCCTTTTAAACAAATTGAAACTTCAGGGGGTTGTTCGTGTAGGTTTTGAAACCTCAAGGGGTTTTGTGAAAACGCTAAAAACCTCAACGACTATTAGTGTAAATAATTGATAATCTACTTAAAGAAGGCTTTAAAGAAGTCACTTCGACGAAACATATAATTGGAATGACCACTAGTGCTTCTTTATGGTTACGGAATTTAAACTCCAAATCATAACCTGCTAGAATTCTCAAACCTATGGCCACTTTTCTTTTCTTTTTATTTTATTTTATTGTTGATACAAGCGATAATAAGGAATGAGGATATTATGATCTTAACCACCTGAGTTATAAGCTCTCCTTGCACATAAGATCTTTTTTTTTTTTTACTTTTGATAAAGTGATATTCTAAACTGCTCCAGTATGCGAAGAGGAGAATCAAATTCTAATGCAAAAGAGCATGCATATTGTCTTGACCAACTTTTCTAATCTAAATAGTCTCATCATCCTAATCTAAATAGTCTCATCATCCGATATATGGGTGAATAGAATTGTAATGACAATTGAAATATGGGTTGATTGCAAGTGATTGACCTTGACCTGAAGAAAATAGTGGAATACTTTCTGCCGTAACTATAGTTTTCAGAGTCCAGACATTGCGATTGATAATCCATTTAAAGAAGGCTTTAAAAAACTTACTTTCACGAAGCACACGTAATTGGAATGACCAGTACGCAGTGCTTCTTTATGGTTATATGGAAAATAAACTCAAAATCATAACCAACTAGAATTCTCAGACGTAAGGCCACTATTCTGTTTTTCTTTTTCTTTTTTTGTCTGTTAATACAAGCAATATTGAGAAGGGGGATTGAACTTGCAGGAGTCAATGTTCTTAACCACTTGAGATATAAGTCTCTTGCACCTGAGGCCACTTTTTAAGTTTAATAAAGCGATATTCTAAACTACTGCAGAGAAGAGGATCGAACTCGAGTGCAAGGAGCTGGCACATTATCTTAGCCAACTATCCTAAACCACGTCTACAAACATAAGGCTACATCGTTTTCTCCTTAAGTATATTAATATAGTGTCAATTTATTCTACACAAAATCACTTGAATTTGATATCATTTGACCACTCAATTAAATTATTGAAATTTTAGTACTTCATTAAAACACCGTGTTCATTGATTTTGTAGGACACAATTAGATATTTAAACGGTTTCCTAAAGAGTGTCCCTCAAATAAAATTATTTGAAGAATTCCTTAATAAAATGATATATATATCCCCGATATCTTGGACCATAGGAGTCCAAGAGATTGTGGTCACCCACCGTTGGATATTAATCAAATGGTTCAAAAAAGTTTCTTAAAAGGAGTGCAAGAGTGAGTGAACCGTTGAATTTATATCCAACGGTGAGTGACCACAAATCTCTTTGGATCTCTGTAGTCCAAGAGATCAGGACTAATATATATATGAAATTTAGAAAAGTGGGGGCCAAGGCCATCCTTGGCCTTAAAGCGGCTCTGCCACAGAGCCCATCAGCAATGAGACAGAGTATTTGGGTCACTAGGTTTTGTCACCTAGATCTGTAGTACTGTTTTATCTCTCACTTTCGGACATATGAATCTAAAGTTCTTATTCAAACCAATCAATTTTTCAATTTCGTTTTTAAAAATCAAGCACAACAGCTCGGAAACAACCAAGTAAGCATAAAAAATAAAAGTAAAAAGCAAACCAAAATTCTTACTCAAAACTTCGTAAGCAAAGTTTCATAATTCAATTAACAAGAACGCCAATCTCTTTCTCTACGAAAGGACTCAGGCTTTTGTTTTTCAACGTATAATTTATTTTTATTTTTTTGGCCGAAGTTAAGAAGTGGATGAGGTAAACTCACACACAAGGGTATCATGGTTAGTTGAACTCACCATACCACTTGAGAGCACATCGAAAATCTGACCAACCCAACTAACGCCTATTTTGGTACCTTAATTATAATTTATGAAACATTCATAAATTGTTGTCTGGTGGGGGAGGGGTTGGGGTTGGCGGCTTAGGGATTCCAATGCCTCTGTTGGTGACCAACTGCTGGTTCTCTCTCTCTCTCACCAACGGCCCACCCCGACCCAAGCTCCCTTCTTTTTTTAATATTTTTTTCTTTTACATTTTTTTATTTTAGGTTTCTCTGGTATTCTCCCTTGTAAAATGATAAACTTGCCCCTGCGATTGAAGGAAAATTGAATGGAGTTGTGAAAACTGAACAGTAAGTCTTAAATTGCCTATTCTTATCTAGTTTAAGTCTTAATTGGGTGAAAAAAAAATATAATGAAGGGAATAAAGTCGGATTAACGTGATAATTCAGGGGTAAAACGGCATTTTACCTTTTAGAGAGAAAGGTTGGGAGGATGAATAAGGTTAATTGCAAATTTAAATTTAAATACGGATAAGTAAATTGATAAGCACAATAATATAGAGATAAGGAAAGAGAGATTCAAACTCAGACATTTATACTGGTTCAGTCCATCTGACCTACATCCAGTCCTCAAGCACACCACTTGAGAGTTTGATCCACTATGTTGGAAAAACTCCTTGCAGGTGGAGTTGAAACTTTTACACTACTAGAGCACACTACTCCTTCACAGCTAGAGCACACCACTCTTTCACAGGTAGAGCACACCACTCTAACACACTAGGTGGAAGACACCCTTCTCACCTCACAGGGTCAAACCAACCCCTTTCACAAGTTTGAAATAACTCTCGGAACAAAAAATCTCTCCTATTTGAAAGGGATATACAATTGAATCTTACACAAAGATAACTCTCCTTTCTGAGTAGGTAATACAGAAGAAATTCGAACACTAGAACTCCTGTATGAATTTGAACAAGATTGGCTCAAGAGAAAAAGATATTCATAGTATGATGAATGCTTGTAGGCTTGGATGAATATGTTGAATTTTTCTTTTTTACAACAAATCTGAATACATATTTATAAATATAGAAATATAGCGTTTGAAAAATATAGATGTTAGGAAAAATAGAGCCGTTAAGGAAGTACTCCTTTTACTTTTATTTATTTTTATATTACTCTATTTACTTAAGTTTACAATGTAAATAAGGAAGTACCCCCATTTGGATTCAAATAAAAATACTAGAAAATCAAATTCCGAACAAATCAAAATATAAAAAATCGGTTTTAGGTCAACATACGATTTAGACTAAAAATGATGACTTATTAAGTCAATATATACTTCATATAAAAATCTCAAAAAATCAAGTTTTCTTATTTGATGTGTAAGGAATAAAAGCCGCCAAAAATTATCTTGAGAAAATGATTATTCTAAAACACCATTTTTCATACGGGTGCATTTTTGCTCACCACTTTAACCATAGGTGTACCCTCACCACCATCCTCAATGTTTGACACGTGTCCATAGGTATAATCATGATTCCATAAATACAAAGCAAAAGTTAACTATGGTTATGTCTATGGACATGTGTCAAGCATTGAGGATGGTGGTGAGAGTACACCTATGATTAAAGTGGTGAGCAAAAATGCTCCCTTTTTCATACTTAGCCAATATTTTATAGAACAATTTTTCATGTAGGATATGGATGCATGAAGGGACCTAAAGTCAATCTAGGTAAAGAGCCTTAGATGTCCAATTCACAAAGAGTTTTACAAGAATAACCTAACTCTTCTGTATTGAAGAAATATTTGCTTGAGTGTCGGCTTCTTGCTCAGATGTTCCAAATGTCTTCCAATGTGTACAGTATTTTTGATCCATTGGAAATACTTGCTCCTTACAACTTATCACACTTGAAATACATTAGATAAAACGAACAATTTGTTATCATCAAAATATGCACAACAATATTGAAAACCGTAAGGCTAACATATTCAACTAAAAATTAATTTGATAATGGATGGAGATGCTCATGATAATACAAAATTATCAAAAATATCAGTTGCGTACAATGCTCACCATACACCCACAGTTGTTATTGTTGCTAGTCATGTTACATGATTAGTGGGAATATGCTATGTTAACTATTGGTCAAGGTACATAATGGGTGAAACGTAAGAACTAATAATTACCCACTCTGTCCAATTCTCTTATAAAAGCTAAAGAGTATGCTTAATTATTCCAGGAGCAACATAGCTAATTTTGAGGGAAAGCTTATCAGTCATGAAAACTCTTAATATTTCCACCTTCTGCTTCCTCAAGTATTTCATTCGTTGCTTTCTTCTTCTATGCCTGAATCTATTCCCTTCGGAAACTGGCATTTCCTTGGCAGAAAGAGACATGAAAACTGACCTTGCTGTTCAACATATTCATAGAGTTGAAGTCAAGTCTCTGCTACCAGAAACCACCTGCAACCCCTCCACCAAAGGTTATTCACATAACTATGAAAGGCCCTTACCTCTATGTGCATGTAGTCGTTAGAAGTAATGGAAAAGTAGATTGTCATCTTTCCATAACGAAAAGGCAATCTTTCCAGATGATGAAAAAATTTAAAATTTTGATTGTTCTTTTTCCGTTGATTTTTACTAGCATATACTCGATGGACTGACTTTTTAATTTATTGCGACATGGGTTTTATTTAAAGATAACAACTAACTAGCAATTGGTGGCAGAGGCGGATTAGACCAGTTCGTCACAATAGTGAGCTTGTCCCCATGCACTCAAGTTTGAATCTCCCCTTCCGGTAGATTAGATAAATAGAGTAATTTAGATTATTGCTTATATATATATATATATATATATATATATATATATATATATATATATATATATATATATATATATATGTATGTATATATTAAACTACAATTGATAAAAGCTTGAGAAAAAAAGTCAATATGTGCTAATTTTAATCTAAATCATAAACTGTTATAAGCTTGAAAGAAAAAAAAAATTAATTTCCTTGAGGACCTCATGAGTAATGTTATATATGTGAAATTAATTACGAATATTCGATCATTTGAATTCAGAATCACCTATTTCAATCCAGGTGAGGAGAATAAAGCATCAGCATTAAAAGTGGTACACAAACATGGCCCTTGCTCCGAACTCAACCAAATACACAAAGAAAATACTCCCAATCATACTCAAATCCTCGACCGAGACCAAGCCCGGGTCAAATCAATCCACTCTCGGCTTGGTTCAAAGAAAATGAACAGCGACGATGCCACCACAATGCCAGTCAATTCCGGTGACATAGTGAGTTCTGGGGACTACATTGTGACTGTGGGCCTAGGCACACCTCAGCAGAAACTTTCGCTCATATTTGACACAGGAAGCGACCTCTCCTGGACTCAATGTCGGCCATGCATTGGATCCTGCTACAAACAAATGGAGTCCCTCTTTGACCCTTCCATCTCCACTTCATATGTCAATATTTCCTGTAAATCCAATGTCTGCTCTCAGCTCACTCCAGTCACACAGAAAATACCTCGTTGCTCAACTGACAACTCTACGTGTATGTACGACATGCAATATGGAGACAAATCATTCTCTGTTGGATTTTTCGGCAAAGAAAGCCTCACCTTAACTTCAACTGAGGTGTTCGATGAGTTCCTCTTTGGATGCGGCCAAACCAACCAAGGCAACTTTGGGAGCTCCGCCGGGTTTCTTGGACTTGGGCGCCACAACATCTCCTTCGTCCAACAAACAGCCAACAAGTATGGCCGCATTTTCTCTTATTGTCTACCCTCCACTTCAAGCTCCACCGGTTACCTTGGTTTCGGCAAAGACCGCAGAGCTTCTAAGCACGTAAAGTTCACGCCCCTCACCACTGTCTCTCAAAACCCATCTTTTTATGGCCTCAACCTGGTCGGTATCAGTGTTGGTGGACGTAAATTGTGGATTTCACCTTCGGTTTTCTTATCTTCTGGGACCATCATTGACACGGGGACGGTCATAACCCGCTTGCCTGTGGCGGCTTACAGCGCTTTGCGGGATGTGTTTCGTCAAGCGATGACAAAATATCCGTTAACTCAGGCGCTTTCGGTACTGGATACATGCTATGATCTTAGTAGTTATGTGACAGTGAAGTATCCACACATAGCATTTTACTTTCAGGGAGGGCTGAAGTTGAAGTTGGATGCTACGGGTATATTTTACTCATCCAGTGCTTCCCAGGTTTGCTTGGCCTTCGCTGGAAATGATGCTAATAATAAATTTGCAGTACTTGGGAATGTTCAGCAGAAGACGTTCGAGGTTGTGTATGACGTTGCTGGGGGGAGGGTTGGATTTGCCAGTGGTGGTTGCCTTTGAGAACGCATGCATGCAACAAGCTCGCTGCCCGAACTATGTGCAACTCTAATGGCAATATAGAACAGCAATATGCTAGACTAGTGAACAATGATTTCACTCATAAATAAGGAAGTTATTGTAAAGAGACATTCTCACATGTTTCTACAAATAACTCAATTAGAATCGTTATGATATTAATAGCTCATTATGTTTACATTAAATCAATGTGAATACAACATATCGAATGGGTCTTTAAAAGAGAATTCTAGCTACATGGATGAGCCCAAAGGCTTCTCATCAATGAAAAGGAACCCACAGGTAAACGACATGGATTATATTTCTTAGATCTAAGGTATATTATTAATACTTAAATACACTATTATAATATAAGTGAATTTATAACATCACGTGGCTGTGTGATAGTCCATTGAAAAACTTCTCATTTGGCACCACTTCCTGAGGTAGTAGATATTCATTTCTCCATCTATACTATTAAATAAGAGAACCCACATTTTATTTTATTTATCTGGTCTTTCAACCCTGTTTAGAAACTGAAGATTACTGGGGCAGTGCAAAAGGGATTTGAATTCTTGGATTTTCATTACCCTATGGCATTTTCTAAATTCATGTTGTGAATAGGTTTCTAGAGATGATTTGCAGCTTCGTCTGGACTTCAGGAAATTGCTGCCACTTCTCCTGCTAGCCATCATATGATTCATGTTGGAGCAGTAAGTTTTGTTCCAATATTTTGATCACCATTTTATTTTTGGTTAATTTATATTTCATAAGGTTGCTTGCTGCAGAAGGTGGTGGTGGTGATGGTTCACAAAGTTCAGATCAAGAACTTGCTTTGTCCAGAGCTGTCGATGCTATGGCCCTTAGCACCCTTAGCATGGAAAAGGATTTAGAGTCTTCCCAATCTAAGAAAGAAAGCATCGTGCAAAATAGGAAAATGAATGCCGGGTGAAACAAAACATTGAAGCAACAGATGAGCATTTGGAAAGTCCGCTGAAGAAATACAAACCACTAGAGAGTAGTGGAAAAAAGTGCTTTAGTACGCGCAAAAACGGAAATTTTAATGCCTCCATGTATGAGAAACTATTTAAAGTTTATTGTCATGATCATGCATACCCCACATATATTACTGTTTACCCATTTAAGGTTCAATAATCCTTTTATATTTGTATTTTTTTCAATAGAAAATTATTGAAAAGGATAGAATGATATATATATATATATGCTCTGAAGGCGACAAAAATAACCTAACCCTTAAAAGAGAAGTTAACATAAAGCGGTTTGTTACGAAGAAAAAAATACATAGAAGAGTTTGTAGCTCAAGTGATTAAGAACATTTATTGATGCATTAGTTTCCTTTACCCCCTCCCTCGGTACTGCTTATAACAAATTTCTTAATAATAACAACATAGAGAAAGTAAAATACACAGAATCATCAAGTAAACTTGTAGCTTAGACATGTCAATGGGTCATATTTTGATCTTAATCCAGTGTAATTAATAGGAAATGGATTGGACTTATCAATCCAATAATCCGAATCCGATAATCCAATTATAAATGGATCCAGATATGGATTATGTTAATGTATGAATTTTGATTAATTCTTTTGGCTTCCCTTGACAATTTTGTAATAGGACTTTTATATGTATTTATCAAGCTCAAGGATAGATTAAGATTAGCATCTCTAAGTGTTCTTAAATCTCATCTATCCTATGGAGGTTCAAGCAATTTGACAAAGGTAAAATCATGCATTGCATATCATGCATTAAAACTGTTTTCATAAAAGATGACTAGTCATCTTTGCTCAGTGTCAATTTCCAGCTGGTTAACCATCTGTTTTGTCCTATTCTATTTTCTCTCTCTGCTGCCATGTGTCAGTCTGAACCTAAGGGATTCTTTTGTCTGTAAAAGCAAGTGAATCCCTCATTTGGAAGTCACCTCTTTTGTGTGGAAGTTTTGGAAAGATTGGCTTGCCATCTTTCTCTTCTTCTTCCTCAAGAGTAAACCATATATTTCATCTATGAGTTTTTCTAATTGATTTCTTTTTGAAAAACTGCTTTTGAAATATGAATCTGCATCTAGCTATTTAAATCATTCTCTCATATAGATCTAGATCGGATTCATGACTAATTTCTTCAAGAGTACGGTTTCTTGAAGAAATTGGTGTTTCTCCCTTGAATCCAAAGTTTGGCTTCGTTCTAAGTTGGAGCTTGCAAGCTAGTGCCATGGGATGATCGAGCTGGAGAAGGAGCTGCCATTGCCATGATGAACTGAGCTTTGAGCTTTGCTAAGTTGGAGAAGAAGATTGCACAAAGGAGGTATAGTTCATTTTCCTAAATAGATCTAGGTTTTGCTTGAGCTTGCTTGTATTCCTTTGTAAGAATCTTTTTCTACTTAGTGGATTGCCTAGTCGGTTGATGACTTCCAGTTTTTCCCAATGGTGGGTTTCTGGGTAAACAAAATCTGTTTTGCATATCTGTAATTTTTCTGGGTTTCTGTTCTTGGTGGTTGACTAGTCATCTATATATGCTGTTTGCTGTTTACTTGATAATGATGACTTCACACACTTTCACCATAGTTGTTGCTAGCACAAGGGATGCCTAGATTGATGGGTCCTTCTGAGTGCCTAGGTTGTCACTAGTAATCTTCTAGGGCTGCAGGTACTTTGTGGCATGCTCTGTGTGTTCTCTTGATAGTTGAGTTGTTGTGTCTTGTTTGTTTAGTTAAATTTACCCCTCGTCACCTAAGTATCAATTTCAGATTATAGTTGATCCAATTCCGATAATAATCCGATTCGAACTTAGTATATATGAAGTATAATTTAATTTTTCTGTGCTTTATATTAATATTTAATATGTGTAAATGAGTAATTTTAGTTTTATATTTACTAAGAATACACTTAAAACTAATTTTTATGATAAAATATCAAAGTTTGATATAAAAAGTAAATAAATACAATAAATACTAATGAAATTTTGATTTTTTGCACATCTCAAAATAAATATGATAATAATATGATTCGATCTGGATTCGATGTGTAACGAATATGGATTGATAAGTACAATCCAATAGTATGAATACGATCCAAATCCAATAATCTGATTATAAATGAATTCGGATTTAAATTCAAATATATCTTATCCGAAGCCGACCAGTTTACAGTCCTAGCTAGGATCCGCGAAAGATCCTGCGAAGTTATCAACACTTGATGTTGGAAGAAGTCCAACTAATTAATTAATTTACTATGACCATCCAATACACTATTGCCATTATTGCAAACTCATCATGCCACAATCATCATTACAGAAGGAGAAATTGGCAAATGAACAACCAATCACACAATAAACAAAATCCCATACTTGGCCAATTTACACTCGTTTTCCTTAATAAATATCAATTGCGCTTAGCATTGATGTAGTGCGCCAGCGCCTCCCCCAACCCCACGGCGAGACCAACAAGGCTTTCGCTTTGGTTTCATTAGTGGAAATTTACATTTGCATTTACATTTATGCACTGGTGGGCAGGGGCGGCCCTGGGGTGGCGCAAGTGGCGCCACCGCACAGGGCCCCGAATTCTTGAGGGCCCCCGAAAAAAAAATTGTTTATATTATATATATTAATATTATATAAATTGTATATATATTACAGCGTGCTAAACATTTGCACAAGAGTGCGCATAGTGGAGTTGGCTGCAGCGCGTATTCACTTAACAAAAGGGCCTAACTTCGATTCTCATCGAAGTCCATCTATTTGCCTTTTTTTATACTATTTTTGTATTATAACAACAAACTTTACATAATTATAAATAAATAAAAACAGAAAGCCTTAAAAAAAAGAAACTTTCTACTCCCCCCTTATCATTCTTTTAAAAATTAAAAAAAAAAGTTTTCTCTTCCAAGAAAAGTACTCTCTTCATTTAAAAACAAAAACTTCATAGTTTCTTCTGATTCTCTAGTACGTAATCATCAATCTCTCTTTGGTTATTTTTTCAATCTTGAGACAATTTTTATAATTCTTTCAATTTCAAGAATTTCAACACCAAAAAAGAAAACCCTAATTCCTAAATTCATAAAGACCATCAAAATCAAATAGTCAGCTTCAAATCTCAATTCAAATTCAAGTATATATCTAAAATTTCAATCTATTCTATATATTACATGACTTATTTTATTAAATTATTATCATGTTGGTGATTGGTTATATGAGAATATAGTTTTTAGAATTACTTATCTATTTCTTGCTGGGGTTTTCTTCTAGGTTATAGGGGTTTGGAATTTTTCTTTGTTAATGACATTTGTGTGCAACTACTCTTTAATTTGTCATTGCCAATTTTTTTTTTCCTATGAAACATAGATTGCTTATTGGAGGCAGCAAGGGACTTTGTAGGGGCACAAGGAGCTTATTTTTATACCAAACATACTAATATTTAACTTTATCAAATGGAAACATTTAAATTTTTATGAATTTGATTTTGGATTGTCATGACATGTTTATTGATGGTGACTTTTAGTTATAAAAAAAAAATGTTTATGACATTAAGTTATATTAAATTTTTATTTATAATATTTTTGTATTAGATTATATGAGGCCCCAATTTAAGTTTCACAGAGCCCTCAAAATCTCAGGGGACGGCCCTGCTGGTGGGGTTTAGGTAGCTTAGGTTGTTTGCCACTTTATCAATCAGCAGTGATGGCTAGCCGATTACTTTATGAGGCAACAGTCTCTCAACAACGGAGTACTCTTTCTCAACAAAGGTTTTATAGTAAGGAACACTTGTATGACCCATTTCACCGTTATTATTTATAAATCATCTCTGCCAAAAAAATCACTTAAATCAGAAAAACATTTCACCATTGATTTTTACCGTACATGGTTCACTAAAGGAACTAAAAATTCACAAAACAAAAGGTACATGGTTTAGTAAATCCTATTGTAAGGACACAATCCCAAATTTTTTTAAAAGAAGCTATTGAAAAGGCATACAATAGCATTATATATATATAGGCAAGCATACAATAGCATTATTATAGAAATGATGTGGTAGAAGAGTTTTTGAGATCAAGCACATGGCTTTTGTCAATCTCAGCCCATGTTTTGGCATGCCGTATGTGACACTTGATAGTATTAAATAACAGTTAAGGAAGAAAAGGAGGGAAACCTATGACAATCTTGCAACTTTTTCAATGTGGTTGCCTTCCTGCCGCTGAGGCAAAGTGCTTGGAATCGTCGAAGACTTTGAAATAATGAGGAGGTCTGGTCCTCTCATCTCCGCCCCCTCTTTAGACCTAATGTGGTTTACAATTTGGAACTTGGAATCAACTGTTCTTTGAAAAATCATCGACAAGAAAACGACTTGGAACTTTGAATTCACATGAAAGATGCACGGGTATCACATATCGACGGCAATCTTGTTGAATCATGATCAGCACTCCAAAGCCTAGAATAAAATTTCAGCCAGTCTTAATTTCTAAGATCTTCATTTCCCGGAAATGGAATCGCTCAGTGTTCAAGCACGCGTGATCATCACATTATGATCATCTCAAGTGCCGCGAAAACTAAAATAGCAAGGTGTTCGCTTTGGTTTCGTTAGTGGAAGAAATATCTCTCTTTCTGTGGTTATGGTTGTCTGCCACTTCCTCAGTTTTCAACTTAATTATGATTTGCCTTATAATAAACATATCAATTTCAAGCTGGAAAGAAGGAAAGAAGTTATACCTTTAATTGCTCCTATGTCTCCGTGTGTGTATATATATATATCCAAACCCTGTGAGCAACGTAAATACAAGAAACAAAAGCTAGCAATGCAGCCGTATAACTCAATGGCTCATATCTTCCTTCTCATCCTCTTATTCTCTTCTATTATCTCTACAAATATTCAAGCATGCAACCAAATTGAGCGCAGCTCTCTACTCTCCTTCATCCTCACTCTATCTTCTCCTCCTTTAAACTGGACTTCGGTTAACTGTTGTCATTGGAAAGGCATCACTTGTAATCAGGATGGTTGGGTTACCCATTTGCTCTTACCCTCCAAAGAGCTCAAAGGAGAAATTTTTCCTTTGTCATCATCACTTGGAAATCTCACACATCTCACCCACTTGAATCTCTCCCACAATTCACTCTACGGATCACTTCAAACTGAATTCCTCTCATCCTTGAATCGTATTGAGATCCTTGATTTGAACTATAACCTTCTTTCTGGAGAGCTACCACTTCATCTACCATCTAGCTATATTCGAAAACTGGATTTGTCAAGCAATCACTTCCATGGTGCAATTCCATCTTCACTCTTCCAACAAGCTAGGAATTTGACTAGTTTCAATGTCAGCAACAATATCTTCTCAGGGTCTATCCCTTCCTCTATTTGTCTCAAACATTCTTCTCCATTGACTAGGCTTTTGGATTTTTCCTCTAATAAATTTCATGGCAGCATTTCTCGAGGACTAGGGGAGTGTTCAGAACTGCAGGTTTTTCGTGCTGGCCACAATAACCTCTCAGGGTTTCTTCCAAAGGATATCTATGATGCTACCAAACTTGAAGAACTGGCATTACCTCTCAATTCACTATATGGACCCATTAGTGATAGAATTGCCAACCTCACAAACCTCGTAATCCTTGACCTCTACTATAATCAATTTAGTGGTGTCCTCCCTCTCAATTTTGGGAAGCTGTCCAAGTTGAAACTCCTGAACCTTGATTTCAACAACTTAGAAGGTGCTCTGCCCCCTTCTTTGATGAATTGCACAAACCTCATTGAAATACATCTAGCATTCAACAACTTGGGAGGAGATATCACCACACTTAATTTCTCCAAACTCAGTCAACTTAGTAAAATTGATCTACTTGCGAATGAATTTACTGGTATCTTGCCAATAAGCCTTTACTCATGTCGGTCCTTAAATGCCATTCGATTGAGTGCAAATCATCTAGAGGGATACAAGTTGAGATTCTTTCATTGAAATCTTTGTCCTTCCTCTCACTTGGTCGCAATAGATTCACCAACCTCACAGGGGCCATGAAGATATTAATGGGTTGCAAAAGTCTTCATGCACTCATCCTTACTGGTTCCTTTAAAGGTGAGGAAATCCCAGCTGATAATGACATGGCTGATTTGGATGGATTCCAAAATCTTCGGTACTTGGGTTTGGATGTTTGTGACCTTACTGGTCAAATACCTATATGGTTATCAAAGCTTAAGAATCTAGAGATCTTGAGTCTGACTGGTAATCAAATCACAGGGCCAATTCCAAGTTGGTTGGGGACTCTTCCTCGGCTTTTTTATTTAAGCTTGGCATACAATCAAATTTCAGGTGGATTTCCAAAAGAACTTTGTAGACTACCAAGATGGGTTCATGAACCAATTGCATCTCAAGTAGACACTTATGAATTTGAACTGCCTCTCTTTGGCAGCTCACCCACACATCCAACTTATATATCGACAAAACTGTCTTCCTATGGACGAGGGATAGACCTAGCTAACAATAACGTTAGTGGTGATATACCTACTGAGATTGGCCAATTGCAGCTTCTCCGCGAGTTGTATCTTCAGTCCAACAACTTCTCCGGCGTCATTCCAGACCAAATATCTAACCTCAAGAACTTAGAGAAATTGGATCTTTCTGTGAATCATTTGTCTGGAAAAGTCCCATCCTCATTGGCGAGCCTTAATTTCTTGAAAGAATTTAATGTCTCGTACAATAATCTCCAAGGACCAATACCAACAAGTACCCAGCTCCAAAGCTTCGATGCTTCTGTCTTTGAGGGCAACCCAAAACTTTGTGGTGCCCCACTTCCAAATAAGTGCAGACCAAAGAAGGACATTGATGCAAATAACAAGAACAACAACAAAGACAAGGGAAATGGGCATCATCAACTTCCATGGTTTTATATTTTCACCGCATTGGGGTTCATAGTGGGATTTTGGGGAGTTTGTGGTTCCTTAATTATTAACAAGACATGGAGATACACATATTTTCGCTTCATAGACAATATACAAGATAGGCTCTATGTGATGATAATAGTGCGCATCAACATGATGAAAAGAAGGCTTGGAGGCTAGATATATTATTGTACTTTTTAATTTTAAACTTTCAAATCTTTTCTTTCTTTTTTGTCGTCTTGTGTTCCTGATGGAGTAAGGCACAGTTTGTCCTTATAATTATGTCTTTTTTATGGGATTCGATTTCTTCATGCTAGCTTTTGCAAGCAACAAAAAGGTCAGATTTTGGCTGTCTAAAATCATGAATACTAAATCAACTGAATACAAAAATGCTTATGAAAGCAAATTAAGCAACAAATACAACTTCAGCTACATATATATTGTTCTTTCTACTGGAAAAAACGACATATTTGGCTGTCCAGGTCAGTCCCAATGTTTATGGATGCAAAGAACTGAGTGAAACGAACTTAATTTGATAGGAGGACATTACAATAATCTTCTTTGTCTCTGAAATTAAAGTTTCGGCAAGTTTCCATACGAATGCAGGTTTTGTTCCATAGAATTTTAGCAGTACTACAGATGACTCTCTTAAACAAAAATTTCAGATAGTGTTCAGGTTAAATATTTTAAGATATTAAATAATCTTGTCTCAAAGTAAAATGAGAAAAGGGGAATTATGGGATAACTGAGATGGGTGTTAGTTTATATAATGGGGCATTCAGAATCACAGTGGTAAAATGCATGGTATGGGACATGCAGATTTGCTTGCCCTATTATATAGATTAACGGGTTGGGTAGAATTGAAGTTCATTCATGCATTGCATAAATTGTACATTAAAAATCTCACTAATCACATAAGACATAGGACCCCTATTGAGCATGTAATGCTCACCTCTTATTGAATCTATTGCAGGTTTTGAATCTGAAGTTTAGTTTGTGACGTGGAAACAAGAAGAACGAGTTGTGGATAGTTTTGGATGCTTTGTTAAAAGTCTATACTTTCCTGTTATTTTGCTTGTAAAATTACAATGTAAATTACTTTGGTTTAAATAGAAGTTTACGATCAGTTCTCATGTTTCTTGCTATTTAGGTTTTTAGTTTTAGTTTTCTTTTACCTCACACTTCCAATAAAATTAAAATTAAAAAAAATTGGGGTGTGACACACTTGAAACTCAATTCTTCTCATCCTTGAAGCATCTTGAGATACTTGATTTCAACTATAACTTTTTTTCTGGAGAACTACCACTGTATCTACCATCTAGCAATATCAGGAAACTAGATTTGTCAAGCAATCACTTCCATGGTGCAATTCCATCTTCATTCTTCCGACAAGCTAGGAATTTGACAAGTTTCAATGTCAGCAACAATATCTTCTCAAGTTCTATCCCATCCTCTATTTGTCTCAAACATTATTCTCCATTGACTAGGCTTTTGGATTTTTCCTCCAATAAATTTAACGGCACCATTTCGCAAGGACTAGGAGAGTGTCTAGAACTGCTGGTTTTTCTGTGTCGGTCATAATATCATCTTAGGGTTTCTTCTAGCAGATGCTACCAAACTTGAAGAACTGGCATTACCTCTAAATTCAATATATGGAGCAATTAGTGATAGAATTGTCAACCTCACGAACCTCGCAATCCTTGATCTCTACTATAATCAATTGAGTGGTGTCTTCACTCTCAATTTTGGGAAGCTATCCAAGTTAAAACTCCTGAACCTTGATTTCAACAACTTAGAAGGTGTTTTGCCCCCATCGTTCATGAATTGCACAAACCTTTTTGAAATACATCTAGCATACAACAACTTGGGAGGAGATATCACCACACTTAATTTCTCCAAACTTAGTCAACTTAGTAAAATTGATCTACTTGAAAATGAATTCACTGGTATCTTGCCAATAAGCCTTGACTCATGTCAATCCCTAAAAGCCATTTGATTGGGTGCAAATCATCTAGAGAGGACAAATACAAGCAGAGATTCTTTTATTGAAATCCTTGTCCTTCGTCTCGCTTGGTTACAACCGACTCACCAACCTCACAGGGGGAATGAAGATATTTAGGAGTTGCAAAAGTCTTTAAACACTCATTCTCACTGGTTCCTTTGAAGGTGAGGGAATGCTAGCTGATGATGACATGGTTGATTTTGAAGGATTCCAAAATCTTTGGTACTTGAGTTTGGTTGATTCTGGCCACACTGGTCCAATACCTGTATGGTTATCAAAGTTGCGAAACCTACAGATCTTGCTTCTGGAAGTTAATCAAATCACAGGGCCAATTCCAAGTTGGCTGGGGACTCTTCCTAGACTTTTTCATGTAAACTTGGCTAGTAACCGAATTTCAGGTGAATTTCCAAAGCAACTTTGTAGACTACCAAGGTTGGTATATGAACCTATTGCAGCTAAAGCGGACCAATATGAATGACAGGACCCGCCCCCGAATCTCCTCGGAAACCGGGACGGATCCCGTCTTAAATCCGGCATTCCGCAGATGCCGGGCCCACTTACTAAAAACCGAGACTTTCTACCAAAATTTTGGCAGAGTCTCCCCTGGAAACAGGACAAATCCCAAATTTCAAACCTGCCAAAAACACGGATAAAAACAACCCAACAGCCAGCATGCATTACACAAAGTATAGTGTTACAAACCATGGCCTCCGACCTCAAAAATCACATCCTAACAAGGCGATAACAGAGCATGTCTAACAGAATTCAACAAACCAGCAAAAATGAAGTTTTACGAATTTACAAGGTACAGAAGCTCTACGAAAGCTCGGAGCACTGCAGTTCACGGTTCAGGGCACATGACACAGCTCTCCTGCTCGTTCCAGTCAACTCCTGGGCTGGGGGTGCAAAACAGAAAAATGTGAGTGGACAAAACAAAGTTTAGTTCAATTTAAACCAAAGTAATATAACCCCACTGTTAGAAAACCATGCATTAAATCCATCATATTCATATATATATATATATATATATATATATATATATATATATAATTTGCTCAAACCCGACCTAAAATCCGGAATCCAGTGAAACTATCAACCCGTCCAAACCTTTCCTTACCAATCTCAAATCAAACTCTCGAAACACGTGCCCACCGGCACGACGAGCGGGGAAGTATCCTCGCTCAAAAATAAGAACAAAAGTATAGCTATATATATGTATATATAATAGAGATATAGTATAGGTATATGACACACCTAATTGTACCGGGGAAACAATCCAACAGGGGATTGTTTGACTAGCTCACACTTATCCGGCCCTCAAACGTCCATGTGGCTAGGGATGAGTCGTCCAACTGGGGGACTGATACTCTAACCCAGCACGTACGAACGAAGAATCAAGACCCGTAAGCCTGGAACCGCCCTACGCGCGCAGACTACCCAATCAAGGGTCTACGGTCAACATCCCGTCAAGGATGCCCCGGCTCCTGACATTTCCATATATTTCACATTTCCATAATCACATTCTGAATCCAGGGGAGGTACACAGGGTAGTGCATATAGCACTCCAAACTGACTTCCTACTCTCCCATCTTTCCATGCCTCACAACCATATCTCAAGTACCCCCCACAAAGACTCCACCAATATAATACTTTCCCAAAATAACATATACATAAAATTCAAGATACTTGAATATATCCAAAACCCAAATATATCCCAAATACTTTACCAAAAATAATAGTTTCAACTTTGAGTATAAGGTAAATTTCATAAACCTTTAAATCCTTATGCATAGAAATTTCATCATAAAAATCATGCTATTTATTGAAAACAAAGTCCACTCACAAGTAATCCCAAGCTACGTGACCCTGAGAGGGTCCTGCCTCCTGTGAAGGAGGAGTCGGATTACCTATTTCAGAATAGGAACACAATATTAAAATTCAACTCTTCAAAATAAGACTTTAAAGTAAAAATCCTAAATTCCCGGGTTTCCCTTAATTACAAGGAACGAGACGTCCCTAAGGTCCAATCTAAGGGTTTCAAGCGCTGGAAAAGTCTCGGAAGACACCCGGTCAATCGGACGGTCAAAACTTTAAGTTGATGATTCCGAACATCCGGGGCTCCGATTCACGATCCGCGAATTCCTATACGATCCTAGGAATACCAGGAACAACATACGTGAAATTGGGTTTGATCCAACGGTCCAAACACATCAAACCTGAAAATCACATAATATGTCAAATTCATTCTCGGCCCAAACGATATCCAAATTGAGATCCGTAAACTCCTACGCGCTCGTGACAACGTAAGGATCATTCTAGGATAAAATGTGACCTCTGCCGGACTGCCCACGCGCCGCCCAAGCGCTGCCGCGCGTGGGTGGCTTGATCACTATTCAGGTGACCGGAAAATCTTAGAATCTTGGCTCCAAACTCCTATCCTAGGTAATACCCCTAATTTGGAGTCACTTTTGTTCTTGGGCTAGGACCAAAAAGTGGCCGGAAATTCAAAATGAAACCGGCTGAAACCTAACTTTGAAAATTGATCTGTAAACTCTCAAAATGTTGGGAAACCTATCCAACAGGCAGCTAGAGCACGAAAAATAGTTAGATTTTCATACCTCACTCGTCCAATTTGGTTGAGAAACGAAGGAGAACGAGCCTTTGGAAAATCTGCCAAAAACCAGCAAATTTTCTGCGTTTTTTTCCGGTGGCTGAAGCGGCTGGCGACGGCGGAGATGGCAGGGAAGAGACGGCAGGTCAGGGCTGGTCAGCTTGGCTCCGGCGGTGTGGGCTACGGTGGTCAGTGGCGGTGGCTGGGGGTTTTGCAGAGAGAGAGAGAGGGAGGAGAGTCGACGGGAGAGAGAGAGTGAGAAATGAGAGAGAAATAGAAAAATCTGATTTTAATCAAATTAATTTTGAAATAATTTCAATTATGCCCTTGGTGAATTTTCAATCGTATCTTTTTTGTTTCAAGTTCAAATTGAGCCTACCGCGTGTCTACGGACTCGGCTCAGGACCACCTTCCTAAAAACATCACTTGCTGCCCCAAACTCTCTCCGGATAAAAATTGACCTTTTTGCCCCCACTTCAAAGGCAAAATTTGAAATTCCAAATTTTAATTTAATTAATTGGTGAACAGTCTAAATTTTTGGGTTTGGATGTTACAATGAATTTGAATTGCCTATCTTTGGTCGTGGCCACGTCAAAAAATCCAAGTTTTCTAGGCCACAATTTGTTTTTCTTTTCAGCATCAATATGCTTATCAGACAATAACATTGTTGGTGATAAACCTACTAAGATCGGCCAATTGCTGCTTCTCCGGAATTTGTATCTTAACAAAAACAATTTTTTCCAGCGTCATTCCAGACCAAATATCGAACCTCAAAATTTTAGAGGTTCTGAACCTCTCCATGAATCACTTTTCTGGAATAATCCTATTGTCATTGGCAAGTCTTAACTTCATGAAAGAATTTAGTGTCTCATACAATAATCTCGAAGGACCAATCCCAACAAGTACCCAGCTCCAAAGCTTCGATGCTTCTGCATTTGAGGGGAATCCAACACTTTGTGGTGCTCCACTTCCAACTAAGTGCGGACCAACTAAGGGCATTGATGCAGATAAAAAGAACAATAAAGACAATGGCATGGCATCATCAACTTCCATGGTTTTATATTTCCGCTGCATTCGAGTTCATAGTGGGGTTTTGGGGAGTCTGGAGTTCTTTAATTATTAACAAGACTTTGAGAAACACATATTTCCTATTCGTAGACAATGTACAAGATAGGCTCTAAGTGATGATAACAGTTCGCATGAACAAGATAAAAAGAAGGCTTAGAGGCTAGATACATTATTCTACTTTTTATTTACATTTTAAGTTTGTTTTCATTTCCTTTTTCTCTATTTTCTTTTGTGTTCCTGATGTAATAAGTCACCGTTTGTCGTTATAATTATGTATTCTTTTTCTGATGTGATTTCTTCACACTACCTTCAGCTACATATTCTGCAGAGATTTGGCCAAAATCATGAAATTTTGGAAAACTGAATTATGAACCAAACTCATCTAAACTCATCCATTCCCCAGCAACCAAACCCAAGCTCTTTGGTTGCTTTCTAAAACATCGAGTTTCAATTCAATGCAAAACATAGACAAATAAATAATTCCATGATGCAATTACATTCCTAACCTCATTTCCACAAAAATAAAAACTCATAACCTAATTTCCACAAAATTTAATAAAACATGAATTATATAAAGAAAGAGAAGATGAAGACAAGATAAGAGAGAATAACCATATTGGAGAGAGTATGAGAGAGAAAGAGATGGATACTTGGAGAAGAGTGAAGAGAATAACCTGGAAGAAGATAGTAGAGAATAACCCTAGGGAGAAAAAGATCAAAAATAGAATTTTTCACGTGAACGTGTATGCTCTTTTTCCCTAACCGTATAATTAAGCATGTATTATCTAAACGAGGGTGCGTGAGTTGTACTAGTTAGTCAGGTAATGAGAGTATTAAAAGCCCAATCCGTTTAAAATAGTCAGGTAATTAAATAATACAAGTTGACACAAAACAACTGACATAAATACTCATATCCGTAAATAACTGCCTAAATAATCCACTTTCCCGCTCTGATCGGTGACGACATAGCCACCTAGTGCGGTGCCAATCATACGACCCATGGTCCTAGTCATATAAGAAAGGGGGAGGCCTTTCACTTGTATCCAGAAGTCCTGCAAAGCAAGGGGAATCCTGCTTGGATTAACGTTTTCATATGCCTCTCGAGAATCAAGAGGTAGCCATTGAACAGCCACGGGCCCCCATTGAGTATTTTTGCTCGTTCCGCCCTTGTATTAAATGCAAAGTAGAACCTGTTCTGGTCCAGTTCTACTATGGTGACACGAGCTTTCGGTTTCCATAGTGTGTAGAAAGTTCTCCGCAGCGCTTCCTTGTTTACTGGTTTGTCTGAAAGCACTGAACCTACCAGAAAGAACTTATTAGTTTTGACACCGGTGTGCTCCTTGGATTCAATCACTATTTCATGTTGCTCCTCATCGGTAAGGGCTAGCCGTTGCGAAAAAGCCGAAAAAATATCCTCCATCCACGTGAGTAAACTGGTTGAAAGATCCAACCGTTCTGAGATGCGCTCGAAGGACACCCACCTCTTGGAGCAGCTCCGACCAGGGCATGCACTCCAACGGATCGCCGCCTCCTGGAGAGTTTGCGGTTTGACTCTCCTAGAACCCTAGAGAAACACTAGTATCCTAGAGAGAATCCCTAGTATCCTAGAGAGAATTTTGGTTTGCTTAACCCACATCTATATACTCTATACTATGATTCGCTTAACTTCGGAGTTCTGATGGGATCCGATGCATGTGAGTTGGTATGATCGCATCCGCCCGGGTTGATGTGACAAAACCTCTCCGGCGTAGTTTAAAACTCAGATTAGATGGGGATCTATTGGAGGTGGAGATACGCTACGAGAAATTGCCTATCATGTGTTATCTATGTGGTGTAATCGATCATATGGAAGAATCATGCACACGAAAGGGTGTACTATATGAAGACGATACGGCCAAGCCTTACGGCAAATGGTTCCAACAGGATGTATTTGGTCCGGGCTATAGGCGGCAGTCTGGGAAACGTTTCGGGCTCTCTTCGCCGCAGGATGGTCCATGCGAGCTCCAGATGAATCCGGCTCCCATTCGCCGGCGAGGGAAACCTTCTGGACAAGAGACGAGACCAAACATGGCAGGGGGCGAAACTTTGGGGGAAATTCCGGATTCTTTGGGAGAACAAGTAAGGGCTGATAATCCTTTCCCGGATTCTGCGTCAGCCAATCATGGCTCCTTTGGTGTCTATCATCCTACACGATCTCCCTCCTGCCCATGCATCCCAGATTTGAACATGATTGCGGACGACCCGGAGGCTGACTTCCAGGGGTTACTACCTATCATTCCTTATTGTGACAGAGGACCAGCGAATATTTCGTCATGGAGAGCTGACTGCCTATCCCAAGACGTCCATGCGATTGATTTGATTGGCACTCCGGGCGACTCCCCAAATATGGGAACTAAGGAGGTCCCTTGCTCTGACTCGATGGAGCGATCTGCGGCGTTGGGAGTTGAGCCAGTGCATGGGCCTGTAAACACAACCCATGTGATTGACTATCGTACGGGTTCCATTGGGCCAAACCAGTACGGAAATCAGTTGGTGGGCCCCGACACAAGCTTATCTCTGGGTCCGACCCATTTAATCTCAGCCCCCTTATTCGACAGAGTGCTCATGCAGGTCCCCCCAAACCCCGGCATGCTCGAGTTAGGACACAACGGCCTAAAAGACGGCATATTCTAGCTAGGAAGGAGACCCTTATTGATTCTAGGTCGCAAACGTCCAACCCTTTATGTTACCAGTGGGGGGCATTTGGCACCTCCTTTGAAAAAGTTATGCTCTTATGATGGTACCGCAAGAAACAGCAGATCGGCGGAGTCTGAGCACACTCAGCTCCGCCGGAGCCATGAAAATCTTGAGTTGGAACTGCCAGGGGCTTGGGAATCCCAGGGCAGTTCAGGCACTACGATGTTTGATCGTCGCACAAGGACCCACGATTGTCTTCCTGAGTGAAACAAGGTGCAATCGTCAATTTTTTTCTTCATTGTCATTTCAATTAGGTTTCGATAATTATTTTGCAGTTGATGCCCTTGGCAGGTCTGGAGGGCTGTGCCTCCTATGGAAAGCTGAATGCCAGGTGGCTATCCGATCCACGTCCGTTCACCACATTGATGGAGAGGTCGGAGGTATTGGCGACTCAGCGCATTGGCGTTTTACTGGCTTCTATGGCTTCCCTTCTGTTGCAGAGAGATATAAGTCCTGGGAATTACTCCGAGGTTTGGCTACTGTGTCCACGCTCCCTTGGATCTGTTTTGGGGATTTTAACGAGATACTTCATAGTAAAGAGAAGGAAGGGGGAGGTCCTAGAGCAATCAGGCAAATGCTAGCTTTCCGTCAAGCCATTTCTGATTGCGCACTGGAGGATTTGGGGTTTGAAGGGGCAGAATTTACCTGGTACAGTACAAGAGTTGGCGGCATCAAAGAGAGGCTCGATAGGGCTCTTGCTACTTTCAACTGGCAACAGTTATTTCCCGCTTCACGTGTAGTGCATTTGGATCCAAGTCGCTCTGACCACCTGCCTTTTCTCATCTACCTCAACCGACAGAAAAATAAAAATGGGAGGCCTCCGCCTAGGTTTCGTTTCGAACACATGTGGACCAGTCATGCTGACTGTGAAAGTGTAATTAACGCTGCATGGGAGACTATTGTTGATGGCACACCTATGTTTCAGGTTGTTGAGAAGATAAAGGTTACGCGACTTCATCTCTTACAATGGCACCGATCAATATTTACTGCTACACAACGGGAAATTCAAAGCACTCGAGACAAATTGGGGATTATTTGGCAACAACAGTGCATGGAGCAGACTGTCGCAGCCTTCAAGGCCTTATCGACGCATTTAGATGAGTTATTGGTTCGCGAGGAGGTTTATTGGCATCAAAGAGCCAAGGTTGCTTGGCTTCGAGACGGGGACAGAAATACCAGATTCTTCCATCAACGCGCTAACACCCGGAAACAGAGTAATACTATTCATGGCCTAACTGATGGCAATGGCGTTTGGCAGGAGGAGGACGCAGCAGTTCAGGAAGTTGTGGTGGACTACTTCACACACCTTTTCACTTTCAACGGTAGACGAAGGGAGGATATATTTCTCAACGTTGTTGAACCATGTGTGACACCAACCATGAATAACTCGCTCCTTACTGACTTTACAGAGCAGGAAGTAAAACAAGCTATTTTTCAGATGTATCCAACCAAGGCACCGGGGCCGAATGGAATGCCACCTGTCTTTTTTCAGAAATATTGGCACATTGTGGGTAAGGATGTGTCTCGAGCTATTATTAGTTTCCTATCTACAGGACATCTACTTAAGAAGATTAATTTCACCCATGTGGTGCTTATTCCCAAGGTGAAAAACCCAAAGGATATGACCCAGCTACGGCCTATCAGCCTCTGTAACGTTTTATTTAAAATTGCCTCCAAGGTGTTGGCTAATCGTCTGAAAATTATCCTTCCTTCTCTGATCTCGCCCAGCCAAAGTGCTTTTGTCTCAGGACGACTTATTTCGGATAATTCCATCTTGGCTGCTGAAATCATTCATTGCCTGCGGAGTCGACGACGGGGAAAGAAAGGCTTTCTGGCGCTGAAGCTTGATATGAGTAAGGCTTACGACATAATTGAATGGAGTTTTTTGGAGCAAATGATGAGGAAATTGGGGTTTGCAGATCGCTGGGTTAGTCTTATAATGACTTGTGTTACCACTGTTACCTACTCCTTTTTGGTTAATGGCTCAATCTGTGGCTACCTTACCCCTTCACGATGGCTCAGGCAGGGAGACCCGTTGTCACCTTATTTGTTTATTTTATGTGCACAAGGATTTTCTAGCTTTCTTACACAGGCGGAGCGGGTTGGGCGCTTAAATGGGGTCTCCATTTGTCGGGGTGCTCCCCCAATCAGCCATCTCCTTTTTGCTGATGACTGCTACCTGTTTGCCCGTGCAAATGTGGGAGATTGCGGAACGATCAAGGAGGCACTCTCTTGGTATGAAGGGGTATCCGGTCAACAAGTCAATTTACAGAAAAGTGCAATATGTTTCAGCAAGAATGTTAAGCGCCAAGACCAATTTGATCTAGCAGCCTCTCTCGGTGTCTCTTGTGTTGATCATTATGATAGGTATCTTGGGCTCCCAATGGTAGTTGGTAGGAACAGAGGTTCCTCGTTTGCACATCTCAAGGAACGGTTGGGGAAAAAATTACTTAGTTGGAAAGGAAAACTCTTAAGCGGTGCCGGGAAAGAAATTCTTATCAAAACCGTGGCACAGGCCCTCCCCTTGTATTCGATGAGCTGCTATTTGTTGCCCAAATATTTTTGCGATGATCTCAACCGCCTAATTTCAGATTTCTGGTGGAACGGAATTGGTGGCGACCGGAAAATACATTGGATTGCTTGGGAAAAGCTTTGTGAACCCAAAGAACTTGGGGGGCTGGGTTTCCGTGACTTATATGCTTTTAACCTTACTATGTTAGCCAAGCAAGGCTGGAGACTCATACAACATCCGGAGTCATTAATCGCGAGGGTTCTACGAGCTAAGTACTTCCCGGACAAACCTTTTCTTGATGTTCCTGTTTCAGAAAACTCTTTTTATGTTTGGAAAAGTATTTGTGCAGCAAGGAAAGTCCTGTTGCAGGGATCCAGATGGCAGGTGGGTAGTGGAGCACAGATTGACATATGGAAGGACCCTTGGCTGCCTCGCCCCTCTACATTTCGGATTATCTCCCCTAAGCCCACCGGTTATGGTGTTACTAAGGTGCATGAGCTTATTCTTGACCACCCCCGACGCTGGAACATCAGCCTCCTCTCTAATCTCCTTTACCCTCCTGATGTGGAGCTGATCCGAACTCTTCCGCTGAGCTTTCATCACAGGGATGACGCTCTTATTTGGCATTTTGACAAAAAAGGAAAGTTCACCGTCAAAAGTGCTTACAAGGTAGCCCGTAAGGTTCTTGATCCTAGGCCTGTGGCGTCTTCATCTACTGGGAATGGCTTTAGTAAAGGGTGGGCTGCTATTTGGAAGGCCAAAGTTCCTAGTAAAATCAAGTTGTTTTGGTGGAAGGTGTGTACGGGCATTTTGCCAACCAAGGAGAATCTCTGGAGACGAAAGATACCATTGGATACAAGCTGTGACTTATGTGGAGCTGAGTTGGAGTCTACCTTGCATGTGTTATGGCATTGCCCTTTTGCAAGAGGGGTGTGGGCCTGTTCTTTAATTGACAGCGTTGGGATCTCTTGCCAATACTATCATGTGCATGATTGGGTCCTCTCACGTATTGACCACCTATCCCATGCTGCTTTGGACCTCTTTTTTGTCACTGGTGGGGCAATCTGGGAGGCTCGGAATGGTAAGTTGTGGAACAATCAAACACCCAAACCTGAATTCACAAGCTCTAGTGCTGCTGTCCGTCTACATGATTTTGTTCGTGCTCAACCCCAAGGGGCTGATCTTGGCCGGGGCTATTCAGCGCCTCAGACTTGGACAAAACCAGGCGTCGGAAGCCTAAAAATCAATGTTGATGGCTCTTGGACAGTAGGCAATACAGATGGGGGTGTGGGAATAGTGGTGCGTGATTCTAACGGTAAGTTTGTTGCGGGACGAGCGTTGCATGTGGACAATGTCTTCTCAGCCTTACAGGTGGAAGCAATGGCGGCTCGCGAATGAGCAATATTGGCGGTGGAAGGGGGTTTTAATAATGTATTTTTTGAGAGTGATTCTCTCCAGATCGTGTCAGCAATCTGAAGTCCTTCTGTTGATATGTCCCATGTGGGCCCAGTGGTGGAAGATACTAAGGTGCTGCTAACTCAGGTCACTGGGGATGGTTTTACCCATATCCGTCGTGTTGCAAATGGAGCGGCTCATCGTCTGGTGCGTTATGCTTCCCATATTGGAACTACTACTACTTGGTTTGAAGAGCCGCCCATCTTCTGAATTGATGTCATCTACGAGGAATGTAACTTGTAGTTTTTTATGGACTTGCTCCTAGGGGGACGGGGGGGACTCTATCGGAGGCAAGGTTCCTTCTCCCGCTTGCGGTTGAGGAGGTAGGCTACTTCGTAGCCGACGACCACTACGCTTCGTTTGGTGTAGAGTACTCGCCTAATCCTCTAGGGCTTTGTCCGGTTTTTTGTACTTGTTACCTTCTTCTCCTTATTAATAAAACACTATCACCCTTGTGTTTCCAAAAAAAAAAAAACTCATATCCAGAGTCTAATACAGTGTACCAAATGAGCCCTGAGTCTTATAAAGACCTCCATGCCACTCTTAACTTTTCCAAGTTGGACAAATTAAACTCGAACAAACTCTATAGCCAACCACTACTACAAAAAACACTTTGCGTGACGAAATAAGTTTGTTGCGCAAAGTACAATTTCGTCGCGCAAAGTTTGCGCGACGAACTTTTGGTCGCGCAAAACCCGTCTCACGCAAGTTTGCGCGACGAACGATAATAACTTTGCGCGACGAACACTAACGTCGTTCAAAGACACTTTGCGCGACGAATAGTAACCACTTTGCGCGACGAACTCTAACTACTTTGCGCGACGAATAATAACAACCTTGCGCGACGAATAGTGCCACTTTGCGCGACGAATATTATCTACTTTGCGCGACGAATATTATTTACTTTGCGCGACAAACTTTAACCACTTTGTGCGACGAACCTTATCGACGAATCCTAATGTCGCGCAAAACTTTGTGCGACGAAATATATATATATTTTTTTTTTTTTAATTTAATTAAAAATAAACTAGTTAGTTTGCGACGAGAAATATTTTGTTGCGCAAGGATTTTGACATTTTGTTTTATTATTTCTCTTATATCAATTTCATTATATTAATTTTTTCAAATTTTTACTTTTTAAATTTAATTTAATTGTATGATTTTATTTTTTTAATTACTTTAATTTAAATTGACATATTCAAAATAAAATTACATATGAAAAATAGTGGTCAAATTATCCAATATATATAATATTCAAATGTACACATAAATTAACAAAGTACAATAATAAAATCTACAAGCCTATTGTGATGGTAGTGGCGGAGGATATGTTTTTCGACTTTAGCCGTCAAAGTCTCGACAATTCCCTACCAAAAAAAAAAAAAAACAAATATTGTCAAATATCAAAAAAATAACATAAAATAATAATGGCATAAACTCAAAACTAACTCTAAAAAAACATATTATTGAAAAAAATTTAACATTTGGAGAGAATATACCATTTGACAAGATTTTGAGTGAGTGAGAATGAGAGGGAGAAGTGAGTGTGAGAGAATTAAAGAAGATAGTGAGAGAGAGAGATGAAAGAGTGAGTGAGAGTGAGAGATGATGAAAAGAGAGATAAGAGAGTGAGTGAGAGTGAGAGAGAGATAGTGAAGAAAGAGATGAGAGATTAAGTGAGAGGAGTGAGTGTGAGAGAAAGGGTAGGATTTGGGGAGAGGGAAAGAGAGAGGAGAGGTAAGAAGAGTAGAAGACATTGAGAAAATGGTGGAGGAGTTATGTTGGTTTTAAAAACCGGATCACTTTGCGCGACAAAATAATATATTGGTCGCGCAAAGTCTTTAAAAAAAATTTCCCATTTTTGGTGCCCGCCCAAATTTTGAGGGTTTTGCGCGACCAAAATATTCCCGCGTCCCATTTTTGGTACCCGCCAAATTTTTCGAGTACACTTTGCGCGACGAAATAATATATATTGATCGCGCAAAGTCGTAATCTTTTTTTTAAAAAAAATTCCCATTTTTGGTACCCGCCCAAATTTTTCGATTATACTTTGCGCAACGAAATACTATATATTGGTCGCGCAAAATCATAAATTTTTTATAATAAAAAATACCCATTTTTGGTACCCGCCCAAATTTTTAGAGTATACTTTCCGCGACGAAGTACTATATATTGGTCCCGCAAAGTCGTAAATTTTTTTTTAATTTTTAAAATACCCATTTTGGTACCCGCCAAATTTTTCGACTATACTTTGCGCGACGAAATACTATTTATTGGTCGCGCAAAGTCGTAATTTTTTTTTTTTAAATTCCCATTTTTGGTACCCGCCCAAATTTTTAGAGTATACTTTGCGCGACGAAATACTATATATTGGTCGTGCAAAGTCTTAAAAAAAAATTTAAAGCTACTAATAAATATATATACTATTCAATTTCTTAAGTGTTATATGTACAAAATAAACAAATTTAAAGCTACTCAACGATCCAACCGTCAAACTTCTTTGTTTATACTTCGAGATCATTTACGCCAAAATTCAGAAAAAATAAACATTAAGAGATCAATTAATGGGACAAAACATTTCGACGGTTATAAAAGAAAAATCAAGATTTAACGGTTATTTCAACTCTGATTTTGATGATTTTTTACAGCTACACTCCTTGATCCTATATGAATACAATGACTACATTCGATCATCAATTTAAAATATTTACACTAGTAGATACCACAAAATCTTATGTTATATTTAATAAAAGTATAAATAAACTCTTAATTGTGAGTGAATATATTGTTTTGATGGGATATGTATTCTATGAAACTAGTTTCAACAATCTAACCGTCAAATTTGTTTGTTTATACTTCGAGATCGTATACGCCAAAAATCAGAAAAAATAAACATTCAGAGATCACGTTATGGGACAAAACTTTTCGATGGTTATAAACAAAAATCACGATTTAACGGTTATTTTAACTCTAATTTTGATGATTTTTTACAGCTACACTCCTTGACCCTATATGAATACAATGACTCAATTTTATCTTCAATTTAAAATATTTTCATTAGTGATACCACAAAATCTTATGTTGTATTGAATGAAAGTATAAATAAACTCTTAATTGTTAGTGAATATATTGTTTTCATGGCATACGCATTCTACGAAACTATTTTCAACAATCCAACTGTCAAACTTGTTTTTTTACACTTCGAGATCATATACGCCAAAAATCGGAAAAAATAAACATTCAGAGATCAAGTAATAGGACAAAACTTTTCGACGGTTATAAACGAAAAATCATGATTTAACGGTTATTTCAACTCTGATTTTGATGATTTTTTACAGCTACACTCCTTGACCCTATATGAATACAATGAACCAATTCGATCGTCAATTTAAAATATTTACACTAGTGGATATCACAAAATCTTATGTTATATTTAACAAAAGTATAAATAAACTCTTAATTGTTAGTGAATTTATTGTTTTGATGGCATATGTATTCTATGAAACTAGTTTCAACGATCCAACCGTCAAATTTGTTTGTTTATACTTCAAGATCATATACCCTAAAAATCAGAAAAAAAATAAACATTCCGAGATCACGTAATGGGACAAAACTTTTCGATGGTTATAAACAAAAATCATGATTTAACGGTTATTTAAACTCCGATTTTGATGATTTTTTACAGCTACACTCCTTGACCCTATATGAATACAATGACTCAATTTGATCTTCAATTTAAAATATTTACACTAGTGGATACCACAAAATCTTATGTTGTATTTAATGAAAGTATAAATAAACTCTTAATTATTAGTGAATATATTGTTTTGATGGCATACGCATTCTACAAAACTAGTTTCAACGATCCAACCGTCAAACTTGTTTGTTTATACTTCGAGATTATATACGCCAAAAATTGGAAAAAATAAACATTCAGAGATCAAGTAATAGGACAAAACTTTTCGACGGTTATAAACAAAAAATCACGATTTAACGGTTATTTCAATTTCAATTTTAATTATTTTTTACAGCTACAGTCCTTGACCCTATATGAATACAATGAACCAATTCGATCGTCAATTTAAAATATATATTTTCTAACAAAAACCCAATCCGAACTACAATAATATATTTTTCTAACAAAATAATTTTTTTATTTTTTTATATTTTTGTAAGACTTTGCGAGACGAAGATTATTATTTCTTCGCGCAAAGTCCTCCAAAAAATTTTAAAAATAATTTTTTATTTTATTTATTTTTGTAAACACTTTGCGAGACGAAGATTATTATTTCGTCGCGCAAAGTCTTCCAAAAAATTTTAAAAATAAATTTTTTTTTAATTTATTTTTTAAAAGACTTTACGAGACGAACCACACTTCGTCGCGCAAGAATTTGTGCACCAAATTTAAGCGTTTCGTCGCGCAAAGTCATGCATAGATTTTTATTTAATTTATTTTTGAAAAGACTTTACAAGACGAACCACACTTTGTCGCGCAAGAATTTGTGCACCGAATTTAAGTGTTTCGTTGCGCAAAGTCATGCATAGATTTTTAAAAATAAATTTTTATTTAATTTATTTTTGAAAAGACTTTACGAGACGAACCACACTTTGTCGCGCAAGAATTTGTGCACCGAATTTAAGTGTTTCGTCGCGCAAAGTCATCAATAGATTTTTAAAAATAAATTTTTATTTAATTTATTTTTTAAAAGACTTTACGAGACGAACCACACTTCGTCGCGCAAGAATTTGTGCACCGAATTTAAGTGTTTCGTCGCTTGAATCTCTCAAAGTTACTTTTCGCGACGATGCTTTGTCGTCGCGCAAAGTGACTTTGTGCGACGATTTGTGTTTTGTTGCGCAAACTGTAGTCGCGTAAGACTTTGAGCGACGAAGTTTAATTTTCGTCGCTCAAAGTCACTTTGTGCGACGAATTGTGTTTCGTCGCGCAAAGTTTGGTCGCACAAGGGGTTTTTTTTACTAGTGAACAAAGCTTAATTAGGAATAAGTGGTAGATTATGGAAGTGATGGAGTATACAAGCAAAAAGTCCAGAGTGGATATCGTGTACAAGCACTTGGTGAAATTCTTTTCATTTTTTACTTTCGCTGGGTGAGGTGGGAAAAATCTAACCTAAAATGTCGTCCAATCTGACATACAGGTGAATAGAACTGTAATTAATGACAATTAAAATAAAATAAAGAATCAATGTCTCCAATCTATTTTAAGAACTTACTTTTACGAGTAGTAATTGGAATGAGCACTAGCTCCTAAATTAATGACAGAAAAGTAAACAAATGGTAATTAGAAAATGTCCCTGACGATAAAAGTGAACGTCCACTAAATTAAATTAACACCCCTAAATTAATTTAATCCTTCTTTTAATCCCACTAAATTAAATTCACCAAAGATACCATCAATCCATCTGATGCTTGACTAAATGTCTGGCTCAAGTGGTCCTCATCCAAAGTAAATGGAATGAAGAGACGTGAGTCACACAACTAACTACGTCATCTAATCCGACAGGCCCTGTTGTCTATCTAATTTCTAATCATTTCTGTTCTTTGTTGTCGAAAATTGCTTTAGATAGAAACTCAAAAGACACGGGCAGGCCCAAAGCCAAGAAACAACAAAACTACGAGTGCAGGTTTTGTTCCATAGAATTTTAGCAGAACTACAGATGACTCTCTTAAACAAAAATTTCAGATAGTTTTCAGGTTAAATATTTTAAGATATTAAATAATCTTGTCTCAATAACTATTTTAAGATAGTGTTCCTTTTTTTTAGGTGTCGATACAAATACAAGGGGTGAGCCTATTTCTTTCCCCTTATCGGCGATAGATCCCCAATAACTCCCAATATCCTCGATATTTACCGATATTTCCTGATACCAGACAAATAACCTAGAACTGTATCTTCAGTTTTGAAAGTAATCATAGGTCCCATCTACTGAATCAATGTCAAAAACCAAGCTCTAATACTTAGTAGCTTCTCCTTTCTTCTCTTCTTAGTCATTTCTGCTATCTTTGGCTCTTCCTCTCCTTTCTCTAGTTGCTCGGTTTCTTGTGTGTTTGATTTTATTTTTCACTTGATCTTCTATCTCTCATTTCCTTTATCATTAAGTCTGACTCTTGTAATATATAATGTTGGGTTATGTATTAATGGGTTGGGTTGGGTTATGTTTGAATAATGTTGTCTTTGTTGTGTTAAGCCTAATTGTATTTATTTTCAAGATTGTCATCGCGCATTATATATACGTACATTTCATCATATGCATATCTTATACTTGTTATATTTTGAATTTTATTTGTTCAATACATTCATTGATAATGTGCTTAATATCTAATGAAAGTTTCACTTCAAAATTCCGTGTTTTTAAGCCAATATCTGTGTTTTTTGTCGATTTTCCCCGATACCAAAAACGACATCAATATATCCCCTATAATATCCGTAAATTGAAGGCCCGATAATATCTGTATCACCGATATTTTCATCCACGGCTATACTGTTGGTGATTCTAATGTGAATGTGATATCATATCCTATTATATTCTTAAGTCTTCATACCATATTATTCTTCAAATTAAACTATAGACTGATAAAAACAGACTTGAGACATTTCACTCCAGTCCAAGATTTAGTTGACAGACGGTAGCTAGTGAGTCCTGATCCTATTGAACGAATTCGATATAAGCGTTCAGGTTCAGCAAATGCAATGAATATTACATAACATTAATGTTGAGATCAGGCATGGCTCTTGTCAATCTGAGGCCATGTCGGGCATGTCGTATATATGACACTTAATCAGAACAAAGTAGACCAAGCAAGCTTATAAAATTCGGGGAATTAGAACTCAGAATAAGCTCTTTTGACCAAAAATAGAACTGCTTGAAGAGTGCGATATTGGATAGTATTAAATAACACTTCAGGAAGAAGTAAAGGACGGTAATCTATGACAATCTTCAAACTTTTTCAACGTAGTGGTTGCCTTCCACTGGGGCAAAGTGCTTGGAGTCGTCGCACATGCTTTGAAATAAGGAGGTCTGTCTGATCCTCTCATCTTGCAGAAAAATTTGTATAAAACGGGGATAGTATTGTTTTGCTATCCCCAACCAATCACAGATTGCCATGTAAAAAAGTTATCACATATGGTATGCATGCCGTAATTAATCGGAGATAACAAAACATTGCTATTCCCATTTCACACCAGTGTTTCTCATCATGGCCCCTCTTTAGACCTAATGTGGTCTACAATTTCGCTACATTAGTTGGAACCTCTCTTCGATGTATCTAAGAAAAATCATGAATTTTCAGCCGTTTTACCATAAGTAGGGCATCGACGTGTATCAATTTCAACGTTCTGCTCGCCACAATTCAAAGCTTTCAATTTTCTTTTCAAACGCCGAATAGAAAAGGCTTCTATTTTAATGACTGCTACGTGTCTGCTATGTGATATTTCAAAGGTAGGTGCCTTCATGTGGGGCAAGGAACTTGGAAGATTAACATGATGAAAAGAAAATAAGTTGCCTTTAGTTGCTCCTATGTGTGTGTGTGTACATAAGTTATCCATATGCTGTGAGCAATATAAATACAAGAAGAAGCAAAAGCTAGCTATGCAACCTTATAACCCAATGGCTCATATCTTCCTTCTCATCCTCTTTTTCTCTTCCATTATCTCTACAAATATTCATGCATGCAACCAAATTGAGCGCAGCTCCCTCCTATCCTTCACCCACACACTATCTTCTCCTACTTTAAACTGGACTTCGGTTAACTGTTGTCATTGGAAAGGCATCACTTGTGATCAAGATGGTTGGGTTACCCATTTGCACTTACCCTCCAAGGGGCTCAAAGGAGGTATGTTTCCCTCATCACTTGGAAATCTCACACATCTCACCCACTTGAATCTCTCAAACAATTCACTTTACGGATCACTTCAAACTGAATTCTTCTCATCCTTGAAACATCTTGAGATCCTTGATTTGAGCTATAACATTCTTTCTGGAGAACTACCTCTTTATCTGCCATCCAGGAGTATCAAGAAACTGGATTTGTCAAGCAATCAGTTTCATGGTGCAATTCCATCTTCATTCTTCCAACAAACTAGGAATTTGATTAGTTTTAATGTCAGCAACAATATTTTATCAGGGACCTTCCCATCCTCTATTTGTCTCAAACATTCACGCTTGACTAGGGTTTTGGATTTTTCCTCCAATAAATTTAATGGTAGCATTCCACGAGGACTAGGGGAGTGTTATGAACTAAGGGTTTTTCGTGCCAGTCACAATAACCTTTCAGGGTTTCTTCCAGAAGATCTCTATAATGCTACCAAACTTGAAGAACTGGCATTAGCTCTCAATTCACTCTATGGAGCCATTAGTGATAGAATTGTCAACCTTACAAACCTTGCAATCCTTGACCTCTATTATAATCAATTGAGTGGTGTCCTCCCTCTCAATTTCGGAAGCTTTCCAATCAGGACTAAAAAAAACCCCTTGCGCGACCAAACAAAATTTGTCGCGCAAAGTCACTTTGCGCGACAAATATTAATCATCGTCGCTCAAAGTCTTACGCAACTCAATTTTGCCCAACGAAAAAAAATCGTCGCACAAAGTCACTTTGCGCGACAAAACTTTGCGCGACGACAAAGCATCGTCGCGAAAAGTAACTTTGCGCGACGAATACTGAGAATTCGGTGCACAGATTTTTGCGCGACGAATAGTGATTCGTCTCGCAAAGTATTTACAGAAAAAAAAAAATAAAAAATTATTTTTAAAAATTTTTGGATGCCTTTGCGCGACGAAATAATAATCTTCGTCTCGCAAAGTCTTTACTAAAATTAAAAAAAATATTAAAAAAAATTTGGATGACTTTGCGCGACGAAAAAATAATCTTCGTCTCGCAAAGTCTCTACAAAAATAAATAAAATAAAAAAATTATTTTGTTAGAAAAATATATTATTGTAGTTCGGATTGGGTTTTTGTTAGAAAATATATATTTTAAATTGACGATCGAATTGGTTCATTGTATTCATAAAGGGTCAAGGAATGTAGCTGTAAAAAATCATCAAAATTGAAATTGAAATAACTGTTAAATCGTGATTTTTCGTTTATAACCGTCGGAAAGTTTTGTCCTATTACTTGATCTCTTGAATGTTTATTTTTTCCGATTTTTGGGGTATACGATTTCGAAGTATAAAAAAACAAGTTTGACGGTTGGATCGTTGAAACTGGTTTCATAGAATACATATGCCATTAAAACAATATATTCACTAACAATTAAGAGTTTATTTATACTTTTGTTAAATATAACATAAGATTTTGTGGTATCCACTAGTGTAAATATTTTAAATTGACGATCAAAGTGGTTCATTGTATTCATATAGGGTCAAGGAGTGTAGCTGTAAAAAATCATCAAAATTAGAGTTGAAATAACCGTTAAATCGTGATTTTTCGTTTATAACCGTCGAAAAGTTTTGTCCTATTACTTAATCTCTGAATCTTTATTTTTTCCGATTTTTGGCGTATATGATCTCGAAGTGTAAACAAACAAATTTGACGGTTGGATCGTTGAAACTAGTTTCGTAGAATGCGTATGCCATGAAAACAATATATTCACTAACAAATAAGAGTTTATTTATACTTTTATTAAATATAACATAAGATTTTGTGGTATCTACTAGTGTAAATATTTTAAATTGACGATCGAATGCAATCATTGTATTCATATAGGGTCAAGGAGTGTAGCTGTAAAAAATCATCAAAATCAGAGTTGAAATAACCGTTAAATCGTGATTTTTCGTTTATAACCGTCGAAAAGTTTTGTCCTATTACTTAATCTCTGAATGTTTATTTTTTCCGATTTTTGGTGTATATGATCTCGAAGTGTAAACAAACAAATTTGACGGTTGGATCGTTGAAACTAGTTTCGTAGAATGCGTATGCCATGAAAACAATATATTCACTAACAAATAAGAGTTTATTTATACTTTTATTAACTATAACATAAGATTTTGTGGTATCTACTAGTGTAAATATTTTAAATTGACGATCGAATACAGTCATTGTATTCATATCGGGTCAAGGAGTGTAGCTGTAAAAAATCATCAAAATCAGGGTTGAAATAACCGTTAAATCATGATTTTTCGTTTATAACCGTCGAAATGTTTTGTCCCATTAATTGATCTCTTAATGTTTATTTTTTCTGAATTTTGGTGTATATGATCTCGAAGTATAAACAAACAAGTTTGACGGTTGGATCGTTGAGTAGCTTTAAATTTATTTATTTTGTACGTATAACACTTAAGAAATTGAATAGTATATGTATTTATTAGTAGCTTTAAATATTTTTTAAGACTTTGCGCGACCAATTAGTATTTCTTCGCGCAAAGTATACTCTCAAAATTTGGGTGTGTGCCAAAAATGGGATTTTTTTTTTAAAAAAAAAATTTCGACTTTTGCGCGACCAATATATAAATATTCGTCGCGCACAGTATACTCTAAAAATTTGGCGGGCACCAAAAATGGGATTTTTTTATAAACAAATTTCGACTTTGCGCGACCAATATATAAATATTCGTCGTGCAAAGTATACTCTAAAAATTTGGCGGGCACCAAAAATGGGATTTTTTTTAAAAAAAAAATTTCGACTTTGCTCAACCAATATATAAATATTCGTCGCGCAAAGTATTCTCTAAAAAATTGGCGGGCACCAAAAATGGGATGCGGGAATATTTTGGTCGCGCAAAAGTTTGGGCGACCATAAATTCGTGGCCCAACACTGAAAAAATTTGGCGGGCACCGAAAATGGGAATTTTTTTAAAAATTTTTTTTAAACACTTTGCGCGACCAATATATTGTTTCGTCGCGCAAAGTGATACGTTCTTTAAAAGCAAAATAACTCCTCTACCATTTTCTCAATGTCTTCTAAATCCTACCATTTCTCTCTCTTTCCCACTCCCCCAAATCCTACCATTTCTCTCACACTCACCCCTCTCACTTAATCTCTCATCTCTCTCCACTATCTCTCTCTCTCTCACTCACTCTCTCATCTCTCTTTTCATCATCTCTCACTCTCACTCACTCTCTCATCTCTCTCTCACTATCTTCTCTAATTCTCTCACACTCACTTCTTTGTAAATTTTAAATTTTTGTCATTAATATGTGTTTTTGGAGTTAGTTTTGAGTTTATGCCAATTATTTGTCATTATTTTATGTTATTGTTTTGTTATTTGACAATATTTGTTTTTTTTTTTTGTAGGGAATTGTTGAGGCTTTGATGGCTAAAGTTGAGGATTTGATATAAGATGCTTGTAGATTTTATTATTGTACTTTGTTAATTTAAGTGTACATTTTGAATAGGGTCATGCTAGGGAGACCAACTTGGGATACCAACTTGTGTACCAACTCTCTAATAGAGATGGAGCCCACCAATACAATGGGTCCCACGCTCTATTAGAGAGTTGGTACACAAGTTGGTATCCCAAGTTGGTCTCCTAGCATTTTCCTTTTGAATATTATGTATATTGGATAATTTGACCACTATTTTTCTTATGTAATTTTATTTTGAATATGTCAATTTAAATTAAAGTAATTAAGAAAAATAAAATCATACAATTAAATTAAATTTTAAAAAATTAATATAATGAAATTGATATAAGAGAAATAATAATAAAAAATGTCAAAAACCTTGCGCGATAAAATATTTCGTCGCGCAAACTATTAAATTAGTTTATTTTAGTTTAAAATTTTCAAAAAATTAAAATTAAAAAAAATGAATATTTCGTCGCGCAAACCTTTGCGCGACATTAACTTTCGTCGCGCAAAGGAGATATTATTCGTCGCACAAAGTAGATAATATTCGTCACGTAAAGTAATTAATATTCGTCGCGCAAAGTCGTCATGATTCGTCGCGCAAAGTGGCTTTGTGCGACGAAGAATTTTCGCGTCGCGCAAACCCTTTTCTTTACGAGTTTTGCGCGACAGAACTTGCGACCAAAATTTCGTCGCGCAAACTTTGCGCGAAGAAATTTTCCTTTGCGCAACCAAAAATCATTCGTCGCGTGTTGCGTAGATTTAGCTCCACCAAAATGGATTAAGCTGCATCCTCAACTTGTGATACTCGCAAGTGCACGAACCGTTGGTAGTATAGCATATGTAAGTGCGAGGTCGATTCCACAGGGATTGGTGATTGAATGATCCAATTTAGTTTCCCTACACAAAATAGAAACAAAAACAAAGAACATAAATAAAACAAGGAAGAAAGAAAATAACTAACTCAAGTAGATAAGTTCCCAAGTTCAATTAGATTAACGGATTGATTCTAGCTAATGTATGATTAAGCCATGGTGTGTGGTCATAACCTTGTGTTCCTAATTCCCTAATTTGATCATTTGTTGTCTAACCTAAAATTAAGCATTAGGAACCCATTAAGCATAGAAGAACAATTTAAACAACCAAGCATGTATCTAATCCCTGTTGTCGAATGTCCATACATACTCTTCCTATTCATAGTTCAATTCGAATTAAAGCATGGTGTATACTCTTAATTCAAACCAAGATAGCTAACATGCAAGCCTTAATGGTGATCAATCATTCAAACTAGCATATTAACTTATAAGCATAATGAATAAGAACAAAAACCATAATTGAAACTTGGAAACTAATTAAACTTGAATACTTAAGAAAGAATGTACATTACAAGAAAAATAAATTACAACTAAGAAAACATTAAAGAAAGCTAGAATTGAGAACTAGAAAGCAAAACTAAGAGAATTTGAGGGAGAGAAGGGAGGGGAGCTCTAGAGAAGTGTTTGAGAGCTCCCCCCCTTGGGGTGTGTTTACAAGCTTAGAGAACTTCCCTATTTATAGGCCTAGGGGAAGTGAAAATCTGAATTCAATATGGCTAATGCATACAACACTTGTTTTATAAAATCTGAAATGGTTGATGCACTTGTATTAGAAAATCTAAATTGGGTGATGCACTTGTATTAGAAAATCTTGAATTGGTTGATGCACTTCACCAATAGATCCCACCAGCAGCCCTAGCTCATCTTCATGTCACCATGACCAAGCTTCCAACCAGAAATGATAGCTCATACCTAGCTCACCATGACCAAGCATCCAACCAGCACATGCTGAGGTCAGCATGACCAGCAACTTCAAGGGCTTACAACTTGGGCTTCTCTTAATCAAATTAGGACTTTAAGCACTCAAAATTGAAGTTCAGAATGTCTTCTTTCCAGCCATATGTTATTTGGGCCAATCCAAGGTCGGAGGAAGAAGTTAAGGCCGAAACAAATTGCTAACTCATTTTCCGCGCTGATAAGATCCATCCTGAGCATGGTTCTGTGTTTGCTAGGTAACGGACTCCAGATTTATCCAATGGGGCTGAATGTTGGATATGTTATAGTACACACCAATTGGAACAACTTTCATGAAGAATGTGGCCTCATTCGAGCTATGTAGGTTGTTGAAACAATGCTTGCAATATGACCTACGGAACTGGACTGGCAGGGGGCTGTAGCCAAAATGAGTTTGTCTTTAAGCTCTTCATCCATTCATCCAAATTAGGCCTTAACATGCATGGATTGCATAATTTCCTATCCAAAGCCATCATTGTTCCCTAAAGCTGAAAGATAAACACAAAAAGGATTAAAAGTACAAGTTTAACTCAAAAACATAACCAAATCATAAGCTAGAAGGGTACAAAATGATATACAATTATGAACCGATCAAATACCCCCAAACCTAGATTTTGCTAGTCCTCGAGCAAAACAACACAAAACAAAGTTAAAAACAAAACAAGAAGTTAACTAGACCACTTTCGTAGGTAACTCGATTGCATTTAGCGTATGCAACAAGCCTTTAAACCTCTAGGCATCCCTAGTAGGAGGAGTTGTGTCTCCTGAGGGTTTAACAGATATTAAATACCCACAAACGTTTTTTCTAACTCTACAAAACAAAATGGTTAGAAAACTTATTAGATTTGTTAGTCCTTAAGCAAAATAAAAATAAAAATAATTATACAAACAAAAATAAAACCAAAAACCAAAAAATAAATAAATAAAATAAATAAATAAAAACAAAACAAAAGTAAGACTCAAAACAATCTTCCCGAACATTTTCTGAAGAGAAATGACTCATGCACATGACTCAAAAGTTTTTAACAATAAAAACTCAATTTTAGACATTATTCACAAAGCGGCAAAGTTCAAAACATAATATGCTCAAAGTGTAGTAGTGTGATAGCCAAATGCAACAAATTCCCCAATCTTAGTTTTCACACAATTTCAAAAATCATACAAAGCACAAGTTCAACTTCAAATCTCACCAAAGTTGTCCTCTCACAAATGAATCACTCAGAAGAGGGCTATAATGCAACACTCAGTTATAAACATGAGATTAGAGTTAAACCATAAAGACTTAACTCAAAATAGAAAGATGAAGAACTTGCATTAATATGATCTCAAGAAGGATGCCAAACACTTAAAAGTAGAAAAATAAATGCAATTCAACCACATGACATTTAAGATCAATTTAGGTCTTTAGCATAGGTTGTAATGGGGCCAAGGCTGTAAGGTGAGTAAGAAATGAAAGGTATGGATAATACAAAGTCCAAGGAACTCGCAATGTAAGAGCATATCATGTAAACAAGATCATTGACATTTGAAATGTAAGGCACATAAATTGAAAAGCTCACAATACCAGATTTTGCAATTGAATCACTTCACAATTTGATTTTGACATTTACACACTTTGTATAATATTTGGCCCAATTTTGCGGCTCTTTACCCTAGATCACCTTTATTTCTCCTTATATCACCCTAGGGTCGTGACTACATTGGCCACACTTCTTTTCTCTTTTTCCTTTGATTTCTTTTTTATAGCTCATTTATTGCCTTGAATACATTACAATCTGAAATACAATCATACTCTACATGTCCCCTAGATGGTAGGATGTTTAATGGATGATAAGGTGATAGAAAGAAATGGCTAAGTGTTTGGGCACAAAAGGGTTTACAATGGAATATGTATTGTATGGGTTGATGGAGGAAAAAGAAAGAGGCTTAACAAAGATGGCCTAAATCATATCTTAGTTATAACTTAACATTCCAGTGACACAAGCAAAAATGCATACAATTGGGTAAGACATGCAAGAGTTGTATAATCATGGCTAAAGTGCATAGAAAGCTCAAGCATTATTATGTGAGACTTAGCTAGCAAAAGAATAAGATTCAGACCTAACACAATGCTTATCAAATTCCTAAGAGCCATATTAGAAGTTAGACTCAAGATTTATCATTGGTGTGGGAAGGAAAACTGAAAATGACTCAAAGAAAAGAAACAGAAAAGAAAAACGTGAGGTTTCAAATTGCTGTTTTGCTCAATTTCAACATATAATCTGTTTTGACATGTAACTTTCAAACCACTTGGTCAAATTTAACGTTCTTTACGTCGTTGGATTCAGCATGAAAAAATGAAGAACACAGCGCGGACCAAACTTTCAAAACAGTAGCAGAAAAAAATTTGTAGCAATGAAGAAGCCTACGTTTTCAAACACAAACACACAAACTAAAAAACTTTCCAGCACCCCCAAACTTAAATGAAGCATTGTCCTCAATGTTAAAGCAAAGTAAAGATGATTGAGAACATGTAAATGATAAGGGGAAAAGTTAAGAAGAAGGTTTAGAAAGAAAAAAAAAAAATATATATATATAAGCAACTCACGGATGACCAGTTAAGGGCCTCAGAAAACACAGCCAGGGGATCCGGGGAAGGTTGGAGGGGTCACAATGGTCCCGCTTAAAACCCAAACTTCTTAGACACCGAAGGTGTCGCCTAAAGAACTCCTAGACACTGTATTGACGGAAGTGCTCATCTGGAGTTACCATAAGTCAGCTTATATGAAAAATCTTTTTAAATTTTTAAATTTTAAATTTTTTTAAATTTTTTTTTTAAAAAAAAAATAGAAATTTAAAATAATAACAAATAAAGAGAAAGGATTGAAATGCTCCCCCTTGAAGCAATTAGGTCGAGCGTGATGCATTTGGAGGTCGCGACTTCTCCCACTACTCCACACTTCCTATCTTTGAAGTTGCCATCTCTCTCCATTTTTATTGAGCTATTTACATTGCTAAAACAAACACACACAAAAACTTGAAACGGAATTAAAGGATTACAAAATATTAAAAAAAAAAAACTAAAAATGAAAAGGAAAAATCAACACAAGTCCAATTCCATGCTTCAAAGCAACAAGCACCAATGGGTTGTGTAAGCTGGGACTTAAACCCAGTTCTCTTGCTTGTTGGGCAATTGTCCTTTTCTGTTGGACTACAAACACAACATGTCCATTAACGTCATTAACTTTAAAACTTGAAATTGTCTAGTTAAGAAAAAAAAAATAAAGTAGGAAAGCCAAATAGAATCAAACAATGTTACCGATCCCCGGCAACGGCGCCAAAAACTTGTTGCGTAGATTTAGCTCCACCAAAATGGATTAAGCTGCATCCTCAACTTGTGATACTCGCAAGTGCACGAACCGTTGGTAGTATAGCATATGTAAGTGCGAGGTCGATTCCACAGGGATTGGTGATTGAATGATCCAATTTAGTTTCCCTACACAAAATAGAAACAAAAACAAAGAACATAAATAAAACAAGGAAGAAAGAAAATAACTAACTCAAGTAGATAAGTTCCCAAGTTCAATTAGATTAACGGATTGATTCTAGCTAATGTATGATTAAGCCATGGTGTGTGGTCATAACCTTGTGTTCCTAATTCCCTAATTTGATCATTTGTTGTCTAACCTAAAATTAAGCATTAGGAACCCATTAAGCATAGAAGAACAATTTAAACAACCAAGCATGTATCTAATCCCTGTTGTCGAATGTCCATACATACTCTTCCTATTCATAGTTCAATTCGAATTAAAGCATGGTGTATACTCTTAATTCAAACCAAGATAGCTAACATGCAAGCCTTAATGGTGATCAATCATTCAAACTAGCATATTAACTTATAAGCATAATGAATAAGAACAAAAACCATAATTGAAACTTGGAAACTAATTAAACTTGAATACTTAAGAAAGAATGTACATTACAAGAAAAATAAATTACAACTAAGAAAACATTAAAGAAAGCTAGAATTGAGAACTAGAAAGCAAAACTAAGAGAATTTGAGGGAGAGAAGGGAGGGGAGCTCTAGAGAAGTGTTTGAGAGCTCCCCCCCTTGGGGTGTGTTTACAAGCTTAGAGAACTTCCCTATTTATAGGCCTAGGGGAAGTGAAAATCTGAATTCAATATGGCTAATGCATACAACACTTGTTTTATAAAATCTGAAATGGTTGATGCACTTGTATTAGAAAATCTAAATTGGGTGATGCACTTGTATTAGAAAATCTTGAATTGGTTGATGCACTTCACCAATAGATCCCACCAGCAGCCCTAGCTCATCTTCATGTCACCATGACCAAGCTTCCAACCAGAAATGATAGCTCATACCTAGCTCACCATGACCAAGCATCCAACCAGCACATGCTGAGGTCAGCATGACCAGCAACTTCAAGGGCTTACAACTTGGGCTTCTCTTAATCAAATTAGGACTTTAAGCACTCAAAATTGAAGTTCAGAATGTCTTCTTTCCAGCCATATGTTATTTGGGCCAATCCAAGGTCGGAGGAAGAAGTTAAGGCCGAAACAAATTGCTAACTCATTTTCCGCGCTGATAAGATCCATCCTGAGCATGGTTCTGTGTTTGCTAGGTAACGGACTCCAGATTTATCCAATGGGGCTGAATGTTGGATATGTTATAGTACACACCAATTGGAACAACTTTCATGAAGAATGTGGCCTCATTCGAGCTATGTAGGTTGTTGAAACAATGCTTGCAATATGACCTACGGAACTGGACTGGCAGGGGGCTGTAGCCAAAATGAGTTTGTCTTTAAGCTCTTCATCCATTCATCCAAATTAGGCCTTAACATGCATGGATTGCATAATTTCCTATCCAAAGCCATCATTGTTCCCTAAAGCTGAAAGATAAACACAAAAAGGATTAAAAGTACAAGTTTAACTCAAAAACATAACCAAATCATAAGCTAGAAGGGTACAAAATGATATACAATTATGAACCGATCATCGCGCAAAGTGTTTTTTGTAGTAGTGAATTTGAAACTACTTAACCTTGATTTCAACCACATAGAAGGTGCCATGCCCCCATCTTTGATGAATTGCACAAACCTTATTGAAATACATCTAGCATCCAACGACTTGGAAGGAGATATCTCCGACTTAATTTCTCCAAACTTAGTGAACTTAGTAAAATTGATCTAATGATGAACGAATTCACTGGTATCTTGCCAATAAGTCTTTACTCATGTCGGTCCTTAAAAGCCATTCGATTGGCTAAAAATTATATAGAGGGACAAATACAGGCTGAGATTCTTTCATTGAAATCCTTGTCTTTCCTCTCACTTGGTTTCAACCGACTGACCAATGTCACAGGAGCAATAAAGATACTAATGAGTTGCAAGAGTCTCCACGTACTCTTTCTTACGAATTCCTTTGAAGGTGAGGTAATGCTGAGTGATGATGACATGGTTGGTTTTGATGGGTTCCAAAATCTTCGGTTCTTAAGTTTGGCCGATTGTCAGCTCACTGGTCAAATACCTATATGGTTATCAAAGCTCTTTTTTCTCTAAACTTGGCAAGTAACCGAATTTCAGGAGAATTTCCAAAGCAACTTTGTGGACTACCAAGATTGCTTTATGAACCTTTTGATGAAGACACTTACGAACTTGAATTGCCTCCCCTCGGTGGCAACCCCACAAATCCAAAATTTCTACCGCGCAGATTGTCTTTCTATCCAGCAATGATATCCCTATCTCACAATAACATAGATGGTAATATACCTAATGAGATCGGCCAATTGCACCTTCTCCGCGTGTTGCATCTTTGCTCTAACCGCTTCTCCGCGTCATTCCAAACCAAATATCTAACCTTAAAAATTTAGAGGAGTTAACCCTTGTTGGAAAAATGGCTCACATTAAGTATGCAAGTGAAGGAGGAAGCGACCGGTCTCTGGGTATTTGCGACCGGTCGTTTGAAGCAGATTCGAAGTCTGAAGAATTCGAAGGAAGCGACCGGTCGCAAGGTATCCAAAAGGTATCAGCGACCGGTCGCAATGTATCCGCGACGGTCGCCCACAGTGCTGTTTCGTTTTCCACGCGTTTTTCAGGTTCCTTTCACATGTGTTGGTTCCCTACCTAATCCCTCGAGCTTCCAAGGAGTTTTATGGGTTCTAGGAAGTCTAGCAACGTGCTAGAGAAGCTGGAACACCATTGAATGAGGTTTGTTGACTTGCTTCAAGGAGTACCTACCCTATGGCTCTATATAGGGTGGCTGAAGTTGCAGCTATCAATGCCTAGCCTTTGTTCTGCCCAAGTTGTGGTCCAAGTCTGGAAACCAAGGGGAGAACGTGGGAGGAAAAGATGGAGCCTTCTCCTAAGTCCAAAGGCTTGTGTATTAAAGGGAAGAGGAAGCAAGACAGCAAGTGTGTGGTTAATCTCAAAGTTGTCAAGTAGCTGGGAGCTATTGTGTTCAAAGGGAGGTTATCTCACCAAGGGAGGAAGAGAGAGAAGGCAATCAGTTCAAGAGAGAGCTGAGTTGAGTCTTGAGAGTTTAGACACCAAGGAGGGAAACACCAAGTGTGAGAGAGTATTCACAAGTGCATCAAAGTGTTGAGCAAGGGGGTGAGAGAGAAAAGAGAGCTTGGGAGAGAATAGAGTTCTAAGGGGGTTTCTTTGTAAACCAAAGTTGTAACTTATTCTTTCATTAGTGAATTTCTCAAGGGGATCACCAAGAGGATGTAGGCAATTGCTGAACCTCTATAAATTCTTGTGTCACTTTGTGCTTGGTTGATTTCTAAAGTGTGTGAGTGTGTGATTCATCCATTATTGTGTTTGTCACAAAGTCCATCAACAACAAGATCATTAGGGGAGGGTGAGTTGAGTTTGTTCTCATTTCATAACAACCCTCTCCATGAATCATTTGTCTGGGAAAATCCCATCGTCATTAACGACCCTTAATTTCTTGAAAATATTTAATGTCTCATACAATAATCTTGAATGACCAATACCAACAAGCACTCAGATCCAAAGCTTCGATGCTTCTACATTTGAAGGGAACCCAAAGCTTTGTGGTGCCCCAAGTCGAAATAAGTGCGAAACAAATAACGCCACTGATGCAGATGGTAAGAACAACAAACATGCGGGCTATGGGCATCAACATCAACTTCCATGGTTTTATATTTCTTCTATTGTGCTAGGGTTCATAGTGGGATTTTGGGGAGTTTGTGGTTCTTTAATTATTAAGAAGAGATGGAGGTATGCATATTTTGGATTCATAGACAATGTACAGAATAGGCTCTATGTGATGATGACAGTGAGCATGAACAGGATGAAGAGAAGGCTTCGAGGCTAGATGTATCTTGCTGTACTTTTTGTTTGCGATCTTATGTGTTCGTGATGTAATAAGGGACAGTTATTATTGCGTTATATTTTTCGGATACCTTTTGCAAGCAACAAATACAACTTCAGCTACATATATATATTTTGCATGCGATTGGAAAACTCTACTGAATTTGGCCAAAATCATGAATTATTGCTATGAACCTATCGAAATTCAATTATGGGGTCAACAGCGCAACGGCTTTCATAAGCGAAACTTAACATATAGCCATAGAGTCTGCATGGAAAAGGAAACATACCTGCAATTAGAACCATATATGTTTTATATAACTCAAACCCTATAACCATCTAAAAAGATATATATTTCAGGCACCTCTAAGAGTGTTTGGGTATGAAGCCTTCCTACAGAACTTTTGATGCTCCATCCATCTCCATGCATGTATGACAAAGCATTATTATCATGGTCATGCATAAGTCCAATATGTTAGTTCATTCAATTTTCAATAATCCTTTTCTAATAATTATATCTTTTCAGAAAGAAAATTATTGGAAAAGTATAGAATATATACACCAATTTACAAAAATGACCTACCCCTCAAACAGAAGCTACATAAAATCAGAGGAAAAATAAAAGACACAAAATCAGGAAACTAATTATGACTAGGGAGCCCCATTAGGCACTAAAAACAGGATCAATGGGCATTGGGGTATAGGATAGGTGTCCCCAAAGGGGGTTTGTATCGATATTTGTGCCCACAAAAAGGTTTATGTTGTCACTTATAGTGTTGGGCGCCAAAAGTGTCAATACAAACTCCTTTTGTGGACACTAAAATATCCATGCTCATTGATCTTTTAGTCAGGCGAAATTATAACAATTCTAATTCTGGAAGATGTCCGACTAATTAATTAATTTAATATGACCATGCAATACACCATCATTTTTGCAAACTCATCATACCACAATCATCATTACAAACAGAGAAATTAGCAAATAAACAACCATTGTAATTAACCACACGATAAACATTTTCCAAAATCTGGCACGTGAAAGAGAGATTTCCACTATGAAACCAAAACGAAGACCAATACTTGGCCAATTCACACTCCTTTTCCTTAGTTAATAATTATCATTGGCTACAAGATGGGTGAAGTGCGCCCTCGTGAGACCATTGAGGTTTTCGGTTTGGTTTCATTAGTGGAAAATCCACATGCATTGAGGGGTTTAGAAAAATTAATTTGTGTTGTGTCATTAGGTAGCTTAGGTTGTTTGCCACTTCTTCATGAGACCAATGATGATTTGTCGATTAATTTATGAAGCAACACTTCTTTTAGATTCGCTTCTTCTCTATACTCTAGTTGCTCATGTATATATAAACCTGTGAACAATCTGAATTAGAGGCATTGATCCAGATAAGAACAACCGAGATGTGGACAATGGGCACCAACTTCCATGTTTTCATATTTCTGTTCTGCTAGGATTCATTGTAGGATTTTGGGGAGTCTGCTTCTTTAATTCTTAAGACGTAGAGATATGCATATTTCCAATTCGCAGACAATGAACAAGACAGTATCTGTGTGATGACGACAATGCAAATCAGCAGGATGAAGAGAAGGCTTAGAGACTAGATATATTGTTCTACTTTTTATTTCAGATTTTCAGTTTGCTTGTCTTTTTTTCCTGTGTGTTTCTGATGTAAGGCATAGCGTCTTCAGATATAATCATGTCTTCTTTTTCGGATGCGATTTCAATGCCCTACCTTTTGCAATCAACAAATACAACTCCACGAATAAACTTAAGACTTGGCCAAAATCATGAATAAACTCCCATGAACCTATTTTTCAACTATCAACTGTTGATTAATTACAGGTCCCAGCTGACATTACGTTGATACAAGAAATAAAATTAAGATATTACATCACCTAATCTAATCCAAGGCATTGGGGTATCTATTGCACATACAATACACACGCTTAAGTACGAGTATCACTAAACATAATTACGCCTAATTCCATTGAAACTCAGTTCTGTGGTCCACGAGCTTCATCTGCTAATGCCAAACTTAACATTTCAGTGCAAAAATGATCATCTGGTTGTAGCCATAGAGCCTGCTCAGGAAAATGAACAAAGGAAAACAGATTAATACCTATGCCATTATCGTACTTTCTTCCTGCAATTAGAAGAATTTCATATAACTCAAACACTATAAGCATCTGAAAAGGAGATGCACTCCAGGCCCGTCAAAGCATCTTTGGGCATGATGGCATCCTACAGAAATTTTAATGGCTCCGTGCATTTAAAGTTTATTATCATGGAGCATAAACCACATAAATATTATGAACATCACAAATTATGCAAAAATATACACAACAAAAAAAATCCTTTTAAGATTCTTAAAGCAACACATCTAATTTCCTATTCACTTAACCAGATACAGAGTCATTCAACTTTTAGGAGAGAGAATAATTACTCACTTTATGATAGTATGTAATCGCTGCAGTAAAATTATCCTGCACAACAGTGAAAACAAGAAAGAAAAGAAACATCAAGTATTGTGACCATAATGGACGGGGATGAAAGGCACATATACGCTCTTTTTCACATTTCAGTGTTTGAACACAAGCTTATAACCTGAGTATAAGCTGAGTCAGAAAGTGGGACATCAGTTTTTCACAATCCACTTCAAATGAAAGAATTCTTCTCTAATAATACATAAAGTAATTGATAACTTTAGATACCTGTAAATGGTAAGCATATGCAAGACCTGCATAAGTACTCACACTTCTGGTTGACAATGCAAGTGCTTTCTCATAGTATGAAATAGCTTCATTGTACATCCTGAGAGAGAGTAGGTTTATCTAATTAGGCCAAAGGAAATATTCTTTGTAGGAAATTAAAAGCACCAAGATAAATAGTAGACATCTATATTAAAAAGCTACAAAGAATCAAAGCAACCATACAACATTCTCTCAACCCCACAAATCAAAGATACAATAATCTCCTACTAAAAATAAAAAAATTGGAGCAGAAAAGAATTAAAGACACCGTATATCCTCAAGCCCTCAGAAGGAGCCAACAAAAGAAATGCTAGAAACTATAATCAAATAAAAGACGTACTTCAGTTTTCTGTATGCATGAGCGAGATTAACCACAGTTGGTTCCCACATTTCGCTTAAAGGGGAAGGAATTTGAGCCAAAGTTTTCTCAAACCACCACACAGCTTTGTTATACCTGTATGAAAAGACAGAGATTCATCAAAAATCACTTAGTACAAATGAGACAGGTATGGCTTAAAGGAATATTTATGACAAATGGTCAGCAAACAGAACAGTCTAAAAAGGTTAAAGAACATGCAAAAGATTCGATAATACAACCTAATAGTCCACATAAATGACAGAATATCATAAACTTCATGCTGTAGTAATATAGATGAGCTAAACAATGATTATACAACATAAGGGCCCCAAATTTTAAAAGTTCACAAGTCAAATGACACTATGCTAGTGATCACTATTTCCCTTTCTTTAAATTATCAACACTACTTACCCTTCTGGAAATCCTGTTTGGGCTAATTAGAATTTGATATGTCTATTCGCAGGCAGCTTTAATTTACCTATTCTTTCTGGATCCATCATAGGACCACTTATGAAATTTTAAGGATCGCACCCAAAAATTAACAGTGTGGGTATGATAAGAAACAACCAATTATCACCACAATCTGTTCAGCAAGCTACAACTTACATATAGTCATAAGAGAATAAATATGACAATGAGAAAAACGAAGCACTAGTCCTCCAGATAACTATACCACTTTGGGCCACTTGATTACTTATCCCACTGTTATAGCATGGTTATAGCATGGTAGAGTTATAGTAATTTGCAACAGAATATCACATTTTATTTGTTACACAAGAAAATTTTGCCCGTATGGTCCTTATTTGTAAACAATTAGAAATACATGGTCAGCCTTTTGGAATGTCATTTCAAACTTATCTCTAATATTCATTGTTTAAGGTTGCATTTTTTAGCGTGCTGTACTTACTCCTTCAAATGATAAGCAACAACACCAAGTTCATTATATACTAGTGGATCTGATGGGCAAGTGGTCTTCGCCTGCATAAAAAACTAAAAAGCAAAGAGGCAATATCAGTACTTTTATAGTATGATAAAGCAAAATACCAAGTTACAGAATCCATTGTTTTTAGGTGGGAAATATATAATCATTTAATATAAAGAATTGTTTTTGAGACTTAATGGGTAAGAGATAAGGTAGAAACTCATGAAATAAATGTGCCACCAAAATTCAGGGCTTCCCTTGTATGATGATATAGATGTGGATTATTTCACATTTCTGGACCAAAGTCAAGATCACAAACTGCAACAAGTAAATGGTTTACAGAACTGTAAGTTACCTGCTCAGCAAGCTTAAAGCTGTTGGTTCGCATGTACTCCATCCCAATGTACAAAGTTGGTAAATGACACCTGGAATAAGAGAATATCAAGACCTGTAAAAGACAATTCATACATAATAAGAGAACTTAAACTATGGACCATTGGACAAAAGAGAGAGATGAAGTACTATACTAGGTAGGTTTGCAGCCATGATAACGACCATATAACATAAGACAATGAGTTTAACAGAGAGGCAATGAATACACCAAAGTTAGTGCTAAGATCTTTTCTTTTACTCTTGTAAAAGTTAAATTGTGACAAAATCTGATATCTGAATGAAAAAATGAAAACATGCTTATAAATATTATACACACAAAATATGTTTCAGATCTAACTGCAAAACATGTGAAAAGTTTCATTCAAAATATTATGATTAAGATCATTAGAAATTCATTTTGAAATTTTTGAACTCTCAACACCTATACCTTTGCTGTGCTCTTATCCTTTTTCTTGTAATACATTTTCACTCCGATGCCATTAACAAATGTGCACAGGTAGGTATATATATAGAGATAGAGAGAGAGCAAGAGATAAACATAGAAATTAGGTGATGGTTCATAGTTTCATTCTTTATTGATGTTTTCTTGGTTACTCGCAAAGCAATTCTAGAAGTGGGCATGGTAGAAAAAGCATACACAAACAATACCACAAGTAACCAAGAATACAAACAATATAAAAGAGAATGATACAGATAAAGAAATATCCAAAGGTTCTCTTTAGAAAATAATCAAGCACAGGTAATGTACATGACATGATCATATATCCTTTCTTATATTTCCAAGTGGAAGAAGAAGAAGAAAATTCAAGGTAACAGAAAACCATAAGAGACCGGAAGACACATAAATTACCCTGGAAACAAACGAGCAGCAGTGCGATAAGCTGACATTGCTTGATCACCCTCTTCTTTAGCAGCATAAGCATTCCCATATCCAATCCAAGCAGGTGGAAAGGTCCCATCTAGACTGGTAGCCTTGCTATAGTATAGAGCCAAAAGAGATCAGTAATGATTCAAAATATTGCAGCACATAAGTAACAAAAATCCTTGCTACAGTTATCATTTCAAATGATTTTTAAGTATATTATGGTTCCAGATAATTGCTCCAAATGTCTGTCACCAAATGAAGGAGCAAGCAGCAGCCCATGTTCAGGCAGGACTAAATCAAATTTAAACCAGGATTTGGTCCACAGTCTAAAGTTATAAAGGGCCTATTAATAGATGAATGACACAAAGCAATGTAAATATTTGCAGTAAGATAACCAGCATAAAGATATTTAAAAATCAATGTGGTAACAACTGGTATGGGGTTAAATGAGTTTATGAGCCTAACTAAATGCAATCCCTATATAGTCCAACAGAATCCACATTAAGTAATCTAAAGCATCCATTATGACGTGAAGGCTATTTATCAGGCAACAAGGTTTTGAACTTAGTAAGAACTCCACCTTGAACAACATTTGAATATCAGGGGAAGCTGAGGGAAAAGAATGATCATAACCTAATTTCTCATATACACAACATAACTACATAACAAAGCCTTCAAAATATATAGAAAAAATAATATGTCCCAATCAAAGGATCTTAAACCAGTAAATGCAGAAACTTTAAACCACTCAATACCAAAATATCACAATTCAACATCGGAGAAAATGAGCAACTAGAAATACAGTTAAGTGTATACATTTCGTTTTTAACAGCATTACTAATCGTGATGAAGTTACCTGAAATAACGGTGTGACTCAGCATACTTTTTTATACAATAATAGTAACATCCAACGGCAAACCATGATAAGGCCCTAGCAAGAGAATAAACCTGATAAAGTAATGAACTAGATGAATTGCACAAGCAACAAAACATAGATTCTTAAAAAAATCCAAAATCAATCTTTCAAGTGGCATCTCAAATCAGAGTTACCAGATCCCCCAAACCCCTGGTAACTGCAATCCAGATTGCATGTCCACATACCATAAAATATGTGCATGCATTTATGGATGTACATTCAAATTGTACGGTAGTAACTCAATTAATAAGTGTTTCAACCACTCTCACTTTTGAGGATAGTCCTTCACTAAATTGCATGCCATAAGATAGAGCTCATTTGAATGCCCAAGTTCCATAGCAGCTGCTAGATGCACCAATGTACTCTTCAGATGGAAAGGGTCTTTTTCAAGTAGTCTGTTAAATCAAAAATGAAACACATAAATTATTGGGGGAAAATAGCATCTAATGTGTGGGTTGTTATTGTAATTTGTTCCAAACCAGTTGCCAACTTACACAGAAGTTAGCTCAAAGCATTTTTGATATTCACCACACTGATGGTAGTATTCAGCTTTGCAGGCAAGAAGGTCAGTGTTGGTTTTCAGAGTACGAAAGAAGGATGGATCAGAAGTGTTACTATTACACTTCTCTTTTTCAAGTTCTCTGAATTTTGCTTCTACAACATTTTCTTTGTCGTACTGGAAAACACAAAAAGGAGAAAGACTGATGAGAGCACAGGAAAAGATATTGTTACTTTATGTTTGTACAGTGATCTATATTAATAATAAAAAATTATTCAGATGTAAGATGTCTTCTCTATGTTCGATATTTGAAGTCTGACATATTGAAATGGCTTTCTGTTTACCTTTTTAATTAAGCATGAATAGAATGATGAGAGCCATCCATCTTCAGGACCAAATTGTAATGACGCAAGTAGACTTGCCTCTGAAACTCAGCAGCAAATCAAAAGGTTTAAGAAGGGAACCATCCCATCCTTAGTGGAATAAATTTTTTAAGAAATGCAGAGGAAACACTACAATCCAATCTATGGATCAACAAAAATATAAAAGTACCAGAAGCCTAAATTAGATTTCGGCAATTACATAGAAATAGTATCAAAATCCATGATGTTACTTACTTCAATAACAAGCACACATGATTAAAAGATAAGTATTATTTTGGTGATTCTAACCTTCCTCATATGTAAGCATGTGATTTTCAATAAGACATTCCAATGCCTGAAAAAGGAAAAAATAAAGAGATTAGAAAAATGTTTGAAGGATGACAATGAAAATGCTATAGAGCTCAACGTTTTTCCTAACGCTCTCACGTGGGTCTCTCTATTTTCCAGATGAAATTTGTTTCCCCATACAAAAATGATTCTATCTAACTTGTGAGTAATGCTTCCATAAGTGAATTACTGCAAAACCTTTAAAAAAATCAAGTGATAGAAGATTCCATTATTGTAAGCATGTTTGGAATGATAAAACAGTTTCTTAATTTGTTACTTTAGAAATTTTAATCCTTTTGTAGGGAATGCTATTTCCCCTCCCCGCTTTTGGTGGCCATAAATGTTAGAGAAGACAAGAAATTATTTTGGTAGGCTAATAGATCGAATACATACCTCATAACATAAGGGATCAGCTTTGATAGCAGCTTTGTACCTTGAAAGAATTAGAGCAAAAAGAACACGTTAAAGGATCCGTTCCAAATATATGCTTTTCTCAATAGATGTCACACCTACAGAAATCATATTATTCTCTATCCATAAGATCAACATTTAGTTTGATTTTTACAACTCGTCAAGTTAAAAACTAGAGAGGATATCATTAATTTTACCCAAAAACACACTGAAACAGACACACACCCCTTAAGACATTACATGATAAGGCCAAGTCACAGAAACAACTTACCAATGCCGGGCCTGGACACGGTTTTCCAATGCTTCATATGCCTTACCTCGTAAAAAGCATATTGCAGAAGATATCTGTTGCAAGATAGGAATAACACATTTCATGACTAGAAACTTATACAAGCATAAATGTTCAAGAGCATGAAACATGCCATCAACAATGAAAACTCAGATATTCATAGACTCCAACTGTAGATACCCAGTATGGCAAATGAATTAAGCAGATAAATACTACAATGAAACCAATTTAGAGACAAAGATAGTAGTACAATAAACCCATAGTAGTGTCTAAAGGTAGACCATTAAAAACTGTTGCCAGCCAAGTTTTCATATTGCAATGTTAACAAAGGGGTGAGGGGGAGAGAGAGAGAGAAAGAGAGAGAATCTTACATTGATCTCATGATCTTCGCCATCTTTATCCAAGTACATGATATTTGAATCCTTTGTGTCATTCAGATTCCCATGTTCATCCACTTTGGCATCGTCAAGCATTAATATGCATTGATCCCACTCCTTCAGCTCCTCCTGATTAAACACGGACATGAAAGAAATGGACTAGTCAGTCCTATTAACCTAGAAAACGACTTCATGGAGCCAAATTTAGAGCTGAAGACTGTCAATTTGTCGTAACTGTCCGAAAAGATAATGAAAAGGAAAAAAGAAAACATGTGGAGAGAGAGAGTGCGCGTGTGTGTGTGAGAAAGAGAGAGAGAGAGAGAGAGGTGAACTGAAAAGAGAGATTATTTTACTGATACAATGCGCTGAAAAGAGGGAGGTAAATCCATTTTTCGTTTCTTCTACAACCACATACCAAAGTGAAACAAAACCCAACTATGAAACCCACAACCCACAAATGGAAACCCCATAACAAGCAAAAACATTGAACTAAATCAGCAAACAAAGAGAACCCATTTCCTGATTTCAACAGCAAGAGACTTACAAGGCACTTTGCAGCGAGGTAACGAAATCGAAGGTCACGGAGAACGATCTGGGAGGCATTGAGGAGGTGGTAGGCTCGTCGATAATGGCGGCCGAGAAAGAGAGCCTGAGCCTGCATGTAGATATCAGCAGGGTCATTGGTAAAGGCAGCGACTTTATCAGCGAAGAATATGGCGGAGGAGTAGAGGTGCTTGGTCACGCAGTCCCTCACTACCCCGCGAAGCTTTTCTATCTCTTCTTCTCTCATTTTCGCCAAAAGGGGTTTGCTTTGGTCTGCTTCAATTGGAATTTGGGTTTGAGCGAGAGAGAGAGAGAGAGAGAGAGAGAGAGAGAGAGAGAGGGTTTTGGGGAGGGTGGGATTTGCTTGAATTGAGCGGGAGCCGGGGAGGTTTTAGAGGTACATGATGGGCTTCAGCCTATGGGTCTCATTGGCCTGGTTTGGGTCTTGTTAGGCTTTGTTTTGACCCAAAGGAAAACAAAATTGGGTTTTTTTTTTTTTTTTGAAACACAAAAAATGTGGTTGTTTAGCTTATAAAGTAATATTTCACATATGATGTTGTATTAAGTCATCATAAATAAATAAAATGATGAAATAAAGTACGATTTTCTTATGTTATATGTCCTAATAAAAAAATTATTTACTTTTTTTTTCAAATTATACATTTTTTTATTTAAAAAAAATACAAAAAGTGCCTAAAGACAACCACCAATTAAATAAGTAAACTACTTGAAATTTAGCCACTCAGCGTAACGCAGCCAGTTTCAAGAAGGTAAGCAAAGTGTGATTTATTTTTATTTTCATCAAAGAGAAACTTCAACGGTACAATCAAATACATCAACAAGACATCTAAAGAGATAGATTATGATTTGCCTCAATTAATGATTAAGGTTGTACGTGTGTATTGACTTTAATAGAGAACTTACAAAAAATCCTACTTGAGTAGGAAATAACAACTAAAATACATGATAACATGATAAGAACTTATCACCTATACAAAGATATCAGAAATTAGATAAGAATACAAGAATTCAATTCTAGCTACCTAGAGGGAAGTTGAGGTTCCACCCCAAAACCAATTGGCAATGGGTGGAATCTCAACTTCCTTCATGGTATTAGAGCGGGTTAGTCCACATATGAAAGCTCAACAGCCACACGTGCTTTACGTCACCCAAAATGTGTTGTCCACGTGTTAGGCTTGAAAATTCGCCACACATGCGGGGGCGTGTGAGAATGTGAAATGAAAAATGTCCCACATTAGAAAGTTTAGAAACCTAGCAATGACTTATAAGGAGTTGAACTACTCCCCCCATTGCCAATTGGTTTTAGAGTGGAACCTCAACTTCCTTCATAAAGTACCAATCTCAAGAGGGAAACAAACTAACATACTAAAAGCAAAACTAACTCGAACAAAAGCCGTACCAAAACTACTAGCCTAACACACTTCCGGCTCCACAGGAACTCGCACAACAACAGGTAAGATTCGAACATCTGACCTATGAGTTTAGAGTTGGTTCCAACTCATCCTTCTAACCATTGTGCTACGCTATTACATGTATGTGGTTTGTAGTCACTGGTCCTAGGTCCCAATGTCATATCATGTGTCTTAAGTCTTGGGTTCATGATTCAAGAATCACAATTCATGAATCAAGAAAAACAAGGTAGACATAAGAAATGTATCGATACTCTAGACTCATGGGGATGTATATCCACAGTGGTAGGTAAGAATCTCTACTCCGTTAGAGCATCCACAGTGGGGGGGTGTAAATTTGGGGGTGTAAAGCCACTTTTACATTCCTTTTACACCTCCTGGGGTGTAAATACGTTTTTTTTGCTCCAGGTGGGAAAAGATGTAAAAGATGTAAAGCCACTTTTTCTTCATTTTTCTTCTCCTTTCTCGGGTGGGTCCCGCCTGCAAAAGATGTAAAAATAGATGTAAGAGCATCCACAGTGGGGGGGTGTATATGGGGGTGTATGTTAAATATACACCCCAGTCACGGAAATCGTCTCCAATGAGGAGATGTAAATTAATGTAAATATACATCACCACCATGGGGATGTAAAATAAAATGTATATTTACATCTATTTTTACATCCCTTGGAGGCGGGACCCACCTGAGAAAAGAGAAGAAAAATGAAGAAAAGTCAACATAAAAGGCTGGGACCCACGGCTACACCCCCGAATTTACACCCCCCACTGGAGCAAAAAACATATTTACACCCCCCGGAGGTGTAAAGGGGATGTAAAAGTGGCTTTACACCCCCGAATTTACACCCCCCCGCCCCGCACTGTGAATGCTCTAAATGTACATTTTATTTTACATCTCCATGGTGGTGATGTATATTTACAACCTTTTACATCTCCCCATTAAAGACGATTCCGGTGACAATGGGTGTATATTTAACATACACCCCCATATACACCCTCCCATTGTGGATGCTCTTAGGGTCATTGTTTCCAAGTATGGGAATCAAGTCCAAGGTTTAACTTTAATGTTTGGAGCCTTAAGTTCTTCTAGGGTTAAGTAGGTAGTAGAGTGGAATGGACGTTAATAACCTTAATTTGGTAATGCCCATTCCACTTTAATGTTTGGAGCCTTAAGTTCTTCTAGGGTTAAGTAGGTAGTAGAGTGGAATGGACATTAATAACCTTAATTTGGTAATGCCCATTCCACTATGTTGGGGGCATGAGAATGCCCATCCGTTATGCGGGTAATGCCCTTTCCATAACGATAATTTCAGATTCCATTTTAGCCAACCAAACACTACCTAATATATATTCCCTTGACTTGTTTAATGCAGACTCATCGACTAAACAAGCACATAAATGAGATGCGCAGATAACCAAAGCACCGAATCTACCTGAAACTCACACTTGAGTACTATAGAATGATCAATTTATAGCACACTTCTTCCAACTAGGCTTGCAAAAGAATACTTGAATCCCCTCAATCGCATACGGTAAAGAACGAGGCTGAAGCAATCATTTCCGATATTGAAATTTATCAAATATATATCCTGGGTAAAAATAGATTTAAAAGCATAGATGATGCTGAAAGGCGATTTAAATGTGCTAATCAGCATCCACTGGATTGTTGCTAATTGTGGATAATATGAGCTAAGCTTACTCAGGGAAAAATTTCGTGTTTTGGTATCCGCTAGTTTGTATCCCTCTGAAAAATATTACACAGTACAGAGAAGCCATATTCATTCAATCAAGTTTTGTTTACCAGGCCTAGCTTGAGCAGCACCCAACTCTCTTCAAAGCAGACACATCATCCTTTATATTTATTTTCTCTCCTTTTGCTGGGACAGAAGCTGTTCCATTTTCTCCTCCTTCGACCGCCTTCTTGCTCACAATATGGTAGATTTGAGTCAGAACTTCAGCAAAGGAATTTTCCACATTCTTTGCTTCCAGTGCGGATGTTTCCATGAAGTAGAGTGACTCCTTCTCAGCATAGGACTTTCCATCTTCAGTTGAGACAGCTACAAGGTGGCGAAGATCTGATTTGTTCCCAACAAGCATCACAACAATGTTGGAATCCGTGTGGTTCCTCAATTCTTTCAGCCATCTGTCAACATTCTCAAATGTCGCATGGCGAGTAACATCATACACAAGGAGTGCACCCACAGCCCCGCGATAGTAAGCACTAGTGATAGCACGGTACCTATGAAACCAAGAAGGAAGACTTGAGCGACACGTATGATAAGCTTTGCATAAAAATAAAAACATATAACAAAGGCATCACTAAGATGGAATACCATAAGCAGACTTCATAAGCTAGTATGAAGAACTTGAATCTTCAGCTAAGGGGAAATATTTTTTTGCCAGAGTTGATTGCAAGCCACAATCTAATTATTAAAATATTACTGGAAATTTACTATTAGCAAAAGTAGTTTGATTAATATAATGATGCTCCAAGTTTATAAAATATAAAATCAGGCTTTAATAAGTAGCACCACCAACTACAATGCCAAGAAACAAGAAAAGCAATATCCATTAACGTCTTTTTTGGGTTGGAAAGCAATACTCATGAGCTTATAGTATTCCTTTTCTGAAATAGCATATGAACTACCATAACCACCAGATAAAATGTCAACAAAGTGAGACTAATAACAAGAAGCAAATAAGCATAGTTAGCAATAGCCCTCACACTGCATCAAATCTCAGTCATATAACAAGTTGTCATTCATATGGGCCGACTCATTGCAGTTTAACCACTTCGAACTTACCACGAAAAATGAAATTGCTTATGTTTTTTATAATTGATTCCCTAGTATTGCCTCTCAACTAGTTAACACCAACAACTATGCCTGAGGATCAAATGGAAATATCAAAAGAAAAAAACACTCTGCACCCTCCAGTTTTTAGTCCTTAGATTCTCACTGTTAAATAAATGTGGACAGATGTGTTGGCTTGGTCCTGCTTCTTCTAGTCTATCCTTCTCTGTCAACCCTTAAAACCCACCCTTGTAACGTGTTGTAGCCACCACCAGAAACTCCAGTCCAGAATTAAATACCTCTCTCTTTGATTCAATGCTTAGCAAGCACTAAAGGGGAAGTTACTATTTGGCAAGTAACTCAAGGGTAACTAAATCAATTTGGTTGTGATGCTACAGTGAAGATTTGATTGACCTCAGTGGGGAAAATCAGCCATGGGTAGGGAATGTGATATGGGGAAAGGATGAAGGTGAGGTGGTAGGAGGTTCCTAGTAAAATGTTGCAGCACTAGGTGTGGTCAATTTTTTCCAATTGCCATTGTTCTATATTTGGTTGTGCATAAATCTCTCTTTTCTCCTTTCTTTTTCTTTCCTATTTTCACTGACGACTTTGTGTAAAAACTCGCATTCATAATTCATTTGCTCGGTAAGTTTTATGTGTTGTGCTAATCCCTTGTTAACTGGCATTTGATTTACATAAAAGGGCATGTCAAAAGCTTCAAAATGAAGCATTTGTTTACTTTTTTAGTAATTCAGGTCTGACACTTAATCACTGAATTCAAGAAATCTCAGTCAAAAAATAGAAAACAATTCAAGAAGATCTGCCACCGCTGAAGCTGGAACCTCCCCAATCTGCAGAGTAGTATGAAGCATTCTTTTGCCGTATCTCAAATAAAGTTAAGAACAAAGCCTTAGCACCTACCACCACAAAGATATTGTCGGCTGGGACTGACAACCATTAACACAGCTTCTCTTTTTGTTTTAGGCATGGATCTCAACTAAATTGAACAAACCAAGATCTATCTAAAACCCACCTACCATTCAAATATCAAGCAAACCATAAAGAAAATCAAGATCAACGAGCCTTTGCACTAACAAGAGAGAGCCCAAACCTTCCCAAGCACACAAATTTCAAACGGAACAAACACAGAGCAACCATAATTGAACAAATCTGAGCTAAATATAACTACATAAAACAATAAACACCCAAATCTGTCCCTGAAATTCACCAAAACCCACAAATCCATGTAATCCCAACTGCGCAAGTAACCAAATGTACCCGAAGACAGAAATCAACCTTCACAAACCCAGAGAGCAAATCGGAAAACAGGAAAGACCCAGAAGAAAAAAGGCATAGAAGAAGAAGAGAGAGGACCTTTCTTGGCCAGCAGTGTCCCAAATCTGAGCTTTGATGACCTTTCCATCAACGTTCAAGGTCCTGGTAGCGAACTCAACCCCAATGGTGGATTTGGACTCGAGGTTGAACTCATTCTTGGTGAACCTGGAGAGCAGATTGGACTTGCCCACCCCTGAGTCGCCAATCAAGACCACCTTGAAGAGATAATCATAGTCGTCATCAGCTCTGTACCCAGCCATTGTTGCAGTTTTTAACTTTTGCTGTTAAAATTAGAAAAGAGAGAGAGAAAGAGAGAGAGAGGTTTGCTGAGAGCTGGAGCTTTCGGTGCACAGTGAAGTGGGAAGTAAGAAAGTGTTTTTAATTAAAAAAAGCGCCAGAAACTTGATGACAAAGGAAGTTGTACAGTGAGGGCACCTCCATGTAAATAACATGAGCTCCTCGTTCACACCACAACAATTACTAGCGATGAAACCGGGTTGGATATTTTGATTATGTTTGTCAGACTTCAAAGAGAACAGTTGTGGATTGAATCGAATTAAATCACAATCTGCGGTTCGATGGTTTGTTTGGCCTTTTTGAAAACACGCTAAACCGGACCGCCTATGTTCATTTTCTTATTAATTATCACAACTTTTTTTTTTAATCTTGCACTTTTATATTAACCATTTAATATTTAAAATATTTTTTTTAATTATATATATATATAGTATGTTATTTCTCTTCTTTAGTATGAAATTTTCTTGACTGTTGTTCAATTCTCGTTATGGAATTCCAATTTATATATGTAAAGTGAAATCGACCCAACTAAAATGCTCACTAATGGATTGGTTGAGGCCTAAATCGAACTAATTCGCACTGTAGTAGAATATATATATATATTATACAAGCGATATTCTACTTTAATAAAATCTAAACTACGAAAAGGGAATTCTAAAACTTTTAATCCAAATGAAGAGCACATCCGCTCTAGTCAATTTGATTAAGCCATGTATGTTATTTCTCTTCTTTACTATGAAATTTTTATTCAATTCTCGTTATGGAATTCCAACTTATATATGTAAAGTGAAATCGACCCAACTAAAATGCTCCCTAAATGGATTGGTTGAGGCCTAAATCGAACTAATTCGCATTGTAGTAGTAGATTTTTTCAGTTTGCAGATTGAGGCCTAAACCACACCATATCCACCCTTATAATTGCTCTTTTTTGTTTTTGAAAATTTTATTTTATTTTATGAAACTAATACTTCTTGTTAAGCGTATTATGTTGAGTGGTGAGGTAGATGATTTAAATTAGGCTAAAAGTCACTTTTGGTCCTTATAGTTTGGCACTTCAACTACTTTTGACCCTGTAATTTCAATTCCGTCAATTTTGATCATGTAGTTTCATATTTGTAGCAATTCAAGGACAAGTTAGTATTCCCGTCAATTCTTTGACGGTGCAAAGGATAATTTCGTCAACCCAAAACCCTTGAGCATAAAAGCTCATGTGAAACTCTCCTAATTTCATATTAAAGCTTGAAATTGACTATTTGGGTTTAGGGTTCTTCAAAAATTGGGATTAGTAGTTGAATTTCGAGCCCTAATATGAAATGGGGAGAGTTTCAAACAAGCTTTTATGCTCAAGGGTTTTGGGTTGATGAAATTGCCCCTTGCACCGTCAAAAAACTTGTCCTTGAATTGCTACAAATACAAAACTACAATGGCAAAATTAACGGAATTGAAACCAGAGGTCAAAAGTGATTGAAGTGCCAAACTATAAGAACCAAAAGTGACTTGTACACTCTTTTTTATAAGAGCTTTTGTAAGACTAAAAGTTTTAAGGGTTAATTACCTGTAGACGTCCGTGAACTATGGCCCCAGTTGCAATTGGGTCGCGAACTAATTTTTGTGCCAATTACATCATTTAATTAGACAATTAGTTGCAATTGGGTCCTACCGTCCAATTCTGTTAATTTATCCGTTAAAATGAGGGGTAAAAGCATCCTTTCGGGTTAAATAAATAATATACAGTTTGTAAAACTGAAAAGAAAAACTAAAAAAACTGAAAAATAATAATAATAAATAAATAAATAAATAAACTTAAAAATAAAAAATCCAAATCCAAATTCCTCTCTCTCTCAGCTCTTCCTCTCTGTCTATCCCTCTCTCCTGCAACCCATTCCCCCTCCTCCTTAGTCCACCCCCTCAAAACCCAAATCCAATTGCAATTGCAGGTTTTTTTTAAAAGTTTTTTTTTTACCTTCGTCTCTCTCTCTCTCTCTCTCTCTATAGACTTGGTGCGGATGGATGTGGGTTACGGCAGGTGACGAACTTGGTGAAGAAGATGACGGCGTGGCCTTGACGAAGAGGGTGGTGTGGCCTTGGCAACGAAGATGAAGATGACGAATCTAGTGTGGGGCTCGTCGGATCTGGAGAGAGGGAGGTTGGCTAGTGTTTGGGGTGGGGCTGGGTTTTATATTTTTTGGGGCAAAGGGGTGGGGCTGGATCTATGGTTGGGGTGGGAATGGGTGTCGGGTTTGGAGGGAGTTGGGGGCTGGGCGAGAGCGGAAGGTAGAGGTCTCAAATTACCTCTTCCAAATTTGGCGTGATGTAGGATTTGCCTCAGATTTGGATCGAAAGATCTATACACTTTCCTTGATTGAGTTCTCAAATTAAGTATTGATGTACAAAATTTAATAGCCACTATTTTCTTCAATTAATTAATCAATGGCTATTTTATATACATGAACTGAGCAGAGGAGAAAGAAAAACATTTGATAGGTAGGTGGTGGTCGGTAGACGATGGTTTGGAGACAGAGCGAAAGAGAGGGAGAGACAGCGAAAGAGAGAGGGAGAGACAGAGCGAAAGGACGCTTTTACCCCTCATTTTGACAGATAAATTGACAGAGTTGGACGGTAGGACCCAATTGCAACTAATTGTCTAATTAAAGGATGTAATTGGCACAAAAATTAGTTCGCAGACCCAATTGCAATTGGGGCCATAGTTCACGGACGTCTACAGTAATTAATCCAACTTTTTAAGTCTTAAATTAGGTCCATATTCTTTTTGCTCTTTTCACTGTTTTTCGATCCACAAAATTGTTTAGGTAGATGTAATCCATGTAACTTGCATAATTTAAAGCTGTTTGAAACTAAGATAATGTGGTCGACAAGACAAGGCAAGCTTTAGTTAAATGCTACTCATAATAATTCATGAAGTTACAGAAAGTTGTGATGACAAATGTCTTTTACAATATATGTTATAGATGCGAATGTGTTGTCCAAGAAACGAATCATTACCTTTTTTGTGTGACTAAGGATGTATTGTTTGTTTCCGTTTAGAGACCTATGGAATGGACCCATCTCTAACCATTTGCACTTTAGTCATTTCAAAATTCGAATTGTCCAGTCTTGTTAAACACATCTATATTACTGGTTCTTAAACACAAAAGAAGAAGAAAAAATTCAAGGAGACGAATCGGTTCAGCATGAAAAGGACACATGTATATATCTATGTTGTGTTGGGTCAAAATATCCAATAAAGTTTATGCATAACACGAGAAATTTTTATATTTGACGATAACATCACGTGACGTTAGTATGGAGTTGAGATATCTTTGTACTTTTAAATATAATACTGAGAATCCCCGAATTCTATATGGTCTTCATTTGCGTACACCAAACTTTAACTTTTTTATGCCACAAATATCAAATGCTTTTTAAACCAATCTGTGAACCCCAAAACCAAATGAGACCCTCAAACTCAAACCATACTACTCATGTCCCACCATAATTGCATGTCCCTTCTCTTCCCCAATCCCCATCCTATGTTTTTCCATCTCAGAAACTTCTAAAAGCCTCATAGCCCTCTCTCTCTCTCTCTCTCTCTCTGGTGTGCTTCTTCTACTTTCTCAATGTCCATGTCTGACCCTTCTTCACCTGCCTCATCAAACTTGGACAGCACTGCAGATTCTTCAAGCAGTGCCAGTACTACTCCAAGTATTCAAATGGTTTCGAAGTCGGTATCCGAAAGGCTACTGGGGAAGTTCTTTGATGCCTCCCAATACGATTTTGATTATGAGCAGAGTGGCCTGTGGTCTCCTCCATTGCGCCGGAGTGTGTTCTTGGACTCACCGGGCAATATAATCATATCATGTTGTGAAGAGGAAGAAATGTTCTGCTACAACAAACTCAAAAATGCCAAGATGGCTTGGCCTAGACGCTTCTTCTGTTTGATCACTGTAAGTTCTTTGCTTTCTCTGATCTCTATTTGTGTGCAGATACTTTTCTTGTTTCTTTTTTATTTCAATACATAAAATTATTTGCCTTATATTTCTTGATCATATGTTGTTTTATTTCTTGTTGCAGGCCTTATGGTGCTCCCCAAGGCAATAGCTTGATACTCTCTCCATGTTAATTACAATAGTTATTGATTTTTGGTTGTTCTTGTACAACTTATGATTTATCATCACCAGATATATCTTGATATGTACTATTTATTTTTGCTTTTATAGTTATTGATTTTTGCCACTGGATGCTTCCAATCCTTGTACAATATATATACCACTTTTCTTAGATTTTGTATACACAATGTGTATAAATACACAATTGTGTATACATTATACATATACATGAAGAAAAAAAAAATACTTGACCGTTTGAATGTTCTATCCTTTAGAAATAGGTGCAGGGTGCTTCGAAATTTATTAATGGAAAAAGTCATATGTCTTGGTAGCAAGATTTGAATGATACAGTGACCCATCAACCAGACATGGGCTGCACTTCATGCTAGCAACAGGAATTTCAGGCCTGCACTGCATGTGTCTTGTGCTGAGGCCACAGGTTTGCTTTTGGGTCTTGAGGACTCTGCAGACTGCAGCACAAAATTATTAACGGCTCTTTCTTTATAAAAAAAACTTGAAATAGATTCCCTTCCTTCCCTTACTTTTGGGGTTGATCAGATTTGGTCCTTCCTTGCTAATGGAACTAAGGTATATAGATAGATGCTCTTTCTTACAACGTGTGCCAGAACAGTCAGACAGATCTTCTGCTTTGCCTTTCTTCTCCTTCTTCTTGTTCCCTTTTACTTTTTTTGCCTGTCTATCAATATATTTTAATCTTAATTAAACTCTTTATGCACATGTTTCGCTGACTAGAAAAAATGAACGTCTTAGAGTAAATTGCAATCGAGTTTGTGTTTTATATAAAATCATGAAGGAGCAGCATAGCTTTTTTCTTTGTAATACACACGATAGCCTAAACTAAAGGGGGAGGGGGATTTCTCTCACGCACACTATCGAGGTGCCATAAGGGTTCGAACTAGAAGGAGTAGCATAATTAAGAGCCATCTAACAGGCTTGAACACTTAAAAGTCACCCTACAAAAGCAAATTAAGCTGACAGAATTAAGGCCTAATTAAACTTCAAGCAATCCCCAAATTTATTATTTGCTTAGTGATACTAACACTCTCAGTTTTAAGTGGAATTTTTAACTGATACTCAGATCTCGATAAAGTAGCTTTTCCTTGGTTTTTATTTTTTATTTTTTGCAAAATAAAATATCTTCAGGTGTTGTATTTTGATTTGAACTTGTGGATTGGCTTGAGCTTGACCATTCACTGGTTTGGCAGACTGTCCCCATGCCCTGCTGGGTTTTGGTTTACTGGTAATGCATGGTTAATTAGTCCACTCTTTTGTTTGATTTTTTAGCAATGGCTTTGCCTTCAATAGCATATTGGTTTCTAGGTTGCTGGTGCAGTTGGTCTATTATTTTGAATTTGCAGTCATGCTTAGATGACCTTAATGGATTTGCTGGTTCTAGTTAAGCCGGCTTTTTATTCGGTTTTGCTGCAGCTTGGACTCCTGCTGCCTGCTGCTCAACTCTGCCTAACGTTTGGTTTGGAGTTGCAGAGACTTGGTTTTTGTCTAGTGTGCAGTTGGTTTGCATTTGGCATCTCTCTAGGAGGGTCACATTGATCTCTTAGAGTTTTGCAAACAAAAGAAGAAAACTGAAGAAAACTAGGTGTACTTGAGTAAAGAGCACAGTGGTTTAAGGCTATAATGTGATATGACAAATATGGATCAAGTTTAGACCCAACACATGCATACATAAACATCACAAGAAGTTGAAACCAAGATATATTAATTTAAGGGAAGAATTAACTGATTCCAAAGTTGATATTTATAACAAAGATTTAATTCTAAGCATAAAGCCCACCTAGAGATGAACTATATCTAACTCAAACAGATTAAAAAAAAAAAAAAAAAAAAGAGGTTATATACACAAATAACTACCTAACTTGCTTTCAAAGGTAAAGTTGAACTGTCCATTTTGAGCAGCTTTAGTCCTTGAAATTTGATGTGAGAGAATTAGATGAAAGAAACATAAAAAGAGAACTGATAGTAACAAATTGAAATCAAGGTTACCTATGTGTTTTCCATTAACAAAAGCATGAAGTGTGTGGCCACTGGTATTCACTCGTAGTGTAATCTATTTGTTACCCCAAATGGGATCAGCTGCATTGTGATCCAGACTAGCACAAATTTTTTCATAAACAGTCAGCAACTAAGCTACCTTTTAATTGAGGTGATAGAACATGGTAAAAAAAAACCATCAGAAAAGAAAGCTTTACCTTGTAATATACCACAAGTAATCACTGGTGTCATTTGTTACTATTTTCTGATCAAGAAGCTCATTAGCAGTCAGATTGCTATGCAGAACTGAGCCATTTTTTCTTGATGTGTGTAAAGTGCTCAGGCTTCTAACTCCACTTTAATGAGTAAGGCTCCTCACCATCATCAGCTTCATTTCGCCTCTTCTCCATTACTGATATTTGGGTATTAACCTACATAAAATTCAAAAAATTATCGATATCGTTTATAATCAATATCTCTGTAAAGTCTAGCAAAACTGTTATGTGAAGTACATCACATTTACCTTTGCAGTGTTGTAGGCTTCAGTGTTGCAATCTGGAAGAATACTGACAGACCAAGCAGGAACCCTATACCTTTTATTGGCAAATTAATAATGGCATTTTTGGTTTCATTTGCATTACCAAAGAAACAGACTCTAGTTCCATTAAAATTATATTCTGATGCCTGCAACACTGAAAAGAAGAATATGTTTTAGTGTATGGAATATAAGTTAGCCTCACAGGGTAGTAATCATATATCTCTTTTTCTTCTATAAATTCAATAGCCATTAAGTCTCACCTCCATCATGTTTCCATAATCAATTTTTCTTACAGAGCCATAATTCAGTGTCCTCTCCAATGATCTAATGAGAACATGAAGCTTTTGAAGATGTCCCCACTTGGGTTGCTTCAAATTACGTATTGGCGTTGTTATTAAAGAGGATCAATTGGAAAAACAAATACAAAGCTGAATACAAAAACAGAAGCTAATTACTTCAATTTGAACATCTTTAATTACCATATTCATCCAATGGTGCATCATAATCATATGATGTGGTGATGTAAGGACCTCCAGCTACACGACCGAAATTGGTGCCTCCATGGTACTACAAGCATAAGGAGTGGTAAACACAGTTAATGTTCTAAGTTCAACTTAAATGACTAACATGTCAGTAAATGAGCTTAGATACCAATTAAAGTGCTTAATTACCATATAATAGTTTTGGAAAGTTCAACCATATTGGAAAAAACGTGCAACAGAGAAAGCAAGATCCTCAGCAGTCCTATGTGGATCTTGCAAGCCCCAATCCTTAAACCTGTGATAAAAATTTATATTTATAAAGTAAAGAAACACAGATCATTGAGTTAAATTATGTCTTCTAGAATGCACATGAACCTCTATGTCTTTTTGTGTAGTATGATTTCTCACAAAATCTGGACCTAGTGAAATTCATTAAGACCATCCAAGAGCAAGGGCTCTATGCTGTTCTTGGAATTGGCCCATATGTTTGTGCAGAGTGTAATTATGGATAACTTTTAGTTTTCTGTACTTAACACTTTATGTTTGATTATTCTATATAATTCCATATATATCCACATGTCTTGAACCCTTTCTTGCAGAGGTCTTGCTGTGGCTGCATAACATACCTCTGTTCAAGGTAAAAGTTATGAAAAATATGGCATTAACTCATTGGTTTGTTTCATTTATTCAATTTAATTAACGTAATAATACATCTTAAATTTACTTTCAGAATGAAATGGCAAACTTTACGACTCTAATAGTGGACATGATGTGAGATCTTTTTGCTTAACAAGGGGACCCATCATATCTGCCGGCTCGGGTTTGTAACTATTCTACAGTAATGGAGAAGTCTAGCAAAACTATTATCGATAATTGCAAAACTAAGTGAATAACTGTAACCTGAATTTTTGTTTTCGTTTTTGATAGATTGAAAATGAATATGGGAATGTTATACTCTGGGATGAATGTGTAGAATAAACTAAAAACTCACGGTAGCAAACTCACAGACAACAAACAGACCAAACACCAAATGCAAGCATGCAGATGAAACCCAAGAAAATCAAGTCTGTAAACACACCCTCAATGAACTCACACAGACACGGAAGAGAATAGAAGGAAGAAGACTAAAAACCAAGAAACTGATAAGCTTCGTTCACCAGCTTTCAAACAACAACAGCAGCACTAAATACAAATAGAGGCAACGCCTCTTTTAAGAGAAAGAGAGACCTTTCAGCAAAAACAATAAAAACTTTCTAGAGACAAGTGAGCACACGGCCGACAGCCTGCCTAATACAAAATAGCCACAGTAGCCTCACTCCTTGAGCCAATAAACAAAACACATCTGACATAAAGCATGGGCATGCTTTTACAAAGTGAATAAAGTATTAAAAGTGGCTTTGAATTCGGTGGACTTGGTTTAACTCTCAACAGCCTCCCTTAAACCAAGCTCATCATAGCTCTCCATTCCCATCATCTTCTTCAGCTTCATGAACGCATCCATCCTGAGACCCTTTGTAAATATATCTGCAATCTGTTCTCCAGTTGGACAATATTGGACTTCAACCACCTTGTCATTTACCAAATCCCGAATGTAGTGGAACTTCACAGGTATATGTTTAGTCCTCCCATGAAAAACAGGATTCCTTGCCAATGCAATCGCTGAATTATTGTCACAATAAATTGTTGTGGGGCTTTTCTGTTCATGATGAAGATCACCAAGTAATTGGCGCAACCATACTGCCTGTGTAGCAGAATTTGTGGCTGCAATATACTCTGCTTCAGGAGATGAAAGGGCTACAACTTGCTGCTTCTTTGATGACCAAGAAATCACTCCAGAACCAATATGAAATGCATAGCCTGAAGTACTTTTTGCACTATCAACATCACCAGCCCAGTCACTGTCCGTGTATCCTACCAGCTTCACAGGACAATTAGCTGAATAGAAAATACCATCACTTTGAGTTCCTTTGACATATCTCAAAATTCTTTTTGCTGCCTGCATATGTGACCGTCTTGGACTTTCCATAAATCTACTAATTAGCCCTACACCAAATGTGATATCTGGCCTAGTAGCAGTTAAATAACGCAAGCTACCAACCAACTGTTTGAAAAATGTTGGATTAACCAACTTTCCAGCTCCATCTCTCTGCAGCTTCAATCTTTCTTGAACTGGAGTTGAAATTGGCTTGCATGACTCCATTCTAAACCGTTTGAGGATGTCACCAGCATATTTCTTTTGAGAAATAAAAGTCCCTTGTTCAGTTTGTTTCACCTCAATACCAAGAAAATAACACATCAACCCCATATCAGTCATCTCAAATTGAGATGCTAAAGCCTCCCTGAATTCTGCAACCAATCTCATATTATTTCCTGTAATTATCAAGTCATCCACATACAGACAACAATAACAATATCCCCTTGCTGATTATTTTTGACATACAAAGTATGTTCATATGGACACCTTTGAAACTTGTGCTCCATGAAGTAAGAATCAATTCTGGTGTACCATGCCCTTGGAGCTTGTTTAAGGCCATACAAAGCCTTTTTCAGCTTATACACCATGTCAGCTTGCCCTTTTTTCACATAACCTGCTGGTTGCTCAAGATAAACCTCTTCTTCCAAAGTTCCATTCAAAAATGCAGATTTTACATCCATTTGGAATATCTTCCAAGCATTATGGGCAGCAAGAGAAATAACCATTCTAACAGTATCAAGCCTAGCAACAGGAGCAAAAACCTCAAAATAATCAATACCTGGTTTTTGCTTGTAGCCTTTAGCTACTAACCTCGCCTTGAAACGATCCACATCTCCATTCGGCTTGTACTTTGTCTTGTATACCCATTTAACTCCAATAGGTGTCTTTCCTTCAGGAAGAGAAGTAAGCTCCCAAGTGTCATTCTTTTCAATTGCATGAATCTCTTCACCCATTGCTTTAATCCAGTGTTCATGTTCACATGCCTCCTCAAATGATAGAGGATCACAATCTGCATATAGGGCAAAATTCACAATTTCTTCATCTGAGGCAACATTTCCTGTTCCCATTTGATAATCTTGGAAACGAGATGGCAATCGATGCTCACGTGTTGACCTTCTTGGCTCAACTTCCTGTTGAATTTCTGGTTCATTTACTTGTTGATCATCTCCAAAATGATAATTATCAGCTGCTGGAAAAAATGTTGGAGGTCTGCTTTCATTCAAGGACCAATCCCAAGTTCCTTGCTCATCAAAAGTGACATCCCTGCTGATTATAACCTTCTCTGTCTTTGGATTATAAAGCTTGTAGCCTTTTGTGACTGTGCTGTAGCCAATAAAAATGCATTTTTCTGCCTTCTCATCAAGTTTCTTTCTAATATGATCTGGGACATGGGAATAAGCAATACATCCAAACACACGAAGATGCTGAATATTTGGCTTCCTGCCACTCCAAACTTCATAAGGAGTTCTTCCATTCACACTTCTGCTAGGAGCCCTATTCAAAATATACACAGCACAAGCAACAGCTTCTGCCCAAAAATACTTAGGCAGATTCTTCAATTTCAGCATACATCTCACCATATCCATAATTGTTCTGTTTTTTCTCTCAGCCACACCATTTTGCTGAGGTGTATACCTGGCTGTCAATTGATGTTTTATCCCATTCTTCTCTAAAAACTCATCACAGACTATGTATTCTTGGCCTCTGTCAGTTCTAGTACTTTTATCATTTCACCACTTTGTTTCTCAACATAGGCCTTGAACTTCTTGAAAGTGTCACAAGCATCAGATTTGTTCTTTAGAATATACACCCAAGTCTTCCTGCTGAAATCATCAATAAATGTAATGAAATATTTTCCACCACCGTGTGAGGTTGTCTCAACACTACACAAATCAGAGTGTATCACTTCAAGAGGCCTTTGAGCTCTAAAGGCTTTTCCTTTAGGAAAACTGTCTCTGTGCTTTTTACCAAGAACACAGGTCTCACATAAATCATTAGGCACAGAAATATGAGGCAAACCAAATACCAAATTTTTCTGAGCAAGGAGATTTAAACTGTTAAAATTTAAATGTCCATATCGCATGTGCCATAGCCAGTTATCATCAACCATCATTGAACTGAAACAAGGTAATTCAGGAGGAATGAAGATACAATGGAAACAGCCGGTTTGGTGTCATTTTTACCTTTGCTATTAGTCTCTGATTGGCAGAATGGATGGTGCAAACTCCATTGACAATTTGGATGTCATATCCTTTCTCTTACAACTGTCCCAAACTCAACAAATTGTGCCGCAAACCAGGAACATAGTAAACATCTGATATGGAATTTGACGTGCCATCCTTTAGCCTGATAGTGATTCTCCCTTTTCCTTTGGCTGGAATCTTTGTTTGATCACCAAATGTGATCACAGGGCTGCAGACTCATTCAAATCACTGAACAAATCCTTATGCCCACACATATGATTACTGCATCCAGGATCCAACAGCCACTTGTTTTTCTCATCATCACTTACAGCATTAAAAGCCAGCAACAAAGTTTCTTCATTGCCTTTATCATTTTCTGCAAACTTAGCATGATGCCCCTTATTTTCAAACCTCTGAGAATTGCATTCATTTTTGTAGTGGCCATATTTCTGGCAGTTAAAACACTGAACATTAGATTTATCACGAGCTTGACTCCAGCTGTTGCTATCACGGGCTTGGCTCCAATTGTTGCTTCTTCCTCTTCCTCTGCCTCTTCCTCTTCTTTTTTTCAAATCTATTCTGTCCCCTTCTGTAATTTGAGTTATGATTCTTGCCATTTGATCTTGCTTCATTGCAGGACTCCTCATTTTTAGAGTCATTCTTTTCCTTTTTCAAGTTCACTTGGGCCTTCAATGCTTCTTCAATCCCAATCTCTGACTTCTCATTTAGTCTTTGCTCATAAGCTTGTAGTGAGCCTTGCAACTCATCAACTGTCAAAGTACTAAGGTCACGTGTCTCCTCAATAGCTGTAACTTTGCCTTCAAACCTGTCTGTCAAGGTTCGAAGAACTTTCTCCACAATCAGTAGCTCTTTCATATCCTCACCATTGGCTTTCATCTGATTAGCCAAGGACAAAGTACGTGAGAAATAATCAGAGATGCTTTCTTTTCTTTCCATCTGCAAAAGTTCAAACTGCCTCCTCAAGGTCTGCAACCGTACCTTCTTCACCTTCTCTCTTCCAATATAGCTATTGATTAGCACATCCCATGCCTCCTTAGATGTAGAGACATGTGCAATCTTCTCATAGACTGCTGGATCAATTGCACCAAAAATATACATTAAGGCCCTGCTGTCTTTCTTCCCTGTTTTTCACCAACTCTTCTCTCTGGTTCTGTGTAAGAGTTGCTTGATCTCCTGGTTCTGCAAAACCATTTAATACAACATCTGTGTACTCCATCACTTTGAAGAAAAGCTCCATCTGAGAACGCCAATATTGGAAGTTCCCCTTCCCATCAAATTTACCGACGGGGCACTGCACAAAGTCATTTCTGTTTGCCATTCTCCTTGAGCCTCAGCTCTAATACCAGATGTAGAATAAACTAAAAACTCACGGTAGCAAACTCACAGACAACAAACAGACCAAACACCAAATGCAAGCATGCAGATGAAACCCAAGAAAATCAAGTCTGTAAACACACCCTCAATGAACTCACACAGACACGGAAGAGAATAGAAGGAAGAAGACTAAAAACCAAGAAACTGATAAGCTTCGTTCACCAGCTTTCAAACAACAACAGCAGCACTAAATACAAATAGAGGCAACGCCTCTTTTAAGAGAAAGAGAGACCTTTCAGCAAAAACAATAAAAACTTTCTAGAGACAAGTGAGCACACGGCCGACAGCCTGCCTAATACAAAATAGCCACAGTAGCCTCACTCCTTGAGCCAATAAACAAAACACATCTGACATAAAGCATGGGCATGCTTTTACAAAGTGAATAAAGTATTAAAAGTGGCTTTGAATTCGGTGGACTTGGTTTAACTCTCAACAGAATGGAAAGAAATATTTACAATAGTGTGCTGGGTTGGCTGAAGATTGATGTTGCTCCACAATCAAGGCACATCAATCTTGACATATTTCAGAGACCAAAAGAAAATATCTTGAAATATTCAGCCAACCAAGCACACCCATTGTAAATGTGACTTTCCTTCGTCCTAATAGTACTGAATAACATTCCCATACTCATTTTCAATCTATCAACAAAAAAATATATTCAGCTAATTATATTCGCACAGTTTGAAATCACCGAAATTAGAAGCAAAACAATTAGTTAGCTATAGAATAGTTACAAACCTGCGTTTCCCATTGTGAAGAAAAAAAATATATCATATACTTCATCATGTCAGAGTTGTGAAGTTTGCATCTCATTTTGAAGATAAATTTAAGATATATTATTGGAAGATTAATTAACTGAATAAATAAAACAAACCAATGAGTTAATGTCAGAACTTAACCTTGAACACAGGATTATTTGTCCTCAACTTGGCGCCTGTTATGTTATGCAGCCACACAGGAAGACCTTGGCTAGCAAAGGTTTAAGAAAATATGTGATTAAAATATATGTAATTATAGAAAAATCATTAAAGCGTAGAAAATTTAAGTTACCCATAATTCCACTCTGCACAAACATATGGGCCAATTCAAGAACAACATAGAAGCCATGATCTTGGATGGTCTTCAAGAATCCCACTAGTTCATATTTTCTGAGAAATCATACTACACAAAAAGAACATAAAAAAATGAAGATTTTTCTATGACCCTCAATTTTCAAGGCTCTTCTTCCATCATAAGTGACCTCCACAGCAGAAGAAAAGTGAAGCAACAAAAAACCATATGAGCTTTTTGTTGCTATGCTTTGATCGATATTGGATTCACAAGACTCTCTTATACTCACAACAAGAAAAAGAACACTCTCCCAGGTACCAAAAATGTGTGAAGAAATTGTTGGGAAGAATCGGCAACGAAAACCCATAAAGCTGTTTGATTCAAACAAAAAATCTTCTTGAAATCTATACATTGAGAGTTAAGAGTTGGAGGCTTTCATTGGGATGGAATTGTGATGATGTAATAAATATACGATACTTATCCACTCACACCCATTGCATTGCCTGGTGTTAGGAAGAAAAGAGGTTGAGTTTGTTGAACATGTTAATAAGTGTGAGAAAGAAATTATATTTTTCAATAATATAGAATTAATATGATTTTTTTTTGTAAATATAATTATTAATTTCAATTTACTTTATTTTACTAGATATATTAGTAATTTTTACTAATTAGAAATCTACCAAGTAATTTAATCACGTGTTTAGTTTAAATTAACTAGTTACAAGTAACTACTAATGTGGTCAATTAAAGTTTAAAGATTTATTTTGTTATATATGTAGTATATAGCCTGTGCAAAAGCTTTATTAATATTATTTGATCCTACTCATATGTTTCAGGCTTGTAAATCATAATTTTTTCAAGAAAGCAAAATATCATGTCAGTATAAGTAAGTACAAAGAAGTAGAAGTGGATCATGCTTGAATTGGTCTGTGTATATATACTTGGAAAATTGAGGAATCCGAAAAGAAAAGAAAACATGGAGATAGGAAAGAGAAGGACATCATGCTTGGAGACAATATGGATGTCTGTGATGATAATGGAGATAATAACTTTCGGGGCTTGGATAGAAAGCAAGCGATGTTGCTTGAGATAATAACAATGGTGCATCTTCACGTCAGGCATTGACAATGGTCCTCTAGCATTACTGGGAACCAATCAACTACTGAAAGGGGAAGGAAATTTAGGGCAGCAAAAAGCTTCATGTCACGTGTCAACAATGTGCAAGCATCCCCTGCTGAACATGAACAGAGTGCCTTGCAGAGGAAAGATAGTTGGGGGCAGCAGTGCTTTGTTTATGTGGGACTCACATATATTAGAGAGGTTGTCAACAGTGTGTCAGTAAATGTGGTACAAATAACATCACTTTATATTTATATTTTTTTTAGGACCTTTTTTATTGAGAGGGGCGATAATATACTAAATTTACACACACACATACTATACGAATGCTAGGACTCTAACCCAGGACCTTTCCTGAAGGAGCAATTGCTCCAAACCACTACACTAGTGGGTCTTTGCCACTCTATACTTATATCGTTTGCATTTTCCGAAGTGACAATCACCATCAATAACCCTGTTATTCTGTGTATTTATTCTTGCACGAAAACAACATGTGTTGTCATGCTCATGAAAACAGTAAGTTGATTCATTGAACTAAGACGATCTCTTTTTTACTGGATCCAATAATTTTCAACAACTTTATACCTTCTCACATAATACTGATGATGTGTATGCATCCCAAAAAAGAAGGACGTCTTAGTCTCATGCATTGTTGCAGTGCAGGAACCAACGAATGGAAAGTCATGATGAAATGCTGTAGCTAGCTTTCTTCAAGCTTTTCTAACTTTCTAGGTAGCTGAAGACTTGGAGCCATGAATAATATTTGAGTGGAATATATACTCACAGAGTCACAGGACAGAACTATATAATGCCAATAATGGAGGCCGGCGTGACTATGCCCTGTAGTTCAAATGCACCTAACTCAAAAAGATACCTATCCACTATCTGCATTTTTCGTAAAAGGATATATGTCCCAAAACATTCCATCTTTTGATCACTTTCAAACATGTTGGTGATCAATTTTGCTTGACCCCACGTCTCTATCTCTCAGCACTTGTGTATATATACATGCTAATAGCTTGACGATATGGTCACAATTTTGTTATGCATTATGGCTCGTTTATGTGTAACATTATTTCTTGTCCTCCTCTTTACTCTAGCTTTCTGCATCCCCTCTTTTGAAGCCAGAAGGCTACTGACAGTTGAAAACAATGCAAAGGGTGATGAGCTTTCTGATCATCTGGGTGAGCATGAACATCACCATGCAGTACCAAGTAAAATTAATGTTGAAACGCAGTTGGCCATGACTCTTCATGATCAACTTCATTCTGTTAACGCCGATCGCGATCGGATTCTGCGGGAGGCAGTCCCGAGCCCGGGAGTTGGCCATAATTAGTACACTACTTGTGTTTGAGCTAGTTATATAGTTCACCTTGCTTACCAAAAGGGAAAGAAAAAAAACTCTTGGGGATTCAGATATAGCAATAGTCTCCTCACTACTTTTTAAGTTACGGAATATATATTAGTTATGTTTCATTTTGTTTCTCTTTTGATGGCGATGAATTATAAAATGTATATGATATAATGTCAACATGATGTAACGAAGACACTCAAACTTGTGTTATGATATAGCATATGTATAATAAACTTGTGTTGTTAACTTTGCTCATCTTCTCCTTTCAGATTCTTTTAACTTTGGAGGGATATGATTATGGAAAATTGTAGGATTTTATTTTAAGAGCAATATATTTGACACTCATACCATGGTTGGTCTAAGTTTATATAGCTCAGCCTAGGCTAGCCCAAAAATGATCACATGACACTTATTCTCAAATTTTAAAATTTTGAAAGTCACATTTACAAACATACCAAAATTAACCCTTGCATTTCCACCCATTTGTCAAAGCAACTCCACCCATTTGCCCTTAGCCATGGCAAGGGGGGAGCTAGAGCAGCCACTATTCATGTGAATAGTGGTTGCCCTTGCAAATAGTATTTTGTGTTTCCACCCGTTGCCATGGCTAAGGACAATTACTATTCATTTTTTTGTTTTTTTTTTTTACAAATTGTTTTACCTCAATAATTAATTTGGATAATATTTTCAATAAGATTTCCGGGTTCGTATGTGTCAATATTTATTATAAATTTCATATCTCAATCGGATAAAATTTTGGCATTTATAGAAAGAAAAAAAATCAGTAATTTTTTTATAAAAAAAATTGGATTTTTTTATTGCACAAAAATTGGCTGCCGTTGGATTGGAGTAAAAAATCTATCGGAGAGCCCAGAGCGCGACACGTGGACTTTAGCGGCACTGGAGCGCTGACATCACCCAACACGCGAGTTGGACCTCGGGCTGAACCTGGCTTTCGAGCCAACCTAAGTTCGTGGGACCCACTCCTTGCCCAGGCTTGGGTTGACCGCCTGAACAAGAGTTTTTTGTTTTCCCCCGAGCCTTGGCTGGGGGCTCTGCCTGAATTGCTCTCATGACAAAAAGTAGGGGGGGGGGGTAAGGTCTGTTGCTATTCACGTGAATGGTGCATGCCCTTGCAATTTTTTTTGTTATTTAAATTAGTTGCTGACGTCACAATGACGTCAGTATTAGGCCAGCTTTCCCAAACAACAGCCCAGACAAATCTTGCGTTTGGACTTGCCCAGGTTGATGGATCCCACTCCTTGCTTAGGCTGGCCTTCACCACTGGACTTCGTTTTTATGGGTTGGGGGGCCTTCTGCCCGTGCTGGGCTGCAAGGGTGGAAGTGCTCTAAAAGTTACATTTTAATTGAAATTTTTTGGTACTAAAAGTTACTAAAATTACATTTTATTTCCTCGAAGCCAAAAGCTCAAAAGTATAAGGAAAAAAAAAAAGCGAGGAGCTAGCCACACCTTCTTTCGTTGGTGCTGCATTCACTTTTGAAGATGCGCGCACATGCATAAACATCTTTTTTGTTTTTGGTTTCTTAGTTGCGATTTCCTTATCCTCTCTTTTTTGGTCCTCATGATCGTGTTTTTTTTCTTCTTTTTCTTTAGGTTTTCTTATTGTTTTAATTAAACTAGCCTCTCCACACGCGCTTCCGCGCCTCCGAGAGGCTTTTTTTAAAAAAATTAACATTTATTTTAGAATTAAAAAAGAAAATGGGTAGTTGTGTTCCATAAAAATAGGCCATTATCATATTTTTCTTTTAATTTTAATTTTTTTAAATATGAAAAAGTGTGAATTTACCATATTATCCTCATTTAATTAATAATTTCAATTCTTAATGTTTGCATTAACCAAGGGCATTTTCCTGGTATTTTGAATGTTTCACCATTCTCTGCCTTTTTGCTTTATATATATAGATTAATTTGTATTAAAGTTTTGTTCATGGTAGTAATTTCATTTCAAAAAATAAAAAATAAAAAAAGAAGGGAATTATTATTATTATTTTTTGTTGTCATTATTGAGCAAAATATTAGTCATTGGGTCCTACAATCACAACAGAAAAAAGAAACCCAGTCCCCAAAACCAAAGCCCACCCAAAAATCCCACCTCAGCAATCCAAGCCAAGAGAAGACGACAAAAAAATTGTGTAACGCATCCCGAAATTTAGCCCAGCCCACCTTTTTATTTATAGTACATTTTCAGTTTCGGTAAGAAGCTCACAAGTCTCGCGGTGTCACCAGTCTGTGCTCTCCACCATTTCCAGCAGAGAGAATGTTTGAGAGAATGTTGAAGAAGTGATCGAGGGTCTCAATTTTCCTCTCTTTTCCTGTTGTTTCTCAGCAACCAAACAGAGTAAAGCGGTCCCCTGAAGCTAGAATTGACTCTAACAAACCAATCCAGAAACAATATCAGGTATTTTTCCCTTTTCTTTTTCTTCTGAAATATCAATATTTTGTATAATGCTCTGTTTGGATACCAAGTAAACCCAAAATCACAAAAAGAAAACATACATAGTGCCAAACCTTATAGAGAAAAATTCAAGATCAGCGGATTGTTTGTTAATTATTTATTTATTTTGTCACTTTAGGATTGATTTGACAGTAACAAAAAGTCTAGTCCTTAGTTGGTGTAGATGTTTACTGAAAATATTTTCTTATGAATCATTTGTCAGGAGAATTTTCCCAGAATTTGGATAGATTTTTATGGAGAACAAATTTTCATGTGAAACTGTTTAAGGGATTCTTTTATTTTTTTTGGGTCTCAATAGGAAACTCTCTTAGAAAATGGTGTTTTGTTGTTTTATTTATTTATACAGAAAGTGTATCGAATCGTAAATGGGATCGAACTCAAGGTGTTGTAAACCATGCATAGGAGATAGGATCAGTGGATTGCCAGATGCAATTCTTAGCCACATTCTTTCTTTCCTTACAACAGAAGATGCTGTGAAGACCAGCGTTTTGTCACATAGATGGTTCGATGTGTGGACTTCTGTTCCCAAGATAAACTTAACTCTGCGTTCACAGGCAGCATTTGAACCTTTTGCCCAGTTTGTGGACCGTGTACTTTTCTTTCGTGGCTCGTCAAACATTCATACCTTCCAGCTTCGTTGTTCTGTAATCGAGGAGGATTTTTGTCGTATTGATCCCTGGATTTACACTGCTGTTAGGCGTAATGTTGTCGAATTTGAATTTGACCTCGAAGTGGATGTGGACTCAAAGTCACACAGATACGAGGGTTATGAGTTGCCTAGAAGGCTTTTGATGTGCAACACATTGGAGGTTTTGAAGCTGACTCTGAATCATAAAGATATTATCATCAATCCTCCCTCAGATTGTTTCCCAAGTCTTAAGTTCCTCCATGTTACACTCCAGTATCCTGGTGGTCGCTCATTGGAGAAACTCCTTACTTGCTGCCCCGTACTCGAAGATTTGATTATAGAGGGACACCTTAAACATGATTCAGTTGTGAATATTAATGTCTCTGCACCTAAACTAAAAAGACTTCGAATGCGTTTGTCCATGGATCTAGTCCGTTGGGATGAAGGTGATTACAAAATGTTAGAATACAAGTGCAAAAGAATTTACATTAATGCTGATGCTCCGAATCTTGAAGAGTTCAATCTCGAGGATAATTTCTTGGCGAGCTATTCTTTGAACAATGCAAAATCCCTAAGCAAAGCCATGATTGATTTGGGGCGCCTGTATACATTAGAGGACCCTGACTTTGCCCGTGACTCTGCCGATCGTATGCATAGGCTTTTTGCAGGAATTCACAATGTTACATATTTATCACTTTCATCTCCAGTTTATGGGGTAAGTATGCTCTAACTTGTTCCATTAGCGTTTTACGTACTTGTTCTTTATATTGGAAATGCTTTATTATGGTGAGGACATATATAATTTTTCTGGAGCATTTAGCTGACATGTATACTTTATCATTTGTGTAGGATCGTTTCACTCTAGATCGATATCATCTACCTACATTTAATATTTTGAACCGCTTGGAGCTACATCTTGAACCCTGCTTCTCGTGGCAGCTTTTGACAAAGTTGCTAAATATATCGCCCAATCTGGAATATCTTGTCTTCACAATTGTAAGTTTAAGGTTTAGGGAATATCTTGTCTACACAATTGTAAGTAACACATGGATTTACACTTATGCTAAATAGTACCACTGTGCAATGTTCAATGTTTCATAGAGTTCAGTCTAACTCATTTACGTTTTAATGAATTTTAGCACATCAGCTACTCTGCGAAACTGGAAAACCGTGAGAGTGAGTTTGCAGTAGGTCAATGGAGTCAGCCAGATTTTGTGCCTATCTGTTTGTTGTCAAGCCTCAAGAAAATTTGCATACAGGGATTCCATGCGTGGCCAGATGAGATAGAAGTGGTGAAGTACTTATTGAAGCACGGTGAAGTATTGAATATGGTGAAAATTTATCCTTCTTACTTTCATTCAGAAGAAGAGATGAAGCTAAGGCAGAAACTGTCTATGTTCCCGAAGGGTTCAAGGACTTGTCAAATTGAAGTTATGAAAATCAAATCCTAGGCTTTATATAAACTCCATTTTCAAACTTGTAAATGGATGGCTCTTCGTAATAAAAAATAATAATAACTTGCATTGTGTTTTTAAAATTTTATTCTCTATATAAAATCTGCATTGTTATTGGATTTTTTTTGTTTTTTAGGACTTTACCTATTGAGAGGGGCGATAATACTAAACTAACATATTATACGGATGCTAGGACTTTAACCTAGACCTTTTCTGGGGAGCAATTGTTATTGGAATGTTAAATATACCTAATGAAAATCTTTTTCTTGGAATTTTGGAACAAATGCAAAATTTGGTAATTCATCTGCACCACAATATGCAAAATTTGGCATTTGTGAGTAGAAAACTTAGGAGTTGGGTGTTCATAGCCAAACAGTCCATAGCCCATCCTAAAATCTCATCCCAGCCTCCCTAGAGTAGGCCCAGACTTCTCCATCCTCATCGCTGCTGCACCGTGTCGTTTAAGACATTTCCAGCTTCGTTTTGTCTTTGGCTGGAAGAGAAAATATAGAAGTAGAAAGAGAGCACTCTCAGTCATTTTCCCTTCTTTTCCTGCTGTTTCTCAGCAACCAAACACAGTAAACCGGTAAGCTGAAACTAGAGTTGGCTCCTCCAATCCAGAACTATATCAGGCATTTTTCCTTTTTCCGAAATATCTTCTTTGTTAATTCCTTATGTCTTCTGTTTGGATACCAAGAAAATCCAGAAAACTAAAAAAGAAGAAAACTTAGGGTAGGGCATAACCTTATAGTATGTGCTGTTTAATCACACCCAAAAACAAAGCAGCTTTATTTTCCAATGAGAAGTGAAACAAGAAAGAAATTTAGGTTTATTTTTTCTCCCTAGGAAACTCTCTTAAAAGTTAAATGTTCTTTCTTAGGGGGTTTTAACAGAAAGTGTTGGAAATTCGTATATGGGTTCGGATTCAAAAGGTCGATTGAAAGCATGCACTGAGGATAGGATCAGTGGATTACCAGATGAAATTCTTTGCCACATTCTTTCGTTCCTTGGAACAGACGTGGCTGTAAAGACCAGCATTTTATCACAGAGATGGAAATCAGAACCAAATGGTTTCAGTGCGGAGATATTAAATTCTAAATATGAAAATTCTTGAAGTGACCCAACTATAATCAAATCTTCAAGTACAGGGCAACAAGAAATGAGTTTCTCCATTGAGTCGGTATCAGGATGACAGACAGTAAGATGGAGAACCTTGAGACTTGGGAAACAATCTGAGGTGGGAGTGATGGTAATAACTGATATCAGCCTCAATCGGACTCCTCACAAAGATAACAAGGGGATGACTTCGTACTCCATGTACCCCATGTATGGCGTCATGCCTCGAGACCATTTGCATACGGGGATTCAAGGGACGGGCGGATGAGATGGAAGTGGTAAAGTACTTGTTCAAGCACGGTGAGGTCTTGAGGTCTTGAATAACGTGATAATTTATACTCATGATTTCACTATAGAAGACGAGATGGAGTTATGCCAGGAGATTTCAATGTTCCCCATGGCTTCAGAGACTTGTCAAATTTAATTTCCAAAATAGTGGTATCTAGGTTTTTTGTGAATTCCGTTTTCAAACTAAAATTGAAATGATTATGAAACAAGGCTTCATGGAGAAATCTTTCTCTGTGACATCTTAAAGATTTACTTCGCGACACTATAACATGAATCCAACGAATGCATATACCCTAGCTGGGAATCGATGGAAATTCTATAACATGCCAAGGAATATTTAATTTGCTCCAGTCTATGATTAAGCTACACTTGTGTCATTTTTTGTCCCTACAGCGTGCGTCAATATTATCATCTGCCTACATTTATAAATAATTTGAACCACTTGGAGTTTTCTTCACACTTGCTGCTCATCACTGACAAGTTTTGTTTTTTAAATTTTTTAGTTGAATTAGCAAATTTTTAATATAATTTTTTAAATCTGATTTGAGCAAAGAGGGGCTTTTTAACCGATATTTTGTCGAACTAACCATATTCGACAGACTGTAAAATAAAGTGAGACATAAAGTATCAATCTAACCAATCAAGACGTCAAGGGAGTGATGTAGAAGTATGCCTAATTTACAATGACATGTATTTGTAACATAATGGATCACGTCATTACCCAATTATTGTACTTAGCAAGGAGAGAAACTCTCATGTAATAGGGATAGCACTTTTTACTATTCCCAGTCAATAATGCAGTGCTACGTAGGATAACTTTTTCACGTGTCATTGTGTTATTGGGCGGAACTAGCAAAACACTGTTATCTCCGTTATAGATAAGTTTTTTAGCTCGGGGTAGAGAAGTAATCATTTTGTCCAAAGAACGAAAAATAAAAAAAACACTAGGGAGGAATAAAAGATGGACCAGAGAAAAGGGTGTGAGAGAAAGAAAGTAAGGGCCAGTTTAGCATTGCTGTCCTCCAAAAATAATTGCTGCAATTTCCTGTGAGAAAATCGCTGTGAGAGAAAGCAGTTTGGCGTTTGGTAAACTTTTTGTTATAAAAGTATTATTGGTACTAATTCCAGCATAATCAGAAAATGATTGCCGCATAATCATTAAACCCAGGGGCCTCTTCGAAACTCATTCCTACATAATCAAAAAATGAAAGCACCTCATTAGCTGCTTTCCCTTATAGCTTTCTCTTACTGTAATTTTTAACAATAATTGATTTTCTCACAGTTTACCAAACGGGTTGGACTTCCCAAAAATTTTAAAAAATCAGCTTATCACCCCAAAATAAGCAATGCCAAACGGGCACTAAATTGTAAAACCTTGTTGTTTTGTCATTTAGTACTTTCAGCTTCGGTTCGTGTTTGGTCAGCTGTCACAGTCTCACACATACCACACAATTTCCAGTCTTCCCGGAGATAAACGTGGTGGAACACTGAAAGTGAAGTGACCTCGTCTCTCATCTTCCTTTCTTTTCCTCATTTTTCTCAGCAAGCAAACAGAGAAAACAGATTAAACCAATGGAGAATCTCATCATCAGGTTCACTTTCCCTTTTCTGAATACCTCCTCTGTTTTGTTACCCAAAAAAAAAAAAAAATCTCCTCTCTTTTCTTGTATTGGAATTATCTGTATATCCTCTGTGTTCTTGTTTTTCTGATTTGTATATCCTCTGTTTTCATAAATCTTACTATTTTTCTGTTGTGGACAACACAGAAATTGAGGGAAAAAGCTCTCCTGAATTTTTTATCTTGTGGGATTTTGTTTGAAATCATTTCTAAGGAGATTTTCCCCTGAAACTCTGGTGTTGACTTTTATTTCAAATCTTGTCTCTCTTAAGGAAACTTTCTCAGGAATGTTTTCTCGTATGGCAAAGAAAACATGAACCCCATTATATTATATTAAGCTTGTTGCATACACACATGCAATGATTAAAGTGGTTGTTTGTATGTTTGGGTTCAAATTCAGAGTAGCAGATTAATTTATATTTTTTTGGGTTTTCAGGAAACGTATCACATGATCGAAAATGGGTTCGAATTCAAAGTCTCGTGAAGCATGCCATGAAGATAGGATCAGTGGATTACCAGATGCAATCATTTCCCATATTCTCTCCTTCCTTTTGACAAGAGAGGCTGTGAGGACCAGTGTTTTATCACACAGGTGGAAGAATCAGTGGACTTCTGTTCCAAATCTGTACTTGCGTGACAGAGAATATTATCCATTAGAAAGACGTTTGAAAAAATCTGATCCAGATGGCTTCTCCGGGTTTGTGGATCGGGTACTTTTCTTTCGTGGCTCCTCCAGCATTCATAGATTCCGCCTTTTGTGTCTGGAAATGAAGGATTTTTCTCGTATTGATGCTTGGATTCGCACTGCCATTATGCGTAATGTTGTCGAACTCGACCTTGAGCTGTACGAGTACTCGAATCCACCGCAGCCTTTCGTGTTGCCTAGAAGCCTTTTCATGTGCAAAACACTGGTGGTTTTGAAGCTGAGGCTGCAATCAAATTTTATTGCCCTTGCACCTGCCTCAGATTGTTTCCCAAGTCTCAAGTTCCTCCATGTTGATGTCGTGCTTCCTGATGCTGACTCAATGGAGAAGCTCTTTTCATGTTGCCCTGCTCTTGAAGATTTGGTTATAGAGGGAGAACCTGGATATGATTCAGTGCTGACTTTTGAAGTCTCTGCACCGAAACTAAAAAGATTAAGAATAAGTTGGTATATCGTTCCATTTCATCGAAATTATGATCGAAAAGTTTTTATTAATGCTAATGTTCCAAGCCTGGAAGAGTTTAATCTGCAGGAGAATATTTTGGCAAACTATTCCCTGAATAATGCACATTCCCTAAGCAGGGCCAAGATTGATTTGGTAAACCTGCATTCTGGGGAGAAGTTTGGCACTGTCCGTGATTCTGCCGATCACATACAGTGGCTCTTTGCCGAAATTCGCAATGTTAAATTTCTGTCACTTTCAGCTCCAGTTTTCGGGGTAATGATGCTCTAACTTGTTCCCTAAGTGACTGATAACTTTTTTACGTGCTGGAGTTTATGAATGGAATGAAAATATATTTACTTTTATCATTTGTGAAGGGTCCCTGCAGCGTGTATCAATATCATCTCCCTACTTTTAACAATTTGAACCACTTGGAGTTACTTCTTCAAAATTGCTGCTCGTTGCGATCGGTCACAAATTTTCTGCAGATATCTCCCAAATTGGAACATCTAGTCTTTGAGAATGTAAGTATACGCTAGACTGTACTGATATTCAATCTTTTATGATGTTCATTCAACTCATTTATATTTTAAACCATCTTTAGAGCATCCACTGTTATGTGTGCCATTTCGTGGATGAGTCGGTACATGAATGGAGTCCACCAGCTTTTGTGCCTGCTTGTTTGTTGTCACGCCTCAAGACTATTCGCATACAGGGATTCCAGGGGCTGCCGGATGAGATGGAAGTGGTGGAGTACTTGTTGAAGTACGGTGCTGTTTTGAACACCGTGACAATTTGTACCCTTGAGTATTTCTGTGAAGAAAAAGAGATGAAGTTCCCTTTGCTAGGTCTGAGAGAAGAGGTGAAGTTGTTGCAGACAATTTCAAAGTTCCCAAGGGCTTCAAAGACTTGTCAAATTGTATTTCCCAAACTCAAATGAGGTTTCATATGAACTCTGTTTGGGATTATCGAGTGGATCATTTCTATGTTGATAAGAACATGTATTTATTTGCTGTATATTGCTTTCAACTCTTCTTGTATTCTTTGTTTTGGCTCCTTTTCACTTTGGAGGAATTAGATTATGGTTATGGCCTCATAACCAAGGAAACTAAATAAAAATAAATTAGTTATTGATCTAGTGCTATTTCTCAATTCTCGTTGTTGGTATGAGCAAAGTCAAACCCGCAACACAAGCAATACCCTCATATCAAACCCTTTTTTTTTTTACTTTTTTAAATTTGTATGCCAACAGGTGTGGAAAAAGACATTAACTTGCACACTACTGACATCTTCATTGGTATGTGTGTATGTGATAAACCCCCTCCTTCATCTTATAATTTAGATTATCGCTTGTATTTAAAAACCTTTTTTTATGTTTTCCGTTTTTCATGAAATTAGTCGGTTTTAATTAAGCAGTTTTTTTTTTCTCAAGATGAATATATTTTTTTTTTCTATGGTTACCGAAACAAAAGGAACTTGGCTGGGCCGAAAGATACATGAGTAAGGTCTTTCAATTGTAGACCTCAAAACCCAAATTTAAGCCCAAATTTCAACAAAATTGGCTTTCTGAGTACCCAAAAATTAAAATCCCGCGCAAGCGTTGGCCCCAAATCTCACATTCCGAAGAGAAGGTGTAGAACTGGCCGCTTTCTCATCTTCCTTTCTTTTCCCGTGGTTTCTCAGCAACCAAACAGAACCAGTACGCTAGGCTCCACGAGTCCTCACTCATATGAGGTATTTTTCATTTTCTGAAGTATTATTTCGTTTGTCATATCGTTATTCTTGTGTGTGTATGTCTGCATGCCATGAAAAACCCAGAAAAAAACTTTTGATTATCGTTATTCTTGTGTATATATACTATCCGTGTTTTTTTTTTCAATGTGGAAACTGGCACATCAAAGAAATTTCGTGAAAATGTTATTTGGGGATTTCTTGGAATTCAACTTTTGATTTCTCCAGTTTAATGGGTATCCATAGATAACTCTCTTAGAAGCCAAATTGGTCTTTGGATTTTTACAGAAAACGTGAGAAATCGACAATGCGTTCGAATTCAAAACTTCAACGTCCAGCATGCACTGAAGATAGAATCAGTGGATTACCAGATGAAATTCTTTGCCACATTCTTTCCTTCCTTCCAACAGTCCAGGCTGTTAGGACCACCATTTTATCACATAGATGGAACCGTGTGTGGGCTTCTGTTCCCAATATCGACCTATGTGACGATATAGAAGAATTTGATCAAGAGCGTTTTGCAGGGTTTGTGGATCATGTACTTTCCTCACGGGGCAACTCGAGAATTCATAGATTCCGTCTGCATACTAAGTACATGGCAGAATTTCCATGGTTGGATGATTGGATTTGCACTGCCATTACCCATAATGTTGTTGAACTCGATGTTGATCTTGCTCGGGACTCATTTTCATCCAAACCTTTTGAGTTGCCAAGAAGCCTTTACATGTGTAAAACATTGGTGGTTTTGAAGCTGAAGCTGCCCTCAATTATTACCTTTGCTCCTCACTCCGATTGTTTCCCAAGTCTCAAGTTCCTCCATGTTAATGTAGCATGTCCTGATGCTGCTGACTCAATGGGGAAGCTCTTTACCTGTTGCCCTGTACTTGAAGATTTGACTATTGAGGCAGAACCTGATGGAGGTTCCGTTTTGACTGTAAATATTTCTGCACCACATTTAAAGAGACTGCGTATGAATGTGTTACTCTGTACAATTGGTGAATATTATGATTACAAGACTTTTATTAATGCCAATACTCCAAATCTTGAAAAGTTTAGTTTCGATGGCAATGTTTTGGCAGTCTTTTCTTCGAAGGATGCAAAATCCCTAAAGATAGCCAAGAATAATTTTGAGGGCCTGCATGCGGGATCTGATGCTGCCGAGCTTTTACACAGGCATTTTGCAGGAATTGGCAACGTTGAATATCTGGGGGTTTCAGGACCTATTTTTGGGGTAAGTATGCTCTAACTGGTTCCCTTAGTGTCTCACAGCCTTTTCACACTCTTCGATTTATCAATTGTAATGCTATATTACCCTGAGGAAATATTTGATTTTTCTAGTCTTTGATTGATCAATACTTGTCATTTGTGAAGGATCCCCGCATTGTATATCGCTATCGTCTACCTATGTTGAATAATTTAAAACGCCTGGTGCTACTTTTCCAGAGTTGCTGCTCTTGGCAATCATTGATAAACTTTCTCAATGCATCGCCCAATCTGGAATCTCTTACCTTCAATAAGGTTAGTTTATGTGGATGTGCCCTACGCTTAATGTTATCCATAAATACAATTTTTCAAGTAAACTTTAATTTAACTCGTTTGTTCTGAATAATCTTTAGCACGCCAAATGTCTCAAACAGCACGACAAGGATGAATTAGTACATGAATGGACTCCACCTGAGTCTGTTCCTATTTGTTTGTTGTCACACCTGAAGACTGTTCGAATGCAAAGATTCCGTCGGCGGTCAGATGAGATGAAAGTGGCAGAGTACTTGTTGAAGCACAGTGAGGTTTTGGATTACATGATATTCTGTACTAGAGCTACATATTTAAGAGAAGAGAAGAAGTTATGGGATGAAGTTCAGAAGTTCCCGAGGGTTTCACAGACGTGCGAAATTATATTCCCGAAGGTGTGCACTGAGAACTTCTAGGTTTTAATTATATGGTTTCCATTTCCAAGGTTGTGAATGGATCCTTTCTTTGTCGATAAAACATGAATGTATTTGGAGTACTTATGTTTCAAACTTCTCTTATTTTCTCTTTTTAGTTCCCTTTATTTGTGTTGCATAACTCAATTGATTTGTGGCGTAATAGTATGAATTAGCTTCATCTCTGAAACTAAGTTGTGAGTTTGCTAGTGAGAAAACTCAGACACAAATATCTGGTTAAGTATACGATGATTTATCGTTACCATACCCTGAATGGTATTGACATCAATCCCGATCTCTTGGACCACAGGAGTCTAAGAGATTGTGGTCACCCACCGTTGGATATTAATCCAATGGTTCAAAAAAGATTCTTAAAAGGAGTGCAAGAGTGAGTGAACCGTTGAATTTATATTCAACGGTGAGTGACCACAAATCTCTTTGGACCCCTGTAGTCCAAGAGATCAGAATTGGTATTGACATACGATAACCTTTTTCCTGTAATGTACAGAGGAAATTGGTACAGAAAAAGTATACGAGTTGTTACTGGTATTTCGAGCAAGGTTGAGGCCCAGCTAAACACACACCAAAAAACAAAGTTTAGCATCATTAACTTCATAATTAATTATAAAATAATTATGGGTTTTTTATTATGATATTATCTCTAGACTCTCTAAAACAAAATTTGTGGTAAATCTCTATGTAAAGAAGTCTAATCATATTGGGTTACCAATCCATTTATGATAAATATTATTTATTAATCTAAGTATAAATTCGTAAGTAAGTAGTAATAAACTATCCAACTCCGATTCAACTTTGGCAACCTGATAAATAAAACAGGACAAACAGAGGATTATGCGCCCTTGTAGATTTCTTCTTCCAATTAAAATGCAACACTGCCCTAATCATTCTTATCTTCCCCCTAACACTTTGTTATGTTCTTACTTAATTAGTGTCTCTATATACTTCATCTTGAATAAGAATTATAGAACTAACACAACAAGTAATTAAAAATTCTTTCTTAGGAATTATTTTGCTTTTAAATAACCAACAAATTCAGAAAAGCACAACCTATATAGCCAAGAGGACATGAACCAGCACCCCCCATTATTTTTTTTGAGAAAACAAATCGCATCATAAATGGGTTGGAATACATGCATGGAAGATCGGATCAGTGGATTGCCAGATGAAATTCTTTGCCACATACTTTCTTTCCTTTACACAAAGGAAGCTGCGAAGACCAGCATTTTATCACACAGATGGAAAAATGTGTTGGCTTCTGTTTCTAGCTTTGACTTCTGTGTTCAGTCACCAAATATGGTCTCAGATCGTTGCGCAGGGTTCGTGGATCGAGTACTTGCCCTTGGTGGCTCCTCATACATTCATAGATTGCGGCTCGAGTGTGCTGATATCGAGGATTATTTTCCCCGGATTGATGCTTGGATTTGCACTGCTATTTCGCGTAAAGTTGTGGAACTTGATCTTTGCTTGCTCTCGTATTCGCACAAGAGTAGTTTTGAGTTGCCTAGAAGCCTTTTTATGTGCAACACATTGGAGGTTTTGAGACTGAGGGTGAAATCAAATCTTATTACCAAGCCTCCAACATCAAATTGTTTCCCTAGTCTCAAGTTTATGCATGTCACACTCTACCGTCCTTTTTTTAACTCAACACTCTACCGTACTTTTTATGACTCAACTCGGAACCTCTTTTCTTGTTGTCCTGTACTTGAAGATTTGATTATAGATGGATTTGTTCACCATAAACCAGCTTTTCTATTTAATGTCTTTGCGCCTAAACTGAAAAGACTAGAAATAAATTTGTATGTCATTCTGGACAGAAAATGTAATCATCCTAATGGTTGGAATCTGGAGGACAAATTTTGGAAGAATGCAGAATCCCTCAGCAAAGCGAAAATCGCTCTCCGAGTGCCTGCAACGGGTTACCCCGGAGATGCGTACTTACGGCAATTGCTTCATTATGCTGATCAATTAAGTAGCCTTTTAGCAGGAATTAACAAGGTTACATATTTGTCATTTTCAGCTCCAATTTCGGAGGTAAGAAAGCTCTAATATTAACATCTTCTCTTTTATATATGCGTTGATTGACTTATTTCTACTTGATCATTGCCTGAAGGGTCCTGATGTTATGCATCGATATCGTCTGCCTAAGTTTCATAATTTGAACCACTTGAAGCTGCATCTTCAAACTTGCTGTGCTTGGAAGTCATTGACAAAGTGGCTCGACGTGTCCCCCAAGCTGGAACATCTGGTGTTTAAAAAGGTAAGTATACGTAACATTTATAAATTATAACCCTTTTGTTAAAACGGTACCAATATACAATTTCGAAACATGTTATTTAACTCATTAATTTTGAATAATCTCTAGAACATACAGTGGTGTTGGAAACATGCTGAGGGTTATCTAGTAGCACATAAGTGGCGTCCACCAGAATCTGTGCCTGTTTGCTTGTTGTCCAGCCTCAAAACTATTTGCATACGGGGATTCTACGGGGCGGCCATCCAAGATGGAGGTGGCAAAGTATTTGCTGAAGCACGGCGAGGTTTTGACTAAGGTGACAATTTGTTATACCAATGATTTGGGTGTAGCAGAAGAGATGAGGTTACTGCAGGAACTTTCGAAGTTCCCAAGGGGTTCAAAGACTTGCCAAGTTGAACTTTTGGAACTCAAGTCCAAGGTCTTCTGATATATCATATATATGGAACCCCATTACAACATTTGTGAATAGGGTACTTTCTTTTTCGATGAAACGTGAATTTCTTAGCGGCTTTGGAGGAATTGGTGTATGGCTTTATTATAGATAATCTGTTTTGCAAAGAAATTCACCAAACATGTTTATGGTATACAATCCGAAGATAAAATAATTCGGGAAACAAAATAAAGATTTCGGACGAAAACTATTCAAACGGTAGACAAGTAAATAGCAAAACTATGTGATTCGTGAACAATAAAATCTGCAACAGTTAACATTATTTAAGAAATACATAGAACTGTGTATCAAGAACATCTCCAATATTAGAGACCCATATTTAGAGCCCTTGACTTCTAATAAAGCATTGCAACCATGCATATACATGCACATAAAACAGATTCAAGCCCTCATCGTTCTTATTTGCCCTAGCACTTTGTCATGTTATTAGAAGCAAAACAATGTCCGTGAAAAAAAGAAGTGTTGAAGGGACCATTTATTTTGGTTATTGCTAGCAAGCTTAACTTTGTGTACTAGTTATATCAATTAATCTGGTAAATTACTAATTAACTCATTATCTGTCACATGAAGTGATAGAACTCAACCTAAGTTGATTATCTCCTCTATATACATAATGATAGTAAGTCTAATCATATCAGGTTACTTGGTAATCACGCCTTATATGATATAGCCCTAACGTACCGGGACTGTGCTATATATATATATATTTATTTATTTATACGAATGATATTCTACTTTAATTTAATCTAGCATACGGGGAGGGGATTGTATTTTGTTGATTATAAGAGATGAATATTCAATATTATGGAATCTAGGTGTTTCCCCTGTTCTGATGTTACTTTATTTTCCTACTGTTTCTCAGCAAGCAAACAGAGTAAAGCAGGGCAATAAAACTACAATTGGGTTCCACCAACCGAGAACCATATCAGGTATTTTTCCGATTTCTGAAATATCTTCTTATTAATCTTTATTCTTATCCTTTGTTTGGATACCAAGTTAACACGCACAAAACGAAAAGAAAATTTTCTCTAGTTTAATAGGTACCAACCATAGGTGGATAATCCTTTGTTTCTCCCTTTATTATGGATCAATCGGATACACTCGATGATCGACAAACAATTGGACAGCAAAAACAACACAGCATGTCAAGAACGGCAAGATGAGTGCAACTCACCGCTTTGATGTGACATATATATGGGCGTTTTACAATCTTTTAAGTTTTAAAAATGATTTTGGAATTTACTCTGCTTTTGTTTTTTAATAAGAGTTTCTAGGACTTGAGGTAGTATTGGTATTGTTATCCCTATTTTCATATCAATAAAACTTTAAAGCTATCTCAATCCACTAGTTGATGAGCACAAAATTAATACAAGTTTTATCCTTAAATTTATATTTGTTAGTATTTTCTTTTGTATTATGTAAATCTATTAGAGTATTTATATTGTTTTCTTTCCAATCTTGTTTTATATTTAATAAGTGGTTGTTTGTAGATATTAAGTGTCTTCCACCAATAGCATGTTGAGAAAAAGTGAGATGAGCAAGTGGAGTAATTGATAAGAAGACTCAAAGATCTTTGTGAAACCAAAGTCAAGGAAATTTGCTCGAGACAACTTGTGCAGCAGCAAATGCAATTGAAGATAAAACAAATGAAAAGAAGAAGCAATCAATTGCATGAATATACTCTAGGACATGCATGCAAGCTTCCATCATTGAAGAAATAAAGAAATTATGAATAAACAATGAAGGAGAAGTTCAAATTGACTACTTGCAACCAATGAATGCAAAGAAGAATGATGATGCTTGAGTTGTTATTTAGCTACAATTTGAGGAAAGTTGCTGCAGTTTTTATGAGAAGACACGAAAGAGAGTATGGAAATGCATGATAAAGTGTTCAAGTGGAAGAAAGTTTTGAAGAATTTAGATAAGGAGTCATCATCACAATGAATTAAATTAAAGGAAGCAACTTGGCAATTGGTTTGATGGCAAGTGGAAGACATATTAAATTCATGAATATTGCTCCCATCCTCCTATAAATAGGTGAAGCTACGGCATTGTAAAACTACACCAAGCTCCACAATCTTGAGCTTTTTCCCTTTTCCCTTCATCTTTCTAAGTTTTAAATTCTGTTTTTAGTTTTATTTTATTATGGGGAACTAATTCTCTAGCTAAGGCTAGGGAGAAAGCTTTTAATATAAGTGTGTAATTTTTATTAGTTTGATCCAAACTTAAGCTTTAATGTGAATTTGTAGTATTTGTTCAAATGGAATTTGTAGTTTTCTTTTTAATTAATTGATGAAAGTTTGATAATCTATTTCATGGGTTCAATCATGTTTTTCCCATAGTGTAGTAAAAACTTTCATGCTTTTAAAAGAGAAGAGAATTACTAAAGATTAATAGAATTTTGATGAAGATTATTTTTTGATAGTTTGTTGCCCATGGTACAAGTTATCCTTAGAATACTTCTAAAGGAAATTAAAAAGAGCTTTAATTATTTTGAACAACTACAATGGAAAATATTTTGTGGATCAAATTATTAAGAATTGCATGCTTATGTTAAAAGTGGAAACCCAATGCCTTAGTGTTTTAATCAATTAAATTTTCTCTAAATCAAATCTTGCATAAATCTACCTCTCAATCACACTTGTTCTTTTTCATCTCTGTTATTTTCTTTACACCGCTCTCTGTGGATACGACATTCAGACTTCCGAGCTACACTACTATACGACATCTCCTTTGAGTTTTGTGAAAGTGGTCCGAACAAATTGGCGCCGTTGCCGGGGAGCGGCTTGTCAAAGAGTGCAGAGATCTCCTTGGTCAAAGGTTTGCTGGTTATGTGAAATTCTTCACATCTGGTACACTCTTTCCAAACTTATCTCATTGTTAATATATATTTGTATTTATATTTTTTGTTTTTGTTTTTGTTTTTGTTTTTATTTATTTATTTATTTTCTTTATGCGACCTAGAGATCATCTAGGAAGGTTTGTCAAAAAATCTGAAACTGTTAATTTAGAACATTCTGCTTCGACTTTTTCAATTGAAATATCCAACAAATCCGAAAGTATGGCAGCAATTGTCATTAATGAACAAGAAATTGCGAATAATGAACAAGAAGTTAATGCTCATATTGAAAATAATGAGATTGAGAATAATGAAATAAGAGGAGAAGTAGTTGCACCTAGAACTTTAGAGACATTTTTGCATCCTATTCGTGCACCAAATCCTTCATGCATCATGTTTCCACCTAACATGCCAAATTATGATTTCAAACCTGGAATGATTCAATTGCTTCCCATTTTTCATGGCATGGAAAGTGAAAATCCTTATGTGCATGTTAGGGAATTTGAAGAGGCTATTGGAACTTTTTACAATGTTCAACTTGATAGGCTTAATTTCATAAGGTTGAAATTTTTTCCTTTTTCCTTAAAAGAAAAGGCTAAAAGTTGGTTGTATTCATTAAGGGCTAGATCTATAGGTTCTTGGGGGGAAATGACTCAAGCATTTTTCAACAAGTATTTTCCTAATCACAAGACGATTGCTCTTAAGAAAAGAATCTCAAATTTCTCTCAAAAGGAAAATGAAACTTTGTATCAAACTTGGGAAAAATTTAAAGAGCTTTTGAATTTGTGCCCACACCATGGTTTTGAAAATTGGCGTCTTGCTAGTTATATCTATGAGGGATTTCTCCCTCGTGATCGCCAATTTGTTGAGTCAATGTGTAATGGAAATTTTATGCAAAAAGACCCTGATGATGCCCTAGAATTTTTGGATGAAATTGCTGAAAAAGCTCATCAATGGACTGTCCCCAGTTTGCCAGTTGAGACCACTGATCGGTCAAAGAATTGCCACATCTTCTACTAATAAAGGAATTTATCAATTAAAAGAAGAAGATGATTGGAATTAAAATTTGAGGTTTTAACTAAAGAAATAGCTGCTTTGAAAACGGAAAAATCAAATTTGCCTCAACCTGTTTTTCAAGCTGATGTTAATCAAGTATGTGATTCTTGCTATGAGATTGGTCATACTGTTAAAAATTGCCCAATTTTTCAGGAAATGAAAGGAGCTTATGAGGAGCGTTGTGCTGCTGTTGGAAACTTCAAACAACAGTATTCTCCTTTTTCCAACACCTAAATTCTTTCAATCATCAATTTCCTGCAACTAATACATTTAATGCTAGACCATCTTTGAGCGATACTCTTCAAGCATTTATGCAGGAACAACAAAAGCAAAATCAAAGGTATGATACCTTGTTTGGTCAAATGGTTGAAGAAAATAAAGAAATTAAAAGCCAAATTTCTAAATTGACAAATTCTTTTGCAATAAATGAAAAAGGGAAATTTCCTTCTCAAACTCAACCAAATCCAAAGAATGTTAATTTGTGCGAAACCTCAATTGAACATGCTAAGTCTGTCATTGCTCTTAGAAGTGGTAAAATAATTGATACAACACCTTCACCAAAGGAAGTTGAAAAATCTAAGAATAATGATGAACTAAACAAGTCCAAATTGAGTGAATTAAATGAAAATCATTTTCCTGCTCCTTTTCCCCAAGCTTTAAATCCTCCAAAGAAATTGAATCAAAATCATGAAATTTTGGATGTTTTTAAAGAAGTCAAAGTTAATATTCCTCTGTTAGATGCTATTAAACAGATTCCTTCTTATGCTAAATTTTTAAAAGATCTGTGCACATTTAAAAGAAAGCATCAGGTGAAGAAAACTGCATTTTTGACTGAACATGTGAGTGCATTGTTGCAACATAAGGTCCCTCCTAAATACAAAGATCCAGGAAGTCCCACTCTTTCATGTGTAATTGGAAAAAATTACATCAATTGTGCTTTGCTTGATTTGGGGGCTAGTGTAAATTTATTGCCATATTCAGTATTTATGCAGTTAGGTCTTGGTGAATTGAAGCCCACAACAATGAAGTTGCAACTTGCTGATCGTTCTCTCTACGAGTGCCGAGAGGGGTAATTGAGGATGTATTGGTCCAAGTGGACAAATTTTACTACCCTGTTGACTTTGTTGTTTTGGATACACAACCTGTTTTGCATTCTGAAAATGAAATTCCTGTCATTTTAGGACGTCCCTTCCTTGCTACATGTGATGCACACATTAGTTGTAGGAGTGGGATAATGAAACTCAGTTTTGGTAACATGACATTGGAAATTAACATTTTTAATGTTTTCAGGAAACCTTATGAAGACGATGAATGTGGAGTGGTGAACTTGATTGAAGTTCTTGTACATGATCAATTTGAGAAGACTAGTATTTCTGAACCTTTTGAGACTCTTTTATTGAATTCTAAAGAATCCGAATTACTTGAGGAGCCAGAAATTGCTTATCTTAATTCGTTGTTTAATTCCTTACAGGCTGATAAATGGACTCCAAGGTTTGAGAAGCTTCCACCTCGAAAGGAAAAGACATTGCCATCAAATGTGGAAGTTCCTAATCTAGAATTGAAGCCTTTACCCATGGGACTTAAACATGTCTTCTTGGGGTCCAACAACACTTTTCCAGTGGTAATATCTTCTGAACTTGACTCTTTGCAAGAAGGTAAGTTACTTAATGTGTTGAATTCTCACAGATCTGCCATTGGTTGGACTCTTGCTGACATTAAGGGAATTAGTCCTCTTGTTTGTACTCATAAAATATTTTTAGAGGATGAAGCCAAGTCTTCTAGGGAGGCACAACGTAGGTTAAACCCAATCATGAAAGATGTTGTTAAAACTGAGGTGTTGAAATTAATAGATGCAGGTATTATTTATTTCATCTCTTGATAGTAAATGGGTAAGTCCTACTCAAGTTGTACCTAAGAAATCTGGCATAACTGTGGTTGAAAATGATAAAAATGAATTGATACCTACTAGAGTGGTTTCAAGTTGGCGTATGTGCATTGATTATAGAAAGCTGAATTATGCAACTAGAAAAGACTATTTCCCTTTACCTTTTATTGATCAAATCTTAGAAAGGGTAGCCGGTCATGAATTTTATTGCTTCTTAGATGGATACTCAGGTTATTATCAAATTGAAATTGCCATTGAAGATCAAGAAAAAACTACTTTTACATGTCCTTTTGGTACTTTTGCTTTTCGTAGAATGCCTTTTGGATTATGTAATGCTCCTGCTACTTTTCAAAGATGCATGATCAGTATTTTCAGTGATATGGTTGAGCAATTTCTTGAAGTTTTCATGGATGATATATCTGTTTTTGGTGATTCTTTTGATAATTGCTTAAGTAATTTGGAAAAAGTATTGGTTCGATGCCAAGAGAAAAACTTTGTTTTAAATTGGGAGAAGTGTCATTTTATGGTTTCTTCTGGAATTGTTCTTGGTCATATTGTTTCATCTAAAGGAATTGCAGTGGATAAAGCTAAAATTGAATTGATTTCAAAATTGCCAGTTCCAAAAACTGTTAAAGATGTCAGATCATTTTTAGGTCATGCTGGTTTTTATAGGAGATTTATTCAGAATTTTAGTGCAATATCTAGACCCTTGTGTAATCTCCTAATAAAAGATTGTAAATTTGAGTGGTCTGATTCATGTCAAAAGGCTTTTGAGAAATTAATTAAAATGCTCACATCTGCTCCAATTATGCAACCACCTGACTGGACTTTACCTTTTGAAATTATGTGTGATGCTAGTGATTACGCGGTTGGAGCTGTTTTGGGGCAAAGAAAGGATAAAAAGCCACATGTCATACATTATGCAAGCAGAACCTTGAACAGTGCTCAGATGAATTATTCTACAACTGAAAAAGAACTCCTTGCTGTGGTATTTGCTTTGGATAAGTTTCGTTCTTATATAGTTGGATCACCTATTGTTATTTTCACTGACCATGCAGCTTTAAAATACCTTTTTGAAAAAAAAGATGCTAAAGCTCGAACTGATTAGGTGGATCCTACTACTTCAAGAATTTGACATCACAATCAAAGATAAAAAAGGAGTAGAAAATGTAGTGGCGGATCATTTGTCTAGATTGAGTTTTGAGGATACCATTGAAACATTGCCAATTAATGATTCTTTTCCAGAATGAGCAATTATTTGCTATTTCAGAATTACCTTGGTTTGCTAACATTGTTAATTTTCTTGCTACAGGTAAAATTCCATCTGATTGGACTGCTCAAGACAAGAGGAAATTTCTTACAGAGGTTCGAAATTTCTTTTGGGATGACCCTTATCTGTTTAAATATTGCCATGATCAGATCATTAGAAGGTGTGTACCTGATAATGAAATCCATGCAGTAATTTCTTTTTGTCATAATGAAGCATGTGGCGGTTATTTTTCTGTAAAGAAAACCGCTGCAAAAATTTTGCAGTGTGGATTTTATTGGCCTACGCTTTTTAAAGACACTAATTCTTTTTGTCGAACTTGTGACCGTTGTCAAAAGTTGGGGGCAATTACCCGTAGAAACATGATGCCTTTGAACCCAATTTTGGTCATTGAAATATTTGATTGTTGGGGCATTGATTTTATGGGTCATTTCCCTATTTCTTTTGGATATCTTTATATCTTGGTCGGTATTGATTATGTTTCTAAATGGGTAGAGGCTGTTCCTTGTCGACATAATGATCATAAAACTGTTTTGCGGTTTTTAAAAGAAAACATTTTCGCAAGATTTGGAACACCTCGAGCTATTATAAGTGATGGGGGAAAACACTTTTGTAATAAACCTTTTGAGGCTTTAATGAAAAAATATGGTGTCACTCATAAAGTTGCTACCCCATATCACCCACAAACAAGCGGTCAAGTTGAACTTGCTAATCGGGAGATAAAACAAATTTTGGAAAAAAACTGTGAGTTCTAACCGTAAAGATTGGTCTTTGAGATTAACTGATGCTTTATGGGCATACCGTACAGCATACAAATCCCCCTTAGGGATGTCACCTTACAGACTTGTCTACGGTAAGGCTTGTCATTTACCAGTTGAACTTGAACATAAGGCATATTGGGCAATTAAAATGTTTAATTTTGGTTTAAATGATGCAAGTTCAAATAGGAAACTTCAGTTGAATGAGTTGGCAGAATTAAGGAATGATGCTTATTTTGAAGGTTTTTCATGATAGAAAGTTTTGAGGAAAAATGAAGGTTTTTCATGATAGAAATATTTTGAGGAAAAACTTTGAACCATCACAAAAAGTTCTCTTATATAATTCGAGATTGCATATTTTTCCTGGTAAACTTCGTTCCAGATGGACAGGTCCATTTGTGGTCACAAGAGTTTTTCCTTTTGGAGCGGTGGAGATTGAGGATCCAAAAAATGGTAATGTTTTTAAAGTTAATGGTCAACGTCTTAAACCATTTTTGGATAATTTTGTTATGCAGGATGACACGATTCACTTGGAGAATCCTGTTTATCAGGATTGAATTCTCAGACTATCTTTAGTTTCATATTCATTATTTATTTGTGCTATATATATATATATATATATATATTTATACTCATAAGTTGTAGAAATTACCTATTTAAAAAAAAAAAATTGCTTATTTCTTTGTGTGGTTATTTTTGTATTTTTTTTATGACTGTTTATTTTGTGTTTGTATAGATTTTAGTTTTCTTTTTGTGTGTTTTATTTTATTTTGGTATTTATTTCTTTTTGCTTGGATTTTATCTATTTATTATTTTTGTCTTTCATTCTGTATGGGATAAATACCAAAAGGATTGACACGCATATTTTCCAAGTATTATCTTTCTACTTAAGTACCGTAAATAAATAAATAACCGGATTTCAAACCCGATCTCCAACTAGATTGCTTCATGATTGCACACACGGAAATTTGGCTCAAATACTTATTCATTTCATAAACATGTGATTACATACACAAAATGCATACATATATTTAAAAATCACATGTTTCTTCCCAGATTCTGAGCCACCTGAGGCATCATACTAATTGCCTCTATTTTCTCTTATTTGTAGAATCTGCAAAAGCTCTGCATGATCATTGTTTCTCTTCCACAATGCTTCTACTTGCTGGTTGGCACAGTTGAGCCGTCTCTGGAAATCCGCCACCTGAGCCTTCAAGGAAGCTACTTCCTCGATCAGGAACTCCACACTCTCGCGTTCTCGCGAGTAATCTTATGCCCAGATTTGTGGAGGAGGTTGCGTGGAGAACAGTTAAATCATGAGACTCCTCCACCGCGGCCTTGTCTGACCTCTGTGCCACGTCCAGGTGATCTGCCGGTGTGAGTCTCCTGACAGTCATCCCTCCTGGCAGCACTACTCTTCTCGGCATTGCCTCAGCAAAGTTTGAGGCCGAACCATGATGATAGGAGGAGTTTGGGAAGCTAGGGTTTGGAGGAGCACCTACCTGATCATTCGGTAGTGCAAGTGATAACTCAAGGTTGAGGTCATCAATGAGCATAGGTGAGGATGCCATTGTTTTGTTTCTGGATTATTTGATGGTTTTCCTTGAGTTTGCAGGAAGAAATGCAGAGTACTCCTACATTTAACCGATGAATGGTTTAAATAGACATCTACCTGATGAGGGAACCGACATCCACTTCTGGAATCCCAGATTGCTATCCAGCCGTGTGCCCCTTTTTCTTTCTCGGATCCATTCCTTTCACGAGGATTTTTGCAGTCGCATGCTTCAAAAGGGGAGCATTTCTAATTTCACCGTACTTTCACCTTACTTTCACCTTACTTTCCTTGATTTACCTCCGCATTTTTTGGTATTTTATGTTTTTACCCGTTATTTTCATTTTCTGGTGCTTTGTGTTTTACGTATCCTTTCCAGTTTTTGTTTTTTATATTTTATTTTAAGTTTGGGAAATGTGCTTATTTTTTTATTTTTCTTTTATAACTTAATTTCTTTTCTTTCCGAAGAAAAAAAAACAAAACAAAAATATTTGGGCTTTCGTTTGGATTGGGTTCTCAATTGATTTGAAGGTTCCAATGGACTGGACTTCTTCGTCTTTTGGGTTTCTGCGTGTGTAGAACTGTTGATAGGGCTTACTATTGTATTTGGTTTGGTTTGGTTTTGTTCCGTTTGATTTTGTTTTGTTTTTGCAATTAAATTGTAGTTTTAATTCTTTTTGTTTGTTCTTTTATTTAATTGCTTTACTCCATTTCATTTCTTGTTATAACTTTGTTGATACCTACATTCTTCAACATTGAGGACAATGTTTGATTTAGGTTTGGGGGTAAGGTTTAGAAGTTTTGTTTTTAAATTTTTAGGGTAGTTTTGTTTTTTTTTTTAATTTATTTCAAAAAAAAAAAAAATTGGTGTTATCTCTAGATTTTTATGCTTACTATCATCAAATCAGATTTAACACTCATGAATGATTTTTACGATTGGAAACATATTATTAAATTTTAAACCCATAATTTTAGTTTTTTTTCACTTATTTCTATTTTAGTGGATAATTCATGAGTTATACTTTGAACTCTCACATGCACATCAACACTTTAGTGAGAATGAAAGAAAAGATCAATTATAGTTAACTTTGTTGTTTTAAGTAGAGTTAGAAGACATTGCTCTTGATTGACCTTGGCGTAAAAAATTAATCTTGTAAAATAATAATACTAATAATGTTAATTTATCCAGAGTTTTACTTAGTAACCGGGCCTCTTGCCTAAACAGCAGCGAGTGTTCGCGTCAAAAGGTAAGGTTTTGAGGTAAATACATTTTGTGACTAGTTTAGTTCTGTAGCATTTTTAACTTGAGTTAATAAGCCCTTAGGGGTGTTTCTACACCTAATGCCTTAAAACCTTTGGTTTGAGAGTTGTTGGCCTAAATCTTGCTACATGGGTTAATTAGAAAGCTTAATGGAACTAAACATTGCACAGTCACAATCAAAAAAAAAAAATGTATATATATGCCTTGGTTAGTTATTTGCACTGAATTTTGATAATGATTGAAATAATGAGGTTACTGTGATTGAAATTAACTTTTGTCTCTAAAATGTGTTGGTTCACTTAAACATCAAAGGAAACAAATGAAAAATTTACTAAATGATTATAAGTGATCAAGACTTTATGTGGGGATTAATTTGAAGCGTGTTTGCTCTTTTAAAAATTGTTCATGAATTTTCAATCCAAATAGCTTTTGATGATGGTTAAGCATTTGTTTAATTTTTCAAATTTTGTTGTAGCATAAATTTTTAATTTCTCATTTCGATGTTTGTGGGTATCATCACTAAAAGCCCTCACGAGACTATACTCGTCCACTAGGGTAACCTAGAGGTTTAAAGGCTTGTTGCATATGCTAAATGCAATCGAGATCCTGCGAAAGTGGCTTAGTTTTCTTTTCTACTTAGTTTTTATTTTCTTTTGCTCGAGGACTAGCAAAATATAGGTTTGGGGGTATTTGATGAGCACAAAATTAATACAAGTTTTAGCCTTAAATTTATATTTGTTAGTATTTTCTTTTGTATTATGTAAATCTATTAGAGTATTTATATTGTTTTCTTTCCAATCTTGTTTTATATTTAATAAGTGGTTGTTTGTAGATATTAAGTGTCTTCCACCAATAGCATGTTGAGAAAAAGTGAGATGAGCAAGTGGAGTAATTGATAAGAAGACTCAAAGATATTTGTGAAACCAAAGTCAAGGAAATTTGCTCGAGACAACTTGTGCAGCAGCAAATGCAATTGAAGATAAAACAAATGAAAAGAAGAAGCAATCAATTGCATGAATATACTCTAGGACATGCATGCAAGCTTCCATCATTGAAGAAATAAAGAAATTATGAATAAACAATGAAGGAGAAGTTCAAATTGACTACTTGCAACCAATGAATGCAAAGAAGAATGATGATGCTTGAGTTGTTATTTAGCTACAATTTGAGGAAAGTTGCTGCAGTTTTTATGAGAAGACACGAAAGAGAGTATGGAAATGCATGATAAAGTGTTCAAGTGGAAGAAAGTTTTGAAGAATTTAGATAAGGAGTCATCATCACAATGAATTAAATTAAAGGAAGCAACTTGGCAATTGGTTTGATGGCAAGTGGAAGACATATTAAATTCATGAATATTGCTCCCATCCTCCTATAAATAGGTGAAGCTACGGCATTGTAAAACTACACCAAGCTCCACAATCTTGAGCTTTTTCCCTTTTCCCTTCATCTTTCTAAGTTTTAAATTCTGTTTTTAGTTTTATTTTATTATGGGGAACTAATTCTCTAGCTAAGGCTAGGGAGAAAGCTTTTAATATAAGTGTGTAATTTTTATTAGTTTGATCCAAACTTAAGCTTTAATGTGAATTTGTAGTATTTGTTCAAATGAAATTTGTAGTTTTCTTTTTAATTAATTGATGAAAGTTTGATAATCTATTTCATGGGTTCAATCATGTTTTTCCCATAGTGTAGTAAGAACTTTCATGCTTTTAAAAGAGAAGAGAATTACTAAAGATTAATAGAATTTTGATGAAGATTATTTTTTGATAGTTTGTTGCCAATGGTACAAGTTATGCTTAGAATACTTCTAAAGGAAATTAAAAAGAGCTTTAATTATTTTGAACAACTACAATGGAAAATATTTTGTGGATCAAATTATTAAGAATTGCATGCTTATGTTAAAAGTGGAAACCCAATGACTTAGTGTTTTAATCAATTAAATTTTCTCTAAATCAAATCTTGCATAAATCTACCTCTCAATCACACTTGTTCTTTTTCATCTCTGTTATTTTCTTTACACCGCTCTCTGTGGATACGACATTCAGACTTCCGGGCTACACTACTATACGACATCTCCTTTGAGTTTTGTGAAAGTGGTCCGAACACTAGTCATAATTAGGCTATCATTTGAATGTGTCAGAAAGTTACATGGTTGTTTGATTTGAACCGTAATTGGCATTACACTTCTCAGGAAACGTAAATGGCTTCGAACTCAAAGCCTCATCAAGCATGCATTGATCAAGACAGGATCAGTGGATTACCGGATGAAGTTCTTTGCCACATTCTTTCCTTCCTTTACACAATCACAGCTGTAAAAACCTGCGTCTTATCACACAGATGGAAGAATTTGTGGGCTTCTGTTCCCAATCTAAAGTTGCTTATATGTTCACCAAAATCTGACTACACATGTAGTCCAGGATTTGTGGATCGAGTACTTTCATCTCATGGCTCGTCAAGAATTCATCGGTTTCATCTTAATTGTTATGGGCACACAAATATTTTTCTCATGTTGATGAGTGGATTTGCACTGCCATTACGCGTAATGTCGTCGAACTCCATCTTTCGTTGTTCCCAAATCCATGGCAGCGTTATGAGTTGCCTAGAACCCTTTTCATGTGCAAGACGCTGGTGATTTTGAAGTTGAGGCTGCAATTCGATCGTTGCCATTCCACCGAACTCAGATTGTTTCCCAAATCTCAAGTTCCTCCACGTTTCAGTCTGCTTTCCGGATGTGGACTCAATGAAGAAGCTCTTTTCTTGTTGCCCTGCACTTGAAGATTTGATTATAGATGGAAATGTTGAGAAAGTCCCCGGAGACGCTGATTCGGTCTTGAGATTAAATGTTGCTGCACCCAAACTAAAAATACTACAAATAAGTTTGAAGGGCAGTTGGATGAGGAATGTTTCTATCACAGTCAATGCTCCACAGCTTGAAACGTTGGATCTCATGGAGAATTTTTTTGCCACCTATTCTTTGAAGAATGCAAAAACCCTAAGCAAAGCCAAGGTTGATGTCCAAGTGTATAGGAGATATCACGCTTATCCTGGCATTGATTATGCTCATCGCACGCATAGGCTTTTTGCAGGAATTATCAATGTTAAATCTGTCTCTTGCAGCTCCCATTTTGACAGTAAGTAATCTCTAACTTGTTCTCTTAGTTTCCAAAAGCCTTTTTAATTACATACATGATGAAATTTATCAATGACAATATGTGATTAAGTCTTTGATATGCCTATTTGCTTTGTCTTTCCTGGAGAATCCTTGCCTCGAATTTCAAGGTCCACTGCCTAAGTTCTATAATTTGAACCACTTGGAGGTACATCTTAAAACCTGCTCCTCCTGGAAATCACTGACAAAGTTGCTCGAGATATCACCCAATCTGGAGAATCTTGTCTTTGAAAATGTAAGTACATAAAAATAGGTTTACCCTTTGCACTAAATGGGTCTTATATACAGTTCTTTTCAAAAGTTTTTATTGAACTAATATGTTTTAAATGATCCTTATTAGAACATCAAGTGTCATAAGGTTGTTAATTGTAGAGAACAACATTCCACTAAAGAGACGATATTTTCTCCGTGATTTCTTTAGGGATAGGTTTCCATGAAGTTCGAGTGTAGATTGTTTTCAGTGAAGGAAACTTTGTTGATTCTCTTTTTGGGAGGGTCAACTTAGGCAAAGGAGTGTGGGATCTTCAGCAAGGAGAGAAGGTTGTAGTACGGAGGGAGCGTGCAGAAGGAAACAAAGAGGAAACAATCGTCAAGCTTCGGGCACCGGTGTGGTACCTACCGAAGGCTCTCCGATGCTTAAGTCAGCGAGTGTATGTGGTAATTTTGGCAGAGTAACAATAAAGGTGAAAAAGTAGTTCTCCTTTTACTTGGGCACTGTTCCCTATTTATAGGGAAGTGAAAATGAGAGTTTTGCACAAAGTTTCGATGTGGGGCTTTGTGCAAACTGTTATGGAGGTGACGCGTGTCCGTAGTCCTGGGTTATGTAGTTGAGAGCTTCGGCAGCTACCTTAGGCGGGCAGTTGCCGCATCAGAGGGGCATCATGGTGTCGTTTGATGTTATCTTCGATAGGCCTGTGTTGTTTGTGTTTTGACTCCCACTGCTGACTGTACTCGGTTAAATATGGTATAAACAAACTTGATCCTGATTTCTACTAATATCACGCCGGAAATTTGAGTTGCCTATGAGCCCTCTTCATGTGTAGCACATTGTTTCCCAAGTCTCAAATACGACCCCTATAAAATCTCACTGGTATAATTTCATATTGGGCCAAAATGGATAGTTCACTTTCAAAAGAAAATTGTTGGGCCCTAACAAAATATTTCCCTCTATTATTCTATATTTCAAAATAAATGCATGGCGCTTTAGGGAATTCAATATTTCCACTCTATACTTTATATTTGAGTATAAAACTTCAGTAAATACTACGAGCATCTCCAACCGGTGTGTTAAAAGTGCCACATAGACATTTAACGGCTATAAATAACATCTCACATCACTTCAATCGAATTGTCAAAGCTTATGTGGAATGAAGGTTGAACCTCCAGCAGTTATTTTTGACCTTGCAAAAGCAAGACGTGAAATTATTATTATTATTATTTTAAAACAATTGGCTATTACTTCACTTATCTTCGTTCATTTATTGTTTTCTTGTTATATTTTTCCTTTTTTCTGGTTAAACAATTTTTTTTAACGCACAACCCTTTTCCTCCTATTGTACGTTTAGTTTTCATTTCTATTTCTTCAAAAACAAAAACAAAAATGATAACTTGTGCTCAAACACAATTCCTCTTTTATACCAAAAATTTTCCTTTTCTTTTATAGTGCATTGTGAAGAACCCCAACATGTCTCATCACTTTCTGATTCATCTTCTGATTCTCCATATGAGCACTTTTTGGAATCTTGTTGATTTAGAGTCTAACGAAGAAGTAATAAATAAATAAACACTAAATTATAATAAAATAATATTTCAATATGACACGTCGCATGGAGTGTAAAACTATGTAAGATGTCAAATTGTCACATCAGTCATGAAATTTAAATTTGATGTTTGGTATTTGACATCTACCTTGAAGATGCTCTAAACATTAATGTGTCAATGTGTAGAATAGTCACACCAAATCATCCAAACTTATTATTTCTTTTAATATTTTTTTGTTAATACAAGTGATAGTCTCTAAAGACTCTAAATTAATCTAATCAACAGGAAGGGGGTTCAAACTTTTTTTGTTGAGAAAAAGTGATAGTAATTATTGATGAAACATAAGAAAGTACAAAGTAGCCATAGTGCCTAATATGGGTACAATGTCTCTAAGGACCAAATACAACAACATGTTGATTTGATCAGGAAAGAATTACGGCTTAAGCAAAAGACACTTAAATCCCTGATTCAATAGCCAAAAACACTTGTACTCAGACTTACAATACATATTCAACAGCAAAAAAGGTAAATCCGTATCGAAAACCGCAACTAAAATACAAAACACAGCAAACTCCTAAAGAGTTCCTGAGAATTACTAGACTAAAACAAACAAAGAAACAGATCACCGCTCCACATCCTCTCGGGCAACTGAAAAGACTCATAATGCCATACCGGCTAAACCCTTAGGCCATCTCCAACCCAAATCTAAACCTAAATTTTCCCCCTTCAAAATACAACTATTCATGTAATGTCTCGACTCAAACAGTTTTTCTTCTAACCATGCAGACTCAAAATTTGAGTCCGCAACTTTGTTAAATTATTTAAGAATGATTAACCCTTTTTTTGTCATTAATTTTTCTTATTTGAATTTTGTTTATAATATCATGATTTATTTTTCGAAATATTCTAATCTTAAAAAGTTCAAAATTCATAAATATAAAAGGGAACCACACAAATTATTAACAAATAAGTGGATATTTATATACTTTAGGATGAGATTTGGGTTAGATTAATTAATATTAATATTTTGACCGTTGGATTTCATTTTGGATTGTTGGATTTTGTTTTAAAGTTAGATTTAGTCACCCAAAAAAAAAACCCATGGCTGTTTGATGAGAGGTGGCGGCTAAGCATAGATTTAAAAAAAATTGAACACAAGCAAATTTTTGCCATTGGATTTCAAACGCCAAAACATCACCTCTGTCAAAAACAAAAGGGTTAATCATTTTATTAGTCCTTGAATTTAGACCTGATTTGCATTTGAGTCTCTAAATTTTTAAAATTGTTCCCGTGGTTCTTCAACTTCAGTTTCTTTAGGACAAATGGTCCTGCCGTCAATTTTGTTAACTTTTTTATTAAAGACAAGGGTAAAATGGTATTTTTGTATTAAATTGATTAAAATATAAATTAAAAAACTAAAAAATTAAAATTAAACTCTCTCTCCCCCTCTATCACGATTTCTACTCCCCCACAAACTTGATTTTTATTTTTATATTTTTATTGGTTTTTTATTTGATTTTCTTTTATTGTTATTTTAAGGGCTAACATCAAAAGACCCCCTCTAAGTTTGGGGTCATTCTCAATATATGCCTTTAGGATCAATTTCATCAATTTACACCATAATGTTTTCAAACTTGTCCAATTTTATCCTTCAGTTAAATTGACCGCCTGTAAATCGTTAAATGTTGACGTGGTGCATGTGGGGTCACTTTTTGTTTAATTGAAATAGAATATTATTTAAAAACTAAATTTAATTTAATAAATAATTTTGAAATTTAAAAAAAAAACTGAAAAAATCCATCGCTCTCTCACTTTCTCTCACTTTCTCAATCGGCCAAACTCCATTGTCGCTGCCTGCCCAGCTCCTCCTCGCGCCCAAATCCATCGTTCTCTCTCTTTCACCAAGCCCCCAGCATGATGGCTGTAGCGATTCCGACGAGGCCAGTTCTGGAGCTGAGCTCGAGGATTTGCAGAGGTCTGCGATGCGAGTCCAAGGCTGTGAGAGTGGGGCCGAGTGGGCCGGTGCTAGGGTTCGGTGGTGGTCATCGAGGAGAGTGAGGAGCGTGGTGGCGGCTGGCTATAGGTGGCTAGCCCTCCTGATCTATTTCCATGGCCGCTTCAGACTCAGTGCGAGAGAGAAGGTGGATTTGGGCAGTGACCATGGCGAATCTAGGCATGGTGGAGGAGCTGGGCAGTGGGCTTGGTGAAGAAGAGAGAGAGAGAGAGGAGGCCAGATTCAGATCTCTTACCCTAGTTACCCATCTGCTTATCAGGTCTCTTACCTACTTTTTTTTTAAAAAAAATCTGTTGATCTTGATTGATATGGAATTCTAGAGGTTAATTATTGATTTTATTTTTTCTGGGTTTTTGTAGGAATTTGTGAAGGCAGCAATTGCTTACAAGAACAAGGTTAATAGCAAGAAACATATACAGTGGAGGCCTAGGAAGTGGTTTGCAACCAATCAAGGAATCTGAACCTGAAGCTGGAGCAGAATTCCTTGAGGTTTATGATAGATTACCAACTATTTGATATTTTGTTCCAAAGTTTGCTATTTTCCTTTGGGTCATTGTGATTTAATGCTAATATGTGTGTTCTGTCTTTTCTGCAATTAAACACAGCATTGAGCTTTACAGCAAGAGAATAGGCTCAAGCAAATGGGCGCAATAGTGAGAAATGCAAGGTCCTACATACAGAGATCGAAGAGAGAAAGGTTGGCAAGGAATGTGATGGGGAAAATTTCAACTGGGTAGTGTAGCGGGGTTGGGGTAGGGGGAGCGATGGAGAAAGTGAGAGAGCGATGGATTTTTTCAGTTTTTTAAAAATTTAAAAATTATTTATTAAATTAAATTTAGTTTTTAAATAATATTCTATTTCAATTAAACAAAAAAGTGGCCCCCACAGGCACGACGTCAGCATTTAACGGTTGACCACACGGTCAACTTAATGGAAGGATAAAATTGGACAAGTTTAAAAATATTGGGGTGTAAATTGATGAAATTGATATTTCAGAGGTCCATATTGAGAAATGACCCCAAACCTAGTGGGGGTCTTTTGATGTTAGCCCTTATTTTAAAGATATAATTTTTTATTCATTTTTTTTAGTTTTAATAATAAAAAAATATCATTTGTCCCAACGAAAGTGAAGTTAAAAGACCATGGGAACGGAAATTGAGGGCTAACTCAAATGGAAATTCCGTTAAATTAAAGGACTAATAAAACGATTAACACAAAACAAAACATGTGGGTTGGAACTACACAACTAGCCGGCCCCACTTCAAGTTTGAAAAATAACTCAAAGGTCCAGCATTATCTCTCCTCACATAGGCTGCTTTTTGCTCTTTCCATGGGCTCCACTCTTTATAGTCCAGGCAAAACATCAGGCGAAATATAGCCCAACTTATTGCCTCAATTGGTATTAGCCACTTGCAATACATGGGTTGAAGATGGATTTCGAGCTAAAAACAAAAAAATTGGCTTTTAGTCCGTTGGGTGGAGATGGCCTTAATGCCACACTGGCTAAATCCCAACCCACACAATACAACAACTTCCATTTTTGTAACTCCAAAATCTGAAATGGAGCCAAATCCGTGTATATATGGGCCAAAACGACAACTATATCATGAAGACAATGGTGTTTCGCGGTGGCTGCTAAACCCATCGACGTCAACACTGATGCCTCCTCCTTGACGGCCAACATCCTACACCAAAAAAAAATTAAAACAAAACCAACTAACAAATCCTATATCCTAATAGATCTAGCCATAAAACCTAAGAATGGGCAGTAAGAAACACCCCAGGAAAGTGGAGAGAGAAAGAGGGGTTTTGAAAGGGAAGGATAAAGAGGGGAAAGAGGAAGGAGATGAGGGAAGATGAGAATAGGGGAGGGGGAGGAGGGGCGGTCCCCACCTTCCCCTAGCTGAAAGAGGGCTTTGGGGTTAGGGCTCGTCGAATGGGCCTGGCCTGGGCCTGGGCTGGGCTTTAAAGAGGAGAGAGAGAAAATATCGGGCCGGTCGGGCCGGATTTTTTTAGAAAATTCAAAGCCCAAGCCCATCTCATGAGTCGGGCTTGAAAAAGCCCATCGGGCCGGGCCGGGCCGAAATGGGCCTAAAAAATAATAAGAAACATGTTATTTTTAAATTTATGTATGCATTTTCATGTTTTTGTATGTAATCACATTTTCACATTGTCTTGAGCATATTTCCTTGATAGATTTACATAAAACAAAATAAAATACTCTAATAGATTGGAAAAAACAACCACTCATTAAATATAAAACAAGATTGGAAAAAATCAATATAAATACTCTAATAGATTTACATAAAACAAAAGAAAATACTAACAACTATAAATTTAAGGATAAAACTTGTATTAATTTTGTGTTCATTATTTGGTGATGTGTTAAAGAAAAGTATGATTATATTTGGTGGTATGATTATGTTTGGTGATATGATATGTTGTTTGTCTTATTATATATATATATAATTGTTGTATTAATAAATGACACAAATTAATGTGCTAATCATTCAATTATAAACTAGGAATGAGTAGAATTCAATGGAAACAAACACAATTTTTATAACAAGTAACACACAAAAAAAAAATTAAAGAGGGGGATTTGTCATTCAAATGATGTAATCCTAATCCTAAACCCTTATTTATACATAATTATATATGTATGCGGGCCTAACGGGTAGGGCTTTTGTGGGCGGGCCGGGTTGGGCTTTCATGGGCTTAATCGGGCCGGGCCTATGGGCCGGGCCGGACCGGGCTTCAAACACCTAAGCCCAAGCCCAAGCGGGCCGGACCCTCTCAAAGCCCATAACGGGCCGGGCCGGGTTTTTTTTCAATGGGCCGGGCGGGCCCCCGTAAGCCCATGAGCCCGCGGGCCAAATGATGAGGCCTATTTGGGGTTATCAGAGAGAGAGAGAGAGTTTTTTTGGGTTTCGTGGAATTCAAACTTTTAGTGCAAAAGGAGTGAGCTCACCGTCTTGGCCAACTAGCTTAACCCACATTTGCTTTTAATACTTTCTTTTGGGGAAAACCACAAATATTTGATAGAATTTATTCAAAATTTTCATATTTTCGATTCACTTGCATTTTTCGATAATGTATCGCTATCGATATTTCCATTTATATTCATACCAAAAAAAATATTTCCATTTTTGCGTTCGTGTTTTTGGAACCTCGATGTTTTCGTCAACATAAATATTTAATACCCTCCATATTCCCATCAACGCCTCCATGGGGAAGTAGCCCAACTTCTCATCTTCATTTGTTTTCCTGTTGTTTATCAGCAGCCAAACAAAGTTCATCTGGCACGACGACGCCCTAAAACTAGAATTGCCTTCGGCAAACCAAAACCATATAAGGTATTTTTCATTTTCTGATATAATTTCGATTAGCTCTTATTATGTTATATACCCTCTGTTTGGATACCAAAAAAAAAACTAAATGATTTAATACCTTGTAGTATATAATGTCAATAGAAACCCACATACAACTCGGGTTGGACTAATAGGCAATTTGGACTAATCTAAACCCAAATCTATTTATAATCAGATTACATGATTTAGATTTGATTTGGATCGATGGATTGAACCTTTCAATCCATATTTGATGAGTGTTGGATTAAGATGGGATCATATTCATTTTTTATTATTTTTAATGTGATAGTCTAAATTACAAAAGGAATATGGTTTCTCACATACACACACTATCAAGGTGCCATGGGAATTCGAACTTGAGACCATTGGTCTGTAAATCAAAGCCATTTTCCTTTGGACAAGACCCCGTTAGCGTGGGACCATATTCAGTTTAAGGCCTAGAAAAAAAAAATTCAAAATCTCATTAGTAATATCGTTCTTTTATTGTGTTTATGCACTCTCTTTTTTCGAATATATATAAAACACAAATTACTCTTGCACATACATGTAAAATTTATATTAAATTATATTAAATATTTTCTTAAGTTGGTCGGATTATTATCTGAGCATACCAACTGTAAATATTTAATGATTTGTTAGGTGAATGATTATTGGATTCTGATATGTATTGGATTCGGATTAAAACCGGATCCATTGATAGGTCTAGAAAAGATTAGTGAAAAAAAATTATTTGAGAATTTGCAGAGTTTTTACTGAATTTTTAAGTGTAGAATTTTATGGAGCAAATTTTCTCTAGCTTCATGGATACAATTTCCCGAGTTTCATTTGTTTATGCATATAATCTTTTTTTCTTCAAAAAATACTTTCCTCATTCCCGTGAAAGTAGAAACCTCTACTTCGTTTGACATGTGTACATAAATTTTTCTTTTGTATCTTTTGTGAATTATTTTTGCATATGTGTGAAACTGTTCTATAATTTCTCCCTTTACAAGCAATGTCCAAAGGACATAAACCAAATAATTTTTATTTTCTATGGGTACTAAAACAAGCGTACAATGCTTGTAAAGCCACCGAAATCACATGATTGTTTGGGTTTTCACCTTCTTCTCTTTTTTTTTTTGGTCAAAGGGTTTTCTCCCTTACCACATTATGTTTTTTTTCCCCTCAGAAAACATATCATTGGAAATGGATTCGAACTCAAAGTCAATGTGTCCCAAAGCACGCACTGAAGATAGGATCAGTGCATTGCCAGATGCAATCATTTGCCACATTCTTTCCTTCCTTCCAACATCAGATGCTGTAACGACCTGCTTTTTATCAAATCGATGGAAGAATATGTGGACTCTTGTTCCCACTGTAGAGCTAATTGTGTTGTCAACTGCATGGGATTCAGGTGGTACTGCAGCTTATGTGGATCGATACCTTCTCTTTCGCGGATCATCAAACATTCACAAATTTCATCTTTGCTGTGTCGATCTTGACGGCATAGTTGGTCCTATCAATGGATGGATTTGCACTGCCCTCAGGCGTAATGTTGTTGAGCTCCACCTTGAGTTTGATGAGAGGGACGATTCACACGAATTTCTTGTGTTGCCTCAAGATCTTTTCGTGTGCAAGACTTTGGAGACTTTGAAGCTGAGTCTGGGAGAGCATGTTACTGCCGTTGCTCCTCTCGCATCAAACTGTTTCCCAAGGCTCAAGTCCCTCCACATTACATTCGATTTTCCAAAATATGTCGAGCAAATCGAGACGCTCTTTTCCTGCTGCCCTGCGCTCGATGATCTGGTTGTAGATGGAGATCTTGGATGGCTTGAAGAGGATCAAGTTTTGAATGTAACGATCTCCGCACCGAAACTAAAAAGACTAAAAATATATTTGTTTGCTCATGCTATGACACTAGGGGAGAACAAGATTTTTGTTAACGCGGATGTTCCAAGTCTTGAAGACTTGGATCTCACGGAGAACTTCTTGGCGAGCTATTGTTTGAAGGGTGCAAAATACTTGACCAACGCCAAGATTGATTTCAGTGTAATGCGTGAGGAGGATGAAGGCCACCCTGCCGATGTCCTTGCTGATGTTGATCGTGTGCAGAGGCTTTTTGCAGAAATCAGCAATGTTAAACAATTGTCACTTGTAGTTCCAGTTTTAGGGGTAAGTATACTCAACTTGTTCTCTTACTGCCTTTTCAATTGCTAGAATTTGTCAATGTTAATGTTGTTGTGAATTAGAACCAACTCACTCCCCTTTAGACCTTGTTGTTGATGGACTTTGGACAAGACTCAATGATGGATGAATCTTACACACACACACAGAAAATAATCAAGCACAAAAGACACAAGTGTTTATAGAGGTTCAGCAATTTGCCTACATCCTCTTTGGTGATCCCCCCTTGAGAAATTTCACTAATGAAGATAGGTTACAACTTTGGTTTACACAGAACCCCCCTTAGAACACTACCCTCACAATCTGTTTCTCTCACACCCTTGCTCACACCTTGATACACTTGAGAATTCTCTCATCTTCTTGACTCACTAGTTCCAGCTACTTTTCTTCCAACTCTCTCTAACTCTCTTGCATTTTTTTCAGACTTGCTCACTCTTTCCTTTGTCTCCCACGTTCTGCCCTTGAATACCTGACATGGACCACAGGTTAGGCCAGCCACAAGCTATGTATTGATGGCTACTTGTGTAGCCACCCTATATAGAACCATAGGGTAGCTACACCTTGAAACAAGTCTTCCAATGTCCTTCAATGCTACCTCAAACTTCCCAACTGATTGCCAACATTCTTCTGACTTAGAAGTTACCCCTAGAGTCCTTGCAAGTAGGTGGGAGGCGATAGCCCTTGAAAATAGAGTTCAAAACTCGAGAAATCTGAAACAGCACGTGCCTGGGTGACCGTCGCCAGTATTGGGCGACCGGTCGTTTTTGCACAGAATCGCAAGCGACCGGTCGCTAGAAGTTTTCGCTCCAAACCTTGAATCTGCTTGAAAACGACCGGTCTCTTGCTTCGTACAACCGGTCGCTTGAAACGGGCGACCGGTCTCTTCCCCTTCTGTCTCCGAAGCTTGTATCCTTTATGCGAGTCAATTTTCACAACAAATGTTGTATGAAATGATGTTATTTGTACCATATTTACTGAACATATTGTATAATACAGATGGAGCCTTCCTTCATTAGAAAGGTGGTCAATAAATGTGGTTCAAATCACATTATATTGTATTAATATCATATATATTATGCTGACGAAATATTTAATTTCTGAGGTAAATGACCTAATATACTTATTGTTCCATGCAGGATCCTCACATCGAATATCAATGTTCGTTGCCAACATTCAATCATTTGAACCAGTTGGAGCTAAATCACTTAGCATGCTGCTCATGGAAATCACTGACAAACATGCTCAAGATAACGCCCAATTTGGAACATCTTCTCTTTGCAATTGTAAGTCTAAGTAGATTTACCTTTACGCTAAATATATGGAGTGGATATATATATATATAATATGTATATAAATATACATGGTCCTAAATATACCATGTCTATTTTTTAAGTGTTCATCATCGCCAAAAATTAGACAAATTGAAAACCATTAAGACATCTCTAATTGTGACCAATAAAACAATATTTAACTGAGTGGTTGGTTGGAGATTTAACTGATTTTTTGTAAACATAATCTTTGAGGAAATACCTAGAAAATTGACAGTTCGGATGATTGAAATACAAGTGGAGGGGTCCTACAAGATGTCCCTCAAATATATGCGTATTGAGTTTTCAAGGATTTTTATTTAACTCATATTTTGAACTATCTTTAGAACATTAAATGCGATGCTGCTCATGATGAAGATGAGTTGGAACATAAATGGTCTCCACCCGAGCTTGTGCCTGTATGTTTGTCTTCATGCCTCAAGACTATTTGCATATCGGGATTCAAGGGAGGGTCAGATGAGATGCAGATGGTAGAGTACTTGTTGGAGCACGGTCAGCTCCTCAATGAGTTGAAAGTTTTGACTTTCGATATGGAGTTTGATGACGCGTTAGAGGTATTGATGGAAATTATATTGTTCCCAAGGGCTTCAAACACTTGTGAAATTCAATGTTTCAATTGAAAGTTGTGGAAGGAGATCCTTTTGTTTGCTATGAACAGCTTTGCTTCTGTAACTCTTGAAGTCTTTCTTTTGCTAAAGTATGCGTTAAATTTCTCGGGTTGAGGACGCAGACATTGTTTTTATGGAGGATATTGTTTTTGAGTTCGCTGAAATTTTTTTGTGATAGATATTCCCGGGACTTAAAAAATTCAGGACCTGATGTCATAGATATTCTTGAGGGTGTGATATTTTTATTTGTTGCAATGAAGTCGGAAACTCAACAGAAAATCAAACTACATGTTTTATTTAAGCAACTCCTACGTACCCTTATCAATCCCCACTTTCCCACTCTCTGTTTCAAATTCAATATGCATAATAATAATATCACAGGCTTCACAGCTTAACTTTTCCAGCAAGCATAAAAGCCTTGTAGCTGACAGACCTGACCAATTTAGAATCACCCCAAGCAGCTTCAAACTCTTTAACCACCTTTTCAGGTAACAAATCCACACCTTGGTCCTTGGCTGTAGTGACTGCAGACCATGACCTCAGAAACTTCAAAAACCCTTCAAATGACAGCTTTGCCGGAATGTCCAGTGGCAACGGGTTCCCCTCGCATCCGAAACCCTCGACACTTTGAAAAGGAAATGGAAGTGTCTTATAGCCACCCCACGCACAATGGGCTCTATTGTCCCAAAAGGGAAGTGTTGTGTCAAAAAATCGCTTCATAACAGGATCAAATGTTGGACTTACTTCAATGCCACTGTAGGTCCAAACAGCCAATACACCTCCTGGCTTTTTCAAAACACGTGAAACAAGATTGTAAAACTTTGGTAGGTCGAACCAGTGCACAGCTGCAGCCACAGTCACCAAGTCAACTGAATCTTCACCCCCTACCAAGGCTATTACTTCCTCGTCTGTAATGTTCAATGGCGTGTGGGCATATCGAACCCGAGGATGCGGTATTGCATGCTGCAGCTGGGATTCACTCACATCGGTTCCGATCACTTGTTCATAGTGCTCGGCAACCTGTTTAAGAAACAATAATTTAGTGCATAAATCTATGTATATATATCTTTGTTTGTTAGCAAATGACAATGTTTGCTTCGCTGCTCTGTCAGAAGAAATCTGTTGACATGCTATATAGACTGCACATTTAGACGAAAAATTCAACCAACATTTGATTTGATTAATGGTCAATTCAATTATATTTGTATGTTACAAAATTTATGTTTGAGGTAAGAACCTGATTTTCTATTTGTTCTATTCTATATAGTCTTAGGAAGTCTTTAGTAAACAAGCCAGAAAAACTAAAGAGAATTTCACATATAAGCCCATAAATACGGGTTAAAACTATAGAAAAAAAAACCTTACAATACTCGAACTCTAGGAAAAACCCCATTTGACTTTGCAAGGATAGTAATTGTATTTCACGCATCTCTCAACTTAAAAATTAAGACATCTGACCTTTTTTGGGTTTTTTCCTTCAATTTAATTTATAGGTTTTAGTGTTTATATATAAAATCAACATTAAAAACAATGCTACAAAAAGAGAGAACAAGAAGAGGAGGAGGGGACGGGTAGTATTGTAATACTAACACTTATGGCGGCTTGGCCATTTCCTGTTCCGACATCCCAGGCTAGAGTGTGGTGAGGGGTGAGAGCTGCTAACTTGGAATACCATTCCTTGGGATAAGTTGGCCTTCCCTCCAAGTACACATCTGCTTGCTTGTCAAACAAACCTGCCATTTTCTTTCACTCTCGATGATCTCGATCTCTCTCTCTCTCTCTCTCTCTCTGTATGAAATAATGAAACAAGAGGAGAAGAAGACGAGGCATCTTTTAACTCAGCAAAGCTAACGCAAAGGCAAGCACCAATTTTTTTTTTTTTTTTGGACGAAAGACAACCACCAATTAAGTCTTTTAATTTATAATATTTTTTATTCAATTTCTTTTCTGGGGTAATTAGTTTGGAATTTAAGATACAGACAGAATATTAAAAGGTTCCAAGTCCAAGAGACGACCCCAGCGAGCACAAAGCAGCCCGGGCAAGACTTGGGAGCCACCAACCCGGGCAAGTTCAAAGGCAGATCCAGCCCATGTTGTTGACTAAGTTTGCTGACGTCGTGCTGGCGTCAACGCGCTTTTTTAATTTGTTTTCCCACAGCTACAAGACACGTGGCAGCACCTGGGTCGTCTGATCAAATTTTCCACTGCAATCTAACGACTGCCATTTTTTATGTAATAACAATTGAAAAAAAAATCGAAAAAAACACCAAAAAATTATGAATTTTTTTTTCTATAAAGTTTAAATAATAAAATTAATTTTTAAAGTTTAAGTATAAAAAATAGAAAATAAATTAAAATAAATAGTAATTGTCCTTGTCCTTGCCTTTGTCCATAATGGTGGAAACAAAATTGGAATGGCTGCCACTATTTATGTGAAAAATAACAGCCGTTGCCTTGCCCTTGCCCATGGGGTGGAAGTGCTCTTAAATACAAGAAAGGAAAAGCTATAAAAATAAAGTTAACTAAATTTGTGCCTAAAGTCTTGCAACTGAATACAATCAGAATAATGAAAAGATTGCATAAGAGCATATCCTACAATTATGGCTTGACTTAAACGTGATTAAAGAGATTTGTTGATTCTCAATACAACCCCTCAAGTTGGAGCATGAATATCCAAAGCTCCTAACTTGCGTAGATGGTGATGGAACAGTGCACTCCCAAGAGGCTTCGTGAATATATCTGTAGTTTGATGGGCATAAGGTAAATGAGTAGTTGCGATAAGGCCTTATTGGACTAAATTTTTTATTTTTTTGGAGATCTTTTATAACCAAGAATTTTTGGGCTAACTAATATTATATGGTAGGATTATATTTTTTTATATAGAAAATATGGTACTATTTTAGTGGGTAGAAGAAAAAAAATCTGATGTGGGTGGCTAGGATAGACTAAATTCTAAATAAGTGGGTTAATTTTTAATTGCAATGAATTTTGTTGTACAATTAAGACTAAACTACAAAACCAGAAATGGGCTAAAGCCCAGTTGAGCCCATTCATAGGTCCGCCATTGATTAAAAAGGTGGTCAATAAATGTAGTTCAAATAGCATTATATTGTATTGATATCGTATATATTATGCTGACGAAATATTTAATTTCTGAGGTAAATGACCTAATATACTTATTGTTACATGCAGGATCCTCACATCGAATATCAATGTTCTTTGCCAACATTCAATCATTTGAACCAGTTGGAACTTGGAGCTAAATCACTTATAGCATGCTGCTCGTCATGGAAATCACTGACAAACATGCTCAAGATAACGCCCAATTTGGAACATCTTCTCTTTGCAATTGTAAGTGGATTTACCTATACGCTAAATATATGGTGTGACTATATATGCATATATATAATATGTATATAAATATATGTGGTGCTAAATATACTGTGTCTATTTTTTAAGTGTTCATTAAAAGATCATTATTGCAAAAAATTAGACAAATTGAAAACCATTAAGACATCTAATTGTGACTAATAAAATAATTTTTAATTGACTGGTTAATGGTTGCGGATTCAACTGATTTTTTGCAAAGATGAACTTTGAAGAAATACCTAAAAAATTGACTGTTCGAATCATTGGAATACAAGACGATGCCCCTCAAATATATGTGTATTCAGTTTTCAAGGATTTTTATTTAACTCATATTTTGAACTATCTTTAGAACATTAAATGCGATGCTGCTCATGATGAAGATGAGTTGGAACATAAATGGTCTCCACCCGAGCTTGTGCCTGTTTGTTTGTCTTCATGCCTCAAGACTATTTGCATATCGGGATTCAAGGGAGGGTCAGATGAGATGCAGATGGTGTTGAGAAAAATGGCTCAATTAAAAGATACTAAAGAAAATAAAGACCAGCGACCGGTTCGAGGGTTATGGGCGACCGGTTCGGTTTCCGGCAGATTCAAAGTCCTGGAGGGAAAAAATTGATTCTGAAAAGCGACCGGTCGCTCCGTCTTGCGACCGGTCACCCCGACTATGCTGTTTCAGTTTCTACGCGTTTTCAAGTCTTCCTTGGTGTGCTACCACTTTCTATCGACTTGCAAGGATATTTCTGATCACTTCTGAGATAATAAGAGGTGGCAAGCAGGTGGAAAGCTGGGGAGAACACTTTGGCAAATTGATAACTTGCTTCAATGAGTGATTTCTCTCTTGGTTCAAGAGATTGGTGGCAGCTAGCAACCATTGATCACTTGCTTTGTGAGCTGCCATAACATGTGTCTAAAGTTGGATAACTAAAGCTAGAATGTGCAGAACTTAATGATACCTTATCTTGGAGTCCAAATGCTTATATAAGAGAGAAGAGGAAGCAAGAGAACATTAAGTTGTTAAGTGCATAAGTTGGTGCAAAGTAGAGAGAGTTGAAAAGAAGCTGAAACTTGTAAGTTCAGAAAATACCAAGGGAAGAGCAAGAGAGTTCTCTAAGTGTGTCAAGGTGTTGAGCAAGGGTGAGAGAGAAACAGATTGTGAGGGTAGTGTTCTAAGGGGGTTTCCTTTCTTTGTAAACCAAAGTTGTAACCTATCTTCATTAGTGAAAGTTCTCAAGGAGATCACCAAAAAGGAAGTAGGCAATTTGTTGAACCTCTATAAACACTTGTGTCATTTCTATTTTGGTTAAATTTCTGTGTGTGTGTAAGACTCATCCATCATTGAGTTTGTCACAAAGTTCATCAACAACAAGGTCCTAAGGGGAAGTGAGTTAATATTAATTCACAACAAGTGGTATCAGAGAGCTGTGTTTTGGCAGCTGTGCTAGTCTTTCTTTTGGAGTGCTAGTGTGTTGAAGATGGCAAGTGAACAAGAAGTTGAGAGTGGTAGCAGTTCACAACATGTGAAGCAACCACAGGCAGCAAGCATGAAGGTGGAGCTAAAACCTTTCACAGGGAATGAAAACTTCACTCTTTGGCAACGAAGGATGAGGTCAGCTCTTACACAACAACATCTCCATGTTGTGTTAGTTGGCAAGGAAAAGAAGCCAGCAAACATGAAAGATGAGGAGTGGGGCGTACTTGACGAGTTAGCTAGAGGAGCCATCGAAAACTACCTCTCCGATGATGTGCTCATCAACGTGTTGAAGGATACGGCAAAGCAAACATGGGAAAAGCTCAAAGAGATGTTTGCGGGGAAGTCGCTGTCCAACAAGCTCTTCCTAAAGGAAGAACTCCTAAATCTGAAGATGGAAGAATGAGGTAATCTAATGGAACATTTAAGTAGTTTCAATAGATGTGTTGCTGATTTGCAAAGGATGGAAGTTATTTATAGTACGGAGGATAAGGCACTTATGTTGCTAACATCCTTACCTCCGTCCTATAAACACTTCCGAACCACTCTTATGTTCGGGAAGGTCACTCTGGATTTTGAGCCTGTGCTGCAAGACATCATGACGCACCATAGGATGGCTCAACGTTCTGGAGAAAACTCTCAAGGTGAAGGTCTATTTGCTAAGACCGATGAGAGGGTCGTTCAAAGAGGCGAGAAGGCAAGAAAGGCAACAAAGGAAGATCAAAATCCAAGGCGAAAGAAGGTTGTTTCGAGTGTGGGTCAAAGGAGCACTGGAAGAAAAATTGCCCCATATGGAAAGAGAAGAAGAACAAAGGGAAGAATGCAGCAAACACAGCTGAGGAAGTCACGGAAAGTGATGGTGAGCTTTTATGTGTTAATGGCAAGGTTAATACTAATACATATGCTAATTCTTCAAGGTGTTTCTCTTCCGATTGGATTTTGGATTCCGGGTGCTCATACCATATGTGCTCAAACAAGGAGTGGTTTGACACATATGAGAAAGAAGAAGGTGGCGAAGTTGTGATGGGGAATGGCTCGGTTTGTAGAGTCATAGGCACCGGTACAATCAAGATAAAGATGCATGATGGGACTGTTAGGACGCTTGGAATGGTAAGAAATATTCCAAAGTTGCATAAGAATCTTATTTCCCTTGGAACTCTTGATAAGAATGGTTATTCTATTAAGGCTAATGGAGGGAAACTCATAATCTCAAAAGATTCACTTGTGGTTATGAAGGGAGAGGTTCAACCTAATTGTCTATATAGATTGTGTGGTACTACAATAACAGGTGGAGCAGCTGTGTCCACAAGCAAGGACTCAGAGGATGAAACTCAGCTTTGGCATTTAAGGCTAGGGCACATGAGTGAAAGAGGCATGCAGGAACTACACAAGAGAAAATTGTTGAAAGGTGTTCAAAGCTGCAAGCTGGAGTTCTGCAAATTTTGTACCATGGGAAAGCAATCAAAGATATCTTTCAAGCTGCGAGACAAAAAGGAAGGAAGCACAGGGGTGCTAGATTATATTCACACGGACGTATGGGGGCCATCACCGGTTAAATCAAAGGGTGGAGCTCGCTATTTCGTGACTTTCTTGGATAATTTTTCCAGGAAGGTTTGGGTCTACTTCATGAAGGAGAAATCTGAGGTCTTCACCAAATTCAAAGAGTGGAAGGCGGAAGTGGAGAACCTAACTGGAAGAAAGATCAAGATCCTAAGGAGTGACAATGGTGGTGAATATAAAGAAAACAAGTTCCTTGAGTTTTGCAGAAACAAAGGCATTAAAAGGCACTTTACCGTGAAAGAAGACGCCCCAACAAAATGGAGCCGCGGAAAGGATGAATAGAACTCTCATGGAGCGTGAGAGATGTATGAGAATTCATGCAGGATTGCCCGAATCATTTTGGGCGGAGTCAGTTAACCACGCTGCCTATTTTGTTAACCGATCGCCTTCAAGAAATCTTGAGTTCAAATGTGCAGAGGAGGTATGGTCAAATAAGTCAATAGATTTTACTAATCTTAAAGTGTTTGGATGCAGTGCATTTGCACTTATTCCTAGTGATGAAAGATCCAAGTTGAAGCCTAAGTCTCTTGAATGCATTTTCATCGGCTTCGAGAGCGGTGTGAAGGGCTACAAGCTATGGGATCCAGTGAACCACAAGAAGATACTCAGCAGAGATGTTGTGTTTGATGAAAAGATCATGCCTATGAACAAAGTCAAGAATTCAGAAGCAAAGGGGGATGTTGTTGGGAGAGAAACAACCATTGAAGTTCCACTCAAGAAGGTGTCAAGGAAGACTTCACAGAAACAGCCAACTGAAGACGTTTAGGAGGAGGAGGAGTCTGACATTGAGGAGGAAGAAGCTGGGCAATATCAACAACAAACTCAAGAAGAAGAAGATGCTTAAGAAGTGGTGGAGCCATCATCTATAGCTCGGTCCAGGCCCAAGAGAACCATCAAACCACCTCAAAGGTTTGGATGAGACTCGGACTCAGTTCACTATGCCCTAAATGCTAGTGAAGAAGAACCAACCACGTTCCAATAAGCTATTAAAAACGAGGAACGGGAAAGTTGGATGGAAGCTATGATGCAAGAGATGGAATCTCTACACCAAAACTCAGTTTGGGAGTTAGTTCCTAAACCCAAAGATCGCAAGATTATTGGCTGCAAATGGGTGTTTAGGAAGAAAGAAGAAATGCATGAGAAGGGAGTCACCATGTTCAAAGCTCGATTGGTGGCCAAAGGATACTTGCAAAAGGAGGGAGTTGATTATGATGAAATCTTCTCACTGGTGGTGAAACATACTTCTATACGGCTACTTCTCTCCATAGTAGCCCAAGAGGACATTGAGGTGGAGCAAATGGATGTAAAGACTGCTTTTCTCCATGGAGACTTAGAGGAAGACATCTACATGAGCCAACCTCAAGGGTTCATTGAAGCAAGCAAGGAAAATCTAGTTTGCAGGTTGAAGAAGTCTTTATACGGGCTGAAGCAATCTCCAAGGCAGTGGAATAAGTGCTTCGATTCTTTCATGATGAAGATTGGATATAGAAGATGTGAATCGGATTGCTGTGTATACAGTCATGCATTCAAGGATGGTAACTTCATTCTTTTACTTCTTTATGTTGATGACATGCTAATAGCATGTAGAGGTATGTCAAAAATCCAGGAATTGAAGACATTACTTGGAAGGGAGTTTGACATGAAGGATCTAGGCTCTGCACAAAAGATCCTAGGAATGGAGATAAGGAGAGACAGAAACGCAGGCAAGCTATGGCTGTCACAAAGTAAGTACATTTCCAAAGTACTTGAAAAATTCAATATGATGGATTGCAAGCCCGTGTCTACTCCTTTGGCGGAGCATTTCAAATTAAGTGCACAGGAATGTCCTTCTACGGATGATGAGAAGGAAGAAATGAGCAAAGTTCCATATGCAAGCTTGGTAGGGTGTCTCATGTATGCAATGATTTGCACACGCCCCGACTTAGCTCAAGCCGTAAGTGTGGTGTCAAGATACATGGCGAATCCGGGCAGACTTCATTGGACAGCAGCGAAGTGGATTCTCAGGTACTTGAAGGGCACAAAGAGGCTTGGGATATTGTTTGAAAAACAACAAGGTAATGCATGTGTGTCAGGGTATGTAGATTCTGATTATGCAGGGGATCTAGACAAAAGGAGATCCACCACTGGATACGTCTTCGTTTGTGGTGAAGGACCGATTAGTTGGAGAGCAGTGTTACAATCGGTTAGTGCCTTGTCTACAACAGAGGCGGAGTATATGGCGCTCACGGAAGCTTCAAAGGAAGCGATATGGCTGAAGAGATTGGCTAAGGAATTCGGTATAGCCCAAGACTTGGTGGTGATTCAAAGTGATAGTCAAAGTGCAATCTACCTAGTGAAGAATCAAGTATTTCATGGAAGATCTAAACACATTGATGTCCGATACCACCGGATAAGGGATTGGGTGAAATATGGAGACATCGTGATAGAGAAGGTTCATACAACGGAGAACGCTTCAGATTGTCTAACGAAGCCAGTCACAGCTGCAAAGTTCAAGCATTGTTTGGACTTACTCAATCTTGTTTCATGCTAAAGATTGAGGTGGAGTTCTTGAGAGTTATCCTGGGACGATTCTCAAGAAATTAAAGATGTCCTGGAAAAGCAATGATGTCCACAAGGAGTTTTAAATCTCGCCATGGTGGAGATTGTTGAGAAAAATGGCTCAATTAAAAGATACAAAAGAAAATAAAGACCAGCGACCGGTTCAGGGTTATGGGCGACCGTTCGGTTTCCGGCAGATTCAAAGTCTGAAGGGAAAAAATCGATTCTGTGAAAAGCGACTGGTCGCTCCGTCTTGCGACCGGTCGCCCCGACTATGCTGTTTTCAGTTTCTACGCGTTTTCAAGTCTTCCTTGGTGTGCTACCACTTTCTATCGACTTGCAAGGATATTTCTGATCACTTCTGAGATAATAAGAGGTGGCAAGCAGGTGGAAAGCTGGGGAGAACACTTTGGCAAATTGATAACTTGCTTCAATGAGTGATTTCTCTCTTGGTTCAAGAGATTGGTAGCAGCTAGCAACCATTGATCACTTGCTTTGTGAGCTGCCATAACAGGTGTCTAAAGTTGGATAACTAAAGCTAGAATGTGCAGAACTTAATGATACCTTATCTTGGAGTCCAAAGGCTTATATAAGAGGGAAGAGGAAATAAGAGAACATTAAGTTGTTAAGTGCATAAGTTGGTGCAAAGTAGAGAGAGTTGAAAAGAAGCTGAAACTTGTAAGTTCAGAAAATACCAAGGGGAGAGCAGGAGAGTTCTCTAAGTGTGTCAAGGTGTTGAGCAAGGGTGAGAGAGAAATAGATTGTGAGGGTAGTGTTCTAAGGGGGTTTCCTTTCTTTGTAAACCAAAGTTGTAACCTATCTTCATTAGTGAAAGTTCTCAAGGAGATCACCAAAGAGGAAGTAGGCAATTTGCTGAACCTCTATAAACACTTGTGTCATTTCTATTTTGGTTAAATTTCTGTGTGTGTGTAAGACTCATCCATCATTGAGTTTGTCACAAAGTTCATCAACAACAAGGTCCTAAGGGGAAGTGAGTTAATATTAATTCACAACAGATGGTAGAGTATTTGTTGGAGCACGGTCAGCTCCTCAATGAGTTGAAAGTTTTGACTTTCGATATGGAGTTTGATGACGCGTTAGAGGTATTGATGGAAATTATATTGTTCCCAAGGGCTTCAAACACTTGTGAAATTCAATGTTTCAATTGAAAGTTGTGGAAGGAGATCCTTTTGTTTGCTATGAACAGCTTTGCTTCTGTAACTCTTGAAGTCTTTCTTTTGCTAAAGTATGCGTTAAATTTCTCGGGTTGAGGACGCAGACATTGTTTTTATGGAGGATATTGTTTTTGAGTTCGCTGAAATTTTTTTGTGATAGATATTCCCGGGACTTAAAAAATTCAGGACCTGATGTCATAGATATTCTTGAGGGTGTGATATTTTTATTTGTTGCAATGAAGTCGGAAACTCAACAGAAAATCAAACTACATGTTTTATTTAAGCAACTCCTACGTACCCTTATCAATCCCCACTTTCCCACTCTCTGTTTCAAATTCAATATGCATAATAATAATATCACAGGCTTCACAGCTTAACTTTTCCAGCAAGCATAAAAGCCTTGTAGCTGACAGACCTGACCAATTTAGAATCACCCCAAGCAGCTTCAAACTCTTTAACCACCTTTTCAGGTAACAAATCCACACCTTGGTCCTTGGCTGTAGTGACTGCAGACCATGACCTCAGAAACTTCAAAAACCCTTCAAATGACAGCTTTGCCGGAATGTCCAGTGGCAACGGGTTCCCCTCGCATCCGAAACCCTCGACACTTTGAAAAGGAAATGGAAGTGTCTTATAGCCATCAAACGCATACTGAGCTCTATTGTCGCAAAAGGGAAGTGTTGTGTCATGAAATCGCTTCATAACAGGATCAAATGTTGGACTTACTTCAATGCCACCACCGTAGGTCCAAACAGCCAATACACCTCCTGGCTTTTTCAAAACACGTGAAACAAGATTGTAAAACTTTGGTAGGTCGAACCAGTGCACAGCTGTAGCCACAGTCACCAAGTCAACTGAATCTTCACCACCTACCAAGGCTATTACTTCCTCGTCTGTAATGTTCAATGGCGTGTGGGCATATCGAACCCGAGGATGCGGTATTCCATGCTGCAGCTGGGATTCACTCACATCGGTTCCGATCACTTGTTCATAGTGCTGAGCAACCTGTTTAAGAAACAATTTAGTGCATAAATCTATATATATCTTTGTTCGCGAATGACAACGTTCACTTCGCTCTCTCTGTCTGAATAAATATGTTAACATGCTATGTTGTCAGAGGAACATCTAGACAAAAAATTCAACCAAGATTTGATGTGATCAATGGTCAGTTATATTTGTCTGTCTTAATTACAAAATTTATGTTTGAGGTAAGAACCTGATTTTCTATTTTGTTCTTCTATTCTATATGGTCTTAGGAAGTCTTGAATAACAAAAGAGAGTTTCACATATAAGCCCATAAATATGGTCTAAAGTTCAGAAAAAACATTACAATACTCAACTTTGCAAGAATGGTAATCGTATTTCACACATCACTCAAACTTAAAAATAGGATAACACTGACCCTTTTTGAGGTTTTTCCTTCAATTTAATCTATAGGTTTTAGCCATGCTCCAAAGAGAGAGAGAAGAAGAAGAAGAAGAGGAGGAGGAGGGGGAGGGGGTAGTATATTATATTGTAATACTAACACTTATGGCGGCTTGGCCATTGCCTGTTCCAACATCCCATGCTAGAGTGTGGTGAGGGGTGAGAGCTGCTAACTTGGAATACCATTCCTCGGGATAAGTTGGCCTTCCATCCAAGTACACATCTGCTTGCTTGTCAAACAAACCTGCCATTTTCTTTCACTCTCGATGATCTCTCTCTCTCTCTCTCTCTCTCTCTCTCGTATGAAATAATGAAACAAGAGAAGATGAGGCATCTTTTAACTCACTAAGATTTTCTGTCCTGACTCCTAAGATTTTCTTGTTGGACTATATTTCTATCCATAATCCATGATTAATTTTTTCAAACTTTAACAATAACAAAATGCCTTATTTCTACATAATAATACTGTAATACCCAAAAAAAAAAAAAAAAACTTGTTATATCGATTGGTTTACGAGATCCCTGACAAGACAACACCAATTAAGTCTTTTAATTTATAATATTTTTTACTCAATTTCTTTTCTGGGGTAATTAATTAGTTTGGAATTTAAGATACAGATAGAATATTAAAAGGTTAGAAGCCAAATCCAATTTCGTTTCAACTAATGAATTTGAAGGGTTGCAAGAGAAAGCAAAAGCAATTTTATTTTGTCTTCGACTAGTAGTCTAAAAATCAAGGCCCTCCTCATCAATAATTTAAAGTCTCACAGTTGATTGATACCAAGACAGCATCAAATATATTTGCTGAATTTGACTACCGTTTCTTATGTTAGTGTGTTTGCTGCACCATTCATAATTTTGGACTACTTATTGCTGATTGGACAAGGTTAATATCAGTCAAAAGGTTGTTTTTATTTGTGAAGCTCCCACAGAACTTTGCTTTTTCTGAACCTATTCCAATGATGACAGACCTGACCCGTTTGGAGCCACCCGAAGCACTTTCAAACTCTTTAACCACCTTTCCAGAGACTTCAAACCCTTCAAATGAAAGCTTCTTTGGAATGTCCAGTGGCAATCGGATGCGAAACAGACACTTTCAAAAAGAAATGGAAGCGTCTTGTAGCCATCAAATAGTGTTGATCTTGTCCCAGAAGGGAATGTGTCATGAAATAGGATCAAGTGTTGGACCAACTTCAATGTCATTGTAGCAGCAAACAGCAAATACACCTCCTGGCTTCTTCAAAAGACGCGAAACAATATTGTAAAACTTTGGTAGGTCAAACCACCATTGCACAGCTTGGGCGACAGTCACCAAGTCATCTGAATCTTCACCCCCTACCAAAAGGCTATTACTTCATCGTCTGCAATGCCTAGTGGCGTGTGGGCATATCGAACCCGAGTATGCGGCATTGCACGCTGCAGCTGGGATTCACTCACATCAGTTCCAATTGCTTGTTCATAGTGCTCAGCAGCAACCTGTTTAAGAAACAATAAGAAACAATTAGTGCAGACATGATACATCTATACACCGGCGGAACCATGAATTTTTTAGCGGATGTGCAATTTTGAAAGGCTAAAAGCTTTATAAAAAATAATTGAATAAAATAAACAAATTGTAATTGATCACACCTCAAGTCGTGTAGAGTTTGCTACTCTGATCATAAGAGTCAAATCAGAAAAAAGGGGAAAAAGAGAAACGAAAAAAAGAAGACGAAACTAATTGGCTTTTGGTGAAGAAGGAAAAAAAAACGCAGCACATCATAATTACTTTTGGTGAAGAAGGATAAAAACACAGCAATAGCATGCCAATTGATTTCCTACCTTTTAAAATCATTTTGTAATCCTTGTTTAAATAAGAAAGAAAAACATGTTTAAAGACTTTTTAAAGTCCATGAAATACAGGCCTAATTGTTGAAAGCCCATGAATTGCAGTTTGGTTTCCTCCTCTTTTCTTTTCTTTTTTCCCTTGTCGTTTTGGCTAGGACTTAAAAAAAACAAAATTAGGCGTGCAACACAACAAAGACTTTGGGTGAGTCATTTTGTCGAACACCTGGAGTGCACCAACACCAGCTGAGCAAAGGGGTAATTTGAAGCACCTACATTGGTTTACACCTTAATAGGTCTTCCAGTGCACGTATATAAGTTTGTTCGTGAATCACAATGTTCTCTTGTCAAATGCTGACATGCTATATTGTCAGAATGCGAAGATTAATTCAACCAAGATTTTACATTATCAATGACTAGATAAAGTATGTTAGGCTACATTTGGATGGAGGATTCGGAATCTCTATTCAAATGACATTGTAAGGTATAATTATTTGTTTAGAAACTTATAATATCATCTAAGATTTGGACAAGAGAAGAAAAAAAGAGAGGAAGAAAACAAAGGGATTTCAAATAATTGGTCGCATATAATCATATCAAATGAAGAACATTTCAAATATATTGAACGTAATATGGTTCTTTTTATTATAAAAAAAAAGTTAGCTTTATGAAGAAAACAAGGCCTTGTAAGGAAGAAAAAGACTATTAAGTCCAAATATACACTCAAGAAACATATCATCTTCACCTTCCTATAATAAATTGGCTTAGTCACATTTTTTTGTCCCCATAGTGTGACTAATTTTTCACTTTAGTCCCTATATAATTTCAGTTTTAGCATTTGGAGTCATGTAGTTTCATTTGGCTTGCAATAGAGTCCAAATCGTAAAAATGTCCAGTTACTTCTTGAAATTCTATGCGCAATATGCAGCTACAACATGTAAAGGAAACTTTATTATCTCTACAAAATATTTGCAATCAACCCAAAATGTAATTTAGCCTAATAAAGTTGCTCATTTTACAATTCCTCAATCGAAAGGTTTTCTATCTTCTTTGTTCTTTTTCTCTGTCTCCAGATTTTCATCTGTCGTTTACTTTAGCCGCCCATGAGCAGGTGTCCCAATTAAGCACCGAAAAACACCATAAGATTTTCCACAAGCGCAAGCGCATGACCGATGATGAGTTCCACATACATCAACGATCGGTTAACAAAACATCCCGTTATGGATGATTTACTTAGCACATCTCATCTTAAAATTCAAACGTAACATATGACAAGGGATGATCAGAAAAAAAAATCCTCACCATGTGATACGAGACATCCATGAAGCAAACATGAACCAGATACCAACCTTTTTCCATAATTATGACTCATATCTAGCCCCTGCCACACACATGTCCCAACCCAACCAAACACCATGATCCAAGTAACTAGGTATTGAAAGATCAAAACCCATTTTGTGTATGTATATAACAACCATGTGGTTGGATTGTAAAGGGATAAGGAAGCAATAAAGGATCACCTGAAATTTCACTCTCTTCTCTTTGAAGCGTGTCATTATGTCTCCTGTAGTTAAAGCTACAACAACTGCCTATCTAAATTCCATCATTTTCCCACAACCAAATAATGTGGCTCTCTTGAAATTAAATGAATCGCAGATATTTTTTTTTTCTTCATATGGGAAACACAGAGCGTGATGAGAGGCTCTAAACAATGCCATGTTACCCTTTTGGCAGAGGAAGACAAATGTGCTAATAACTTGTCATTTCCCATAATGGCCCACCATCACCGACCATGAACACAGAATAAATAAAGTAGGCCGCAGGCGTACTCTTTGGGACCCGAAAATGTACATATTATTTCTCTCTTTTATTTGTTGATTATAGACCCAATGTGCATCATGCATGCATATTCCACATTGCAGAGTGCAGAGTGCAGTACAATAAGTTAAAGCGCAGTTCAATGAAAGTGACCTCAACTTTCAATGCATAAATAGTAACAAGTGAGCATCACACTCGGCTCCAAAAAGTCTAATAGGTTAGGCAAGTTTGTCTGTTTCTTTTTACCCTTTAGAATATCGCTTTTTTAAATTTTTTAAATGCACGTTTATTAATCGTTGACGAATGTGGATTTACAGTGAAGGGTATGAGAGTAGTTTAAATTATCGCTTTTTAAAAGAGCAGTTATGAATTGTTGATGAATTTACAGTAAAGAAGGAGGGATTGTAAGCTGTTGATGGATGTGGATCGTAGTATAGGGGGCCAACCTAGTGGACCATTCAACATATAAAGACTACACACCTTTTGGTGGAAAAGAAAAGCAGAGACAAGTAAAAGAATAGGAATATAAAAAATTCCAACTATAAATTATTATTTACATTATTAAAGCATGCCATGTCCGGTAACAATGATGCAGAACAGCTAGACAATCCCTCTGTCACTGACCTAATATTAACAAAATTGTGGGATGTCCTTGGAAGAAATAATAAAACTAAAGAAAGATTCAAAAGGTCGCTTCCAACACAACGGTCCACGCGCTTTCCTTTTTTCAAAATGGGGCAAGAAAAACAAATGGATTAAGAAATCTCCAATGTGACCAAGTTGGAAGTCCCCACAGCAAAAACCAACCAACCAGACAGACCATTTCCCTCTCCCTCACCAAGTTGAAATCAGTAAAATCAAATGATAAAATGGCCTTACAAGTTCATTATGTGATAAACCAGATGTTGTGGGCCCGGGTTTAGCCGATGATCAACCTTTCGATTCGGTGATTGGTGAATGATCATTGATCAATGGATTACCTTCGCTTTCTTGGAGTTGATTGTGACTTAGAGAGATAAACTTGGCATTGAATAACAGTTTTACCAAGTTTGAATCCCGGAACAACTGTGAACCCCACTTGTGGTTCAGACGCTGTTGAAAGGAACGCTTCCTCAGCTAAGCTTTCCATGTAGACTTCTGAAAATCGGCATCCCTTGCTTACTTGAAAGATTGCAGCCTCGGGGTTGAAGGAGAAGGCCAAGCAATGCAGGAGCCAGACCCTCTTAGCCATTTCAGCAAATGAAGCAAAGAAATTGGAGCTTGGAAACTCTCCTGCATCAACCAGGTTTCTTTGATTCAGATTACCGAAAAAAGATGTTTCCATCTTGGGATGAACCACTCGTAAGTACTTGACACGGCAGAATTTGGCAAATGCTGATCCAGGATTCTGGGCAAGATACTCCATTGCTTTCATGGATTTGAGTTCAGTGAATCTCATAAAAAAGAGCTGTTGCTGTTGTTTCTTTTTATCAGGCAACGATTCATTTGGAAGTGAGAAGTTGGGGTATTGAAACGCATCAAACATTTCCCTGCAAACAAAGTATTCAAATGCAAAACATTTGTGGTCTTCTTTCCAATAAACCACATCCGGGTCAATAGCTTTAGCTGCTGCATGAATATCCCAACCAGAAGATTTCATATCATCCATCATCATCCTAACAAAACTCCGGATGTACTTGACCATGTGTCGAAGAACTGTAATGAAATGGCTTGGACTTAAACCAGACAACTGAAGATTATCGAACACATGTAGCTGCCCACTTTGGTTTAATCTCCTTTCAAGCAACTTATTATGACTCTTGGCTTCCTCTAGCTTTTCTCCAAGAAATACAAGTTCAGAGTCCTTAAGCCTCACCTGAGATTCCAACTTTTTCCCCATAATTTCATAGGTTTTTAGGACACTCTTCTGCTCCTCAATCTCAGCTAGCACCAGCGTACGTTCTGGTGAAGGATCAAACTGCTTTTTTAAGAAACACCGCTTCAACTCAGACAAGTTCTGCAACTCGGAGACTACCACTTTATCAGCAACTTGAATTCCTTCACCATCGTAAGGAGACTGAGCATACTGTAGCTGGGCATAAGCAGCTTTAACAGATGAAACGCTGGCAAACAGTTTTGCAAGAAGAGCTTCCAGGGCAGCTCTTTCCTGAAGCTTCTCATTGTTCTTGTCAAATGACTGAGACCGATCAACCCGAACCTTACCAGCATTCCATCCATCCTTGACCTTTTCTAGGGACTTGACTTTCTGAATCCCAATTTCTTGGGATTTCACCTTCTGAATTCCACTGTCTTGGGAGCTAAACTTCTGACTTCCAAATTCTTGTGAGTTTCCCTTCTGAGTTCCAAATTCTTGAGACTTGACCTTCGGAATACCGAATTCTTGGGACTTAACCTTCTGAATCCCATCGACCGGGGCAATGCCAGTCGCGGCTCGAAGATGAAGAACTTTAGCAAAAGTACGCGCCAATTTACTCTTAGATGGAGTCACTGCTGAGTGTTTCACCGAATCCATCTGCAAAACAAAGATTACAAATGATGGAGAGGGATGATAGAGAGAGTGATGATAATCTAAGAGATTCTATCTAAAAAAAAGCAAATTTAAAGAACAAAAGGAATAAAGATATGGGACGAAAATGATGACTATAATGAGTGTGTTGAAGGAAAGCTAAAAGCAATTTGCTTTAACACTTAGACCAAGGCCATTGATGGAGGATGGATTTTTTTTTTTTTTTTGCTCTTTTTCAACTTTAAGAGTTTCTGATTTGCTTTCCTTTGAAAGTGTAAGAAAAGTAGATTTAAAACGCGGGAAAAAGAGAAAGTGAGGCAGAGAGAAGAACAGGAAGATGGAGAAGCTTTGGAAGAAATATTCAGAGTAGAGGCTCAAAAAGAGCGTCTAAATAAAAATTCAGAATGCAAATCTCTGGAACACTAGGAAGCTCGGTTAGCATGACACATGCATTATAGATGTTATTAAATTCAATCAAACCAAACATCAATGATTAAGAATTGATATAATTCTAATGAAATATTAATAACAACATGGAGGACATGGTTACTGCTGGTGATTCCAGTGCTTAATATTCTTTTATCATGCTGTTCCCCAACTCTACTGTCAGGTCATTCCTACTATTCAAGTCAACAAAATTTAGGTAAGAGAGAGTAGAAAATAAAAAGGGTCTAAAATGTTGATGTGTGGGTGACCCACAGAGTTTTCTCCAAGTCCAAAATCAAAATGTGAAAAACACATTCTCAATTAGCCTTCCTTCCTCAAGCAAGGTCCAAGTGTTTATTGAGGTAGACAATTAGATGTTATAACCAAATATGAATTTAAAAAACAGAAATTTATAAATATTATAAATAAAGAATATTAATTTTGAAAAAAAAAACAACATCCCTTGGATTCCCTGAGGCAACCCACTTAAAACAACAGTAAGGTCCTAAAAGCACTCTCTGCAAAATCAGAAATCTGAACTGAAAGGGACCCATCATAGTGAAAATCTGATTAGGAATTTTGGATCATCTACACAGCACAATCATAATTTTTTAGTACAAAGCCAGAGCGGTGGATTCTTTTCCATTGTCTAGCCACCCTCATGAATCACACCATCATATAACACTTTTTATTACACATCATATAACACTTTTTATTACACATCACCCCCTTGGACACTTCAGAGTACAGAAAACGTATAGAGATCTGAGCCAAATTTACAAACCATGTACTATTCTAACCCAACGGGCAAAAATTTGATTCTCACTGCCATTCTCATGCTCCCCATATACTGACAAACCTCACCCCCTCATTTTTTGCATTCCAACCCCACATGTGTAAAGTTAGAGACACATTGCATTAACCCAGAAAAGCTTCAATGCTGTGAAGTTTTTTTATGTTAACAAAACAATGCATCATCCAGGCCTCTGGTGTAAATCAGATTCTACTATTTAGAAATCTCAAGTTTCAATGTCACGTTTAACAATGTTTTATTATTTAAACCTTAATTCGCTACATGCGTGTTTTACAGATTATATTGCCGACCACATCACATCTCTTATAAGTTAGAAGAGAGACCCAAAGACAGTAACATGATCAGTAAACGTGGTAATTTTACTCAAAATCATGCTTTTTGAAATATGAATGCGAGTAAAGTTTCAAACAAAGACACTATTTTCAACACGAATTCTGGACCTCACATGGATGCCAGAAAAGAGTTAAAGATGAACGTGAATTATATATAATGCAGAACCGTGTGTACACTTTCTCTTATTAGATCTTGTATGTAGCCCCACAAACCGGACACCACAAATCTGAACGATTCTTACCAATGAAATTGCAAACAAAGGGGTCCCACAAAATACACCCAACCAAGTTATTGCACAGAAACCATATCATCACTAAGTAAATATGGACCAGGGGTTCAGGACCATTATGCTTGTCCTGCAAAGACTTTAGTAAAACCCAGCACATAATCATGGTCCCAAAAGCCCCAAGCAGTTAATCATACTATTATCATAAACCAAACCTCAATTTGACCACTACCCGTTCAACTAAACAATATTACGTGGAATACAATTCAACATACCTTCGAAATATCACGAGAAATCGCAGTATGATATGTTTCAGATTCTCTTCATTGTAACGTAAATCTCAAGCAAACAGAACAACACCACACCGGAGAAGAAGAAATGAAGTCTTCCTAATGGCGGCGACAACAGCAGAGCCAAAGCCCCTAAAACAAAAACCCAGAAATCAGAACCGCTGAAAATAAATAAATAAATTGCTTTTCTGGACACCCAAAAAACAAAAGCAACTTACTTTGTCTTTTTTTCTTACCCAATAACAGAAAAACAAGTGTTCCCAGAAGAAACCCAGAAGCAAAACAAAGAAAAGAAAAGAAAACTTACAAAGCGTTTTGATTTCGAGACACAAACACTATCTATAAACAAGATATATATCAAAAAAGCACCGACCTTTACCTGTAATTAAAAACTCAAAAGAGAAAAACAATAAGATTAAAAACCGTTTCGAAAATCCCAAATATGGGTGCATTTATTAAACTTCTATTGTTAAACCAAATCAGAAAATAGACCAACAATGGAAGAGAATGAGAGGGTTGTTCAGAAGTTTAATGAGCGCCTAACTCTCAGCTTAGAGCTTACCTTTGGAGGAAACTTGATATTTTCTAAAGGGTTGAATGTTTACGTATTCAAATCGAACTATTCAATGGGTTCAACGTTTTGGGTTCGATTATTTTACCCTTTTTAGCTCGTGAAAATTGGCTCTTGGAGACGGAGATGGAAGTTATGGAAATGGGTTTTCGGAGAAGGAAAGGCCAGAGCTTTGAAAGAAAAAAAAACGCAGAGCTGGAAGCCTGGAAGACAGAGGAGGTACGAGCGCGGGGAAATGACGAAAGAGGACACGTTTTGGGGAAGGGTCTGACAGGCGGGGCATTGGAAATTAAAAAGGGCTCTCATGGTTGGGTCGCTTTCGAATTTGTGAATGACGGATGTACCCCTATGGGTTTGGTGGTATTTACTTATCCGTTGTGGGTGGAGATTTTGAGATCGGGGAGGGTAGTTTGGGGATTCGGAGGAGGAATCTGATGTGTAAGACGGGCAGATCTTACGTCGGTCGTAGGTGGAGACTTTGGGAAAATGCACGGTGTGTGTTGATTGTTGGAATTGGTCTTGTGTGTATTACGCTGAGACCAAATTTTGGTGTGGGTGGATAAGCATGCCGCCATTTGTCACCTCTTGCCAAATTAACAATATTCAATAAGTGCATAGTCAAATATGAAAAATCTCGTTCTAGAATCAATGTGTGTGCGAAAATGTTTTCAAGAAAGGAAGCAACTTGGAAGCATATGAATTCATACAAAATGGAGGAAGATTCCATCAAGAAGAGAGACGTGAAAACGAGAATAAAACTAATCCAATTTTGTCACCTGTTAGTTTTTTTCTTTACTTAACTTTATATCGGTTTTAAATCCAAGTGTTTTTTAAATAAATATAGCGATACATTCAATCAAATAAATATTACAAAAGATCTTCCAAGAGAGCATCTTGAATGATACCGAGAGGATTCCCATGCCATGAAGACACACCATCTAGTGACAAAGCATATTTGTCTAAAGGAATTAATATTTAGTGAAGGTAAAGTGGAAAATTTCCAAAGGAACAAGGTTTTGAATAATTACTAAACATAATTGTTTCCTTTTTTATATATACCAGATGAATACACACAATGACTATTTTGGAGTGTCAATATCAACTTCCAAATTATTTTCCTTTGTTGTACTTACTTTGTAGGTATATTTCATTCTTATTATATATATATATATATATAATCATTTGTACATGTTTCTAGATATATATTATGTGCTTGCCCTATCTTGTATCACCATTTGTGGATAATTATTCATCTTTATTTTCCCCTTTATTTATTTATTTTTTTCATTTTTACTTGGTAAGGAATAATTAGATAGTTCTATCGAATTCTAATTTATTTTATTTTTGTCGTAATCAATCAATGTTCATTCAAAACTCTATAAATGGGAAAGAAAGAGAATATAAGAGTTGAAATGGCCAAATACATGAACAAAATACCACAAACACATGAAAAATTAGACTAAAACTAGTACAATTTAGTATAATAATCTTCCTCATCATGTCGAAGTTGAACATTGTGGTGACCTAGTAAATTATATTGGTTATATTGTCCTTAATTAATATGGACCTATAAATATAATTTTCTAATTACATTTCTTTTTATATACAGATATGAAGTTTCGAACTTGAGATTTCTTCCAAAATTAAGAAGTATTACTAAACTAATAGCTAATTGGTCTCACTACATTAAACGATAATTATTGTGAGTTGTTTGAACTATTTTTAAAACAATAGTTGTGTTTGATTTCTATTTGCTACTCTCTCTCTTTTTACCAAACATTTCTATTTGCTACTCTAATTCGTTGGTTTGTCTAATCAATATTAATTTGATGTGTAGTCGATTAGCCATATGATTTTAAATTTAATTATTCATTTTAATAACTTTATTTGCGCGTTGTTTTGTACTGCTAGTTAGGCGTTTGATACTATGACACATGGGTTGAGATAAAATAATTTTTTAAAAATAATTTTTCTATAATTGGATTGGGAAAAAATTGTTGATAAAATAGTTGGGATGAAAGCAAAAGCAACTTCCTTTAAAATAAAATAAGATAAAAGTAAGATGGTGGAATTTCATTAACAAGTAAAACAGCCCCTTTTATTTTGTTATGGGTTGGAAGTTGTTTAGCGCTCGTTTGTAATTGCTTTTGGAATGGATAAAAGTGCTTTCTTGATAACCGAAAACGCTTCTGATGGCGTTTGGCAGAAAAGTTTAGAAGTGCTTTTTGGTCATAGAAGTGCTTTCTAAAGAAGCATCTGTCAATTGCTTCTTCAATAAGCACTCCCAATTGCTTTTTCATGAAGCACTTCGATGTTTTATGAAATTTTCAACAACTTTATAATAAAAATGTTTTTGTTATAAGCGTTTATGAGCAGAAGTGCTTCCTAAAGAAGCAATCCCAAATGAGCCTAGCAAACTAGATTTTGGTTAAACACCAAAGAAATCAAATAAAAACAATTAAATTTGGGTTTTAGGTGATGAGTCGAAATCACAGTCGTCCACCCCTAGATTGAATGGCCGGTTGGAACATGCATTGGAGCAAAATTAATGATTGTGAAATGTGATTCCTATAAAATCTCAGACAATTTCAATTTGGCCAAGCCAAGACCACAAACCTGGCTGGTGGCTTTGAATAGGAATTTAGCAGTCTTTTTCTCTCACGTCATGATTCATGCAACTAGGGTCCCAGAAAATTAAGCCAGACATACTCAATTAATATAATAATGATATTAATTAATTTATTAATAAAGTTTCCATAGTTCCCTCGGAATTATCTCAAAATATAATAATGATATTAGCTTATTTATTCTGATTAAAAAAGATTAATCGGCCATTTACTCTAAACTCATAGAGCAACGTTTCTTTGGAAAATCGTTTTGAAGATGACAGATCAGTGAAGCAAGGAAATCGCGAGGATCTATCAGCTTTTGTTTTTAGTGTCATTTTAATTCTTCCATTGGTTTATTTATTTTAATGGAATTTGTCATGACTCACCATGTATGTGAGTGACTGATAGCAAGTATGATGATGATTGCAATGCATAAGGTTTTGAACATGATTGGATTGGACGACTTGTTTGGGGGCAATGAAAGTCTAAATATTATTCTTAAATCATTGCAGCTAGCAGGTTGTAATTTCATGTTTGGTGTCCGCAGAAGTGCAAGATGATGAGTGAAGAACATGAATGAAAATAATAACTATGCCCTACAATCTATCTTATATTACAAACATAATTATAATAGTTTTCTTCTTGTTGTTAAATATGATAAACCAAATGTCAACTATATGTAAGTCTAAACAGATATAACATGTAAAACACTAACCTGTATCAGACATGTTGAACAAGATGAAGATCAAAACTGAACTTGAGAAAAAGAGAGGCTTTCTCCTAGAAACCGAGAACTCTTGCAGCAGTAATTCTAATGGGTGAATATCTGGATGCTTTGTTGCTGTGTGTATCGGCTCTAGAAGGAGCCTCCTATTTATATGCATATCTCTAGGAGTTTTGCCCATCAAGAAACTCCTAGAGATAACCTTAATGCTTATAGGATTAGGTAATCTTAATCCTTATCAAAGTAGGAATCCTTAAGCCTGTGTATATATATCTAGAACACTTATTTTAGGCTGCCATATCTGATAGGAATAGATTTTCTGATAAACCATGAGTCTTTAGGAATCCTTATTCGATTAGAAGATCACTTCTGTGGTTTATGACAGTAAACCATCTTACACTATATTCTATAATGCATTTGCAACTCGAGCGACCAATAGCATGAGTAACGTATTGGTAACTCAAGTGATTAATAGCTTTTATTCAAGTACCCCGATAGCTCCAAAAAAAAATTGCACAGTATGCGTGATTCATCTATTATATCGTGAACATATTTTTATTGGTAATCTATTGCAACTCATCAAGACAACATAATTTAAAGATTTCCCTTGTTAAAAGAAGGAAAATAAATCTTAACTAGAAGCCTTCAACTTATTTATTATTGAATTCTATAACAAAAATGATGTATTTGCTTTTATGTTGAAGACATATAAAGACAACACAATGACTGACTTTAAATAAGTTGAAGGTCAATCAATTTATATGCACCACTAATACGGTTTGCATTGCATCAACTTTTTCCTTGGTGGTGGAGCACATGATTCAATTCCATCCATATCAAAATGTTGTGAAAATGCATGAATGCGAAATATGATTTCTTTTTCTATATAAAATGAAATACAATGATGATTATCTATCGATACGTTTTACTTCTCATTTATCTTGTTCAAAAGATTAAATATTTTAGCGTGCGTGCGTGCATGCATGCATGCAGCAAAATAACAAGTAGAAATTTGTAACTACTGTTACTATTACTATTCCTCTTTTTTCTAAAGAACCTCTATAAAGAAACTTTATTAATCATCAAAATGAAAATGAGGGCAACTTAAAATCTTACCCCTATTAGATTAGTATTCCTTTTTAAAAAGGAATCTTTGGGGAGAGTAACCTAACCACCGAGCCTATAATTGTTGTGTGATTAAACAAATATATTACTTAGTTTTTGGTTTAGTCATACTTTTATTTCCACGAGATCCCAAACTGGAATCATTCCTCTCTCTTTATAAAGAATTAGAGCCAACGGAGTAGCTTTCATGATAATTAATTAACCTATATAAACCCAATAGCCTAGCTTTCATGATAACTAATTAGCCTATGTATAAACCAACCTACCTAAATGTGCGCTAATTAATTACACTCGCCTACAAGGTTGGTGGTTAAAAGGAAGAATTGCAAGTGTGTGTACCATGCCTGGAAAATGTTGTTACCTCTTAGAGCATTTACAATTATGCTCCCTATTTTTTAGTTAAAATTTAACTGAAAACACACAAATTATTTTAGAAGCTCTTTATACAATTTGAACTCCAATTATACTCCCTAGTTTAAAGGGTCATAATACTATAGTTATTTTATAATTCAATACGATTGGTCAATCTCTATAAAAATTAATAAATAAATAAATATTTAGTATCAAATAAGTATGCATAAAACAAAGAGTTTTCTCTCTCTCCTCAAATTTAGGAGCTCCTATTTAAGGAGGTGGATAGGGAGTATGGTTGGAGTTGAATGTTTCCAATTTCTCCCTAAAAATTATTTAAGAAGGTGATTTAGGGAAATCATTGTGATGCTTTTAATTATATATATAGTTTGCTTGTATTGTACTTATATTAAACATTAATATTTAACTTAGAATATATCTTACAAGATGAGCACTATGCTACAACTATATGCAAATGAAAATTAGATATTTGCTAGGTTTTTGGCGTGGCTAGGCAACTTAAGTTACCAGAATATTGCAAAGGACCCGCAGGTAGTTGTTTGGAGTAAATGTTTCTTCAAGAAAGATCTTAAGTTCAAACCTAACATTCGTGTAGTGTATGAAAGTTTAATATGGTACCGCCCATTTCAATAAAAAAAATATCCTCAAAAGACAAAGTTATAAGAATATTAGATAGGGAAGGCCCAATTGGGCAGCCAAGTGGCAAACTTATAATTATTCACTTCACAAATGTGCAAATTCTATTGAGAGACCCACGAATTTGCTAACCAGACCCAACATGCCCAACATGAAGTTTGAGTTGCAGGACAAGCAGGACAGTTTGAGTTGGGTTTTACTAAAGTGGGCATGGCAGCACTTGAGCAACAACTTAGTGATGATATGTGCTGGGTTGCTCAAGTGCTGGGTTGGCAGTTTGAGTTGCTCAAGTGCTGTAAGGTACATTATAGATTGGTTATATAATTTGTATTGGCTTTGTCTACTTCAGACTATAAGAGCAAGTCCCCTAAAAGGCTAAGGCAAGGCAAAGGCAAGCCTTGCTTTTTTTGGTTCCGCCCCAAATGGCAAGGGCGGAAGACAATTACTATTTACATGAGATATGAGGAGATGAATTTGTATAGAGTTTTGGGTGTGGAAAGTAAAGAATATGCCTAGGTATTTATAAAAAAAATTCTTGAATTTTTGGTTTTTTTTTTTTCCATTTTTTGTTGTTGACATCAGCATTGCATTATTCTCCCAAGCAGCAGCTTAGACTGAATTTTCCTGTGGGCTTGCCTGGGCTCGTGAGACCCAGCTCTTGCCAGGGCAGGACCATGCACATTGGAGGGGGATTTGGGCTCTTGGGGGGCCTGTTGCCAGGGTAGAGCCCCTGCGCTGGACATGCTCTAAAGGAAATAAACTTACTTGAATTGGGAATGCCATTGTATCTACATTTTAACTTTCTTATATAATAATGTGTGATTGACACTTTCTTATATAACAATGTGTGATCAGCTTGAGATGGGATTGCACATGCATTTTAACTTTCTTATATGACAATGTGTGATTGGCTTCGAATATCACTGTTGTTAAAGATGGACCGAAATAGATGTGTATACATTAGGCGTACGAAACCATCACTGCTGGCTAGTCAATGAAATTTTTTCTATAAACACAAACGAAATGTATTGCAATTTCTTTTGGCAAATCCAAAAAGAAAAAAGACTGCATTTCAATCATAGCTCGAGCCTCTCCATTTGGCATGTGTTCACTTAAGGTAGCTAAACATAAATATTTCAAGGTTGCAGTCACACACATCACCGTCAGATCTCTATCAATTAATATGTAAACGAACCCCATGACAAAATCAACAGTAAGTTCTTGTGATGTTAAAAACTGTAAAAGGTAGAACAACACAATTTAGATGGGGCATAAAAGATAAGAATTGCATAGCCAAGCAGACATTCTGTAACAATGATATTAGTTTTTAGGCAAAGGCAAAGTCAATTGTGTAACAGAATTACAGAAACATAATTAAAAGGGGAATTTCTTGAGCATGGGGAAAATCCTGCCAGCCACTTCTCAAAGGTGTCCTTAAAGATTTCAGACAAGTAAATTATAAAGACCTAGAGGACCTGATAGTGTTACATAGATCCAACGATACTTGACAATGAAACACGGGTGTGGCGGAAACGCAAAAGGGAAAAGAAACCATATAACACTATGTTTAGAGGATTGCATTGCTTTTGTATTTTCTTCAAAGGAGTGATAAGAGACTAGCCTAATATCTTGAACTTCGCTGTTAAAACCTACTTACATCTCTCAGCACACCAAAATTGTCAGGGAGACCAACTATTACTGGCAACAAATTGCCTAGAAACCAAAGAAACCAAGCTCACTGGCTCTTTCTTTCTTCAATGTCTCGAAGTACTGATAGATGATTGTCACTGCAAGCAGAATTCCTGTTCCTGAACCAATTGCACCCATGAAATCTGCCAACACTGTCAGTGCACCAATGCACATGCCTCCAAAAGCAGCAGCTGTGGGAATGTAGCGGTTCAACTCCTTCTGCAAGTTTGATTCACGATGACCAGGCATCACCATTTGTTGTTCCTGCAAATTAGAAAGGGATATTGTTAGCATGATACTTAGCTCTGTGTATAATCCGTAAAGTTCTGATTGAAGAATTGTTCAAATGCATCTTTATTATATAAATAGTGCATCCGGTATGAATATAATTTGAGGATGATCTGGTCATTAAACTCAAGAGCATAAAGTGAAACAAATCATAAGAAATATATTAGACAATATATAAAGGGTAGGTATCTAGCCACACTAACCCCCTCATTTGCAAGAAAGAGATCTCAACAAAAATATAAGAACTTTCTTTGATCTATTAGAGAATACATAACTAAACTATTCAGATTTAATACCTTGAGCTGCTTGGCAACATCCTTGGCAGAGGATCCAGAAACTTCAATCCATGTTTTTGAGAAAAGCGCACAGGCTGACAACATGAACACAAGATAGAAAAGTGCATGGAAAGGATTGGCTGCCATATCAGCTAAGCTGCAAAACATTATAGCAACATATCAATTGAAGCACACATAATCATCAGGTTTACCAACAAAATTGCAAGCTTTATGAAGGCAGAGTAAATAAAGGAAAACATTCTGAATTACCTTGAAGGTGCAGTGATATAATATGCAAGACCACCGACAGGAACGAATTGTCCACCTGAATATTCAGACTCCTTCCACTTACCCAAAAGATTCACAAGGAAATTTCCACTGTACCTCCTGTACAGCAACTGTACATAAACATTTGAAAAAGCATCGTTACAATAATATACATTAGAAGAAAGTCCCCAAACTGCCCATACAAACATTTAAATCTCCAGTACCTGGGAGATGAAGTAAAGGTTGGAGACCAGTGCAGACTGCAAAATGATGGGCATGTTGGAAGTGTAGAACAGCTTGATAGGATAGGAACCCTGCTGTCCACGAGCATTCTTTGATCTCACAGGTAGAACCACACGGAACCCTTGGAAGTAGATTACTATTAGGAAGATCAACACTGTCGCAAGCAGATTCGTCACATTTGGAAGATTCTGCCGGTAAAAGGCCTCACGAAGAGCTCGAACCTTATCTGTTCGAGTTATCAGCAGATGGAACAGGGCAATAACAGCACCTTCAAATTCAGCTCCTCGCCCACTGTTGATAGTGGTGGGACTAAACGCTTTCCAGATAATGTTTTCACTGAAAAAGAATTATATAACTTTTTAAGTACTCAAAATTTGGAGTAACATATCAGAAATTTTCCACAAAAGAATGAACAGACTGTAAGTTGTTATGCAAAAGATCCCATTGCTGGACATAACTAGGCAAGAAAGGATTACAAACTCACTCACCAGATATTGGTGGCAATGAAAAGGGAAATTCCAGAGCCTAGACCATATCCCTTCTGAAGTAGTTCATCCAAACATATCACAATGATACCAGCAAAGCAGAGCTGAATGATAATGAGAATGGCATTTCCAACTCCAAGTTGGCCAACACTACCATACATGCCTGAGAGAACATAGGCAACTGCCTCACCAATAGCTATCAGGATGCCCAATAACTTCTGTGCTCCATTCCTGGGAAGAAAAATGGAAATCATCACATGGAATACAAATAGCAATATGCTAAATATTAAAGCCACCCATAGTGATCGCAATTAACATGCGCCATTTTTCTTAGGCTTAGTTTCCAAAATATTTCCAAATACAGTTTTTAGAAAGCAGTACAACAATGGCACTACAATTTCTCAACCCAAAACTGAAAACATATTCTAAAAACAATAACTTTTCCAGCTTTCCAGCCCGTTATGAACACCCTTTGGGCTGCATTGATTCCAAATAGTACGCAAACGAACAAATCAATACATATTAACCCAAATTAAATTCGAAGGCCTCAAGAAATATACTTACAAAAGAGCACGATCTTCGCGTACATTGTTGTCCACTTCAATAATCTTAGACCCAGCAAGGAGTTGCATGACCAGCCCAGATGTGACAATTGGGGTGATCCCAAGCTCCATAACAGTCCCTCGATTGGAAGCGAGAATAACACGCATCCAATAGAAGGGATCTGCACCAGTGGTGGAGTGTATGCCATACAGAGGAAGCTGGCTGCATACCAAGAAAATGAAGAGCGAGATCACGGTGTATATCACCTTCTCTCTGAATGGGACTTTCCTGTCAGCGCTCTGAACTTCTGGCAAAAACGAAAGAAAGGGCCTGACCAAATGAAGAACTCGAAATCCACCTCCCATGTTGCTTCGTCAAGGCTAATCACCTAATCCAAAACACCATTTGAGACCAGGTCAAAACATTTTGAATCAAAAAACAAAATTGGTTTGGAAAATCTGGGCTTTATGCTTGTGATGATTTAGATCCAGCTGATTCTTATGAAATTCAGAAATAGAAACACAATCACACACATGCATATCACCTACACTCACACACAATTACATCAGATCCAAACAAAGATCAATTTCAGGTTAAGATACTGACCGTGCAAACCCCAATTTGGGAGCTCGAAACCCTAGAAATGGGTTTTCTTCTCTGGTGGGAAAATCCGATCTGAGAGAGCTATTATCGGATTTTGGATCTCGACCCGAAGCTGAAAACGAGAAATGGACTTCAAAGGCTTGGGCGTTACAAATAAAGGTAGCCTGCTTGTGAAAGTGGAACTTGGTCGCCACGAGGTCAAAGCCAATCAATGATGGACACGTGTTTGTAAAAATGACGTGGAATCAGACACCATACTTTTTATATGTTCCAGGTACAACACGTGACTGTTGTACCATCCAATAAACATAGAATATGTAAAATTATTGTCAAACTTACTGCATTTCTTTTTTATGACATTTGGCGGGTTGTATGGAAATATTACATATGTCCTCCATTTATTGGATGGTACACAAGCCACGCGGTGTACCTGAAACACCCAAAAATTACTCCAAAAAGGAATTTTGGAACTGTATTTTAAAGATGGATCATTCCAAAAAAATAATAATAATAATAACGAATCATTTTCTCTTTTTATACACAAGTCCATAATACTGATAGATTTTAGTTTTTATTTTTTATTTTTTTATTTTTAAAATTTAACACGTTTGAACATCCTTTTTTTTCTTTTTGTAGAAGCCCAAAAAATTAAGGGAAGCCCAATCTCATCTCAAGCCCAATGCTTTGACTTACTGTAGAGAAGTTTATCTAAAACAAACATGCCATGCTGGAAGATATTACAATTTGGCACGTGAGTGAGAGGTCACAGTAGACATATGAAATTCACCATTTTACTCAAGCCCATTTAATTCATTAAGCATTTTAAACAGGTCGAAGCCACATTCGTGCACAAGCATACAACTGACACACAAAAGACAAGCAACTCTCTCTCACTGTTGAATTACCCGACAAGCTTAAGTGGGCCCAAGCCACATTCGTGCCCGGGGCTTGCCTGAGCGGGTTGTGGTGTGGATGATTACAAGGATCCATGAGGCCCATTAAAGGTTCAAAATTATGCAGATTTCGGGCTGCTTGGGAGCCCAAAATCCAGGCCCATTTTCTTGAACCCATTAAATGGGCAAGCAGAGAGATAAATCTGTCACTTCACCAGCACCCAACACCTACCCATATACACAGCACCTCTCTCATACGACACTAAACCAACCATGCGGCGCCAAAACCATATCTTTTCTCCCAAAAAAACCAACCACCCGGCACTGCATAGAAGAAAGGAGCCTCGTCATCTCAACTAGGAGACAAGAGTGCATAGCCGAGGAGCATGTGCGACCATCTTGATACCCGGAACAGCATGCGCGCATAGAGAAGTGAATTCCAAGGCCTATAAAAGGGAGAACATACCAACCAGTTAGGGCAACAATCTCACTGCTGAAAGAAGGAAAGTTACAAGCAAGCTATAATCTTACCTCCTGGAAACACTAGAGCTTATCCCAGAAGCCATCCCCCTCCCTTTTCAGAAACTTCGTCCTTTTTCCCCCATAAGCCATTCTCTCATTTTTTCCAGAAACCATCACTACCTTATTTGTCTTCCATAAATCAAAAGGCCATTCCAAGCTGTAAGAGAACCTTAAGCCAAAACCCCATTTCAACCCAGGCAGATTCTCTCGCTAAACTCATGGAGACTTAGCTCCCACGCCACAAGCCACTCAAGCCAAGCCCAAATCTCAATTCACGACAATCATTATCAATTTGGTGAGAAGAAACCAGAGCACCCCCTAAGTACTTTCTTTCGGAGTGTTTTGGGGTCTGATTCTTGAACTCAGAAAGGGGTACTTTCTCTTTGCAGCGGTCCAAGCCCACAAGTAACTACGAGAACAAAATAAGCCCCCATATAAATTGGCGACTTCACTGGGAATCAGTCCAATACTCTCACCAATGCCTCCAAAAAAGAAGACCAGGAGCAACAACGTGGCTTCCCAAGACGGGACAGACCATGGTGACTCATCATCAAGATAGAATGGCACCCATGAAGAAGAAATACGAGCAAGTGAAGGAGACTTCACACTTTCAGACCTCATTGCAGTCGTCCATGCAATGGGACAATCCCAGAAAGAAATGGCAGATACAATCAGAGAGCTGAAAGACCATGTCTCAAAACAGAATGACAAAGATGAAGAACGACCAGAAAAAACACCACCACATGAAGAGTCAGCTGCCGCTGAAAAAAGTCATGAGCAGAAAGGGCCGTCTTTTGTTACCCAGGAAGATGTTATTGCTATGCCTGGAAAAATAATTGAATCGCAGCCAAGAAGATTGGAAATATGTTCCTCAACCACCGTATCCAGCAAGCTTGCTTCAGCAGCCTTATCCTAAAGGCTATGAAACCCCAAGCTTTGTTCTTTTCGATGGAAGAAAAGGAAGCCCAAAGGAACACGTAAGTCGTTTCATCGACGCTTTGGGGCCACATGCAGGAGATTACAATATGCGGCTTCGAGAATTTTCAAAAAGTCTCACTGACCGTGCATACACTTGGTATACCACACTGGCACTAGGCTCCATCCGGTCGTGGGACGACATGGCAAGTAAATTTTGCAAGAAGTATTTCCAACATGAAGAAAGAGTTACCACAACTCAGCTCAACAACACCCGCCAAAAGCACGGGGAAAATCCTGGAGACTTTGAGCGCCGATTCCGAGACTTAGCTCTTGATTGTTATGATGAGAAGGACGAGGAGTCGCTTGTTGAAATCTGCATTAGCAACATTGTGGCAGAAAATAGAGTGTATCTTGAGAACATTGGCATTAGCCAGTTTTCCAGGCTTTTAGAGGCAGTCAGAAAAACAAGCATGTCTGCCAAACCAGCTGCCTGGGCAAAGGACCTGGAGAAATGAGAAGAAGGAAGCTCAACAAACTTTGGTCGTAGAAGACAAATTGCTAAATGACTCTAACCCACGCAAACGAAGGGATAGAGAAACGTATCCGCCACTGTCGTGCAAAGATGAAGAATTTCATGCTATTTTAGATACCATGTTTGCAGATGGTGCCATCAAACTACCAAGACCTTACAAGGTACCTACTAGAGAAGAGAAGAATGATCCACGGTCCTGCCGCTATCACCAATTTGTAGGTCATCCGACCACCGCTTGCCAGACTCTAAGAAAAATCTTGCATGCCAAGATACATGATAGAACTCTGAACTACCGGCCAAGAATCAAACTATTGATGAGGACCCTTTACCGAAGCGCGGAGGGAAGGAGGTAGTTGCTGTAACCACATGCTTTGATGATCTGATGGATGATGATGAACTATGACACCCCTGGAGAAATGATCCCAAGCCGCCCAAAGCTATCTGGGAACCATGCGGGAATATGGACAAAGCTCACTGGCGCAAATACTCGAAATCTTTGAGCTACGATACTCCATGGCCGTTTGCTGACGAATGGGAAACCAAATCAAGCTCTGAGGTTTTCTCTCTAGCATGCAGGAAGACTCGGGGGCTTCTTCAAGTCAGAACAAACATCAAGAAACTACCGCTGTAACATTCCATGATCTTAGAGAGGCTGAAGCAAAAATAATGGAATGATACCTGGCTGTAAAGCAAGGGCCTACCTGCCTCACAAGTTCTGCAAAGAAATCCAAAATTTAAGTCTCTTTTCGACCAACTGGCTGCTATAGCTTTAATGAATATCTCTGAGGAGTATGGCTCTCATTGCTTCACCACCCATGGAGCATTCTTGGAAAATAACAATGCCATCGTCTTTACTGATGAAGACATGGAGGTCCCATATCCAGATCATAGGAGGCCACTCTACTTGGAAGGCCAAATCAACGATGTGTTCATAAGAAGGGCCTTGGTAGACACCGGTTCTTCTGTCAACATCATGCCTCTTGCGGTGCTTACGCGGCTAAAATTCCTCTGTCAAAGGTTGTGAAATCTCAGACAAGCATCACCGGCTTCGAAAACAAAAGCGAAGTTACAATCGGATATATACAAGTGGATTTGAAGGTGGGGCCCATTCGATCCTTGACCAAATTTCATGTGTTGGATGTAGACGTTGCTTACCACGCTTTACTCGGAGGCCGTGGCTCAATAAACACAAGCTTGTAGTTTCCACCTATCATTAATGTGTAAAAGGAAGGATTGGGTTGAGACTACTCCGCATACCAGGAAATCAAGCACCATTTAATCAGAATGAAGCCCATTATTCAGAAGCAGAATTTTACACAGAATGCGGAGACACCGAAGCAACCCGTCCAAAGCCTTCGGAACATATCTACCCTCATGGGCTGAGATTCGTGACCTTAGCAATGCAGAGCTCATGATGATTATTGAACAAGAGAGAAAAAGGCACACTGAAGTCAACAATCACGCTTATGCCCAACCGCAATGCTCAAAAGTTACATTGCCGAATGGGCGCACTGTGTACCGTTTATGACGTGTTTGGGGGCTTGACCACACTTTATGGGAAAGCCCCGAGTATGGAGGAGTTACGAGACAAGTCTGCAACATTATGCATGCGCCCACTCACTCTACTTTTCAGGAACTTATGCCGGCGCCTAAATGTATGCAAGATGGTTCCACGGCAGGAGCAGGAACAGCTGGAAACAATCAACTTAAGCGAAGACCCTTCTGTTCAAAAACCAATCCCCATCAGTGTCCACCTGACAACAGAAGAAAAAGAGAATCTTGTCAGTTTGTTGAAGGAGTTCAAGGATGTATTTGCTTGGAGTTATGAAGAAATGCCCGGTTTGAATCCAAGCCTAGTGTGCCATACTTTGAACATTGTACCAGGAACTAAACCAGTTGTGTAGCCAAGAAGAAACTTCCACCCTGATGTAGAAGTGCAGATTAAAATAGAGGTGGAGAAGCTCATGGCCGCTGGATTCATCCGGCCTATCAAACATCCTACTTGGTTGGCAAATATAGTTCCTGTAAAGAAAAAGAAGACAAGCCAAATCAGGATATGTGTTGATTTTCGAGACCTCAACAAAGCTTGTCCAAAAGATGAATTTCCACTTCCCAACATGGACATTTTGATCGACTCGAACTTCTGGGCAAGGCATGTTGTCCTTCATGGATGGATTCAGTGGATATAATCAGATCAAGATGTCTCATCGGGACGCGAAAAAACAGCTTTCCGAACACCGTATGGGAATTTCTATTATCCTGTTATGCCGTTTGGTCTGAAAAATGCCCGAGCTACTTACCAGCGAGCTATGACAGCTGTGTTTCATGATATGATGGGGAAGGAAGTAGAAGACTATGTAGATGACCTTGTGGTGAAGTCCAAGTCCAGGGAAGGCCATTGGGAGATCTTGAGGAAGGTGTTGAAAAGGTGTCGACTATATGGTCTGAAGATGAATCCCAAGAAATGTGCGTTTGGTGTTTCATCTGGAAAATTCTTGGGATTTCAAGTACACCAACGTGGCATCAATGTCGACCCAGAAAAGACTAGAGTCATAAGTTCCCTCATGCCACCGAAGAATCAAAACGAATTGAAAAGCTTCATGGGAAGGTTGTCATACATCCAACGCTTCATTCCTGGTCTAGCAGCTTGTGCAGGCATTTTCACTCCTTTACTAAAGAAAGGCAAGCAGTTTGTGTGGAGCAAAGAATGTCAAGATGCATACAGACAAGTGCAACAACTGATCGTTAAGCTGTCAACCATGAAGGCACCTACCCCAGGACTTCCACTTAAGCTCTATTTGGCATCAACAAACAGTGTTGTAGGTGCTTTGCTTGCTCAAGATAACAATGACGGAGAAGAAAGCCCAATTTATTATGTGAGCAGACAATTAAGAGGAGCCGAGACGCGCTATCCAAAGACTCAGCGACTATGCCTTGCTCTTGTTTATGCCGCACAACGATTACGCCATTATTTCCTTGCTCACAAGCTGCAGCTCATGGTGAAGTCTGACCCAGTAAGGTATTTACTTACCAGACCCGCTTTATCTGGTCGATTGGCACGCTGGCTATTACAATTGTCTGAATTTGACATCACGTGTATAACTCCCTCGGCTATCAAGGGGCAAGCTGTGATCGACATGTTGGCTTTGTTTCCTGAAATTCGAAGAAACCACTCTTTCCAAAGAAGTTCCTGGAGAGCTGCCGGAAGTGGTTGGAGCTGCTATAGAAGAAGAACCTTGGACTATGTACTTTGATGGATCTTCTACAAGTAATGGAGGAGGAGCAGGGGTGGTGCTCATTGATCCCGAAGGACAAACTACAGCTCTCTCCTTCAAACTCAACTTCCCATGCACAAATAATGTGGCAGAGTATGAAGCTTTCATCAGGGCTTATCCAGCTAAAGAAATGGGCGTAAGAAGAATCAAGATCATTGGGGATTCAAATTTGGTACTAAGCCAGTTGCAAGGTGATTTTGCAGTGAAGGAGATGACCTTGGCCCCATATCGAACAACCGCTGAAAAACTGATGGGTGCCTTTGAGCAAATTGCGCTGGAACATATCCCTGGAATCACTAATAGGTATGCCGATGCCTTAGCCACGCTCGGATCAAAGCTGTCTTTCACCAAGGAACAACCTAATATCACAGGTAATAAGTAAAGACATGCCCACGGTTGAAGCGATGTCCCTAGAAGAGGTGCCGCCGGAAGAAGGTGATTGGAGAACTTCTATCCAAGAAGAACTGGTCTCACTGAGGAAGGAAGGCGGCATCAAGAAATTGAAAGAATATGTCGTCATCTTAGGAGAACTATACAAACGTCTCCCTAGTGGCATCTTAGCCCAGTGCATAGGAAAGACTGAAGCACAAAAGCGACTGTTGGAAGTGCACGACATCTCTTATGGTTTAGACCCAATAATTAGCTTGTACCGTCGCCTCCAGCGCAAAGGCTATTATTGGCCAGAAATGAAGAAACAAGCCAGTGAAGTTCAAGCCAGCTGCCCAAAATGTTCCACGATGCCTTCAGGAGATGAGGCATTCACGATCTCATTTGCAGAAGATTGGAGGGCTCCATATCTAGCGTTCTTCATCGATGGGTCAATGCCAACCAATACCAAGGACGCTGGCAAGCTAAAGAGAACAGCAAAGCGGTATTTCATAGATGGATCAATTTTGTACCGCAAAGGATTTAATGGAGAGCCACTAAAGTGCCTAGGAGAACCAGAAGCGCAAGAAGTTATGCAAGAAATACACGCCGGAGAATGTGGAGAACACCAAGGGAGGAAAAGACTTTACCGGCAGCTTCTTAGCTCAGGATACTATTGGCCTACGATGAAGAACGATGCACACAATCTGGTAAAAAAGTGTCACACATGCCAAATCCATGCCAATCTAAGCCACAAGCCTCCCACGCTATTGCAAGATATGCGCACCCCTTGGCCCTTCCATACTTGGGGGCTTGATTTGATTGGGACTATCCACCCACCTTTTGACGGTTACATATGGATTATCACAGCCACAGAATACTTCACAAAATGGGTTGAGGCGGTTCCCCTTCGAAAAGCCACGGGAGCTGCAGTTTCAAACTTCATCAGGGAACACATTGTATGCAGGTTCGGAATCCCCTACAAGATCGTCACAGACAATGGTACTCCTTTTGTCAACAAGCAGGTGAACTCAACTCTTCCTGGCTATGGTATCAAGCATCGACGCTCCACACCTTATTACCCGCAAGGAAATGGTCAAGCTGAAGCCACCAACAAGACTTTTTTGAGAATTCTAAGCAAGATGGTGTACGAGTATGAAGGAGGCTGGAGCCTGCACCTGCCTGATGCACTATGGGCTTACCGCACCTCTCCGAGGATCACCAGGGCTTCTCTCCTTACTCGCTTGTGTACGGATCTGATGCAATCTCACCGGTTGAAATCGCTGGACCCACTGCTAGAGTCTTAGCTGTTAACGACCTAGAGTGGGATGTAGAATCATGCTCGAACTGGCGTTGGATGGATCTGGAAGCTTTAGAGGAAAAAAGAGCAGTAGCTGAGAAGAAAATGGCGCTTTACCACAAGACAGTTGCTCAAGCCTACAACAGAACAGTCAAATCACAAAGCTTCAAGCAGGGAGATCTAGTACTCAGGGTCTCTGAACACGTGAGAAGACAAGTATCTGGACCTTCTAAGTTTGCGCCACAATGGGAGGGGCCTTTCTTGATCAAAGAAGCTTACAACAGTGGCTACTATTGCTTGGTTTCAGTCAAAGAAGGTACCCTAACCGATCCCATCAATGGAAAGTGGCTTAAGCCATAATACTGTTAGGCCATTCCGTATCTATCCCTTTTCGCTTTAGTTTCAAAAAAAAAACTCCTCATGTAACCCCAATTCGCTTTCAAAGCTTTTGTTGGATGTGCCGTTGTAGTGGCATATGAAGGTGTAAAAGATTCCTGCAATGAAATGAAGGAGTACTTTTATAAAAAAAAAAAATAAAAAATCTCTCTATAGAATGTTTTGAACGCAGCAAAAAATATACATACCAAGCAAAACCACTTTGATAAGATCCCAGGCAGTTAACAAGCACCTGCATATGAGAAGAAGAAGAAGAAGATGTATATGGCCAACATTCAAGCATGAGTTGGAATTCACAAAGACGGAAACTACTAAAATTTCGTCAACATATACTCGTTTTAAGGTTAGCCAACCGACCAAAATCTCAACTAGTTTATACATACACTTCCAGCCGAGCCTAAAAGCAGGAGTCATGCAATAAAATAGCAAATACATCAATACATTGCAGTAGCCAATACAAAGCAATCCAAAGTTTTCTACAAAAGGTATCACATGCTATAGAATGGACCGCCATGCTAAAAGTCGGAGCATTAAGAGAGAACTACACTACGCCAAGCCATCATCTGAAATCATGCAGCCTGCAAAAAAAAAAAAAAATAAATAAAAAATTTTAGCAAAGAGTGATCAAGAATTAAGCAAAGACCCAAGATGGAAGCCTGCATATATGTAGAAGAAACATAAGTAAGGATGCTACAAACCTCAACTGGGCGAATCATACAATACGAAGGAAGCCTTACGAGCTGATCCCTGTCGCTTCTTCCAGCACACGCTCAGCACCATCCGGAGTAACTCCTTTATTTATCAAGAGCCTACGTAGGTTACAACATTCATTTCTCAACTCATGACTTATTGCTTCTACTTTAGAAAATTGAGCTGATACTTCTACTCTCTAAACAGCCCGCGCCTAAAAAATGAAACGTGCTAATCTTGTCTTCAAAATGTCAAGTAAGAAGTCAATATGAATCCCCAAGGAGACGGCATCACGGATCGCATCTCTCCAGCACATAAGCCTATGCTCAGTGACATCTGAGTATAGTGTGTTATCCATGCCATGGAGTACAAGGCCAAGATCCCGAAACACCATATTTTTCAAACGGAAAGGGAGGTTACAACAGCCCTCCATGCGAGTTCCATAAATATCAAAAAATCTACTCAAAGCCTTCACTGTTTCTGGGAATACTTGTGCGCCTCGAAATGTTTCATAGCCACGAAATACGTGGTGCAATGGAAGAAGCTCATCAGTGGATCTAAGTATTCTCACGTCGCTATCAAAAAAGGCAATGAAGGAATTCAAGTCATGCTCCCATGATGTATCTACATTCTGGGGGAAGAAGTTGGTGCTGGCAAGGGAGGAGTTGGTGCTGGCAAGGGCGAAGTTGGTGCTGGCAAGTGCGAAGTTAGTGCTGGCAAAGGAGAAGTTGGTGCTGGCAAGCTCGAAGTTGGTGCTGGCAAAGGCGAAGTTGGTGCTGGCAAGCTCGAAGTTGGTGCTGGCAAGGGCGAAGTTGGTGAAGTTGGTGCTGGCAAGGAAGAAGTTGGTGCTGGCAAAGGAGAAGTTGGTGCTGGCAAGGGAGAAGTTGGTGCTGGCAAGGGCGAAGTTGGTGCTGGCAAGCTGGAAGTTGGTGCTGGCAAGCTGGAAGTTGGTCCTGGTAAGCTGGAAGTCGGTGTCCTGGCAAGCTGGAAGTTAGTGCTGGCAAGCTCGAAGTTAGTGCTGGCAAGCGGGAAGTGAGTGCTGGCAAGTGTGAAGTTGGTGCTGGAAAGAGGAAAGTTGGTGCTGAAAGAAGGATAGTTGGTGCTGGTGTCGTATCTTCTACATCAGGTTGGTGAAATCCTCACCACCATCTCCTTCGGCTTCCTCGATTAACCCTAACCTCATTAGCACCATTGTCATCGATCTCATTATTTATGCAACCAACTGACCCATTATTGCAACTTGACCCGTGTCCTTCTGTGCATCCTTCGGCACCATCATTATTTTCAGATATACTTGAGAGTCTGCCTTTCTGGATATTTTGACAACTTGCAAAAACTTCTTATCGTGGCTGCTGAGACAACTCCTGAAAAGATACATACATCGGTCAAAGGGGGGAATGATCACGTATCAGAAGTACGTTTGCGGCGCTTACTTTGATATTTGGTTGACTTCCTGTTATGTATGCGAGCATTAGGAGTTGTCACAAAAGATTTTGCATCCTGAGCATGCTTAGGGATTGGTGCAGCAAGTTCTTTTTGGCCTTGGGAGGATCAACCGCGACCACTCTGGGCATAAACTTTTTTGGTTTCTTAGAAGCACACCTCTCCTCTACACCGTGATTGGCTTCTTGCTTTCTTTTGTCACGAACACTACCCTTTTCTCTGTCACAAGATGCTCGTCGATATGTTTTCCCTCCGAATCCGAGAACTTCCCAACAATCTTACCACTTTTTGAAGTGAATGTCAAGTTTCGCTTCTCACTTAGGTAAATAGCTCTGTCCTCCTGGCACCAGCCTTAGATGACGATCAATAGAAGGGAGCAGTCTTGCACAACTATTCGTGTGAAATCGATTGAAAGAGGCAAAACAACGGTTCCAGGAGACCCTGTAGCCTTTTGAGAAACTGCCGGCTCTTCCTTTATCAGCCAATGCAAAAGCAAATTCCCTATCATGGTCTCCAGCACCATCCCAATAAAACTTGTGCATTGAAGACGGTTTGTAGTAACCAGGCCCCAATGGAACACCTTGATCAAGCCCATATTGTAGTTTAACCCGGTGTGGTGAATAATAAACAGAAGTTTCACCATGGTCATCTCCGAAAGTAGGTAGTGGAAGACTCGCCACATTCAGGATGGCATTTCTTTTTCCTGCGCACCGCTCGTCATTACCATGGAAACCTTCGCTACCCCATCCAAATCTCCATATAATGACACATGCTCAAACCCTTTCGGCACCATGGTGTAAGGGCGAAAAATGAAGTTCTCAATGTTGTCCAATAACTCAAGAAAATCTTGACCTTTACGTTGTCTCCTTTTGAACCACCGAGAAATTAAGGGAAGCATTTTCGGCATGTAGGAATCCTCACCGGTTTCGACAAGTGCCTTAGCCTGTGGAAAAGAAAATGGAGATACGTTCAAACCTTTGATGCGCTCCCAGAGAAATACTTGCAGAAAGCTTGAATTAAGAAGAGTTTCCAATGCCATGCTTCCAGCCACCCCTTTTTCAAGAAAATGTACTTGGTCCAGGAAATCACGATTCAGGTGTCCCAAGAACATGGGGGCTAAGGGGATTGCATCACCCCTTGCAATTGACAAAGCCATGGGAAATACCCTATCATGAATGAGATCTTGGTGGAAGTCACAAAACACGAACTTTCCCAACCACATAGATAGCAGTGCCGACAGTCGGCAAGGATTTTCTTTGTCTTTATTCCCAAAATGTCTCACCCAACTACTAAACCGAAGGGACCGACTCCTGGAAATAGGAGCACCCTTCCGAAGAATATGAAGTCTTTTTTTTGTCTTCGGCACTCAGCAGAATATTAAATGGATCTTGATTACCGCTAACTGGAAGATGAAGGAGGTTCACCACGTCTTCAAGAGTAGGGGTGAACTCCCCCCATGAACATATAAAAGTATGGGTGTCAGTGCTCCATCTACGAACCACATGGCGAAGTAGCTCCACTTCTAAATGAATCTCATATTTTCTAGATAAGAAGATGGCATCCAACACTTCGGTCCTCCGAGGATGTCTCAGAAAACCGGTTTACCAACTCGGACTCAACCCATTCAGACCAGCCCTTAGTAATGCCACAAGGATACTGGAAGAAAAGAGGAACCACTGGGAACAAGCATTTTTCTATACAGCATCTAGAAATGGTTGCGGGATCTATAGTAGGAATTGTCTCTGGTGCCTGGTTCTCCCTTCATAAGCGTGCAAATATTCTTGATTGACGGAGGAGGTCGTCCTTTCTTCAAACCATCATTCAGGGAAAATAAGTGATCCTTCATAGTCGAACCAGGATGGATTGGCAAAGCTTTAGAAACCATAAAATTCTGAGTTCCTACAAGCAAAAAAAAGAAAAGAGAGAGAGTAAATGTATAGACAGCATGCAAGATAATATGCAAGCTCATTAATCAAGCATTTGGTCATTTCACATGGTATAATACCAAATCGCGCAACAATGTTTTACATGCCAAGCTCGTAGAAGAATGAATGAGACCGACATGCTCAATGCTAAAACATGCCAAGCAAAAACTTATAGACAAGCTTTCCAACCATGTCGGCTGGACATCCCATCTTTGGAAAATCGCCAAAATTCAATTTTGCAGCCAATAAAAGTCAAACTTTCCAGCTTGAATTAGACATGTCAAGCTTTATCCTCCCAAAATTTCGTTGCATTTGGAGCTAGGAAAGTATGTCAAATAGATTCCCAAACACAGCCTGCGAAAACAGAAATTACACGGCAGCTTATCCCCTACTTTAAAATCTCAGCAAGAAATTCATTTTTTCAAATGACACAAAACTAGTTCCGACACGCCCGATAAGGAGTCTACTTTCATTTATCAAAAAACTCAAGCTTCAAGCATAGAAAGCAAGCATGCAACAAAGGATGCCAAATCACGGGGGTTTGCAGAGCAAGTAGGGAATTGTATACCTCCAGCAGAGTTTGTCAATGAACTTCATCAATTGATTGGTGGAGATGGAGAAGACATCTCTAGTTGAACTTGGTTTCATTATTAAGCAGCGGTTAACTCTTGAAGAAGCAACCATAAAAGATAAAGATCATCTTTCATGAGAAAAGGCAGACGGGCGTGCATCTTAAGAAGCAGCTTTTGGGGCACAGCTGAACCAAATCCATCAAGCTTGGAACCAAAGAGATTTGCGCACTTCCTCTCTCACAAAGAGAGAATCATATATAAAGAATGCCTTGGCTACTCCTGCCCACCATTTTTCAGTTTCTAGTTGACATCAAAGAGAGAGCTGCATGTCTCAAAAGGCAAAGTGCTACTGCAATGCTTAGTGATTTGGAATCAATTGATGAACATACTGTGAAAAAATGAAGCCACAGGACATTACAATGGTCGGATGATTCTGGATTTTGGATATGATTTAGACAACATAATTTCAAGCAACTTTCATAAAGAGATCGAAATCATCCAAGCAGAAAATATTGAAGACAAGTGTGGAAAACCGAACAGGCAGATGCTCACCAGCCGTGAATGAACACAGACATCACGGAGCAGGTTCAGACATCCAGAAAAATTCGAAAAATTCTGAAATTTTTACAGCATATAGTAACCGAGCAGGTGATCAACTTCGATGAAGAAAGTTTTACGATCTGAGTGTCCGAAATATCACTTCCGTGCTGACGAACAATACCCTGAAGCAGCGGCTTAAAGAAAAAAAAAATTGTTACAGCAGTAAGTGAATCACAGCAGCAGGGGATCAAGAAAGGCGTCTCTTCAAATTAGCGAAAAGAAGAGGGAACATAAGTTATTACCTCATGTTATGAGTCTCTCAATTGACTAGACAATCAAGAAATGAGGATCTCCCTGTTAAAGCAAGCTGCAAGCAACAAGCAAAAAATAAATAAATAATTCATGCAAAGAGGGAGATTGGAATTTGCGGCTTCTCAATCAAAGGAAAGAAGGAGAATCATTTACCAGGACTGCTGGACTAGCAAGGCATCAAAAGAAAAGAAGAGGAAAGTGGTTAAAGAAAGGGGAAAGTGTCTGAAGGAGGAAGAGACGAAAAGAGAAAGGAAGAGGAAAGAAGAAAAGAAAAGAAAAGAAAAGAAAAGAAAAAGAAGGAAAGAAGGGGTGGTCTTATGCGGAAGGTGGCAGGTGAATGTGGTTTTCGCAATATAAATAAATAAATAAAGGAAACAAGCCCATTTTCCATATCTTATTATTCAGCCCAGGAAAGTGTTGCTGATAGTTCGAGTTTTGGGCCAGATTTGATTATTTGGCCTATTTTAGTGACCCTTCATAGCCCCAATAATCAAGGGGGCTAATGTAGAGGCCCAAAAAATTAAGGGAAGCCCAATCTCATCTCAAGCCCAATGCTTTGACTTACTGTAGAGAAGTTTATCTAAAACAAACATGCCATGCTGGAAGATATTACAATTTGGCACGTGAGTGAGAGGTCACAGTAGACATGAAATTCACCATTTTACTCAAGCCCATTTACTCAAGCCCATTTAATTCATTAAGCATTTTAAACAGGCCGAAGCCACATTCGTGCACAAGCATACAATTGACACACAAAAGACAAGCAACTCTCTCTCACTGTTGAATTACCCGACAAGCTTAAGTGGGCCCAAGCCACATTCGTGCCCGGGGCTTGCCTGAGCGGGTTGTGGTGTGGATGGTTACAAGGATCCATGAGGCCCATTAAAGGTTCAAAATTATGCAGATTTCGGGCTGCTTGGGAGCCCAAAATCCAGGCCCATTTTCTTGAACCCATTAAATGGGCAAGCAGAGAGATAAATCTGTCACTTCACCAGCACCCAACACCTATCCATATACACAGCACCTCTCTCATACGACACTAAACCAACCATGCGGCGCCAAAACCATATCTTTTCTCCCAAAAAAACCAACCACCCGGCACTGCATAGAAGAAAGGAGCCTCGTCATCTCAACTAGGAGACAAGAGTGCATAGCCGAGGAGCATGTGCGACCATCTTGATACCGGAACAGCATGCGCGCATAGAGAAGTGAATTCCAAGGCCTATGAAAGGGAGAACATACCAACCAGTTCAGGGCAACAATCTCACTGCTGAAAGAAGGAAAGTTACAAGCAAGCTATAATCTTACCTCCGGAAACACTAGAGCTTATCCCAGAAGCCATCCCCCTCCCTTTTCAGAAACTTCGTCCTTTTTCCCCCATAAGCCATTCTCTCATTTTTTCTAGAAACCATCACCTACCTTCTTTGTCTTCCATAAATCAAAAGGCCATTCCAAGCTGTAAAAGAACCTTAAGCCAAAACCCCATTTCAACCCAGGCAGATTCTCTCGCTAAACTCATGGAGACTTAACCCCCACGCCACAAGCCACTAAAGCCAAGCCCAAATCTCAATTCACGACAATCATTATCAATTTGGTGAGAAGAAACCAGAGCACCCCCTAAGTACTTTCTTTCTGAGTGTTTTGGGGTCTGATTCTTGAACTTAGAAAGGGGGTACTTTCTCTTTGCAGCGGTCCAAGCCCACAAGTAACTACGAGAACAAAATAAGCCCCCACACTTTTATTATTATTTATCATTGTGAGTATTTTTCAATGCGAATGATCATAGCACAACTGGTATTATCATCAATCTACTGATATTATTAACATGTGTTTGTATATATTAGCACTTGAATTTAGGTTCATGACATATCAATTTTGTCATTCAACCAATTTATTTCTTATAAATTGATAATTCCACATAATAGGGTAACGCTTTAGAATTTCTCCTTCTCAAGATAGTCTCAAACAAACAAGGCTCATTATGGCAAAATTTAACAATACCTCGTAAGTTATAGATCTTATTCTACTCTGCCTCTAAACTTTCAATTTGGTTATGAGCTCCCCTAAACCTTTCAATTCGTGCCAAATGTCCTAATTTGATTCGTTATGTCAATTATTCTGTTAAATTGAGGGCCATTTTCGCTCATTCAAGTTCATACTTATTTTGACCTACTTTTTTTTTTTGGTGAAAAGGGGGCAGGGCCCCAGCAAAGAAACAAAACTAACTAAAATCCAAGCAAAGCCAGCGGGACTTAGAAGTCCCCATCGCATCCTCAGCTAGTAAGTTGCCAATCCAATCAGGAGGAGAGTCAAGGGGCCAAATGCTCAGATCAAGGTTGAAGCTTGCCTTGGCTAGACTGCGAGCCACACAATTTTGCTCACGGTAGACATGATTCATGCCACAGTTTTCAAGTTGACCAATAAACTTTCTACAGTTCAGAGAGTACTCCAGCAAGAGGGTGAAAGTCAGGAGACCCAGATTTTTGGAGGAGCTGAACTGCGTGAGCAGAGTCCATTTCAACCACAAGGTTAGGGATACCTTTACCCTCTCCGGTTGAGGCCAAAGAATAAACCCCAAAGCTCCGCATCTAAGATCTGACCCTTACCCAAGTTCACTGTAAAACCTGTGATCCACTCCCCAACAGAGTTACGAATCACACCTCCAGCTCCAATAGCTCCAGTCAAGCTTTTCCAGACCCATCCACATTCAGTTTGAAGCAGCCGCGGTAGGGGGCTCCCAAGCAAGAGTAACAAGAGTCTTGGGGGTTTTAGACTGAGGAGCATAGGCATTAGAGGACCATTCTGTAGCGACTTTCAAGATGATAGACTGAGGGCTAAAAGGAAGGGGTTCCTCCTCATTAAAAACAAATTGATTCCTCCATTTCCAGATATACCAGCAAGTGAAGACAAACCCAATGTTCCAAGGCAAACCAGCAATCCAACCAGTTTTAGTAATCAGATTACTAAGAATCCAGGCTCTAGATCAGTGTTGAAAAATTGTGTGTTTGGAGGAAAAGTTAGCGCATTAGTCCATATACTCTAAGCTCTGGGACAGTCTCTGAGGATATGGAGAGCAGATTCCAAAGTCCAACCACAGATACCACAGGAAGGGTCAGAAGTTAGATTTCTTTTAGCCATTTGATCATTGGAAGAGATTTTATCGTGGTAAGCCAGCCAGAAGAAAATCTATATCTTGGGGGGAATCTTCAATTTCCAAATAATTTTCCAGAAGGGATCAACCTGGTAATTGTCAAGAAAAAGAAGCTCATAAGCAGTTTTGACAGTGAACATACCATTGGCAGCAGGCTTCCAATTCTAGAATCCTGTAACTCGCTATTAAACCCAACAGGGGAGCTAATGATCTGTTGAACTAGATCCTCGCTGAGCATGGAATGCAGTTTGCCAATATCCCACTAGCCATCTTTGACAAAGCTGTTGATGTTACAGTTGGATTGCTCTGGGGTTAAATTGTTTGTATGATTCAGCAGCGGTCCAGGAGAAAGCCAGTGGTCTTTCCAGAAACGAGGCAGTATCCCCCTTACCAATCCGCCATTGCATGCCTTTACCAAGGAGGTCAGCCCCATGGAGAACCCCTTTCCAGGTGGTGGAGCAGCCTTGTTTCTCTTTTAGGGAAGAGTCAAACATGGTCTTTCCCTTTAAATATTTGGATTCGAATATTTTGGCCCATAATCCATCATCCTTACAGTGAAGGCGCCATCCAACTTTTGCAAGAAGAGCCTGGTTCATGTCAAAGGTTTTTTTGAAGCCAAAGCCACCCTTGGATTTGGGTCTGCAAATCAAATCCCATTGGCAAAGGTGCACTTTCTGTTTATTAGCACTTCCTCCCCAGAAGAAATTCCGGTTCACACGGTCAAGCTCTTTACAGGGTAGACACTGGGAGCTTAGCGGTTTGCATAGCATACACAGGGATTGCAGCAGTTACCGCTTGGATCAGCGTAGCTCTTCCTGCCAAGGACAGAAGGTTGCTCTTCCAAGAGGCCAGTCTCTGATGGACCTTATCCACCAGCTTCCTATGAGTGTTGCGGGAGACTCTTGAGTGGAGAAGAGGCATCCCTAGATATTGACCAAGGTTATCAGTGAGGGGAGAGCCAGAGATGCAACTAATTTCAGGAGCCAACGCATTACCTGGTGTTGGGAGAGCAGTAGATAGTAGATTTGTCAAAGTTAACAGTTTGCCCAGAGGCTCTGCAAAATTCTCAAGGCAGTCTTTCATCACTCTAGCTTGCTGGGTGCTTGCTTCAGGAAATAAAATCAGGTCATCAGCAAAAAAGAGGTGGGAGACAAAAGGGCCGGATTGAGAACTTTTCACAGGCTTCCACTTCTTCCTCCGAACAGAGTCAAAAATGATGTGGGAAAGTTTCTCAATGCACAGGACAAAAAGATATGGGGATAGGGGATCCCCTTGTCTAATGCCGCGTGGGAGTGAATCTCTAGTGAGCTCCCCATTGACACACACTTGATATCTTACAGTGGACATACAAGACATAATCAAATGGCTAAACATAGGAGGAAGCCCAATTTCCTTGAGAACAACCCTGATAAAATTCCAGTTTAGTCTCGTCATAGGCCTTAGATAAGTCAACCTTCCATGCTATGAAGCCCTTTCTCCCCTTAGAGTTCTTGAATTTGTGCATGAGCTCTTGAGCTACAAGAATATTGTCAGTAATTTGTCTACCCGGAACAAAGCTAACCTGGTTGGGGCTTATCAGAGGCCTTAAACGAGCAACAATGATTTTGGACAGGACCTTGTAGAGGGTGCAGCATAAACTAATGGGGCGGAACTGGGCCATTGATTGAGGGCTGGCCACTTTAGGGATCAGAGTTATCAGAGTATCATTCAGTCCTTCAGCCAGATGACAGTCTGCAAAGGCTTTGGAGACCATATCAATAATATCTTTTCCACATAATTCCCAGTGCATTTGGTAGAAGCTTGAGGGAAGCCGTCAGGACCAGGGGCTTTTAGACTGCCAATATTAAAAAGGCTGTCCTTAACTTCCACAGCATCAACATCTCTCGTGAGGAGGTCAAGCTCCACACTAGCAATAGTAGGAAAAAGATTAGGAATATGCAGATCGCATTGCACATCCTGGGTCTGGGTGAACAGATTGGAGAAGTATCGGGCAGCTAAGCCTTGATATCATCAGCATTTTCAACCCAATCACCATTATCATTTTTCAGTCTTTCAATTCTGTTCTTTCTCCTCCTTATAATTGTAGTCATGTGGAAGAAATTAGTATTCCTATCCCCATTTTGTAGCCACTGGATTCTGGATTTTTGGCGCCAAAAGACAGATTCATACTCAAGTAAGGTGTTGTACTCATCCACTAAGGAGCTTTCCAGCTCCTGAAGAAACCTGTTTGAGCCCGAACATAGCACCTTTTGGATGCCATTGATTCTAGCAAGGAGTCTCGCTTTCCGTTGTTTTAGGTGACCAAAGATCTGGATGTTCCAAAGCTTAAGGGGTTCCACCAACCCATAAGCTTTCACCCATACCTGGGCCAGAGAGCTGTTGCCATTTTTGGGTTATAAAGTCCTTGAACCCCTCATGCTTAAGCCACATAGCCTCAAACCGGAAGGGTCGATTAGCTGGAGAAGAAGCAAAACCAGATTTTAAGCAGAGCTTGATAGGGTTGTGCTCAGACTTAGTCCGAGGTAAATGCTTAACATGGGCCTTCGAAAATAGGCTTCTCCACCCCATATTGCAGATAGCTCTATCAAGACGTTCGAAAACCCGCTTATTTGTCCAAGTGTACTTAGGACCATAAAAGCCAAGATCAACCATGGCATTATTGTCAAACCACTTTCTGAAACCTTTCTGTATGATGTTCAGGGCACCGCCTAGTTTGTCCTCAACATGTAGCAGTTCATTAAAGTCTCCAGCAAGGACCCATGGCAGTTGATGACAGCTACTTACAAAATCAAGATACTCCCATAGTTTTTCTCTTTTAGGACCACATGGGCTAGCATAAATAGTAGTAAGGAGCCAAGGGTTTTTCCCAGGACTAGTCACGCAAGCTGTAATAGATTGGTCAGTTGTGCCAAGGATTTCAAGATGAACATTTGTATCCTTCCATAAAAGCTAAAGGCCACCAGAAAAGCCAACAGCGTCAACAATCTCATAGCAAGGGAAACCAAGAGACTGCACTTGTGATCAGCTTCTTCTTTCCGCTCAGAGAAAAAGGATGTCAACATGGTGATTGTGGGTTAATTCCATAACGGTGGGTCTGAATTTGGTGCTGGCAGCACCTCGAACGTTCCAACAGATAATAATCATTAAAAGGGGAGGGCAGAAAAGGGAGGACCTGCAAGGCTAATCCCTTGGCGCTTCCACGTTGGCAGCTTGGGCTTGGCCTTCCATAAGGTCCATTTCTTGATCTAGGGAGGTTTCCTCATGAGGATCAGGGATCGAAGTGTTGGCATCCATGTAGGTGTCAGGCTCTTTCCCAATCTCTTCATTGCTGCCATCTATGTTGGGGGGTTCGTGGCCAAAAATATACAACCCTTTTTCTTTATACGTGTTTTGTCCACTGGCCCAGTTGGATAACTGGGCATTAATTGAGATCTTATTTAAGGCTGGCCTTCCTCCAATCACCGATTTTCCAGGAGAGAACCCAGCTTTAGAGGTTGAGCAACTCGGGGGTTCCTCATGTTTTGAACCCAGGCTCATGGCACTCTTCTTCTGGACCTGGCATGTTTGAAATGTCATTCAGAACTGATCTAGTACCAGACTTGGCGACCTTGGATTTTGTCCAAACTTTCTTCCCAGTATTTCCATTTTGAGGTATCTGTAATAAATGGTTGTTTCTGGCTGGCACTCCTAGCATCTCCTACAGCATCACACTCTGTATTGCCATCCATTTCTCTTAAGGCTTCAAATCTGGACCCCTGACCTTTGCCTCTTGAGGGCCTGTCTTGTCCTTCCGTAGCTCTCGCTTTAGGTTTCCTTCTTGGGGGCACATTCATCCATGGCCCTCTCAGCCCTCCAATTTCTGCCATAGATTTCTCATTTATCACCTCAGTAGGTTGTCCCATAGCTTCCGCATCAGCTGTACTTGGAGATTTATTATTTTCCCCCGCAAGATCTGTCTTGAGGTTACAAGCCTCTTTCTTGTGTCCATAGTGCCCACACAGGTAGCAGATTTCTGGGAGGCCCTCGTACTCAATGTTATACCAAACATGGTTAATCTGAACAAAGGCATCTAAGGGTTTGGTCAGAATTGGAGTTCCACACACAGGATGACGAATTTTCCCCGTTCTTGAGCAGTGGTGAGGGCATCAATCTTTAGGAGTTTCCCTAGCAGGTTTCCAATCCGTTTCAAAGCCCAAATATCAAAACATTCTAATTGTATAGCTGAGACACGGATCCAAGCTGCCATTCTAGTAATGTGGGCAGTTGCTGGGCAGAACCCAGGACGCCACTTTTGCATCACTAGATACTGACCTGATATTATCCACGGTCCTCCTGCGAGAACAAAGGTAAGGTCTTCCTCCAAGTCAAATTTGGCAACAAAGTAGTCATTCACAAGATCAATTAATTTCCATCCCCCCTTCAGGTTCCATTTCTGTTGTAGGCGGGCATGGAGGAAATTGTAGGTGTGAGGTCTGCCAAGGAGTTTGATAATGAGCGCATTTTGCCATGGCTCACATAAGCGAGACATAGCTTTTTCAGAAAACTGGATACAAGGGCCACGCTCTTCGCAAGAGGTCACCATATCCTCCTCATCATTCAGATCTGCATAGTCCGTCTCCAAAGAGTTCACGTCAACCCCGAGGTTCTTTGCCATGGTCATCTTATTCATGAGTTTATCCTTGAAGCTGCAAGGGAAGGTATGGGGATTTGGTGGCTGGGCTGGTTCGAGGAGGAGCTGGCGACGCCTGTGCGCACTCCATCTCACAATCTCCAGGAGACTCAGTGGATGCTCTGCTTCTCTTGGTCAACCGGGCATTTAGAGGGGTAGCTCCAAGTGAGCCCTCTTCCATGACCCCACAAAGGCAGGCCACTGGGCCGACGATGTTGGTCAGTTTGGTCTGGGCAATCTCAAAGTTTCGCGGCGGCTAGGTCAGAGCAAAATGTACAAGATATTAAAATTCCTAACAACTGTTTTACTGAACATGAGAATGATTTCTTATACCTATTTATTCCCATGACTCTAATCCACGAATCAACGAGCGTTCAAATTTTTCCTCCCACTTTTGCTGCTCAATTAGATTCCTAAATGTTGGACCAAAAATTATTCCTAAGATCCAAATTTTGGGTAAATGCTTGGTTACATCGTCAGTTAATTTATAGGGAAATATCGCTCAATGCCACTGTTTTTTTAGTTTTAAGTGGAAATACCAAGCCTCCCCAAAATTTTTGCAAATACCACCTATAAATATATATTTAGTGTCCACTTATTGCCCAAATAACACTTTTTTCTGAAATTGACTTCTCTCTCAGCTCTCTCTTTCTCTCTCGCGCTCAGCTCTCTTTGCTCAGGTCTCTCTCTCTTCGCTCAGGTCTCTCTCTCTCTCTCTCTCTCTCTCTCTCTCTCTCTCTCTCTCTCGTGTAGCTCTCTCTCTCTCGCAGTGCTCTTCCTCCCTCAACGGTGTGTGTTTATCAAAGCTCAACTCCATCTTTCACCTCCAGAAGGTCCTGTTCATCGTCATTTTCTTAGTCTGAAGTTGGTTTAGGGTTTATGAGTTTCTATGAAATTAGTTTAGGTGTTTCTTCGAAATTGATTTAGGGTTTAGGGGATTCTCTGAAATTGGGTTACAGTTTAGGGATTTCTCTGAAATTGTCTGATTCTGATAATTTCTTGTTTGAAACAGTGAATGAGTTTGTTGTTTGTGGATTGATTCTTGCATTTGATTTCGGATTCACTTGACTGTTGTTGTTTTGTTGTTGTTATTGATGTTGTATTGTTGTTTTCTTGCTACTGTATTGCCTTTTTCTTGCTCCTTGATATTGCTATTTTAGTGGTGTTTTATTGGCATCGTAATGTTGTTGTATTGCTAGTTTATTATGGTTTTATTCCAGTTCCATCATGGTTTTAATGGTTTTGGCGATTTATGCAATTGGATTTTGTGTTTCTTTGTTGTTTTGTTTCATCCAAAGAGAAGTCTGAATTGTCCCCATCTCTCTGTTTCTAAATTGGAAACCCCCCTCCCCCTCGGCCTTATCTTCTAGGTATGTCTTATGAATAACGTAAGGCCGGAGCTGCTTGCAACCTTGAAGCTCTACTCCATTGTTAACCTTCAATAGGTAGTCTTGATGGTCATTTTCTTAATCTCTGGGATTATGAGAAATTGGTTTTATTTTGATTGCTTGGGTTTCTGTGAAATTGTTTTTATTTTAATTGCTTTGGGTAATATTTTTTGAATCTTCATGCTCATCCATCTGGGTTTTTACCAAATCCATTTAGATTGCTCTGAAAATGTGAATCTTGAAACTTGGGATTTTCCATTTCATGTAGTAGATTTGTATAGTCTGATTGTGATGAATCCTTGTTCAGTGCTGTGTTATTGTTGTTTTGTTGATGTTGTGTTGCTGTTGTGTTGCTATTATATTGTTGTTGTATTGCCATTGTATTGTATGTTTATTGTGGTTGTATTGTAGTGATTTGGTCGTGGCTTCAAATGTGTTAATGAAATGTTGTTTTGTCATGGTTAGAAATGGAGACAATTGTTATTCCTGGTTTGCTGTAATGAAAAATGGGTAACCTCAAAGAAGATGTGCAAACACGAAGGGGTGACTGAAAAGGTTTAATAGTACCACGCACCATCACATTTGGAGCGAAATTGATGTAGCTGATGTTTGGCAGGTGCTGAATATGGGTGGAGAGGGAATGGCTCATCATAGCCTCGTGCATGCAGAGAGGATAAAGGCCAAAGACATGGATCCTTTGATGGACCTCTAATAATTTGCATTTGCCAGGGTTTGTGCAGCTTTGATGGACCTCTATTTAAATAGACCTATTTAAATATCGAGCTGTACGAAATAGCTCAACTAAACAATCTAAAGAATAAGTATGCTAACGACGACTGCAACTCCAAAACAATTCAACATAATTTGAAAACCGAATCAAAAGTACATCCCTAGTGGTATTGATTAGACGTACTACCCAATTTTGTTTCACAAAATGAAAATTGATGCATATTCCTACTCCAAAATGATTACAATTTATCTGTCATGTCTACAAAATTGATATAGTTTATCTGCCATGTGTACAAAATGGATATAGTTTAGGTGCCATGTAAGGCAATTAGCAACTGCTACGGACTGTACAATATTACATATCACCATGTACTTTCATGTTGCTACAAAGAATAATGAAAGCAAATAACTCTATCTAAGTGGATGGACCTCTAATATAAAGCAGCTCCACCAGAGCTTCCATTTCTGCATATTCATATAAAGGATAAACTGAAATAATTAAATTCAAACTGAATTTCCAAGTGATAAGTGAAGGCTGAATTCAATTAAGAAACATTATTACCTTTACCTCATATATACACCTCCCTCCTGAAAGCTTTTATCACAAGCTTCAGTTCGGTAATACATGATCTTCGATGGGTTAACTTTATCCTAAGGAATACCGACACTTAGATGCTCGATAAATTTGATTGTCATGCCAATGAGTTTACAAATTAGAACTGCACTTATTTACAATTATAGATAAACTTCACTAAATTAACATAGCTTACCCATCACTTTGTCAAGGCACATCTACAATGCTGCAAATTGTCAATGGCGAAAAATTGGACATCTTCATTTCCTTTTGCTTCACATTTTCAACCTCAAAAGCGTCATAAAAACGCATATCGTACAACACCCGTGCCAAAGTATTTCTAATAGGCTCAAGATATTTGACCAGCATGGAATTTGAGGTAAAAGCAATATAGGAGTCATACCAATTGCATTTTTTTTTACCCAATTTCAGTTTTTTATCTACTCTTAAACTCTCTCCATACTCCACTATTATCTACATTCCATTTTACTAAATATGGATTATATTTCATCCACAAACCAAACACCACCCATCTATCAAAGTGATTTCATGCCTCAAGGATGAACTTCATATACGGTTTGAGAGCAAAGACTAAATTAACAATTATCGATAAACTCCACTAAATTAGAACTACACTTATTTAATTGTAGGAAGACTACCTGTATTTATAGATACTAAAGAACCCTTTCCAAAATGGTATGTCCCAATATAAAAAACCAACTAATGCATCCATTAAATAAACATGTGCTTTGATAGCTCTTCCTAAAAATTGACAAAGGACACCATCGTCTAATGAACTCTATTAATTTCCATTCAAATAGGAAAATAAATATTAGTAATATTAAATTTACAACAAAAGCTACTGCAATGTAAAACAAACTATAAAGATTCATGCGGCTAATATAGAGACTATAAATGAACACCTACAATTTCCCTTCTTTGGATGAAACAAAACAACAAAGAAACACAAAATCCAAATGCATAAATCGCCAAAACCATTAAAACCACGATGGAACTGGAATAAAATCATAATAAACTAGCAATACAACAGCATTACGACGCCAATAAAACACCACTAAAATAGCAATACAGCGCAAAAAAAACAGCAATACAGCAACAAGAAAACAACAATACAACATCAATAACAACAACAAAACAACAGCGTCAAGCGAATCTGAAATCAAATGCAAGAATCAATCCACAAACAACAAACTCATTCACTGTTTCAAATAAGGAATCATCAGAATCAAACAATTTCAGAGAAACCCCTAAACTGTAAACCAATTTCAGAGAATCCCCTAAACCCTAAATCAATTTCGAAGAAACACCTAAACCAATTTCATAGAAACTCATAAACCCTAAACCAACTTCAATTGAAGAAAATGACGATGAACAGGACCTTCTGGAGGTGAAAGATGGAGTTGAGCTTTGATGAACACACCACTGAGGGAGGAAGTGCACTGCTTTAGAGAGAGAGAGAGAGAGAGAGAGAGAGAGAGCTGCGCAAGAGAGACTAAGAGTAGCGCGCGACAGAGAAAAAGTGAAGAGAGAGAGACCTGAGCGAAGAGAGAGAGAGAGAGAGAGAGAGAGAGAGCTGAGCGATAGAGAAAGAGAGAGCTGAGAGAGAAGTCAATTTCAGAAAAAGTGTTATTTGGGCAATAAGTGGACACTAAATATATATTTATAGGTGGTATTTGCAAAAATTTTGAGGAGGCTTGGTATTTCCACTTAAAACTAAAAAAACAGTGGCATTTTAGGCTATTTCCCTAATTTATATACCCCTTAAAAGTTCGAAAAGTTAAACAAAGTTTAAAGTTTCATGGAGCAATGGTAAAAAAAAAAAAATTGTTCTCAATTAAAGTAGAAGATAATTATCCCAGTAATTATTTTTCCCTCCTAGAAAAAACTCACTTTCCGAAAAAGTGAAAAGGAAAAAAAGAAAAACGAGAAAGCGTAGAGATTAAAAAAGATCCAAGGAGAGAGAGAGCGTGAAAAACACTAAAAAGATCAAGAGAGAGAGAGGTGTGTACCGCCTGTCAGTCACCATAATCAAGCTCCCCAAGTACTGAGCAAAAACACGGAGCCCCAGTTGGTACTTTGCTTCCAAAACCCAAAATTTACAAAACGCAGCTGCTCTGCAATTCAAATCCAAGTCATGATTTCCTCGTAAACCTACTTATACTTGAAAATTCAAACCAGCTTGCTCATCTCTCTTCCTCAGTGCAATGAGAAATTCACTTTTCTTTCTCACTCTCCTAACACTCACTGTCGCTTACTCCCTCCAATTCCAAGCTCACGCTGCTCCTGCAGGTAACTATCACTCACCAACTTCTCTAACTCTCTCTCATGTTTTGGGTTATGTGTTTGATCTGTTGGGTTACTGGGTATGCTTTGTTTCCTCACTTGCTTCTCTTATGATTGTATAGCTTTATTATATAGATAATTGGATACCCAGTTCTTAGTTTTCTGGATTCTACTAAATTTGTTCTCTTTATTCTGATATTCCCAAATAGCTTTCTCTCACTCATACACTTGGTAATGATAATATGTTGGCTTCCTGTGATCTGCATATATACATCATGGTTTTTTTAGTTTCTTACTATTACTTCACTTATGATATGGTTTTGAATGAACTGTTTGCTCAGGGCCATTAATAAAACACTTGTCTTCTCTTCTCAAGTGGACCAGGGAAATATCCTCCAAAACACCGCAATCAGGTAATTTGAAGTGACTTATTAGAATATTTGGTTCTTTTTCATGAACTTTATGCTTAATTGGCATAATTTCTGTACAAGTCTTTTATGGTTTATCACTTTGTTGTATTGCAGATGGGAATGTTCTTCAATTTGAGAATGGGTACTTAGTTGAGACTGTTTTGGAAGGTAACGACATTGGAGTAATTCCTTACAAAATCCGCATCTCAGAGGATGGCGAACTCTTTGCTGTGGACTCCGTTAACAGCAACATTATGCGGATTACTCCGCCTTTGTCCCAATGTATGCAACAATACTTATGCTGTTTTACCGTGTTTGAGATTGTTCCCTTCTTTGCCCCAACTTGATATTTAAATTTCCATTTTTACTTTTTTGACATTTTTCTATTTCAATTTTTTGTTTTCTTTTGGTCAGATGAAATTTTTCTGTATCAATTAATTTGATGCACATATTTTCTTTTACTTTTGCTCGTTTTTATATTGTTGTAGAGGGTGGTTTGACTGTGGAATTCAATATCGTTGAGTTTTAGAGTAATGTGAACATTTCATGACTGCAGATAGTAGGGGAAGATTGGTTGCTGGGTCATTTCAGGGTTACACAGGACATGTTGATGGAAAGCCAAGTGATGCTCGTTTCAATCATCCAAAAGGTGTAACTATGGATGATCAAGGGAATGTATATGTTGCTGATACCGTGAATCATGCCATAAGAAAGATTGGAGATGCTGGTACATCAGTACATGTAGTTCTTGTTACTTTCATAGTTAGTTAGAAGCTTATACAGATGTATGCTGGCAACAAGTGAACTAAGGAAAAATATCAAATTTCTTTATGTATGTATGGCGTGTATTTATGTTGAATTAGCAAAACTAAAGTATGGAAATATAACTTGTACACGGGAATGTAAACTGTAAAAATTCCGAAGTTTTCTGGATTCTTTTTATTGAAAACCTTATTTACAAATTCCGATAAAAAGATTGAGTGGATTTTGTATAAATTATATTGTTCACATTCTAATACAAACTTTTTGCAGGTGTGACAACCATTGCGGGCGGGAAATCAAATGTTGCAGGCTACAGGGATGGGCCCAGTGAAGATGCGATGTTCTCAAATGATTTTGATGTGGTATATGTTCAATCCACTTGTTCCTTGCTAGTTGTTGATAGAGGAAATGCTGCTCTCCGGCAGATCTCTCTCAACCAGGAGGATTGTGATTATCAGTACAGTTCAATTTCTGCCACAGGTTTGATCCGATGTTGCTTATGTTTACTTTTCATTCATTAATGATGACATAAAAGCTCTATAACTCATGTTTTGGCTGTTATGGAAATGGAAATAGCTACACCATGCAATGTGTCTAGGCAGGCATACTCACTGATCTTCATGTGCATATGTACTATCCCTAGAATTTGCATAGGTTGTGTATAGCTGTTTTTCCTTTTAGTTTATGCAAGTGTGATTTCACATATTCCACTTTATGATGAACATGCACAATGATTTGATCAGTTAGCTTTGCTGACAAATGCTTATCATTGTGTAATATTTAATTTGATACTGTAAATGAGAGAGATGTCAAATAGAAGGTCTATGTCTTGGAGGATCCGAAGAAAAACCATGGTGTTATGGTCAAACTTTAAAGTTCTTATTATTAAGAAGCAGAATGTGTGGAAGATGATGGCCCATATGTTGCCCTATCAGCTCAAATGTAGTATATGGCCATTAACTGATCAATGGGGACATAAAATAGCAGAGATATAGCAGCCATTTGACACATGTTGACATAAAATTAAAAGTTCAATTTGATGAATTCTTGTGTCGGCTGGAGCCTGGATGTAATCTGGATTGAGGAATACTCTTTATGAGGATCGGGTGTTCACTTCATTGTAATTCTTGATGTATAGGATGTCTCTATATGTTTGTTAAAATTGTTTCCTTTGCAGACAGTTATATGGATATTAAGAAAGTAAATTCATTTCTAAGCTAGGAATAAGCATCACTATGCTAGTAGAAGCCAAATGAAATAGGGCATGAGCTTAGAGAAGTAGTTTACTGGTGTCTAGACCGTTGCTCATATAACATTATACTCATCATCTTCATCAATGTCAAACACTCAGCTTTTATTGTACTGATGGTAGGGGGCTTTGGAAATCGGACACTTCCTCGGCCCAGCATCATATCAGGTTGCAATTTCAATCATATTTCTTGGTGCATATTTAGATCCCATGGCACATGTGACATGTGAATATGTAAGTATGGGTGGAAATGAAGGGTTATGGTTGGTTTGAAGTTTTGAACAGATTAAAATGGACTGACATAGAGCTACAGTTCAGCAAATGCTATCATTAAACATTATCAAATTCAAAATTATGTTCATATTGTGTAACTTAACCGCAAATAGACATCAAGTTTTTACATTGTGTGAAACAAATATAGACATTATATGTATATGTAAGGAGGAAGCACTAATTGGGAAACCTATTTGAGACCACTGTATTGTGCATCCAGTATAGAGGATATGATTCTGTTTGACATTCTCCTTTTTGCACAAGATATATGTAGTGTGTTCAGTTTCTTTCAAAGACACAGATTTTGTTAATGATTTGCTTCTCTTCGAGTGTTTCTAATAAGCTTGTTATAATCCTGCATTATATGCGGCATTAAAATATCTGATATTTATGATGTTTCATGATGACGATAGCTTCAAATTCTACTTCAGATTGTGCTGCCTCTTTCTGACTGACATTTGTGGGTCTTTTTGGCAGATGTGCTTATGGTTGTTGGTGCTGTCTTGGTAGGGTATGCTACATGCATGCTTCAGCAGGGATACGGACCTTCTTTCTTCTCAAGAACGGTATACCTCTTATGATCTACTAATGCAGAAACATTGTATTTCAAAGCCTGTCCTTGAATTTTACCAAAATTTGATTCATTTTCCACCCATCTCAGCTGATAAATGCATTACAAGCAAAACATGTTATTTAGTCAAATATTTCTGCCCTTATTTTTTTTCATTATTGCTTGTGCATGCTTCAGTATTCACAATTCTCTCTTTCTTTTTCCTTTTTCTTTTTTCTTTCAAAGCATTCGCTAATCTCTGAAGTCGCCTTTTCTCATGGAAAGGAAAAGTATGCTTCTGTGGTTTTACCATTTGTAAAAGTTTTTCCTTGGTCTTGCCAAGTCAATCCATCTTTTTCTTTATTGCAATGTAATAGAGCTGTGCATGCTTCCCATTGTGGTAAATTCTGTTTGGTGCACCCATTGTGGTAAATTCTGTTTGGTGCACGTTGTGTTCCTCACTTAACATAATGCATAACTTGTGTAGCAGCCACCTTTAAAGAGTGAAATTAAAGAGCATCCAAGCAATGGGAAATCTTCTCCAATGGTGGAGAGCATGAAAGAGGAACCAGGATGGCCATCTTTTGGACAGCTCATCATTGATCTATCCAAGCTTGGGCTTGAAGCATTGGCTGGCATATTTGTTCACTTCATCCCCTCCCGTTTTATGCCTGGTGGCTCCCAGAAAGGCCTCACACCATTAAAAGATGCTCTTAGGATGCCTGAAGATGAAGCTGAGACCCCATTAGTTCAGAGACAAAGTGCTCCTGCTCCTCTATCTGAGACTCGACAGGCCCATACTCCCAATGCAAGTGAGAAATATTCAGAAATGAAGCCACCAAAGATGAAGTCAGCTAGTTTTAAAGATCCCTCTTTGTCAAGTAAGCACCGGTCTTCAAAGCGACAGGATTCTGCAGAATTCTACGGATCTGGTGAGGTTTCTTCTTATAGCAGGTCTAAGAGCCAGAAAGAAAGACCAAGGCACCGCCAACGAGATAAGAGTGGCGAGGTAGTTTTTGGAGCTGGGACAGAACCAAAACCCATGGATATAAAGCCAGCAGGTTATGACAATCCGAAGTTTGAAAATTACAATATCAGGAGCAGGTACGGACCTGATAGCTCATACCGCTTTTGATCAAACTGTGACCTAGTGATTGCTGCCCTTCAAATTTCAGCTAGTTTTTGCCCTATCTTGAATGTGCATCCTGTATTTCATTTTGAACTAGTCTGTAACCGAAGATGTGTTTTAAAGAGAAAAATACAGATGGCTTAGCGGAGACTCAACAATGGTGTAACAAGCACTATCTTACATATGACTCTCTAGTTTAGGGACCATAACACGGCTGTCATTTTGTTAGGAAGTTAATGAAAAACTCGACATGCAGAATGATTTTGCATATTTTCTAATTTCTTCTTTTGTTTTGCATAATATGGTCACTGGTTGGAAACTCATACGCTAATCAGGTTGATATCGTTAAAAATTAATAAATTTGCAAGTATTTCGAAAAATAGTAAATGTATTAGTGAAATTGCCTTCTAGGCATAGGGTGTCATAATCATACATTTATAATAGGTGGGTGGATATTGGTAAAACGGTGATGGATAGATGCATTCAACCCGAAAGGGTGTCGACCTAAAAAAAAATCTGAAAAGGGCGTCTTTCAAAGGAGGTCTGATTTGGAAAGAGATCTGGACATAAATTTTTGTTTGTTGCTAAAGTTAGGAAAGGGGAGGGGGCTATTCTCACACCATGAGACCACTGGTCTGCAAGTAAAGGTTTTTTTTTTTTTTTTTTTGGGGTAACAACCAAACCAAAATAAATTATTGTTCACTGAACCAATTACCAGTAGGATGAGTATGTAGGTAAACCTAAAAATTATTTTTACATGATCAGAAAAACAGAAAGAAAAAGGTTTCAAGGATTGATTTGGCTCTAGAAAGGTAAAGGTCTATTTAGAATGACAAAAGGCCACTGTTGAAGGATTTAAAGATGAAAACGAAAAGTCTTGAACTACAAAAAGTCCCCACAGCCCGCTGGTTTGGTTTCTAAACATTCCTGTCAACCTCACAAGTCACCTTGAGATAGATGTAGATAGATAGGTAGATAGATTAGAAGCATCGAGAGTTAGTCAAGCAGCAAATAGAAGAGGGAGAGTAGATAGTGGCATAGTGCAATGTTGATTTAAATATTGAATTATCGTACAAAATACATTAAAAAAATATTTCGTCTAAATAGACGGTGATGTCTCTCTCTTAAAAATGAAAATAAAATGTTGAATTCATTGGGTCGATAGTAACTACCAATTGAATTTTATTTATTTATTTTTATACAGAGCATCTCTAAAGGGAAGATGCAAAAAAGTAAGCAAATCTCATTTGCCTTGTTATATTAGCATTTTCATGCTTCAAGAGAATAGGTAAATGGGTAGGCAAAATATACATACTCTCTTCAACAAGGTAATAATGCATACTTCAAAATGAAGAGGTATATTGAGCTTTACTTGCTTTTTATAATAAAATATAATAGTAAATGTAAAAGATAAAAATAAATAATATAATAATGGTTTGTAGAGTTGCATTGCCTAGTCCCTTGGAGTGACTAACTTTTTTCATGAGGCAAATAGGTAGGCAACATGCCACCTAAATTATTATAGTGTAATTTTGTCTGATTCATTTGCATGCTCCCTTGGAGATGCTCAAATAAAAATTCTAATTTTAATAAGTGTTTTGGAGAGTTGCCATACATGGCCACTCCAAAGAAGGAAAAATAACACCCTTTACAACTCCACAATTACCAAACAAGAGGGAACCACTCACCACTCACCACTGCTCTCTTACTAAACTCTTAGTGCAAGTTTGACATTGTTTATTTGAGGTGATAAGTGATTTTTAAAAAATTTGGGAAGCCCAACCCGTTTGGTAAACTATTAGAAAATCATTTATTATTAAAAATTGCTGTGAGAGAAAGTCATAAGGGAAAGCAACTAATGAAGTGCTTTCATTTTCTAATTATGCAGGAATCAATTTTGAAGAAACGTCGAGTTTAATGATTATGCGACAATCATTTTCTGATTATGCGGGAATTTAGGACCAACAACACTTTTAACAAAAAGTTTACTAACGCCAAACTACTTTCTCTCACAGCAATTCTGACAGCGATTATTTTCATAGCACAACAATGTCAAACTGTCCCTTAGTCCCTTTCTTTTTAGACATTGAAAAATATATATAAAAAAAAAATATTTTTTTTTTGCCAAAATTAGAAAGAAAAGGAGAAACCACACACACAAATATTATAGGAAAAAAATTTAGTTGCAATGAGAATAACACCATTTTACTATTATCGATCAATAATGCAATGTCACATAAAAGTGTTATCACTCGTGTTATAATGTTATTGGCATGAGACATCAAAATAATGATATTCGCGTTTCATGAAAGTATTTCTCTGAATCATCACTGCACCAAAAACTGAGACCAATCCAACTAACACTCTATTTGTAGAAAAATATTAAAATATTTTAAAAAGTAAAATAAAGAAAAAGTAGAAGATGTTTCCTGTCATTCGTATATAATTGAGCAATGATTAATTAAATCATAAATACATAAAAAAAAATCTAAAAAAATCTAATAAAGCCTCCGATTTTTACTATTACAACTCTCGATCTGTCACCGGAAAAACCGCAGGCTTTCTCGCCGGAAGTCAGGTCGGGTCGGGTCTCTCCACTTTTGACTTTGCGTCTTCACGAAGCTGAAGCTCGAAGCTGCTTGCTTGCTCCTTCTTGTGCTTCTTTCGGAGCTCTCAATTTCTCTCGTTTCCGTTTTTCTCACTCTCTGTAGAATGGGTTGTGCTGGATCGTCACAGACCAAAGGAGACGGTGAGGTCACTTTATCATTCTCTGCCTCAGTTTTTTCGTTTTTCTTTTAGGTTTGATGCTTTGGCTTCCGTTTGGCTGCTTGGAAAACGCAGGAAACGAAGTTAAAATCTTTGAAGTGATTGTAAAATAATGATATGATTTACAGAGAAAGGTTGAGCTTAGCTGAGCTGAGCTGAGTCAAACTGTTGAATTCTTTGTTTTCCCTGAAATTTGTTCATGCAATTGGGGTTTATGAATTATTGTTATTTTAACTTCAACAATCAGTTTCTAATATGGTTTGCAAGATTCATATGCTTTGTTGTTTGACAACCAATGCTCAAAAGGATGAAGCAGTGGAATTCTTTTGAGAAAAAGAACAGGGAACCTTCTTGCATTTTGATAGATAAGAGTTAGAAAGAGGATTAAGCACTGGCATTCCATTTAGCTGAAGAATCAAACATCTGAAATTTGAGGTTATAGAGATCGATTTAGGCCTTTAAATGTGCTTTCAACCATCAAGCTGTGCATTGAAAAGCCAGACTTAGAATTTATGCCGAAGATGGTATTGGGCATTCTTTGATTGAGACAATTTTGTTACTGTTATTATCTTTCTGATCTTAACATCAATGTGTGCGTGTTGGCATTAGTTTCCAGCCTGTATGTTGGACGTTTATGTGATCATAAAGAAAAGCATTAGGTGGTTTTATTAGTTTAGCCCCAAATTCAGAAAGTCTTGTATATATCTTACTCTTCTCTCTTACCCTTGTGTTCATGCCCATGTCTGCATGTTCCTGAATGTATCTGTGTGATCTGCGCTTTCTTTATTGATCACAAGCTGAAAGTTGTGCAATGATATGCGTTAGATAAAATTTTAGTTTATTATGCCATCTGTTACATTGTGAAGTACTACTGGAAAGAGAATTTAGGTCTTATTGAACTTATGAATGTCATAGTTGGAAGGCATACATAATCCAGAAAAAATCATGAGTTTTCCTTTTCTAGACTAGTTTATTGAACTACTTCAGGTTATTATTGGATGGGGTTTTGTGGTTATATTGCTTAAGTATTTCTTTTTAGTTCACAGAAGAAAATAAGGGAAAGGAAAGAAGTAGGTTCATCTGTTGGGGGCTTCAGTTGATGGAATAGAGTTGTCACTGTTTTGTTGGTCTTTCTATTAATAAATCCTTGATTATATTTTGATCATTTTCAATGTGCTGAAAAAGTGGTTGATCGTTGGAGTTTAAAGGCACTTGTAATTTCAGAGGCAATAATTAGAACTTGTGTATTAAACAGGGGCTTTGAAAAAGGTTCGGAAGCCAAAACCTTGGAAGCATCCTCAGCCATTAACAAAGTCTCAGCTCTTGCAGATGCGTGAAGAGTTTTGGGACACTGCTCCTCACTATGGAGGCAGGAAAGGTAATATTTCCTCTGAATGTATATATAATGACAATTAATAATTACAGAAAATCTTTGGGGTTCTTTTTGTTTTCTTTGGATTGAATTTTGGGGTCTACCTAAGGTTAAGCTTACCTGGTATGAAATTACTTAGTCATAGTGTTTTTTATTTTTACATTTTTTAAGTTCCTAGTAAGATAATATTTTTCTATAACACAAACAGATCTTTCACGTTTGTGAAAATCATAAGAAAACCAAGGGGTGGCAACTAAACAAAGGAACAACAGAATGTGTTCATATATGGAAAATCGGGGAAGATATCTGGAAATCTTTGCAATTTATAATTATATCTTTCATCATGATCCGCCATATTTAATTAATCAGGACAGCCATTTTCTTAAACCTATCAGTAATGATTAGTGAGCTTGATTGTATACACGCACAGTAAGAAGGGTAATAGAAGCTCTTATCATGTGAACATTGACTTGAGAAAACAGGACGAAAACTATGCTTTATTGCTTTTGTAGTTACCTTTAGATATTCAACAGTTGGTTTGAGACGGGTTTCCTTTCAGTTGTTTGAATTCAATCCACAAAATAAATTGTAGAACTCTTAGTTTTTATTCTAATTGTCTGTTGATGTATCAATTCAATCATTATATACACTCGTTTGAGATTGAATGACCATTAAGGTGCATAAATGTTCTAGAGAACTTGAGTATGAGATTTTAAACGATAAATTTTTTGTTAGTTTATGATCATCCTGAATAATTCATGAGTTCTGTATAGAAATGAATAGTAAAGATACCCGAATCTTGGTATTGACCCTGAGCATTCTTAATAGTATAGGGGAATCTGATTTTCATATACTGTTGTGTGCTCTGGGGCAGCGCTCCAAGCATGTTTGTATTATTATCTGTATAATTAAGCATGCTTTAGTCTTGTGCTGGCTGTGTTTCCCTTTCAGTTTGAAAGAGGGGTGGGTGGAGTTTATCCATTGGCGGAGCCAATTAAGGCCCACAAGGGTCACTTGACCCTTCTCAACATTTGGAAAATATTATATTTATCTATGTTATCCAAATTGTTTTATAGCTATACTTACTATTGACCCTTCTCACAAATGTAAATTGTCTACAATGAACATGAATGTGATCTATATTTGTATTCATGTCTTCATATGTCATTTATACGTGTGTGTCACGGATTTTATTTGATTTTCTCATTCTATCTAAAATCAACTTTTGATACACTTTCATTATTTTTAGGTTGCTAGAATTTGGGTTATACTTACTAAGATATTAAATTTGTGATATTGAAATTTAGTCATTATAATGAATTCTTATATATATTTTCCTATAAAAACTAAGTTAATTGTAATTATAAAGCTATTTAAAGTTGACCCTCCTTGATAGAATTCTTGGCTCCGCCACTGAGTTTATCCCCTTAAAGTGTTGTTCCTATGACAGTTTGGAGTTTCTCTCACCATTCTAAAGATTAAACTTCTAGTTCAGTTTGGAGATCCTATGATGGCTCTATCTGTTTTATTCAGAACTAGTATTTACCTAAGAAATGTCTTAATTGGATAGAAGGTGTTTGTTTTTGGGGGTAATTTTAGCGTAAGGTATACTGAGTAACCCAGGAACTTTTCTATACAAGGTCTTGTAACTTAAATGATGGTTTGTTAGTGGATAAGGTCAAGACGAGTGAGGATAAATTGTTAAATGAATGCAAACCAGGGTAGGAATAAGGAAGAACCAAGATTGGAGATGATCACATCGTGTGAATGCAATGGTAGCTAATGGCTGCATCAATTTGGATTGTGAATTGGACAAACTACAACATCATAGGAAGGTTAAAAGAGTGTTGGTTGTCATGGGAAGGACATGATGGCTTATTATTAAATAAAATACAACCTATATGGGGTACTATGGTTGAAAAGGATTATGCTTCATCTTATCCAGATGAAAAAAGGATTAGCGTCTTGTCCAAATATCTAAGGGTGGGGTTTGTATTTAGTTGAATAAGTTCTTCACTAGTGGGCACCTCTGACCTCAAATATCACATTCTGATATTACCAATGTAATATCAGAATGTTGCAAATATTGCCAATGATCACATGCCACCCAGCGAAGGTTCACACAAGTCTTCTAAAAAAAAAATTCCCTATATTTTGATGTGTTTGTTTTTGTAATAGGAAGTGGTGTTGTAGGCTCACGCTTCTGATAGAAAAATAAAGAAGGATCTTTTCAAAAGAAAAGTGATTATCGCGATCAAGTTCTTATTTGACTTTGCATTGCTATTGTGAATTGGACAAACTACAACATCATAGGAAGGTTAAAAGAGTGTTGGTTGTCATGGGAAGGACATGATGGCTTATTATTAAATAAAATACAACCTATATGGGGTACTATGGTTGAAAAGGATTATGCTTCATCTTATCCAGATGAAAAAAGGATTAGCGTCTTGTCCAAATATCTAAGGGTGGGATTTGTATTTAGTTGAATAAGTTCTTCACTAGTGGGCACCTCTGACCTCAAATATCACATTCTGATATTACCAATGTAATATCAGAATGTTGCAAATATTACCAATGATCACATGCCACCCAGCGAAGGTTCACACAAGTCTTCTAAAAAAAAAATTCCCTATATTTTGATGTGTTTGTTTTTGTAATAGGAAGTGGTGTTGTAGGCTCACGCTTCTGATAGAAAAATAAAGAAGGATCTTTTCAAAAGAAAAGTGATTATCGTGATCAAGTTCTTATTTGACTTTGCATTGCTACAGCGTTCCCCCCCCCCCCCCCCTCTCTTTTTGAAGTCACATTCTTCACACATGTTATATCTGAACCATAAATTTCACTTATACTGGACTTTAGAGATTTGGGATGCACTTCGAGCTGCTGCTGAAGCAGATCTAAGCCTTGCACAAGCGATTGTGGACAGTGCTGGGGTCATTGTTCAAAGTGCTGATTTGACGATTTGCTATGATGAAAGAGGTACTTATCCAATTCGCATTTGTCTTCACAACTTTTTGCTGCCTCCAAAACACTCCTATCTATGCAGGTTTTATTTTTTATTTTTAAAAATTATCAAAACTGTATATTTTCAAGGTTGTTAGGATTCAGTGGTGCTGAAGGACTAAAATTATCAGTACTTTGTGCTGTGTATGGGCTCGTATTCTTATGTCTCCGGGCGGGCGAGTGTGTGTGGGTATCTTATATTTTTCTACCTTATTGGTGTTTGACTTAGGGTACTCAAGCGGTAGAAGTATCAGTATCCAGTATGAGTATGCCTTGTACTGCTTTATGTTGTGTGTGTAGGTGTTGGGGTGTGCGCTTGTGGACAAACTTGTTACATCTTTATATAATGGCCAAATTTACCTTCACAAGTTGTTCTCTTTATTTTCAAATCCTCTTGGCTTGCCCCCTTACATGACTTCTCGCAGGTGCAAAATATGAACTACCCAAGTATGTTTTGAGTGAGCCAACCAACTTGATTCGAGAGAGTTGACTGAAGGAGAAGATATGACAAACTTTGTTCACAAGATTGAATGTAAATCATGTATATTTTTCTCTCATTCTCTTCCATATCTTTAATAGAGTTGGTCACTTTTTATGCTTTTCCATTTGCATTCACTTGGATTCTTCCTAGTTTGCTGTAATCTTCAGTTGGACAGGAATGCTTGGACTTATTTTATCTCACTTTTTCCTTCTCCCTCGCCCTCTCTTCCCCCTCCCCCCGAAAGAAAACCCCTAGGTTGTACCAAATCTTTGGAGCCAACAAGATGCAGATAAACATATTTTGTGATATTCAAAATTTCATTTTCTATAAGTAGTTTAGACTCCATGGACTCTTGTTGGAGCTCTACGCTGTCATAAGCCAAAGGTTATTAGGCTTTAGCTCCATGCTTTGTATTCGAAGTTTGCTTTCGTTTACTGCTTCAAATTGTGTCATTATGAGTTCCTTTTACATGAATTTAATTCGATGAATAGTGTGAGTGAACCCCATGAGGAGAGATCATTGCTACTTTTATAAGTACCCAATAATGACCAAAATATAATTAAGCCCAAAAAACAGATAATCATGATGTTACTTGAGTGCACCCTTCTATTTTCACTTCTGTAACTTTGTTGTTGATGCTTCATTATTAACTTTGCTCAAAATCTTTTTTTATAAACAATTATAACAACATTGCCCAAATTGTTACAAATAACAAAGCCTGTAGACCAATGAACCTGCAAAATACTCAGCCATGTTCAGTCCAATTCTGCATATTTGGCTAAGTCATCATTACTTTTATCCCCAAAACTAGCCGTTATTAGAGCTATTGGGACAAGAAAAGTTTGTCCTTTGGAAATTGGCATCATGTAAAGAAATTTTGAAACCGAAAACATTGAAAAGCCAAGGCTAACTTAAAAAGGTGGCAAAAAATAAAAAAAAACTTTAAAAGGTGGCACCCTAGTAAGCTGGACGACACACCTTTCTAACTTCAAGAGAAATTCTTGAATTAGAGGGTGAATCTTATCACTCGTCGGTTCACACACACAAAATAAGAGGGAGCACAATTGTCCCACTCAATGCAAAGATCCCCTTTTTTTGTGTGCGGCCAGATGAGTGACGTGATTGTGTCAAAGAATCAAGCTCTGCTTGTAGTTAAGGTACATGAGTGACGTGATTGTGTCAAAGAATCTCTGCTTGTAGTTAAGGTTCGCCGAAAATCCCAATTTTGTTTTTTGGTTATAAAGAAACAAGGCAAATACTATTTGTTCTAGCTTCTGTTGGGGTCTAGCTGCCCAAAGAAAAAAACAACCTTCAGTTGGAGTCGAAACAGTTTATTCAATGTGATGAAGCTAAACGCTTCACTGCAACAAATCTTTCAAACGGTGGTCATGTTCTTAATAAATAAAATTTTCATTTATGTAGATGGTAAACTTGAATGGCCGGTGAACCACAATGTAGAATATGCCATCCCTACCTGCATTCATGATCCAAGGTAGAATATGAACACAGGCACATTTAAATTTGAAGTAATCAGACTATCCAAATGGCCCCATGTCAGCACTCTGCTAGTACAAAAATAAACCATGATGGTTTCATGCTGAAAATCAAGAGTATAAATCCGAAAGAAGAGAACATACACATTCGAGCCCTCGATTAGCAGCAGAGAAGACAAGCAAACACTCTTCTCTCTGTCATTTTTGAAAATATAACAAGATGTAAGAACCATTATAATCAAACACTGCTGCAGGGATACTTGGGGTTTGAAAAAGGGCTTAGGCCTTCTTGAAGAATGAAAGAATATTGCCTTGCTTAGGGTCCTTGTTTCCACCCTTTTTGCTTCCTGCTTTGCCATTTGTTGGAGCAGTGTTTACCACTGACTTCTTGGCTGCAGGAGGTCTGGATTAACAAATCCAACATTAGAGTTCAGGCACTAGGCACAAGCTAAAACTTCAGCAAAAAAAAGTCAACGAAATGAAATGTTTTGGCACAAACGAAGTATAATCCAAGCTAGGAAGTAGAAGAAACCACATGAATGCCTCAATTACTAGTACAAGTATACAAGGCCAACTGTGATGATCAGAATTCAAAAAAATTGAGATATACGGCATCGGATCTACATGTTTTTCTAACATCTCACTATTTGATGCGGTATCTCCAGAAAATGATTATTCAATATTCTAGCTGTTTAAGCCTGCACTACCTGGTTGCAACATCAGAGATGCAATTAACCGTCCCTAACACAAGCCAATGACATTTGCCACATTGTTTCAACCCACAAATTTACAGGGAGTAGGAATCGGCACAGTTGAATACGATGTGAACTTTTTTGGTATGTTTGTAATCCCACTGATCAAGAATTCACATGACGTGAAAAAGAATTGAGCTTGAAAACCAGAGAAGATGTTTTTTCTTTACAAGCATCCTAGACAAGTAACATGGATAAACTTGCAAGTTAAGCAGACTGGTCCTTATAAATAACACAAGTAACATGGATAAAACAGAAATAATAATACCAATAATAATAGTAATAATAGTAATAGTAATTATAACGAATTAAACTAACCTGTTGACAGCACTGGCAACTGTTTTATCAGCTTTCTTAGTTATACTAGTGTCGGCTTTCTTTGCTTCTGTCTCCTCACCCTCCCAGATTACCTCAGTCACTGTATAAATCAGATTAAAAGTAAATTAGTAATAGATAAAAATAGACATAAATGTCTTGTTCAAAGTGATACAGGAGAAGATTACCTCACACAGTGAGAAAATATTTATGATTGATTTCAACTATATATTAAACAGTTACCATAAGTTGCAAAAGAAAAACTTAATTACATAGGAAAATTACTTACAAACAGTTACTATGAAGTCCATCGTAATTTACTATATTTGGTTAAATAAGAGCAAAGGTTAAATTTTACAGCAGAAACAGCCATGCTAATTTGCCAAGTAACATACTGCAAATGGGACTCTTTGAAAACTGAGGCATCTAAACCACAGCGTACCTTCTCTTCCACGTTCATCAATCACTGTCTTCAAAACTTTTCTTCTTTTAGGTGAACTTGAAGCAGCGTTGTTCGGTTTATCCATTTTGTTAAGATCTTTTTCGGGAATACAGCTATGTGTCTTCTCTTTCAGGATAATCCCAGCATTTATCCGTTTGCTGATGCCTGAAACTGACGAATCTTCTTGGAAAGATTGGTTAGATTTTCGATCAACTGAAACCTCTTCCTTAACCATGGGTTTATCTTCTACCTTGGGCTTATCTTCTACCTTGGGTTTATCTTCTACCTGCTCGTCAAAGTTCAAACTGGTTCCCTCTGGAACCAAAACTTTGCTACTTTCTTTCAGATCTTGGCATGATTGCGCTTTTGGATTATCTGGTGATGCTAAATTAACTGCATCTTCATCTTCGTCATCATCTGAGAAATCAAAGACAACCCTCCTTTTCCTAGTGCCTTCCCCATTGGAAGCTCTCTTGAAATTGACTTCGTGACCATCATCGTCGCTGCTGACACTGGCTACTGCTTCTTGGGCACAAACTTGAGCGTCTGCACTAGCTCCTGACATGGGAGGAAGGACACAAAGATACATTTCAGCCAGCAATACATTTTTTTAGCAAAACAAAACCACCCCTATTGCATCTAAAATGTTTCTCAGAGAATTTTAAATTCCCAACTTATCCATCATGGCAAGAGGTAAAAAGATAAAGCAAAATGAAACCAACCAGTATCATTCAGAATAGAATTATTATTTTCTGATAGAGTATTTGACTTTGGCTTGACAGATGCACGACCCCACAAATTTGCCAATGAACCTCCAGAAGCAGAAGAGCTTTTATCATTTTGGACTTTCTTTTTGTTAGCAGGCACAGGAGGAACTTTATCTTTGACTGCTGGTGGTTTGTTGGCCTGATCAAAAGCTCCCGTTCCATTGCTTTCACTTTTGACATCTTTTACCACATTGGGAGCCTGTAAACCAACTTTTGGGCTAGATTGTTGTCCTTTATTCTGGACATGTTTTGGAAATGCAATATTTTGATGAGCTAAACTGCTTTCAGATGGCCCTACGACTGCTTTGGTTTTAAGTTGTGGAGCTTCAATGCTCAATGGCGCTCCCTCCACATTACGCTTAACAAAGGAATTGGAAATCCCACAAAACCTGAAGAAGAGGAGCATCGAAAATCAAGGAAGCCAAATATCACATATATAGTTGTATAAATATGTCTTATATCTCTCAAATAGATTAAAGTCCTGTGAAAATAATACATTAAATTCTAGCAAAGAAAACAAAAATATGAACGGAACGGTTCCCTCTCAGCTGAGTACACTACCATGCATGAGTGCTGAAAACATAAACTCTAGTATTTTGCAAAGTATAAAAGCCAAATGTCCTCTCCTAGAATTTTCAGAATTTTAGGAACATCTGATGCAAAACAAAAAATGCAGTTTTGTAATTTCCCATCAGAGAGAAAAAGAACAAAATTTGATTAAGTTCTCTCTGTTACCTTGAGATGAACAATTTCATCTTTTAAAATCCAAGAGAATTTTTTTTTTTGGGTCTGAATCTAAGAGCATACAGTGATAGATCATTTTGAACTACTAATCTGAGCCTTTTCTTTATGATAACTAAAATGCAACATTGTTAATAAGCAGAAAATCAGTCAAATAAATTAAAAACTCAGAGTGACAGATCTTTTTCATTCACTTTTCTTCATCTTTCTGCGCTTTCTAGAAAAGGTTCCAATGAATAAACGGTCAAACTATTAAGTAATCATTACTGAGCAGAAGAATTATAAAAAAAATCTGTTCAGATTCACCAGACTTGGTGCTTTACTGCACTGGAACTTCCTAAATTTTCAGAAAGAAAAAGCATACGTTTTATATACAGATGTACAATGAAAGGAAATATACCTGTTATCCCTCAAGCAATTTTCAACCGATGGAGCCTGCTTGAAGAGCTCCTCTGCTTGTACAAATTCAGCATTCCACAATGCAGCTGGATCCTTTGGGATGCAAGCTTGCACACTATAAACCTCAACTGAACAGTTGCCTTCAAATTCTTCTTTTGCTTCTGCATAAAAGCTGAGAGACATGAGTTCCATAATATTTCCACTTACTTGACGTTTAATAACAAGACAGACCAAGTCTTATTAAAAAGATGATGAGACACAGACGGAACAGTTATATTAGATTCAACAATTACAAATATTTTTTAAAAAGTGAAACCAATGTTGGTATATTGCTCATGAAAGTATGAATAAGTTCAAAAGATATAATAGCATCTATTCCAAACTGCGGAACCATAACTCAAGTACATATGCTGCGTATATAATTCTAAGCGTGTACTAGTTATAAGGTTTGCGGAAAAAGTACAAAACATCCTATTGGAAATCTCTCTCTCTCTCTCTCTCTCTCTCTCTCTCCCCATGTTGCATCGAATAAGACCAGGATGAACGCCAGTGATTTAAAAACATAATATTCTTTCTGCTCCTCTCTGACATAGAGTGAAAAAGATATCAGCACAAGTATATGTACACACTATTCTATAATTAAATGTTACCTGCAAGTTTAGGCCCAGAAACAAGCCTTATATGGTAGCTCGAAGGATTGCTCTTCAACCAGCCAGCCAAAACATACACCACTTCCAACCCATTTCCATGTTTTTCAACAAACTCATGGAGTAACCTATATACACAAACTGTCAATCACATGTAAACCTATAAAAAAAAAAGCAACCCAGAAGCTGTTAAGACAGTTCCTACCTCTTCGCAGCATTGGAAGACACCAAGTAATTCCGACTCAGCCATTTGTAGGAAACCTACCCATCAGCATTGAAAGTAGCTTTCTTTAGACAATATTATGAATTCCTATGAGGTTCCACAAATCTCAACTCAAGTTCTAGTGAGAAATTTTCTTTGTTCATCTTTAACAAACTTCAGGATTATCTATTTTCAACTAAACATGCAAGTCACAGTTCAATCTCCAAATCAAAATGAGAGGGTTTCTAGCTTATTTCATTCTGCAACAACCCATTACCATATCCTTAAAAAAAAAATCTTAAAAAAGTAAACTTTTTTCAGCTTGCTGAGGCAAGTACAAGATTCGTATAGCAGCAGACATCAATATAGGCACTTATAGCAAGATAACAGTAAACTAGTTGAAACAAAGAGAAATTCAGCAAAACCCTTGTCAGAGCTCCATAATAACAGAGTAATTCAGCAGCAAAAAATACTAAATCAAAGAAACTCGAAGTGAAATTCATATTGCAAAAATGATGGGCCGTATCAATATCACAGTGAATTAAGATAATAGTTACAAAATTGTGAAAAACAAGAAGAAAAACGAGAGGTTGAGAAAGGGTGGATTGTTACCACTTGAAGTTGATCGGAGACGAGGGTTTCGATGTCTTGGATGATTCCTAGGGTTTCGATTTGGGTCATTTTTTTAAAAAAGGAAAAACTTGGGTCGTTAATTTTCTCTGCGAATAACAATAAGAGCCCGTGAAACATAGATCTTCAATGGCTTTCCCTCCCAAAGCTCACCTCTTTTCCCGCCATTATCTGAGTGGTTACACTTACAACTTACAAGCTATAACTTATGTTATGTAGGTCACATAGGCACGTGCTTATTTGGGAAGCCATAATCAGGGTTTGCTCTCCTTTTTTCTATTTTTTCTTCTTCCTTCCCTACTCTGCTTCGATTGATGCAATCATGCAAAGTTCCTTTTCTTTTTTCCTCTTCATTTTTAGGTCATGAAAATTCCAATTTACTTATACTTAAAAAAAAAAAAAAGATCGATGGTGTTTGTCAAGAAATATCCCATGTTATTTTACCATTTTTGTTAAGCCAGAACTTGTAAGCTTCAAAGGTAAAACATTTACCTTCACATTTATGGGCAAGAATTTAGCTCTTGCCTCATCTCCATTGAATAGAATAAAAATGAACAGGTCTTCCAATAATATGACGCTAAACAGATGCTTATTTTCTTCATTCCAAATATTATATGTTTACAAAGCTGAAATAGAATGGGGAAGATAGCACAAGAAAAGGTGCCAATTCTAAATGAAAGCTGTGCAAGAGCCTTGCAGACAACGCCGGACAAAAGCACAGACAGATTTAGACTCATGAGAGCGCCACTGTCTTATAAATACAATATGTTTACATTTCAAACATTCAAACAATCTTCCATGTACATGTTTGATTTACAGATGAGCAAGTGACGGTTGAGTAAAGATGTAAACTTCGTCGAATCCCGTCCTACAGTAAGAAAGCATGTCACAATTAAGCTAATAAGTTCATGCACAAATCCAAAATAATAATGTAGTCTCAAAGGCACTTCAGGCTTACCCAGCCTTCCCACAGAAAGTTGGACTGTAATTGTAGATGAGATTGTCAAGGACTTTACGAACAGGTGGCCTGTTTAATGACTTCCTTGCCTCACTGCACCACAAATTCAATTTGGAGTCAGTTTAGGCTTCGCTATCATTCTTGTTGAATAAACTTTGTGGGGTAAGTTTTAGAGGTATATTCTAAAAGGGAGCTGATTTTCCCACTCCCCTTTTGTCCACTTACACTCCCTTTGTTAAAAATTGTGTGTTCCCACTCCTTTTTTGTCCTCGTACACTCACCTTTTTGTTATAGTAAAAACTATTAATATAGAAAAAGGGAGTGTAAGTGGACAAAAGGGGAGTGGGAAAATCATCACCCTATTCTAAAATATGACACCTTTGAAAGTTGTTAGACATAATACCAACATGTTGAATAAAGGAATAATGCGATTCTCTGAGCCTAACTTTGCAATATCTTCGCCCTCCCAAAGTTCAATTCAAAAACCATAGTGGTTCACTTGGAGCTAAAAGAAACAGATACAGAAGGATAAAGCATCAGCGCTAACCTGACCAAAAAGTTTGCGACGTGCTGGGTTACTTGAATGGCATCTTCTGAGTGCGGAATCATTGGTGAGCCCCATTCAAAAACATTTTTCTGCATCGCATTTGGTTAGTCTTCCCAATTAGAAACAGATCCATTGAAATTGGCAAAAGGCACAATACACCCAGTCCTAGATGACTTTTTTTCTATGCAAACTCTAGTCTTTTTGCTTTTCAATTTTTCTTAATTTACCATTCTTCACTTAATCTGTATAATGTGGCTAAATATTCCTGTGCAATACAACTTCTTTTACAAGTTTATGGAAATAATTATCACAAAAATTTCTTAGACCACAAATGTCTTAAGTGGAAATAGTTATTGTGGTCTTTGTATTAAATCTTTCATATAAAGATGGATAATAAAGCAAAACCATTTGTTCATGATTCCACAATAACAGCTTATCCTTCACAAGGTTGTGAGTTATACAGTTATACTCTTATAGCAGAGATCCTTGATGACACCTATTCACATAAGAGCCTCAAGATGTTTCCATTTTCAAGCATTGTTTTACTGTGCTGTTTGCTTGTATTGCTAAATTTGAAATTAATAGTAACATTTTTAGACAAGACTGAACAATATTACAGTAATACCTCGGGATGCCATTGAAAGGCAGTCACAGGATAGCTGTATGCATGCACTGTGGAGACATAGACCTGGTATTAGTGTTACTGCCACAATTAGAATCTTCAGGGGAAGAAAATAGAGATTGAAACTTGATACGAGAGAAATGTGTCATGAATTGATGAAACACATAATGAAGTGAGATAGTTACATTCAGTACCTTATTATCTTTATCAGTACTAGTCGTCAAGATCTTAAAGAAACTTGACAGATTGGGATTCTCCTGCAGCCTCTCTGGTGAGATACCATACTGTTGCATTGGATCGTTAAAAAAAACTCAGGTTCAATTAGAAAACCTATTCTTCTCTTTGTACGCAAAGGATTATAACCACATAAATTAAAGCATAACTGACTAAACCCAAAATTTCTTAGTTTAAGAAGCATAATATTAGACATTCTCAAAATGGAGCCTTTTGTAGCATCAATTTTGTCAGATGATTGGCCAAACCTCAGAATCACAATGAAACAATCTAGACTTTCTCAAACGAAGCTAATGATGTATGTCTTGAAGTGGTTTGCCTTTGGAAAAAGAAATGAACAATGGTAAGATTTAACCAAATTTTTTTTTTTTTGAATTGATTGTTCAGGATCAGGCCATGCCTGATTACAATTTACAAGCATGAAGGATAAATTTGATAACTATGTTTAATACTTGAATGAAAGAGCCTTTAGATTAGAACTTACAGCATGGTTTTGCATTACAATACAATCTGTACTCAACTTTTTAAGCAAGTCTGGAGGAAATCTGCAAAAGAATGTGCTTTCGTTAGTGGCTGCAGAAATTAAATCACCCTTTGATAAGCAGTAACATGACATGACACAAACTTCCCTACCAAAATAAATCTTATAAGTAACAACTACAGATACAGAAGGCAAACTTATACAACTCAGAGAATATCAACCATCCACCCCTTTAGTACAGATGTCCAAAATATCAAACAGTGATGATAAATATAAATACATTTCTATCATATTTATTAAATTTCATAAATGTGCCATTTCAGTGAACAATTTTCTTAAAAAAATTATTACATACATCTCTGGCAATAAAACAGAAATGTAGGACTCTCTTCAAAAGAAATTTTTTTTACACAAGAGAACTAAAGTCCTCATCAATTACATACAAATTGAATTGGAAAACCATATTACATGTTATATATACCTTTGAAACACAGTTCCTTCAATAATCGTGTTCTCAGTAAACTGTAAAGTTGACGCCATATTTTCTGCACTGAAAGACTCAAGAATTTCCTTGTTCTAGAAGAAAGAAAGAAAGTTGCATCAATCATAAAATCGAGACAACTATATTAGCAGGAATTGTTGAAACATCTATAAGGATAAGAGATTGAAGAGTTAAAAAACTACTACCTCTAACTGACAGGAAAGGTGATTCAAATTGAAAGGGCGACTATGACAAGTAATCAACTAAGAAAAGAGAATGAATTATCATTCCATAATTCAATGTTCAAGGCAAAGTTGTAAATTCATCTCCAGTGCTAATTAACAGAGTGTTTATATAATAGTCTCCAGTTGTATGCCAACCTTAAAAACCAAGAAAGGCCATTAAAAAAAGCGGGAATAGCTTACATGCAATACAATAGTTAGAATATCTGATTGGGCATGTGCCCAAATAACATGGCGTCTCAGTTTACTTCCTTTAAAAATTGAATCATTTAAACCACCTTTGGGAAGAACAAAATTGACTATATTGATTGTTGAAAGTGGCTACTTAGACATTCAAGTATTGAAAAAGGGAGAAAAAAATATGCACTTTGAATGACAAGGGACTGAATGCTGTTGGAAAAGCAGTGAATTAGGAGGGGGTAGTTTACCTTGCTGATGATCATTGACAGAAGTTCAAAACCTAAGCAGGTGGCATATAAAGGAAAATGGTCCCCTTCATCATTCTTCTCTATAATTTTCTGCACAAAAGCGGGAACAGAATAGCTCATAAACATGGAAGTATTCTTCAGAAAGCAATGAAACTATCCTGAGGAAAAGTCAATTTACTGGATATCTCTATGATGCAAAACAGCCTTGAAACCTTTGATGTTAGCCAACAATGACAACTATGCCATGGTTGCAATACACAGTCCTGGACTTTGACCTCTAAAATCCCATTTAACTTTTAGGGTTACCACTCTCTCTAACCTGTACCTCTCAAATTTCTTTTGTCCAGTGTTGGCTAGAGTACATGGAGAATGATACTTGATGCTGATGATCTTGGACAGTTACACGATACTAAGCTCAGTATCATGTCAATGCCTTATAAGCATCATGACACTTATCCCTATAACAATCTAGATCAATCCATTTAGCGAATGGTATCTTAACCATTCACCCCATGATATTGCATGAAAGGGTAGCAAAGTAGTATTGCATAATGCTGGGCCCAGATGAGCAACTACGAGCGCATCAAGGAGTACAGTCTTCTGTTTGTTGAACAGAACACTAGCCCCAGAAAATATAAAAGTTGGACTTAATTGGACTTAATTGGGCCGCCTGGAAAGCCAGGACTATATGCGCATGAAAACTTACTTAGCAAAAGTCACCATGTATATCATGGACTAAAATGATTATATTGCAAAGATTGTATCAATACCTGAAATATTCTCTCCACAATGTCATAGTACAAACCACTTTTAGCCCAGCCTCCAGTGAAAAGCACGCCATTGACCAGATTGAGCTTCTGCAATGCAACTGTATATAGTAAGCAACATAACAAAATCACTGGGAATGGGCAGATTGCCTTAGTGATGAAATAAGAAACTCAGCCTCACATTACTAAAGCAAATGATAGCTAGTAATGCATATCTATTTATTGAAAGTCAAAACAAAGCGTATATAAAATATTCACAGCCTTTGGGAAAAAGAAAAAAAATCCCAATATCAGGAAGACCATCTTTAACTTTTGATGACAATGCCAACATAAAAGCACAGCCTTTACTTTGTATTTTTTTCTCCAGCTTATGAAGAAAAAAAGCCAATTTTTAGCACTTGCTTTGGCTTTTGAAAAGTTATGATCTTTTGCAAGATAAGAGTAAAATTAACTCAACACATAACGTAACGTACATCTCTTGTTCCGTTCATTCTCACAAATTCTAACCTAAAGAACACAGAAGCAACTTCTCCAAACAGCTCAAATTCTTGTCAAGAAAAAATAAAATAAAGTTTCCAAATTTAAAATTTTGGGTGATCACCTGGAACAGAACATCAGGAGGCTCGTTGTAGATGAGAGGAATAACACGAGCCCCAGCAGATTCAACAAACTTGACATAAGAAGCAGCGATATACGACGCCGTCGAGGCGTTGCTGAGCCGACCAGAGGCGCCGTCGCCGGGATGACTAGGATGCCGATCACCGGCCGGTAATTGAGCTTGGGGTCTAGAGCCGTACACCTGGTGGAGGACGAGTCGGAGGGGCCGACTCCGAGTTGACTCGGCAAGAGAATCGGGGACTGGGCCTTGGCCAAGCTGAGCTCCTTGGACAAGGAAATCAGGAAAGGAATCCAGAGGAAGTTCCACATCTCTGACGGTGTCGTTTTGGGTGATCGGGCGGCGTTCGGGTTGTCGGAGGAGGAGGTTGGGTCGTCGGAGTTGGGTGTTGGGGTAGAAGTGGGATTAGTTGGGAAATGAGAGGGCATATTGGGAAAGAGGAAATGGGGAGGTTGGGGTTGACATGGAGGAGGAAGGGGAGTTAAGTTGAAGAAGTGTTTGTTGAATTGAAACGTGCGTTTTGAACTCTTATGGAGGAGGAGGAGCAGCGAGGGAGCTCAGCTCAGTGCTTTATAGTACGGCAAATTGGAAAAGACAGAAGAGGAGGAAGAAAGAGGGGTGGGTTGTGAAAGTGAAGTTACGTGAAAAGGAACCCAACAGAAAAATGTGGAGGCAAATGGTCAGTGGTCACATTATGAATTGTGTTTCACAGGGGGGTAATTATTTCTGACCGCACGATCACGATAAGAACTTTCCATCGAACGAGAGATATAAATAAGTCTCTCTCCATAATCCCACGTATGTACATTAGATTATGCTTTTTTGAAGACCTTCCATATTGATAAATAAAATAGTTGACAAAATTGACGTGAGATTTATCTATACAAGTGGTTGTCGTCTTGAAATTTGATTACCATTGAGTTAATGCGATTAACATTAAAAAGTTTTATCAACTCATTGTACTTTTACGAAGTTCCGAGTAAGGGGCTTCTAGAGGGGTTCAATCCTTTAGTCCAATAAAAACTCTGTACTTGATCGAATGACTACTAACGACCCCCTCAATGCAAAACTCGAACAAGTTAAGTGGGCCAAAGTCGCTAAAAAAAATAGTGAAAACGCAATGCTATATGCCCAAAGATTATTTTTCACCTTAGCCCATGAGCCCAAGGAGACACCAACGTGCCCATTTGCTTCTTCAAGGCTTGTTTGACGCTGGAGAGACAGAGAAATGGGATAAATCCGACCTGGAGGTGGTATGTGCACGACTAAAGGCTTCTTCCTGATCATTAAAAAGAGAAGAAAAATACTTCTTCTAAAGTTTGAAAGAATGTTGCGATCGGTCGGACCAAAAGAAAAGAATGTTACGATGGGACACACATAACGCACACAAGGGAGCAACTTACCTTAGCACTGCTCATTAGGACATGGATGGACCTCAACAAATTATGTCATAGGCCCGGTTTGTCCACTCCAACCTGGCCCTTTTTGGGTAGATGGGATAACATGGATTTGAAGAAAAGGATTGGACCCATACCTTTTTTTCAGTGCTGTTTTCGGTTCGGTTACCGCACCGATCATGTTGAACCGGTTACCGTTCGACGGTTCGGTTACCGCACCGATCATGTTGAACCGGTTACCGTTCGACAGCCATCGGAATGGACGGTTTGGCTACCGCAACCGGTTCCGCAGGCTGCGGTTTACCGCACTGCGGTTGAACCACAATGCCGGCCGATTCGGTTTGGGTGTGGGCTTACCGTGAAGCCCAATTCGTTTTCAATTTCAAGCCCGTTTTGCAAATTTTGATACAGTTTTAGGTCATTCCCTGTTTTGCAAATTTTGCTTCATTTTCAGGCCATATTTTGTTTCAACTTTCAAGCCTTTGTTTCACCTTTCAAGCATTTGTTTATTATACTAGTTTTTAGGCCACCTAATTTTTGTCATTCACAACTTTTGATTTTCGAGCATCATATTCATATCATATCATCAAAATACTTGAGTAAAACTTAGAAGTTACAACTCTCAAATACTTGAGTAAAATTGAAGTACAATGAAAACTTTAATAAGTTACAACCCAAATAGAAAATGAAGTGCAATGAAAACGTATTTAAAATTAAATTACAACTCAAATATGAAATGATTAATGAAGTGCAATGAGAATATTTAAAATTAATTACAACCCAAATATGAAATGTGCAATGAAAATTTAAATTGTTACAATACAACAAATTTTGAGCTAGATGTGGAATCAAATCGAGGAGGTAGTGTTGTAGAAGTTTGAGTACCGGCCACATCTAGTAAAAAAAACAAGTAAAACAAGTAAATTATGTTTATAAAAAAACATGAATGTTAAAAAAATAAGATAGAAACATAATTTATTTAAAACAAAACTGTGCTATAACAACTTATTAATGATGTGATTTGATCATGTTACTCATTAATAGTTGGATCAAATTCAGTCAAAGCTGATCAAATTACATCATTGATCTTACTAAGTTTTGAAGTTTACAATTTTTTAAGATCATTTAAACTCATAATTGAAGTAAATCTACAAAAACAAAAACAAAAAATACAGCCGCTTAATTAAATTGGAACGAAATTATTTAGATTATAATACCAATTATGATTTGAAGAAAACGTCAACACCCAGTGGACTGTCACACTCGTGTGTATATATAAATACACCGAAATTAATGGATTCTATGTTTAAAATAAGGGAGATGACATCAGTGCTTATCATGGATGTGGAAACGTTCGTGGCGTTCGGTTTTTCTAACTAAATTATAATGTTTGACCAGAAAAATAAAATAAAACTAAATTAGAATAGGAAATAATTCCCATAACTAAAAACAAATCCCAAACTCCAGCAGCTATCTTTTGTCTATTAGGGATCTTGAATTTAGGGTTTAACTCATACACAAACTCCTTAAACCCTCCACCCTCAACATGCCTAAAAGGGATCTCATCCCTAATGACATACCTCACACATTTGGCTTCACACCTTTGTTGATTAAAGGTGTGGGGAACCAATTGTGCTTGACCGCCCATAGTGACATTTGTCAAGATCGATTGAGTTCTATCTCCACTCTCAAAAAGAGGAGAGAGCTTGCATCTCTTCTCTAGGTGATTTCTTATACCGGTTGTCCCATTTTTCCTAGAATCACCCGGCATCTCTAATTTGCAATAGTTGCAAACTGCAAGTACCTTATCGATCCCATGATCATCTTTCTTGTGGACTTTCTTGCAGTGTTGCCATACCACAGATTTTGGGGGTTTTCTCTTCCCTCCCACAGTACCTGAGTCTACTTGTGATTGGGTTTCAGTTTCAGTTTCTGTTTGGGATTGGGATTGGGGTTCTGTTTGGGGTTGAATGGAAGGTGCACTTCCTGAGGCATTAGTGTTGGATTGGCTAGACTCCATCTTATCCTATAAACAAAAGACACCATAACGAAAAACAATCACACACAACCTAACCAACCAGCTGACTACACACAAAAAACACGATAACAACCTAACCAACCAGCAGCTACAAAAACATAAAAACACACCAATATATTTATACAAAACCTAACCAACCAGCAGCTACAACAACATGTTCTCAAACCAATATAGCTTCAAATCAAAACAAAAACAGATTCATTCAATTTCAAATAAAAAACCAGCAGCTCAAACAAACACCAGCAGCTTCAAATCAAAGCAACAAGAGATTCATTCAATTTCAAATAAAAAACCAGCAGCTAAAACAAACACCAGCATCTTCAAATCAAAAGAAAAACAGATTCATTCAATTTCAAATCAAAAACCAGCAGCTCAAACAAACACCAGCAGATTAATTCAATTGTGATTTTGATTTATACCTGAATTTAAGCTTTGCCCACAATTAGCAGCTCACACCAACACAAATAGCAGCAGCTCACGGGTCACACAAGCTAGCTATCTGTCCACAATTAACAGAAACAACTAATTATCAAATCAAGATGATAATTAACTTAAGACTGAAAAAATACGAACCCCAAAAAAAAATAAAACCCTAAACAGATTACGTAACCCTCTAAAAACTCTAACATAAACCCTAAATCCCTAAATCCCCAATTCATATCCTACACAAACCCTAAATAAAATATAAAACCCTAATAAATTTCATCCATTACAAACTAACAAATTAACATAAAGAGAGAAAGAGAGAGGCGATAAGAAAGAAGAGAGAAAAAAGAAGAGAAAAAGAGAGAGAGACAGAGACAGAGACAGAGAGAGAGGCAATCCATTTTTTTTTTCTTACCAGATAATCGGGTCGGAGGAGAGGAGGAACACGAGAACAAGAGGAGGCGCTAGGCGAAGATATCGCAGGACCGGAACAGGGGAGAGAAGAGAATGATGGGAGAAGAGAGGGTTTAGGGTTCGAATGGGCTAAATTGAGCTGAAAATGAGAAACAGATCGAAGGGTTTGGCAAAGGAGAAGAAATCGGGTGATTTCGTGTAGCCGGTTGTAGTGTAATCCCATACAACTCTCCCATTACAACCAATAACATGCTGACACGTGTAATTAAAATAATAATTAATAAATAATATATATATGTCGGTTCGGTCGGTAACCGCCGGTTTGGGGAAAATTGATACCGGTTCGCGCCCGAGACCCTTCGGCTCGGTAATAAAAACCGGACCGGCGTTGACTTTTCGATCAACGCCGTTTACCGCCCGAAAAAAACGGTAAAACCGCCGGTTTGTGGTTTTTTTGGTCAACCCAAACATGCCTGCTTTTTTTAATCTATGTGTTTTGCTCGAAATTTTTAATTTGGTCTATGTATTTTAATTTAATAACCATTTTCGTCATTTTACTCTAATTTTATTGTAATTAATGAGATTTGAACTCATAACACCGTGTCAGTATGTCATGTAGTGTTATTTTCGCTCATAATTTTTTTTTTTTTAGTACAAGAGATAGTTTAAATTAGAAGTGAGTAAGATTTATCACACACACAAATGATGCCATACAAGTTCAAATCTAAAACCTTTTATCTGCGAGTCAAGACGTTATATATGACATGTTATATCAGAGTCAAAGTTTGCAATGCACTTTAAAGTGAGTCTTACATCTACGGCTCATCCTCAACTATAAAATAGAAACCATGTGAACAACTCCATTAGTTCCCCAAGTCCCAAGGTTCAAACCTAAAGTCCATGGAAAAGCCAGAAAGGAATATATACCAACTTTTAATTGATCACAAATGTCCACAACACTATGATACTCGTTTCAGCATTAAAATTACCAAAAAGGAAGAAGTCATATTTTTTAAGATTTCCCGGGGTGTGTTTTCCTAGCTGTCTAAGTTTGACCTGCAAAAAGAAAGTGTCACCCGCCACACGTATGCACACTGAGCTTATAAATTGAACCATGGTGCCCTATTTTAGAACTCACAAGCTACTGGGTATCAGGCTTAATTTGATTTACTTAGCAAATTAAGCTGTAAAACATACATATATTTCTTCATTAATTTGCTCACCATGGCTCTGGTTAACAGCTTCATCATGCCAAAGACCGTGCTCCAAATGCCCATTAATTCCAAGCCCTGCAGCCTGCACAATAAGATTGTGATTATGTGAGTGATATATGAATATATATCTCCCTCTAGACTCTCTCTCTCTCTCTCTCTCTTCTTCCAAGCTAGGTTTGATTTCTAACAAATATGAATCTTTGATTATCAGACGATGCGCGGCGGCGAGAAGGAAAATCACTACAGGGCCTCCTTCGCAAACTAACCAGGTACTTAGCGTCACTAGCCGGAGTTTGGGAGCTGAGCAGGTGAGCCTCAGGAGCAGCAGCTTGACTGGAGAAGATGGAAAAACAAAGGAAGGAAATGCCATTGTTGATGAGGTTAACAATACAACCAAGACTGCTGATGATGCCACTGATTAATAATATATGCATGGGTTGTTAATAGGTTAATTAATCTGCAGGGAAGGTTCGTAGTTATAATATTATGGTGGCTAAGCATGCCTTTGTGGCTGAGTGTGTGTGACTTGTTAGCACATTATGTACTTGATCATATATATAAGTTCTTCTTAATAATAATATGTTATGTTTTAGCTTTCCATGATGAATCTATATGTGCAAACGATTTGGTTTTCATGTAAGCAAAATGTGGGCCAAATTAATTAGCCAAAGGAGCCACTCTAGTTTAAAGATTCGTAATTTTAAAGTTGTTTTTGTCAATTTCTAAACGTTAAAAACTAAAATATAACTGATACCAGATCAGAGAAGTTACAAAACGAGCAAACGTGTTAGGCGAGTTGGTCAATCCTCGCCTCTACACCCAATTCACTAATGATTACAGCAACATCATAACGTGAATGTCATAATCAGTTAATTTTTTTAATGATAAAAAAGTAGTACTGAAGCAATGTTTGATAGTAGTTCAATCGATCATACAGGTCAGATGGGGACAGGTCTCCACCATTAGCAAATTAAAACAAAGAAAATGTGTTTATTATTACCCAACGTGAATCATGTGAATGAACCACCTACAACCTTTCCTATATATTTGTTTACTATCCTATTTGTCTCATTTTCTTTTTTGCCTCTGGCTTGAGTACAGAGTAATTCATGAACATAAATCACCACACCACATAATAAGTAATGGTCAACTTATTTATGAACTACACCAATATATATACACTCACACACTTAATGAAATTTTTTATGTTAAGTAATTTTCTGGTGTGATTTTATACGCGATCAGTCAATTCATATTATAACACATATCTTACATGTAACATTACATGACGATGTTCCAATCACAAGCAAAATCAAGCCCAACTTGCTCATACCAAATACTATTTGTTGAAATTTTGCCTATAAAAATTAGCCTCTCATGAATACTTTTGAGAAAATAATTGATGCACTAGCTCTTTTGTTCTTTATTATCTAGGTAAAATATATATGTATCATATACCATGCATTGCATTCTATAGTGATAAATTTCCAAAAGTCAAAAAAAACCTACAAAAGGGAGTTCATCATTGCAGGGGCAATGATGAAGTTAAGATAATCCTGAAATAATTAATAAGGAAGCCCCCTAATTGTTGTTAATTAATTAACAGAGGTGGCCCATGAACCCTAGAAAATTAAGCACTATGAGTCAAGGATTAAATCAACGGTCAAAGTCATTCTTTGTTTGTGGTAGCAGTGAGATGACATTGATTCCATCCAAGTTTGACTGCCATGGAGCAAGTGGCAGACATAGTCAATATTTGAATTAGTGTATAAACCAACCAAAAGGAGTTGGGCAGTAACCTCACATCGGTTGAGCTAAGCGTCTAATTAGTGTAATTATATATACTTTTGTATTGAAGTTGCTACCAGAAACAAAACCGTGAGGGTAAAGAGGAGGCCCAAAACGGACATTATCGTGCTACGACGGAGCGATCCTGGGTGTGACAATTTGGTATTAGAGCCACTCTCCGTTGGTCGATATGGGATCTTACACTCACATTGGTTGAGCTAAGCGTCTAATTAGTGTAATTATATATACTTTTCTATTGAAGTATCTTCCAAAATACACATGATATGATGAATTATAGTCATAAAGAAATCTCATAATCTTATGTAGGAGAATATACGTGTACACCCAACACAATCATAGAGAAAGAACATACAGGACAGGACCTTATCTTTCTGTGTCCAATAGGGAAAAAAAGGGAAAGGAAAGGAAAGCAGAACGAAGGGTCCAGTTCAAGTTCCATTATTGCACACCACTACACTAGAAGCCAGGCATATTCACTTTGGCCCTCTCTATATATCCGAGACTTTCTCTCACTTAGAATATCCACATGCTATTAGTAAGCTGATCACTCTAAATTACTGAGAAGATACAGCAGAGATAGGGAGTTAATTTCTTCAAACATCGATCGATTTGCGGATCATGGCTCTAAGTATGCCTGGCTTAATCGTCATGCCAAAGATGAACATGGTCCAATCAATTCCCAGTTGCAAGTCCTACCAACATCAAGCCATGATTTTGTACGTGATCATCTTTAATTTGTTTTCTAATTTGTGCGTTTACCTTTATATATATATATATATATATATATATATATATATATATCTGAAAGATTAAATATAAATCATTTGAGTGTGTTGCTAATTATGATTGTATTGGTTTATATATGCGCAGGCTGCAGCCTCACCACGACCGTATGCATGCCAGGAATATTAGTCACTCCATAATGTACGGTGGTTTCCTTAATTTGCATGCATACATGAGGACAGGTCTCCACCATTAGCAAATTAAAACAAATAAAATGTGTTTAGTATTACCCAACGTGAATCATGTGAATGAACCACCTACAACCTTTCCTATATATTTGTTTACTATCCTATTTGTCTCATTTTCTTTTTTGCCTCTGGCTTGAGTACAGAGTAATTCACGAACATTGATCACCGCATAATAAGTAATGGTCAACTTATTTATGAACTACACCAATATATATATACACACACTCTACGAAATTTCTTATGTTAAGTAATTTTCTGGTGTGATTTTATACACGATTAGTCCATCCATATTATAACACATCTTACATGTAACATTACATGACGATGTTCCAATCACAAACAAAATCAAGCCCAACTTGCTCATACCAAATACCATTTGTTGAAATTTTGCCTATAAAAATTAGTCTCTCATGAATACTTTGAGAAAATAATTGATGCACTAGCTCTTTTGTTCTTTATTATCTAAAAGTTGTTGCTTCTGCAAAAGAAGGTAAAATATATATGTATCATATACCATGCATTGCATAATTGCATTCTATAGTGATAAATTTCCAAAAGTAAAAAAAAACCAACAAAAGGGAGTTCATCATTGCAGGGGCAATGGTGAAGTTAAGATAATCCTGAAATAGTTAATAAGGAAGTCCCTTTAAATATCGATAATATCCCCGATATTATCCCGATAATATCTAATTTTTGGGGGTCCGATATTTTAACAACTAACCATAGTGTTATCGTCAATATATCGATATTATCCCGATAATATCGTGAAGATATTTTCAACATTTTTATGAATGATTTGGGCAATATATCGAGATATTATCGATAATATCCCGATACAAATCCCAAAAATATTTATATACATGGTATTTGTGAAAACCATTTTACTCATTCAACACCTTAACCACCATATCACTTATGTTTTTGTGAAAATACTAAAATATTTATATATATACATGGTTTTGTTTTGAATTCTTTTTGCAAGAAACAAATTTTCACATAAGATGAGTAGTAACTATGGTTATACTCGTAACCAACCATTTCCCTACCCTTCATATCCCATTCATGTTGGGATGGAATCAAGCGACTCATGGAAAGAATCCGAGACTCAATCTTCAAATGATTTTGCTTATGGACAACGTCAACCAATCTCGGATCCATATGGGTGGCATGTTAACAATTACATGCAAAACTATTTTGGGGATTTATCATTTGATGACTACTCTTCAAAATATACTTACTCTACACATAGAGATGATGAAGATAGTGAAAATTTTGAACCTTATGTGGTACTAAGTCACTCATGTATCTTACCATGCAATGTATAAAGTGTAAAATATTGTAGTAATTCATTATATATAAATGATTATGGTGTTTAATCTTCTTTCATTAATTACTACATATTTTCTACACTTACGGTGTTTGCCAGCTTGCTATATAATCAACTTAAATCAGTTAAATCCATCATGCAATGCATTTCCTTCCAATTTTTTGTGATAAACTAATAGATAATTGACTAAATAAACATCCTGCAAAGTTTCAATAAAAATTTCCAAGTTTTTCTTACAATTTTCGTGGTTTTTATTCAATTTTTTCCAATACCGATAATATCCCGATATTTCCTGCGATATTTCCGTGTTTTTTGACTTCCAATATTTCCGATACCTCCGATATTTAAGACCTTGATTGTTGTTAATTAATTAACAGAGGTGGCCCATGAACCCTATAAAATTAAGCACTATGAGTCAAGGATTAAATCAACGGTCAAAGTCTTTGTTTGTTTGTTTGTTTGTGCTAGCAATGAGATGACATTGATTCAATCCAACTTTGACTGCCATGGAGCAAGTGGCTAGACATAGTCAATATTTGAATTAGTGTATAAACCAACCAAAGGAGTTGGGCAGTAACCTCACATCGGTTGAGCTAAGTGTCTAATTAGTGTAATTATATATACTTTTCTATTGAAGTATCTTCCAAAATACACAATATATGACGAATTATAATCATAGAGAATTCTCATAATCTTATATAGGAGAATATACTTGTACACCCAACACAATCATAGAGAAAGAACATGCAGGACAGGACCTTATCTTTCTGTGTCCAATAGGGAAAAAAAGGGAAAGGAAAGGAAAGCAGAACGAAGGGTCCAGTTCAAGTTCCATTATTTCACCACTACACTAGAAGCCAGGCATATTCACTTTGGCCCTCTCTATAAATCCGAGACTTTCTCTCACTTAGAATATCCACATGCAATTAGTAAGCTGATCACTCTAAATTACTGAGAAGATCAGCAGAGATAGGGAGTTAATTTCTTCAAACATCAGTCGATCCGCGGATCATGGCTCTAAGTATGCCTGGCTTAATCGTCATGCCAAAGATGAACATGGTCCAATCAATTCCCAGTTGCAAGTCCTACCAACATCAAGCCATGATTATGTAAGTGATCATCTTTAATTTGTTTTCTAATTTGTGCGTTTACCTTTATATATATATCTCTGAAAGATTAAATATAAATCATTTGAGTGTGTTGCTAATTATTATGATTGTATTGGTTTATATATGTGCAGGCTGCAGCCTCACCACGACCGTATGCATGCCAGGAATATTAGTCACTCCATAATGTACGGTGGTTTCCTTAATTTGCATGCATATATGAGTTATTTAGTTTTATTTTTCCTGGTTACCATCGCGCTAATAAATTACTCCACTTAGACCCTTTTATCTATAAAATAAATATTATGATGATGATTTGTGGAAATATGTGTTATATTAGAGAGAAATAAACATCTTAATTTGTTGGTTAATTATTGTACTTGACTGATCACTGATCTTGGATTGTATATTGTTGGTCCACAAGATGTGGAGCTGAAAGGCCAGGGATCAGCACAGGGAGTGGTGGACAAATTAATGGGACGAAGAGGTCGAGGGAGCAGAGTGTTTCTGATCTCACCAGCTCAAAGACTGATCAGAAAGATGGCGAGAAAAGCAAAGAAGATGTCACTGCTGCTCCAAAAAAGACTGGTTCTACCGATTGAAAACATATTATCTACAATTTCTGATCATCCGTCTTCTAATAAAGAACCGACGGTGCTATGCAAAGAAGAACTGGGATATATATAACATTCTAAAATAGCTAGCTTTTTAATAAAGAGAGTAGCTTGTGAGTAGATGCATAAGTCTTCTTTCGATCCGGTCTCAACGCGAAGCTCAAAGATGTCTGAGAAGGATATGGCAATGAATGGTAGAAAGCATATTGTATGCATAACTGTATGTTTAATGGTTGCTAGCTAGCTGCGACCATGATGAATATATATAGTGTTCTTTCTTACCTGTTCGTATAATTTGTTACTTGTAATTTGAGAGTTAAGTGTTTTAATTAGCTTTGCAAGCATGTCCTATAAATAATAATCATATGATTAGTGAAGTGTTTTAGCCGAGTACAATGAATTAAGTTAAGTGGGCCCACCTTCCTCTCTCTCAATGATATATAATTTTTCGATAGAGGAATTTTTGAAATAAATTTATTTGAAGAACACGTTGTAGGATTGAAATGAAAAAAGTCGGAATTTTCATCCTTACAAGGGCCTCACAGAATATAAAAACTTTTTTGTACTTGACTGAATATCGTCCACGCACAAAGATGCGATCCAGATCTAATTATATTTTAACAGTCAAGTCAATGTTGTGGGGCTTTTGAAAAGCTCGGGAAAGACTATTCAAAACAAACCACACAAAAGTCACACACATAGGTGATCATGAATTCACACATATACAACGATAATATGCAACCTTGGAATGCAAGTATGTCGTAATCATAAATAAAAATAAATAGGATTACCACTGAATTTTTCTGTTAACCAGTTCCCCAGTCCATGCATGGTTTAAAAAACTTTGGTCGTTAATGGGAAAACAACGAGGACCGTAGGATATGCCAACTTATAATTATGTTGACTTGGATCGGTCTGTATTACAGTAGTTTACATTGAATATGAAAGTTCTGAAAAGTTTTCCACTAATCCGGACAAAAAACCAAAAAGCAAAAATTATTGGATTAAAGAGGGTCATCCACACGTTGACTTGGTCTTAATATTATTAGTCTTACTATCAATTATGAAAAGTTACATGCCAATTTCTACATATTTAACTTTAAAGAATGAAAATGAAAAATTAGTAGTTTAATTAGTAAATAACGGAACGGAAAAGGTACGAATAAAATAGCGTATGTGTTTCGTGTTTTATTCGGCAAAATTTTGAAGAGATACAACTAAAAAGTTCGGCCACTATATAATATTTTATTTAATAATATGTGAAAAATATGTGTATAATTGTGACTTTTGTCTGTATTAATCAAAATTTTATTTTATTTTTGGACGAAGTATTAATCAAAATTTTATAATAAAAAATACGTGTATTAAATGTGAAAAATACATACATATGTGTTTAATATGTGTATTGTATGTTTAATTTTTTAAAAACGTGTATTTTACCGAGTCTTTAAAACGTGTACCAAAAATAAAAGTATTATTGGAAAATGCGTATATATATAATATTGAATATTAAACGAAAAAATGCTAAAACAATCTTTTACATATATGTAATTTACTTTGTTGCTGTTGACTTCTCCAAAGGATTATTGGAAACCAAATTTGAGAAGTCTGACCTACTCCTCAAGTGACTTTTTGCTGTTGACATATATATAATAATAATAATAATAGCTTTCTAGAATTATCATATAAATAATATGAATGACATATATAGCATAAATATAATAATAGGTTCTCGATGCATGTAGCTATCAAGCTAGCTAGACACAAAATATGTACTGTACACACACATACATGTATTATATATAAGCATGTAATCTAACACAAGTAGGAAAGTTTCAAAGTCGTTCTTGGTGTAGGACCTCTGTTGACGGGAAAACAAAAGAAGAAATTAATGGATTAGGATATATTTAAGCTCTTTAATTACCGTATCTTTAAACGTGAATATGGGATATTCTCAACATAATTGTGAAGAAATAACATAATTGTTAACGACGAATGTCATTTGATAAATTAAGTCATGAGACTCGAAGATTATTGTAGGTGTAATTGGCAAGACAATATATAAAGGAGGCTCAAAAGATTAGTTGTGTTACGTATAGCAGTATGGACTTGTGGCTTGACTGAATCGTACGTCCATGCAAGAGAGAGACGGTTTAACGATCAGATCAAATAAAATTAATCTCCTTAACAATCAAGTCACTATTTGTGGGATTCAAAAAGCTTGGGAAAGACTAATCAAAGTCACACGCACATGTCAGGGACCAGGAATTCACATTTGAATTTATAAACCAAGTCATGATGAGACTCGAAGATTATTATAGTTGTAATTGACAAGACAACATATAAAAGAGGCTGATAAATAGATTAGTTGTGATACTTGTATTAATTTCGAGCAGCGTGGACTTGTGACTTTACTAGTTCTTTAACAACTAAGTCACTATTCCTGGTGCCGGGAATTTATTACGTGTTGTCTTATCAGTGGCCTTGGCTAGTTGCCACCCAAAGATCTGCTACAAATCATTCCAAGTAGCAGCCTATAAATCACCCCCTCGGGCTCAACTGAAGATATAGCAAACTTTGTATATCTCTAATTACTTGCTAAGATGGCTGTTGTTAGAGGCTTCATGTCAAAGGCCATGCTCCAAATGCCCATGTGGAAGACCATACAATGGAAATTTATGACTGTGTAAGTTGATTGGTCTTCCTATACATAGTCATTTTTCCTACGTATTTTCTTTTATCTTTTGGTGGTGAATTTTCCCCTCTTAGTTAGAGTTTGGAAAACCATAATTTTTTTGCACAGTTATTTATAATTAAAGGTCATATGAGTAAGGAGGTTGGCATTTTTCTTACCCCATTTGGACTGGATTGGAGTTGAGTCCAAACCAGTCCTTATGAGTCTCACCCTATGAGACTTACAAGGTACAATATGTTGAATTCTTGTCCAATTTAATAAGTTCAAGGTCTCGATATTTATAAGTTCACTAAACAGTGACCATTACACACTAATCCAGTCCAATTCGAACCACAAAACATGTAATTCTCATTTCTTTAAGTTCCATTTTACATATAATTACTTACACTAATATTCCCTTTCATTTCTTTTTCTTTTGTTTAGAAGATGTGCTTCTGGACCTAAAAGGCCAGATATTACTCACGGCCCCCCTCCACAAACCAATAGAACACCTAAAACGAACGCTGTGACGGATGAGGACAGGCCAGGTATTACCACAGGGCCCCCTCCACAAACCAATCAAGTACCTCAAAGAAGATCGGAAACCAATTCCAGCATAAGTTCTGAGGAACCTCGATATGATTAAGGGTATAGTTCTCTTGCTTGTTGGTTGACTTTTAATCTAAGTCTTGTGTTACAAATTCAATGGTAATCTTATATATCTTTGAGTTTTTAAACTCTCAACCGTATAAGAGCACATTTGGATATGTAATATGTTGACTCAAATTGAAAATCAAGTCATGCAAGACAAGCAGAAATCTCAGAGTAACGGAATCCTCTTGTAATAGCTGTGACTAGCTAAGAATAATAGTCTCTCTCTTTCTTGTTTTATTTTCTTTTTTGCATCCTTTTGTAATTCCCCCAGTTTGTTTTTTTTATGTTTTTTTTTTCATTTTGTTTGCCAATAAACTTTGTTTTTCTTGATTCCGTCAATTTATGATGATTTGAAATAAAGATTGTGTATGTGATTGATTGGATGATTGGAGCAAAAACTTTCCACTATTTAATTTTTTAGACTTTTAAATTTATTTTACATTTGCAAAGTCTTCCTAAAATTTTACTCTAAAAGGGAGAGATGAGACAAACCAACTCAGATTCTGCAAAAATAAAAATTAAAACCCAAATACGAAATAAGGGATTGAATTCTTGAAAAGGATACTTACAAAGCAATCATGCTTCTTCTTGGAGACTATATATATATTATATATATATAGAGAGAGAGAGAGAGAGAGAGAGAGAGAGAGAGAGAGAGAGAGAGAGAGAGAGAGAGAGAGAGAGAGAGAGAGGGGGGGGGGGGTGTGAGAATTTTAGTGTTTGGGTTTGGAAAAAAGATAAAGGAGAGAGGAGGAGGAAAGTAGTTTCGATTACCGTAAACTTTAATCATGAATATGGGACATATTCTTAACATAGTTTTTAAAAAATTACATAATTTTTAACAACTAAGATACTGACATATGTAAGTACGAGGAATGTCAATTGATAAACCAAGTCATGAGACTCCAAGATTATTGTAGTTGTAATTGACAAGACAATATATAAAAGAGGCTCAGCATATTAGTTGTGATACGTATAGCAGTGTGGACTTGTGGCATGACTGAATCTTATGTCCATGCAAGATTGAGACGGTCTAACGATCACATCAAATAATTAGTCTCCTTAACAATCAAGTCACTACTTGTGGGATTTAAAAAGCTTGGGAAAGACTAATCAAAGTCACAAACACATGCCATCGACCAGGAACGGGAATTCACATTACTTTCACCATTTGAATTTAAATTAATCAGTTCCCAACTCCACGGTTTAGAACCTCTCAGAGGTCAATGGGAAATCGATTTATATTCATGTACTCTTGTCAAATTATGAAAATACTGAAAATGCGTATTTGAGGTGGTATTCTAATTACTGATGGGTTGGTTTTTGTATTTGGGATAGCAATGTTTTTACCACAAGATCTCTGATGCCTATAAATCATCCCTTGGGCTCAACTAATAGATGCCACAATTAAAAAGATATAGCAAACTTTGTGTTATTCAGAAAACTTGGTGCTACAAATCATTCTAAGTATATCTCTCTAATTAGTTGCTAATATGGCTTAATGAACAAGCTAATTAATTATGTAATCTTTATATCTTTGAGTTTTTAAACTCTCAACCGTAACATTTGGATTTTGTAATATGCTGACTCAAATTGAAAATCAAGTAATGCCAAGACAAAGCAGAAATCCCAAAGTAACTGAATCCTCTTGTAATAGCTGTGACTAGCTAAGAATAATAGTCTTGTTTTTGCATCCTTTTGTAATTCCCCCAGTATCATTTTTATGTTTTTCTTCTTCTTGCGTTTGCTTTTTTATTTTGTTTGCCAATAAACCTTGTAATTCTTGATCCAAGTTTGATGATTTGGAATAAAGTTTGTATGATTGATTGGATGATATATAGGTGTCACGTTTGATATATAACACAATTAATCAGGGGGCTTTAGGGTTACACTCATTATTATTGTTTTAATTTTTTTATTTTATAAAAAAGGTAAACCACTGTTAAATACATGTGGCAATTTATTTAGTTTAAATTTAATGACTTGGCATGTGCCACATCATTTAGATACAAATTTGGTGCCTGAATTGTTTCTCTCTTCACACGTTACCACTAGGTAACCCTAAGTCGTACACTTTACAATCTCATTTTCCCTTTTTGCTGCATGTATAGAATTTCGTCTTGTACAATATCCTAGTTTCTATTTGATGGGAAGTGGAGGACAAATTAAGGGGACGACGAGGTTGTGGGAGCAGAATGTTTCTGATCTCACCAGCTCAAAGACTGATCAGAAAGATGGCAAGAAAAGCAAAGGAGATGTCACTGCCACTCCAAAAAAGAATGGTTTCTACCAACTGATAAAATGTCGCGGTATATTTGTCAGAGTATGTCATAATCATAAATAAAATAAAAAAAGAAAACCACTGAATTTTTAAAAAACACTTTGGTCGTCAATGGGAAAACAAAGAGGACCGTGGGATATGCCAACTTAATTACGTTGACTTGGATCGGTCTGTAATTTAATTTTCTGCTGTTGACTTCTCCAAAAGATTGCAAACCAAATTTGAGAAGTCAGACCTACTCCTCAAGTGACTTTTTCCTCTTTATTATTTATTATTTATTATTTATTTATTTATTTGCATATATATAAATAATAGCTTTCTAGAAATATCATATAAATAATATGAATGACATATTTATATATATAGCCTAAATATAATAATAAGTTCTCGATGCATGTAGCTTTCTAGCTCGCTAGACAGAGAATATGTACACAAAATATTTCAGTAACTTTCAGGTAAATAAGAAAGGGAGATTCTACGATAAGTATATGTTAAAAATTAGTTACATATTTCTAATCTTAGCTGTTGGATTGCATTTATTAAATGTATTAGTAGTCTCTTAGATACAAATCAACGGACGAGATTAAAAATATATAACTAATCCTTAACTTAAATTCTTATTGGAGAATCTCCCAAATAAAAAAATATCGAAAAGAAATAGTTGTCTAAGCAAAAAGGAATTGGAGAATCTTCCAAGTCACGAGACTCCAAGATTATTGTAGTTGTAATTGGCAAGACAACATATAAAAGAGGCTGATAAGCAGATTAGTTGTGATACTAATATTAATTTCGAGAAGCTGAGAATTATTAAGACGGTCTAACGATCAGTAGGTAGATCAAATAATTAATCTCTTTAACAACTAAGTCACTATTCATGGTCATTTAATTTATTACGTATTGTCTTATTAGTCGACTTGGCTAGTTGCCACCCCAAGATCTGCTACAAATCATTCCAAGTAGCAGCCTATAAATCATCCCCTCGGGCTCAACTGAAGATATAGCAAACTTTGTATGTCTCTAATTAGTTGCTAACATGGCTGTTGTTAGAGACTTCATGTCAAAGGCCATTCTCCAAATGCCCATGTTGAAGACCATACAATGGAAATTTACGACTGTGTAAGTTGATTGGTCTTCCTATACAGTCATTTTTCCCACATCTTTTCTTTTATCTTTTGGTGGTGAATTTTCCCCTCTTATTTAGAGTTTGAAAACCATAAATTTTTTACACAGTTATTTATAATTAAAGGTCATATGAGTAAGGAGGTCGGCATTTCTTACCCCATTTGGACTGGATTGGAGTTGAGTCCAAACCAGTTCTTATATATGAGTCTCACTCTATGGGAAAGTCTCAATATTTATAAGTTCACCGAACAGTGACCATTACACACTAATCCAATCCAATTCGAACCACAAAACATGTAATTCTCATTTCTTTAAGTTCCATTTTACATATAATTACTTACACTAAATTCCTTTTATATTTCTTTTTCTTTTGTTTAGAAGATGTGCTTCTGGACCTATAAGGCGAGATATTACTGAAGGCCCCCCTCCACAAACCAATGGAACGCCTAAAACGGAAGCTGTGACGGATGAGTACAGGCCAGGTATTACCATAGGGCCCCCTCCACAAACCAATCCAGTACCTCAAGCAGAAATCTCAAAGTAACTGAATCCTCTTGTAATAGCTGTGACTAGCTAAGAATAATAGTCTTTCTTTCTTGTTTTATTTTCTTTTTGCATCCTTTTGTAATTCCCCCAGTTCATTTTTATGTTTGTTTTTTCATTTTGTTTGCCAATAAACTTTGTTTTTCTTGATTCCGTCAATTTATGATGATTTGAAATAATGATTGTATGTGATTGATTGGATGATCGGAGCAAAAACTTTCCAATATTTAACTTTTTAGACTTAAAATTTATTTTACATTTGCAAAGTCTTCCTAAAATTTTACTCTAAAAGGAAACAAAAGATTGTGGAATTAAATAGTGAATAGCCAAAATTATCGGGCGCTCTTTTTCTTGTCTGGCTACCTTAACTCTCTTCACACGCTACGCTACCACCACACCAAAACAAACAGGAAACCGCAGCCTGGTAACCCTAAGTCTTCTTCTATTTATTCATCAGGTTATTTACATACAGAGTCTTCTTCTTCTTCAGGATTTCTTATTATTTTCTTATTTTGGTATTTACTGAGCGTTCTTCGTTTACTGAGTGAGGTTGTATTTGAGGCTCTGATTTACTCTCAGGTATCGATTCTCTTTTTGGCTTCAAAATATATTTTGGTTTTTCTGTGAATTTTAATTTTACTACCCGATATCTGCAATTCTGCTGTGAATTAGCATATTTTGGTTTTGCTGTTAGAAGAGCAAGAACCCATCTTTCCAGTTATAAAAACAATGATTCTTATTGATCTGCATGTATGTCTAGGTTACTAATAGAAAAAATCAAGAAAGAATCGACATTGGGTGTGTGTTCAAATAATAAAGATTAAGAAAGAATTTATATCGGCTAAGTTGTATGGCGCACTTAATTTTTTTTGCTATAAAACTAACTTTTATTGGAGTTGGGCTCCTAATTGGAGTAGGCTTTTGATTCCTTCTTGACCAAGGATGCCCAACCATTATAAATACATGGCTTCTTCTTGACTTGTGATTTGACTTGTGATTTTCTTCCATTTTTGCAGTTGCTCAGCCACCATGTCATCTATGATGAGGGAAGTCGACTGTTTGGGTTCACAAGTGCCTTTGTATTTGTGGGGCGGTTCTCAGGTTCATAAGAAGAGGTTCGAGGCCAATTTGCATCCTATCACGACCGAGGCACAATTCCAAAAGTGGCATGCCATTGCTTCTGCCATACCGAATGATGTGCATATGAGGTTGGTGGAGCCTTCAACTGATGATATGGCTCGCGAGGACCCAAACAATCCAGACGTGAGGATTATCACCTTTCGCCCATTTTACTTTTCCTTGGATTTTAAGTTCCCCATGTCAAAGTTCTTCAAGAAGGTGTTTCATGCTATGGGTTGTGCTCCTAGTCAGTGTACTCCAAATGTCTATTGTACTGTAATCTGCTTTGACAATCTGAATCGCTTCTTCAACCTAGTCAGTGTACTCCAAAGAAGGTGTTTCTTTAACGTTGCGGGAGTTTTTCTACTTCTTTGAAGTGAGACGCTGTAAGAAGTACGCTCAACTTAGCGCATACAAAGAGAAGATGTTTGACACCTTTAGTGACGATGATCATGCATGGAGTACCTGACGTGCTGGAGGTAAGCGGAAGATGAGAAGGTGTGGCAGATGATGGTCCACAAGTTCCCATCACCTACTGTCATGGTATGTCACGATCTATTGTTCTGCTTCACTTTTACTTGAATTTTTTGAATGTATGACTGTCTAACTTTCATCTTACGCTGGCAGTTGACGACATCATCAAAAGGATTGATCTCGAACCAGATATGGCTAAGATCCACCAAGCCATGAACATCCCTACGAAGTTTCGTGAGTGGCGTTGGCTGTTGAGCGAGCATCGAAGCAAAGCTGGTGGTCTGCCCCTCCAGGTACATTGAAAGGTGGAAGCGGTATGGCCCCAACTCGGATGATAACCCTGATGAGTTGGATGAGTCATCGACCGAACTTTCTGGAAAGAGGAAGGTTACTCCTAAGCTTTCCAAGGATGAAGTTATGACCTCACAAGCAAGAGATGTATCCCCAATGATGTAGAAACATTATCTTCCTTATGTTATGATTAAGCCTTCTTCGAAGGAGGTCTCGTCTGCTGAGAAGACTCAAGTGAGAGCTGTTCATTCGTCGTCTGCTAGGGTCAAGTACACTGTAGGTGCTGTTAGCAAGAAGGTGCATGACATGCGAGATATTAGGGATGCAATGCTCAAGTCTTCAGTTGAGAAGTTCAAGACCGGTGATCTGCCCTGCAAAGATGTCTGTGCCAAACCTAGTTCTTTTGCTGAAAAGCATAGAGATGTTGACCTTTCTAGTAGAGATTTGAGTCGTTTGCATCAGTCAAATGATGAGGATGGAATTGAAAAGGCTGTTACTTCACTTGGCAAGCGCGCGCCACTTGACGAATTGCAAGAAAAAAGGGTAGAGCAGTTAAGAAGTCCTTAGCTGAAAAGCTCAAGACCGGTGATCTGCCCTGCAAAGATGTCTGCTCAAAACCTAGTTCTTTTGCCAAGAAGCAAAGATATGTTGACCTTTCTAGTAGAAGTTTGAGTCATCTGCATCAGTCAAATGATGAGGATCGAATTGAAAATACTGCTACTTCACTTGGTAAGCGCGCGCCACTTGACGAATTGCAAGAAACCAAGGGTAGAGCAGTTAAGAAGTCCTCAGCTGAGAAGCTCAAGACCGGTGATCTGCCCTGCAAAGATGTCTGCTCAAAATCTAGTTCTTTTGCCAAGAAGCAAAGAGATGTTGACCTTTCTAGTAGAAGTTTGAGTCATCTGCATCAGTCAAATGATGAGGATCGAACTGAAAATATTGCTACTTTACTTGGCAAGCGCGCGCCACTTGACGAATTGCAAGAAACCAAGGGTAGAGCAGTTAAGAAGTCTTCAGCTGAGAAGTTCAAGACCAGTGATCTTCCCTGCAAAGATGTCTATGCCAAACTTGGTTCTTTTGCCGAGAAGCAAAGAGATGTTGAACTTTCTAGTAGAAGTTTGAGTTGTCTGCATCAGTCAAATGATGAAGATCGAACTGAAAAGGCTGCTACTTCGCTTGGCAAGCGCTCGCCACTTGATGAATTGCAAGAAACCAAGGGTAGAGATGATGCATCATTGTTAACTCCCTTAGAGGTGAGGATCGAGGCATTCCAAGCAGCAAAAGAGTTGTTTGCTCGGGCTAAAGGTTGCGATGATCTACCTAAGAGGACCAAATCTTGCCCTACTAAGGATGTGTGCATGTCTGACCTGCTCAAGACTAACTTCCTAGCAAGGTCGTCTGCCTGTGTTGGTCCTGGTTGATCATCTGCAGCAAGCTGGTGATCTTAGTATTTTTCCAAGTCTTCGTCCAGAAGAGCAGAAGAATGAAGCTCTTGCTTTGATTAAAAAAGAAGTGATTTTCACCGCTGATGCGATCCAGAGCTCATCCATTATTGCCCCATTTTCTATTGAGTTTGAAAAGTTGGAGAAGAAGAATGCTGCTTTGTTTGACCAACTCTCAACCGAGCAAACTCGCCAAAATATAAAGAGACATGTATCCCTGCTGAAAAGCTCACTTGCTTTAAAGGATGGCGAGCTCGATTCCTTAGCTGCCGCCCTTAAGGAGCGAAATGAGGCATGCCTTCGTATCCAGCACGAGTTTGCTGACTTGTCTCAAAACTATGATAAGCTGCTGTCAAAGTTCGAAACCTTCCAAGAGAACACTAAAGAGTCGGAGCTATCGAGTAGGTGGCCATAGCTCATGATCAGGCACTCGAACTGGTCGCGGAAGGCCTGGTTGGCATGACTGGAGCTGAGGACAAGGAGTCACATACTGAAGCTTTGCAGTAGATGAAGATTTGTTTATCTTCTTTAGCTTTGTAGCTTTGCTTTATTTTTCTTCTAAGTATTGGTCTTCAGTTGACCATCTTCTTTTTATTGAACTTAGGTCAGTTGGCCACTTCGTTATTGAAGTTTTAATTAACTTTTTAAACAAAATTTGTATTGAGTCTTGTGAACTGCTTGAGTGGCTTATTGGAGTCTTGGTTGGGCAACTTGTGTGAACTGTCTCTTACATGGACATGTTGGCCTCTTAGTTGAACATCTCTCTTAGCATGCTAGAATGTTTACCCACCACTTACGTAAAGGGTGCCGTTGAACATCTCCCTTAAAATGCTAGAATGTTTATCCACCGCTTACGTAAAGAGTGTCGTTGAACATCTCCCTTAGGATGCTAGAATGTTTACCCATCGCGTACATAAATGGTGCTTTCCTTTACTGAGAGTTAATTTTTCCCGAACATTTCTTTGAATGAAAAATTGAAATTGCATTGATGTTTGTATGATTACATCACTTTATTGAATGGAAACAACTGGATGAACAACTTGAAAAACATCAAAGGTAATTTTTCTTCAAACCGAAGTGGAGCGGGCTCAGTCACTTGCTAGGGACTAAGTTAATAAGCGAAAGTTTTATGGGTAGTACCTCCGGAGATGATAAGCATCCCACTATCTTGGAACTTCTTTCCCTTCCAAAGTATCAAGTGTATAGCTTCCTCTGCCCATAGATTAGTTGATCACGCAAGGACCTTCCCAACTGGGTTTCATCTTCTTTGATCCTTCCATATGGGTGGTAATGAAGGTCTTTCTAAGTACAAGGTTGCCAGGCTAAAACTGTCTAACCTTGGTTTTCATGTTGTAGTAGGACATGAATTATTGCTGATAAGCTGCAACATGAACAATGACCTTTTCTTGTTTTTCCTTGAGTAGGTCGAGGTTGATCTTCATCTTCTTGGAATTTTGGTTAATATTGCCCACCTCGGATGTTCATTCAGGGAATAGTGATATGTGGAGAAATGATTCCTTCTGGACCTGAAAGCTAAGGAAAATGGGGTTTCGCCAATTGATCTTTTTTTGGGGGTACAATAAGCCCATAGAACTTCGGGCAGCTCAGACTACCCATTTTCTCTTGACGCCTTCTAGTCTTTTCTTTAGGCAGTCTAGCACAATTTTGTTGGACGCCTCTGCTTGTCCATTGCCTTGTGGATATCTCATAGTAGATAAATGCTGCTTGATACCACAGGGAGGAAAGCCCTCCCACCTACACAAACCATAGTTTTTAGACGCAAAGGCAGCAACTAAATGCGCCACTTTATTAATTATTCTAGGAACAAAGGACAAAAGCACAATCTGGATTTGCCGCATCAGGAAAGCGAATGTCATGCACTATACTTTCAACTTGGGAGTCAGAACAACCGCCCCTTTTCAACATATCAATCATGAGCTTAGAGTCATACTATAGCACCACCCATTGCCATCCATGATCCACTCCCGCACACGGACTAGCCCGTAACGCCTCAGCCTCAACGGCTAATGCTGAGCCCCTAAACCTTTTCTATTGGTGCCAAAAATATGTGTTCCCACACGTAGTCCTATCAAGATTTGTTTAACTTCATGGTTTTCCTCTTTACCTAGTGACAGGCCTTTTAGATTTGAGGCTATGTGGCTGAAACATGCTGAATTTAAGGATGTCATCATACCTCAGTGGAATCAAGGGATTGGTAATGCCTTGGATAAATCTTGTGCTTTGATGGCCTTTTTAAAACAGTGGAATATTTCAGTTTTGGGCTTCTCATACAAAAGAAGACTCGGTTGTTGTCTAGGCTTGCCTGGGATTCAGAGGGTTCTTTGCCAGGAGCCTAATTGTGTCACATCCCGGATCGGCTCTGCCGTAGCACGATATTGTCCGTTTTGGGCCCCCCCCTCTGGCCCTCACGGTTTTGTTTTTGGGAGCTCACGACCAAATTCCCAGTGGGTCACCCATCTTGGGATTGCTCTAGCCCCCAACTCGCTTAACTTCGGAGTTCCTAAGAATCCGAAGCCAGCGTGAGCTCCCAAAAGGTCTCGTGCTAGATGGATGCGGGTGTGCACATATAAGGCACATCACCCCTCTCCGTTGGTCGATGTGAGATCTTACAATCTACCCCCCTTAAGGGCCCGACGTCCTTGTCGGCACACTCGCACCACACGGCAGAGTGGCTCTAATATCAAATTGTCACATCCCTTGATTCGGCTCTCCGTAGCACGATATTGTCGGTTTGGGCCCCCCCCCTGGCCCTCACAGTTTTGTTTTTGGGAGCTCACGACCAACTTCCTAGTGGGTCACCCATCCTGGGATTGCTCTAGCCCCCAACTCGCTTAACTTCGGAGTTCCTAAGAATTCGAAGCCAGTGAGCTCCCAAAAGGCCTCGTGCTAGATGGATGCGGGTGTGCACATATAAGGCACATCACCCCCTCTCCGTTGGTTGATGTGAGATCTTACAAATTGTTTTCTTAGCAATTTGGAAGTGGTGCAATGACAAAGAGAGAGAAAGAGACGGGGGGAGAGAAAGGAAGAGAGAGAGAGAGAGAGAGGGAGAGAGAAAGAGGGGGTTGGGTTTTTGTGTGCAGAGAGAGGGAGAGGGTGAAATAGACGGGGAGAGAGAAAGAAAGGGTTGGGTTTGCATGTTTTTTTTTTTTTTTGTTAGTTTTTGTTATATTTGTTATTTTATATCTTTTGTTAAAAATTCCTTCATTTAAAAAAATAAGAATTTTTTATTAATTTTTCAGTCTATATGCATGCCACATCCGCTTAAACCTAGAACCCAGTTTTGCGACATCAACTGTTAATAGAATTTTTAACTATTTTTCTAATGGAGAGTGTATTTTGAAAGGTTCTATGAAGTTTGTGTACTGGTCAAAAATATCAATAAACATTGGGTATGAATTTGTGAACCCCATAGTTTGTGGAGTTTACTGTAATTAATCCTAAAGGTTTTATTAAAAATTTCAGAAGTTTAGCCCTGAATTCCAAGATGTAATCGAAGGCATATGTTTTCATCAATCACAAACGTACGTACGTAGCCATGAATCTCTTCAATTTTGCTGTCAATTAACATAGTTGTGACTAGCTAAAAAGAAGGGTACTTTTATTTGTTGTTGTCGTTTATTTTTGCATCGTTTTGTAATTACACCAGTTCATTTATATATTTGTCTGTTTCTAGCATTTGTGTGTTTTTTTTTTTCCATTTTGTTTGCCAATAAACTTTCTGTTTCTTGATTCCGTCAATTTATGATGATTTGAAATAAAGATTGTATGTGATTGATTGGATGATCGGTGTCAAGGTGAGAAGCAAAAACTTTCCACTATTTAACTTTTTAGAGTTTTAAAATTTATTTTACATTCGCAAAATCTTCCTAAAATTTTACTCTAAAAGGAAACAAAAGATTGTGGAATTAATAAGTAGTGAAAAGCCAAATTATCGAGCGCTCTTTTTCTTGTCTGGCTACCCTAACTCTCTTCACACTTTACGCTACCACCAAAACTAACAGGAAACCGCAGCCTGGCTACCCATCTTTCGAGTTATAAAAAGTTTAAAAACAATGATTCTTATTGATCTGCATGATCAAGAAAGAATCGATATTAGGTGCGTGTTAAAATAATAAATATTAAGAAAGAATTTATATGGGCTAAGTTGTATGGCGCACTTAATTTTTATTGAAAGAACCTTCTTTTTTAATCTCACATTTTACAATCTCATCTCTATGTGAAGCCTGAACCCTAATAAATCCAAAGCTCTGCAGGCAGGCATTCCTCTCTTTCCAACAGACGCAGCCATGGACCTTGTCTCATCCTTGGAGTGCCAGAAATCGGATGCCCAGTCGGTGGGGATGGATAAGGACCGTGGTCAAAAGGACCTTTTCTGGCCAGATATCCCCTGCATAAGCGATTTATCAATCCGTGGCAATTCGATTGTCATCAATAAGAAAGGTGGAGGAAAGGTCCCTTGCCCGCCAGAGATGGTCCCCCTTGATCGCGATACGTCTCCACTTTTGAAACCAAAGGCTGCCCAGTCAGTCGGTATGCTTTTTCTTTTTCGTTTAATTTAATTGTTTGTGACGAAGATGATTTGCAATTTAATTACTTGAAACATTCTCTTTTTATATTTAAAATATTTAATTTGGAGCATGTATAGAATTTCGTCTTGTACAATATCCTTGTTCTATTTGATATGGAAATACTTTTGGAGAAAAATTAGTTTTAAAATTAGTTTTGAGTTTGTTGCGCAATTGGGTGTAATTTTCAACAAAATTTTTGTGTTGCACGTTTTTATTTTTGGGACGTAATTGAAGAAGATGGTGTGGCATGCCTTTGCTAATTGATCAAATTAAGCTATAACTGAATTCGGATTGTTGGTAGACGAATGGTTAATACTTGAAGATGGTGAGCTTTTTATGTTTGAATGAGAGAATAGAACCAAAGGCCGCTGTGCTCACACTTATTCTCCTCTCTTATGCCTTAGTGCTCCTGTTATGGCATTGATATTCCTTTTCAGGGGTTTGAGAGGAAGATTATCTGGAATTTGCTTGGTCTCTCTAAATTTTGGAAAAAAGGAAGTGTTTTTATTTTAGTTTTGTTGGTGCAATTAGACGATATATATTATGTCAAAAATTTGAATCCAGTCAAGTTAATTTGGTGTGTGCATATTAGATAACCGATATTTGATATTATAGTTATTTGTTTATGGATCATAGATCTCATTTCTTCTAACTTCATTGACATCATCATCCTTTTTTTTTTTGGTATTTTACAATGTAATTGCCAACAGGGAACAAAGGTGAAGAACCTCTTGAAGAAAAATGTGAACCTCCCAAGTCAAATCTCAAGGTGCCTACGTATCCTTTACGGGAATCAGAACCAAAGGCTGATCCTGATAGCACCTACATTCCTTTCATCCAGCTCACTCGTCCTATTGGTATGCCTTTGATTTTAGAGAGAGAACAAATACAAGTTTTATATAGCTCCTCCTCCTACGTCCTTCCGCAAACCCTTGCCTCCCCTTCCACACCCAGACAATTTCATTCAACCCTTTGTGTCTGCAACTTCTCTATTACCAATTTGACATATATTTCATCAAAGATTCATTTTTTCTAATCTTCTTACGACATAATATCTATAGATTTGTTCTCTTATTCAATATCATGTGCTCACAAGACTAATATTTGGGGTTTTTCATCCTCATTATTTATTTATAATAATTATTTATTGTTTTTGTTGTATCTAATAATGGATTTACAAACTGTACATAGGTGAATGCAAGTATTGTTTAAAGGTAGGTGAGCACATGACGCAACTATGCCCTTTCCAGGATCGTGTCCCAAAGAATGCAATTCTCGGTAGTGGTTGTGATGTAGTTTGTAGAGTATGTGGTTGGTTCTTTAGAGGGTCCTGCTGTGGCCAAGATGAAGGGCGTGCAGTTCTCAAGAATTGTATTTCTGTCAAGCCTTGTCTGAAATTGTAGAGAATGGAGAGTTACTGTTTCTCTAAAGTTAATTATGATTTAAAGCATAATTAGACATTTTATTTTTCTAATGGTTTTAACTAACTGTAATCTTCTCCAACTCCAACTCTTGTGTTACAAATTCAATAGCTGTTGCTTTTTATTCTATATATCATAACTTTTCTATGTTACAAATTCAATGGTTATGTTGTATATCTTTGAGTTTCTAAACTCTCAACCGTGTAAGAGAACATTTTTGGAAAAAATAAAGAAAGAATCGACATTGGGTGCGTGTTAAAATAATAAAGATTAAGAAAGAATTTATATAGGCTAAGTTGTATGGTGGACTTAATTTTTATTGAAAAAACCTCCTATTTTAATCTCACAATTTACAATCTCAACTCGATGTGAAGCCTAGCCCTAATAAATCCAAAGCTCTGCAGGCAGGCATTCCTCTCTTTCCAACAGACGCAGCTATGGACCTTGTCTCATCCTTGGAGTGCCAGAAATTGGATAACCAGTCGGTGGGGCTCGACAAGGACCGTGGAGGAAAAGGACCTTTCCGAGCCAGAAATCCCCGGCATCAGTGATTTGTCAATTCGTGGCAATTCGGTTGTCGTCAATAAGAAAGGTGGCAAAGGTCCTTTGCAGGCCAATCGGTATGATTTTCCTTTTTCCTTTAATTTAAGGTTTTATAACGATGATTTTTTGCAATTTAATTATTTGGACTTTAAATTTTATGTCTCAGCTTTTGTGTGTATGATTTTTTTTTTTACATTAAAAATATTTACTTTTTGGTGCATGTATAGAATTTCGTCTGGTACAATATCCAAGTTCTATTTGATTCGGAAATACTTTTGCTAATTGATCAAATTAAGCTATAACTGATTTTGGATTGTTAGTAGACAATGGTTAATTACTTGAACTCGGTGTTTTTAGACCAGTTTTCTAAACAAAGCTTTTTTATGTTTGCAGTATTTGAATGAGAGAATAGAATAGAAAAAGGGCCTTATTTAAATGTTCCATCATGCCTTACTGGCCCTTTATTTAGAACCAAAGGCTGCTGCTGCTCACACTTATTCTCCTCTCATAAGTTCCTGGTATGCTTTTGATTTTTGTTTTTAGGGTTTGAGAGGAAGATTATCTGGAATTTGCTTGGACTCTGAATTTTGGAAAAAATAAAGTGTTTTTTCTTTTAGTTTAATTTGGTTGGTGAATCAATTCTGTTTTGGAAGATAATTTATGCATCCAAGTTATTTTGTTGTGTGCATATTGGATAACTGACATTTAATATTATAGTTATTTTCACAGACAAAGCCAAAGCATTAATTTTCCAACAACATGAAGGAAGATCGTGTTCATACTAAAACCCAAAATATATAAAGTCATTCTGGTTGGTCCAAGAGAACAATTAAAATAAGCTTTTTACTTGAAGATTTATTTCCAAACGAGTGATTTTACATGCACCTCTATATTGAAAAGCTCAAGGATATATCTCCAGGAAATGAGGTGCAGAAGTCCAATGAGTAAAGAAAAAAGAAATTACAAAAGATCAATCAATGAAAGGGGCTAGATGTTGGGATTTAACAGGTTGAGTATTTCGAACTTTTGGGGAGTTTTGCAAAGGAACTAATAACACACCCAAGATGAAGGGGCTACACGTGCAGTAAAGCTCCCACCAACTCATGTGTTAGCTTACCGAACAAAATAGGAGACGTACCAAGCTCATCAATTATAATCCACGGTAGAGCTTGAACTTGACTAGGCACATCATGGTCATCAATATGTTGCGGTCGCATGTGACTATTTTGAGCAAAAACTTCATGTTTTCTTCTCACTTCCTCATATGGTTCATCACAAACTGAGCGATGAAAATGTACGAGTTGACAGGGACCGGCCCCGAATTCCTCTGGAACCCGAGACGAATCCTGTGGAATTCCCGACATCACCCGATGTCGGGCCTACTCACTGGAACTATATCCTCTTTTTCCAAAAAGGATTAAGGGCCCGAGAGTTCCTACCGAAATTTCGCAGAGTCTCCCCTGTAAATTGAACATTTCCCAAATTTCAATCTGCACAAAATTCACATTTTAATATCCCAACTGGCAGCATGCACAAGTTATCAACGTGCAAACACATAATAGGCCTCCGGCCTTCAGATAATTCGAGGGCAGAAACCAGCAATATTCTTCAGTCACTTAATACATAAACCATGTAATTCATGACCTCAAACAACTTTACAATTACCACAGAAATCATTTAACCGGATTCAAATTCAATAACCACAACAGAATCCAAACACATACTTAGAACCGATTAAACCTTTAAAAACACAATAATATTCCGCGGCTGCACCTGATGAGACCCCAGGCTACCTACGTACCCTTGGACAAGGGATCAAGCCACACATAGTTCTCATCTCAACGGTCACAACTCCGAAAATAAACAATTATTTATGACAGAACCATCTATACATTTCAGATCTAACACAATCTCAATTCCAACAAAAACACAATGAGCACATTCTCGAATTCTTCCTTTGTAACAGTTCAATTTCGTAACCATACCCTATTCAAGGCGTATGTACATTAAACACATCATCCAATTATTCCCCTTTTAACAGTTCAATCCCGCAACCATACCCTATCCAAGTCGTATGGCGCCAAACAACACTGCCCAAATCCAGGGCTTATACGTTCATACATGTACAGGCTCACAAATCTCAAACCAGAATTAAAACCACATATACATATAAGTAATATGTATAACAAGAAAAGAATAATTATATATTTATATATATACATAAATACATCCACATACACCCACCTCTTACCATCATCATGTACCAGGGGGAAACAATCCAACCGGGGATTGTTGACTAGCTCACACTTATCCGGCCCTCAAAAGTCCATGTGGCTAGGGACGAGCCGTCCAACTGGGGACTGAAACTCAACCAGCCCGTACGGACGAAGAATCAAGACCCGTACGTCTGAAAACGGTCATACGCGCGCAGACTACCCAATCAAGGGTCTACAGCGACACCCCGTTAAGGTATGCCCCGGGTTCCGTCATATCCAGACCATATCCACAATTTCCATGTATCAGGATCCAAGGGGAGGTACATGTGATGTTGCACATCATGTCCTGGGGGAAACAATCCAACAGGGGATTGTTGACTAGCTCACACTTATCCGGCCCTCAAACGTCCATGTGGCTAGGGATGAGTCGTCCAACTGGGGGCTGACACTCTAACCCAGCACGTACGGACGAAGAATCAAGACCCGTACGCCTGGAACTGTCCTACGCGCGCAGACTACCCAATCAAGGGTCTCAGCGACACCCGTTAAGGTATGCCCCGGGTTCCGTCATATCCATACCATATCCACAATTTTTCCGGCATCCCACAATTCCGGGACCCATGACCAAATAAGCCCACACGCCCGAAACCCGGCACGTGTGTGAATAGTATATCCAAAACATATCCATATATCCATTTCCATGTATACCAGTGTCCATATCCACTGTTTCCAAATATCATCATCCAAGGGGGAGGTACGTATGATGGTGGAGTTCGTAATCCTTATGTAAATATTATATAAATAATATTCCCATCCTTAGTTCAGTTTTCCCAAAACAAAATACATAGTCATAGTAGACAAATAACTCTCAAACATAAAACCCATAACCGGGGAAGTACCTAAGATAGGGTTTTCTCAAATATTATATATATAAACTCCAAGATCCTCGAACATATCAAATCCACAAATATATCACAAATACTTTACAAAATGACAATCTCGACTATTAAATATAAAGTGCATTACAATAAACCATTTAATTCATATGCATAACATTTCCATCTCAAAACCATACCATTTATTTGAAAGCAATACCCATTCTTTTCCTAATAATCATAACCGAGTCCCAAGACTCACTTTCACAACTCTACAAATCGAGTATCACATAATTATTCATTTCATAATTTCAATTATCAAATAATATCCAAGAATCCCATAAGATATTATAAACAAACTCATACTCCTAATATAATTCAAATAACTCAATTAACAATTAAAACTCGTTTACAAGGTCATCCTAATACTTTTCGAAGTGTGAAACTACCTCGAAGACTCACGGTCAACCGAGAGTCAAACTTTCCAAATTTGGTCAACCGGGCCCGTGGGCCCCACGACCTCCATTTTACGATCCGAACATCCCTAAGGGTTCCACAAGGTTTAATAAACCTATCCTTCAAGTTTGGTCCGCATCTGGACGGTCGGATCACTCACGATCGCACAATCGCACAATTATCGTAAAAATACAAACTTTAACTTATTGAATAGGAACATCTGGGGCTCCGATTCACGATCCGTGAAATCCTATACAATCCTAGGAATGCCTAGATTAACATATATTAAATTGGAAGCGATTGGACGGTTCTTTGACATATCGAACCCGAAATCACCCAATATGTAAAATCCGTTCGGGTTCAAACGTTATCCGAATTGAGATCCGTAAAATTCTATGCGCTCGTGACAACCAGGAGATCATTTTAGGATAAAAAAAAATGTCTCCCTGCTACAGTGCCCACGCGCCGGCAGCGCGTGGGTGTCCAGAGCGATAACCACTCGCCGGAAAAACTTAACATCTTGACTCCAAACTCCTATCCTAGGTAATACACCTAATTTGGAGTCACTTTTGTTCTTGGGTGGAAGCCATAAAATGGCCGGAAGTGGCCGGAAATGGAGGCCGAAACTACCAGTTTTTTTCAATTCGAAAATCGAGTTATAATCTCTCAAAATTTCTGGAAACTTAACCAACAGGCAGCTAGAGCACGAAAAATAGATGAATTTTCATACCTCACTCGTCCAATTCGGTGGAGAAACGAAGGAGAACGAAGCTGTCGAAGTTTCTTAAATTTTCCGGCGACTTTTCTGCAACTTCCGGCGAATTCCAGCAGCTCCAAGAGCTGCGCTGGCCGGGGAAGAGAGAGGAGGAGGTGGCGGTTCGATCGAGTCCGGTCTTGGCTCAGGTGGCGGTCGGTGATGGTGGCTGCGAAGGTGAGGAGGCGGCTGAAAAATCTGAAGGGGAGGAGACGCACGGGAGAGGGAGAGAGTGAGGAGAGAGAGAGGAAATTCTGAGTTTTATTAAAATTTCACTTTTCACTTATTTACAGTTTTGCCACTGAGGGTGTTTACCTCGTAACTTCTTCGTTACAACTCCAAATTCGAGTCCACTACGTGTCTACGGACTCGGCTCGCCGTGCTCTTCGTAACGGTACAAACGGAAGTCCCAAATTCCTTCCCGAACTTAAAATGACCTTTTTGCCCCTTTCTTTATTAAATAATATTTTAAATTTTCAAAAAAAAACTTAATTAATTCAAATCATTTTATTTTATTGTTTACTCCAATTTATTTCCTCTTAATTTAATTATTTTACTTCTTTTTAGGACCGGGATGTTACACGAGTCGTACAACGAATGTTCCTTTTAGCCCTATGACAACATTGTAGTTATAACCTAGCAACTTTTCTTTGAACACACCATCCACAAGCACATTAAACTCATGTGTATAGTCCTCATCACGCCTGTACCACAAAAAGATCAATGAATGGGAAAGACGTGCAGCGAATTCATCGCAATGATCAAAAAGCGCTTCTAGGACCGATTTATAATATTCGGTATTAAAGCTAGATTGTGTCAACTTAACCACACGCAGAAATCCACCGCTCATTTCATCAAAAAGGGATGCATATAATAAAAGCCCTTTTCATTTTTTCTAACACGCCTTCAAAATATTCTTGCCTCCAAGTCAAAAAATAATCCCAAATATGTGCACCACCGGATCCAGGTGGCGGAGCCAGGAATCGTACCACAAGGGGTCTTAGTGTAAAAATCCGAATAAAAATTTAGGATGGAAAAAAATATTGGAAATTAATCATAGTACTTTAATTCATAATTCATAAAGGAAATAACATTACAAGCTATAATTGTCCACGACGAGGTTTCATATTTTGAAAACGTAGCATTATAGCTTCATTTTCAATACAAGCAAAAATATCTCTCTCAATATAAACAAGCAAAATAATCAAAATAAATATGAATTGGGTTTCAATTATGAATTCTACATATACCCGAACGCGATGGTGATTTTCTCTTAAAAAACCGTTCCATAATAATTCTACATATACAAAATAATGAAAATAAAAACTCACAATATAAACAAAATATCAATATAATCAGAATTGGATTTCAATTAAATTAAATATATTCTACATATACAAAATAATGAAAATAAAAACTCACAATCCATTACTTCAGTCTACTATTTGTTTGTTTACAGATTATAAATAGATCCAAAGAATGTCAGTTCATGACAGATTGGGAAGTAGCATGCCAAACACAATTTGGCTGGTTTCGTAAGGTTATGATATCATCGGCTGCAAAAGATTCCTCAAAATAGCCATAACTTCTTCTTAAGGCTAAGTTACTTTCGTAAAAAATGTACACATCATTTATATTCTCAAGGGGGGATTGAGTTGGGAACTTAGGGTTGGAGGAGAAAACAAAAAAAAATTGGGTGTTTTAGAGAAGAATCGGGTCTGAAGCAGTGGCTGGCTAGAGAAGGATACGCTGGCCCTTTTTTAATTTTTTTTAAATTTCAGACCTGGCCTAAACGACGTAGTTTTGGCCAGGTCATTTAAAAAATTCCCTGGGCCAAAACGACGTCGTTTTGCCCAGGTTGTTTTTTTAAAAAAAGCAGTCCGCGCGCAGCCTTCTTCTCCAGGTTGCAAGCCCTTCGTTCTTTCAGTCATTTCGTCGACCACTTGGTGTGCAGCTCCAAGGGACCTCTAAGCTTATTTCCATGGCTTCCAAGAGGTCGTGCGACCCCACTGACCCCACTGTGGCTCCGCCTCTGACCGGATCCATTCAAAATTGCGTCATTATCATTGGATGTGTGGACAAAGTTAGAACTACGAACGACATATGTATGAGGATAAAAGCTTCCATCCTTTTTCCAGCTAAAACAACAGACCCCTGAAATTCCTTTCCATACTCCGATTCCCATTTGCCAATATACTCATGGGCTTTGTTTGCTGCAAGATGGATGTTGTCATCTACTGCCCCATTTGTTTGCATTGCATTTCTTAACTCTTTATTCACATCCATTAACACTTCTACACTTTGCGCGGAATCTCCCGCCATGGCAACTAGTACGTTGAAATAATTGATTAGACATAACTTAGTAGCTTCCTCATTCTCTATAAATCCTTTCTTGTCACCACTTGTACCCCTCGTATCGACGCCAACATAGATTTCTTGACCACAAATAATAGCGATGTTTGTTGTGCCCCATCCTTCTACCTGTGTAAAAATTTAAATTTTATTGAGTATTCTTGTCTTTCCTAAATAAATAAATAAATATTTAGGAAACTAAAATGAAGTAATTCAAAAGATATTAAAGACATTACACTAACAAATAAAAAAATAACAAAGAGCAAGATGCATCTGTATGAGGTTGTTCAGAAAACAAATACGAGAAAATAAGACGACAACAAATATTATATAACATTAAAAATCAGTAAATTATGCAAGCATCCTTCCTCCTAAAAGGAAAATAAACTGTATTTTTGTAAAGTAGTGGTAATGTTATAAACCTTCAACTTCTCCCTGGGTTTCTCCAAGTCTGCATGTTCTGAAACTACGTTCTGCAATTTTTTGTTGATCATAGAATATGCCTCAGCCAAGTGGCGGAGCCAGGAATCGTACCACAAGGGGTCTTAGTGTAAAAATCCGAATAAAAATTTAGGATGGAAAAAAATATTGGAAATTAATCATAGTACTTTAATTCATAATTCATAAAGGAAATAACATTACAAGCTATAATTGTCCACGACGAGGTTTCATATTTTGAAAACGTAGCATTATAGCTTCATTTTCAATACAAGCAAAAATATCTCTCTCAATATAAACAAGCAAAATAATCAAAATAAATATGAATTGGGTTTCAATTATGAATTCTACATATACCCGAACGCGATGGTGATTTTCTCTTAAAAAACCGTTCCATAATAATTCTACATATACAAAATTATGAAAATAAAAACTCACAATATAAACAAAATATCAATATAATCAGAATTGGATTTCAATTAAATTAAATATATTCTACATATACAAAATAATGAAAATAAAAACTCACAATCCATTACTTCAGTCTACTATTTGTTTGTTTACAGATTATAAATAGATCCAAAGAATGTCATTCATGACAGATTGGGAAGTAGCATGCCAAACACAATTTGGCTGGTTTCGTAAGGTTATGATATCATCGGCTGCAAAAGATTCCTCAAAATAGCCATAACTTCTTCTTAAGGCTAAGTTACTTTCGTAAAAAATGTACACATCATTTATATTCTCAAGGGGGGATTGAGTTGGGAACTTAGGGTTGGAGGAGAAAACAAAAAAAAATTGGGTGTTTTAGAGAAGTAATCGGGTCTGAAGCGGTGGCTGGCTGAGAGAAGGATACGCTGGCCCTTTTTTAATTTTTTTTAAATTTCAGACCTGGCCCAAACGACGTAGTTTTGGCCAGGTCATTTAAAAAAATTCCCTGGGCCAAAACGACGTCATTTTTCCCAGGTTGTTTTTTAAAAAAAAGCAGTCCGCGCGCAGCCTTCTTCTCCAGGTTGCAAGCCCTTCGTTCTTTCAGTCATTTCGTCGACCACTTGGTGTGCAGCTCCAAGAGGTCGCACCAGCAGCTCCAAGGGACCTCTAAGCTTATTTCCATGGCTTCCAAGAGGTCGTGCGACCCCACTGACCCCACTGTGGCTCCGCCTCTGGCCTCAGCCATTCCCACGTTCCACTGCATATAGGGACAAGTGTACGTACATTAGTGCAACAAACAGTATATTGCAAAACATAAGTGCAACCCGACTACAATCACCAATTTCTTGTTGAAAAAGAAAGGTCAGCTATTTTGTAAGTCCAAAATAAAAGATATTTCAACTACTTTACAGCAGCAGCCAAAAATTGTCCAAAAACAACTATTTGAAATGTCAAACTTTTAGATCATATATATATACTATCACGGAACTAAGAGCAACCTATAAAGCAAAGAAAATAGTTAGACATGAATCGTAAACATAAACATACATCATGTATATATATATATATGATACATCAAATACATTAACAAGAGAAAGCAGAAACATATTGCTACCTTTTGTTACTGGCGTGGTTACTTTGACGCAGCAGGGGGGAGAGAGAGAGAGAGAGAGATTGGCTGCAGGCAAATAAAAAGATTCAGTCTTTACTGACAATAAAAATAACAAAATAAAGAAATTAAAGAAATTAAAAAGGGTTGTGCTCACAAGTGCAGTTTCGTGATGGCTGAGATGCAGAAAGCAAAGAACAAAAACAAAAACCAAAAAGCCTGCTGTAGTTCGCTAAAAAAAGGAGGTACTACTGCAGTTTCTATGTCTTTTGGCTCATAAGCCCGTCTATGTGTGGAAGAAAGTGCAGTATGTGGCCCCTTTACTGCAGAGGAAAAAAAGAGAGTTATTCTATACATGTAAAACGAAGAAGAAAAAAAAAGGTGAGAGCATAGCAAATAGGTGCAGTTTCTTACGTACCCCCAGGCGATTCCGTTTTGTTACAGGCCAAGATGAAGCAAAGAAACAAAGAAAGCTTGATGTTGTCTGCTGCAAGCACGAGCCTTTGAATGCGTAGTTGGGTTACGAACAAGTACCATGCCACCCTTTTATTAGAGCAGCTAGCGTTGTTCTGTTAATTAGGAAAGTAAAAACTCTTCCTACCGTTTGGACTAAGACTTTCCATACTTGCAATTCAAGAAATCATAGAACAAAAAGAGATATATCAATATTGATACTTGATTTGTCGTAGGTGCAAATCATGTAGGGACCACTTCGAATATACTTTGGTTATCTAGAAGCAGAGTAATGCTCCTCTTTATCACCATATGTGGTGTTGTCGAATATGTTGAATCACGCTGTTAGAGCATCCAAAGTGGGGATAATATTTTCAAGGGTGTAAAGCCACTTTTACATTCCTTTTATATATTGGGATGTAAATACTGTTTTTCCTTCAAGGGAATATGTAAATCCAAAGATATATATTTAATTTTTTTTATGTTAATCCAAAGAAAATTTATTTTACATTTGCAAAGTCTATGCGTGTGTGTATATATATTTAAAATTTACGTAATACTTGACCAATTTCATGAAATCGATGATTTTCAAGTGATTACCCATCACACTCAAATTGATTTATTTTCTACTTTTCACCGTTGAGTTTGTTAATTTCAATCGCAGTCAGAGGTGGTGGTGGACGAGCAAGAACGAGTTCTTGGTTTTATTTTTATTTTTCTTTCTTTCTTTTTTATTAAAAACAAATCAAGTTTTCTAAGTTTTCTACTGCGTATTTACAAACAAATCAAATAAACTAGTCAATCAAGTTTTCTTTCTTCCAGATTTATGTGCAGTATCAAAATGGGACTAAGGTTTCAATTTGAGACTCAACGTTTCTAAACCTGACCAATTAACATCGTCAGGATTGACCATCTCCAATGTGGGATCTGCCACAAAATTTTTAAAATTAATACATAATTTTAAAATATTAAATAATGAATAGGTTAAAAAACAACAAAATCTCTCTCCCTTTCTCTCAATGAATGTCAAGCTTCTTATTACAACAGCAATATTGATAATGTGCAAATTCAGGGAAATGATCCTTTGTGCTTGCGTGAATTTTTTTTTTTTTTTTTTTTTGCAAATACACAGAAAACTCCTCATATGTCAATTCATGATCCTTCCCATTTTGATGAAGCTTTTTGTGGTTCATAATCTTTCTTGCAGATACTTGAGAAATTATAGAATACTAATCACTCCAGATACTTGATAGGAATTGGGTGCAGGGTGAGACCTTTTCTCCTTATTGCTAGCAACAGCTTCTTCCTCCCTCTACCCCACTCTCTGTCCACCATATCCATGGAGACTGAACCAGCCGCTCCAACTCCACAGCCAAACCCACCCACCCTTTTGGTCTCTCTACCCTTCATCATTTCCCTTTCACCCTCACTCTGTTTTGATTCTAGAATATATTAAACATAACTCCATCAAATTACTTAAAATGTTCATAACTTTCTCAATAACAATTACCTACATAAGAAAAATAAACATGAAACTGACTAGGTTGGATTGGATTGACTTCTCACAAGCAAATCCGTCATCCAATCAAATAATGTCTTTTTTTGAAATTAAGGATATCCAATCCAATCCATCAAATCATCAAAATTGATTAAAATTGAATTGGATCAGTCGGTTTGGGCCGATTGGATTGGATCTTGCACACCCCTATAAGTGATGGTCCATCCTTAATATTTAAATTTTTAGACTTTTACAAATTTATTTTACATTTGCAAAGTCTTCCTAAAATTGTCCAGTGTAATTCCATATCTGGGAGGGGATGGGAGATAATGGGCCCTTGCGTCAATCCAACTGGCTCTAGGTGGCACGTTTACTTTGGCCATGGGCAGTGGCGGAGCTAGGATTCTTAGCATGGAGGGGCCAAAATTTCAAAATCACTTCCATATAGATTTTTTTATCTTCAATTGGGAGGGTCATCACTAATCTAATTACAGTAATTGTATTGCTATAACATATATTTTATAATATATTACAATAGATTAAAAATTAAATGGGGGCCAGGGCCATGGCAGGCCTAGCTATGACTCCGCCCCCTGGCCCTGGGTGTGGGAGTAGCCTCCCCCTCCCCTAAACTTTTGTTCATTAAAAAAATGGAGATATTTAGTCATATACCCATTCTTAGCACTAAAACTATAAATAAACCCTAAACCATTTAATTTCTATAAACAAACCCAAAAAAAACCCAAAAAATGATAGCTTGCCCTATTGAATTTAATTTTGATTATTAAATTACTTTGATGCCCTATTAAGTGTTTTGGGCTTTTTAATGAGATTTTGGATTGAGTTTGTTTTAAGAAATTAATGGCAGTTTTGTAATTTAAAAGAAGTTAAAAACCTTTTCGTTATGTTGTAAATGAGTTTTGTGTGTGTTTTTAAAGTCCATTTCATATAGGGTTGTTTTATAATTTAGACTCCTATATTGGGTATAATAGTAAATCTTCTAAAGAATTGTTCTAAAAAAGGAAACAAATGATTGTGGAATTAATCTGGGAAAAGCCAAAATTATCGGACGCTCTTTTTCTTGTCTAGCTACCCTAACTCTCTTCACACGCTACGCTACCACCAAAACAAACAAACAGAGCCGTCACCTTCTACCAGGAGGAAACCGCAGCCTGGTAACCCTAAGTCTTCTTCTATTTATTCTTCTGTTATTTACATACAGAGTCTTCTTCAGGATTTCTTATTATTTTCTTATTTTGGTTATTTACTTAGCGTTCTTCGTTTACTGAGGGTGTACTTGGTGCTCTGATTTATTCTCAGGTATCAATTCTCTCTTTGGCTTCAAAAACATATTTTGGTTTTTCTGTGAATTTTAATTTGACTACCCGATATCTGCAATTCTGCTGTGATTTAGCATATTTTGGTTTTGCTGTCAGAAGAGCCAGAACCGATCTTTCGAGTTGTAGAGACAATGATTCTTATTGATATGCATGTATGTCTTGGTTACTAATAGAAAAAAATCAAGAAAGAATCGACATTGGGAGCGTCTTAAAATAATAAAGATTAAGAAAGAATTTATCTGGGAAAAGTTGTATGGCGGACTTAATTTTTATTGCTATAAAACTAATTTTTATTGAAAGAACCTCCTTTTTTTAATCTCACAATTTACAATCTCATCTCTATGTGAAGCCTGAACCCTAATAAATCCAAAGCTCTGCAGTCAGACATTCCTCTCTTTCCAACAGACTCATCCATGGACCTTGCCTCATCCTTAGATTGCCAGAAATCGGATGCCCAGTTGGTGGGGCTCAATGAGGACCGCGGTGCAAAGGAACTTTTCGCGCCAGATATCCCCCGCATCAGCGATTTGTCAATCTGTGGCAATTCGGTTGTCGTCAATAAGAAAGGTGGCGGAAAGGTCCTTTGCCCACCAGAGATGGTCCCCCTTCACCACGATACGTCTCCACTTTTGAAACTCGGCTGGCCAATCGGTATGATTTTCTTTTTTCCTTTAATTTAAGGGTTTCTAACGAAGAGTTTTTGCAATTTAATTACCTGGGCTTTAGATTTTATGTCTCCGCTTTTGTGTATGACAATTTCTTTTTTTAGATCGAAAATATTTACTTTTTGGTGCATGTATAGAATTTCGTCTCAAACAATATTTTAGTTCTATTTGATTTAGAAATAACTAGCAAATGAGCCCGCGCGATGCTGCGGGTTTTAAACTGTATGAAATGTTTAGAAAGTCGTTCAAATATGTAGGGAAAATGGTACTATTTATATAGATATGGAGATCTAAATAATTGCATCATGCTTTGTTTAGCAAGTTTAAGTTACAACAATGTAAACATATCCTAATCAGATCTCACTGCATATTCCAACAGCAGTAATTGAATGACCTATTTTGACCACACAACATAAAAACATAATCAACAATCCGAATCAAGCACATGGGCGAAGAAATGATCTCATATTTCCTCAAAAAACAGCCATATACCACAACCTTACCATCTAAAAAGACAACTGCGCAGAGCCTCAATGAATGGCATGGATTCACTGTCACCTAATAATAAAGAAAATAGTTAGCTCTTGCATATAAACACAGAAAAAGAACAATGAGTCATATAACGTATCTATGTTTTAATTATCGCTTACCCACAGTCCCACCCAACTGTATAACATAAACATCTCCAGGGCCCTCTTTTCCATCGACAGGAATGAGAGAACTGATTCAATCCAAGTCTTAATGGCATTGATGTGTGGAACAACCTAAATTGAGTCAAACATGGCAGGAAGCCAGCCAACGTAGGATATGCAAGTGAGAAAAAAAAAATTAAAATAATAAAGTTATGAATTCATTAACATTTGTAATTTTGTATTATCACCTGAATAGTCTTTCCAAGGTAATCGCCTATCTCCTCCTTATCCAGCACAGATTGATTTAAAAAAATAAAATGAGGCAACCCATTAAAAGAAAATATCAACATTTCATGAAGGGGATAGATGTTAGGAAAATATAAGCACACACCTGATATATCTTCCCAGTGGTAATGTTGTTGTCCCAGTAAGAGTCACATCTAGGAATCGTTCATAGTTGCCGAGGTCTAAATCAACCTATTACGATTAAAAGTTTAGACTTAGGCTCAATAGCAGCATAAACCATAAAGATAGAATTTCAGGGGGCAAGATGTTGTGTTGGCACTGGTTATGTATGTATGTATGTATGTATGTATGTATGTATATATATATATAGAGGGAAAGAAGTCCAAATCGAAATACCTCTCCACCATCATCGAGAACAAAAACCTCGCCGTGTTCAAAGGGATCTGCAAATTGTTGAACCAAAATCAAATTAATAAAGAAGAAAATTGAAGCATTTAAAGTAGAGAGAGTGAGAAAAGAAGAAGAAAACCGATTTTGATTGAGGTGACGCAAAGGCCACAGGCAAATCAATCAGGCAAAGACCAAAAGGGGGGTCCAATTTGCAACACACCGTCCCAAACGGAAATCAACGGCCCTAGATTCATCCTCAACGCGAAGCCAGATCTTCGCACAAACGAAATTAATGGCCGAGGAAGCCAGATCAAGCTTCAACAGTGAAGCTCTCATCCAAGAAAAAGCCAGCCAAAAAAGATCTACCATCCCCTAAGAATCCCAACCAAAGGAAAAACTGGTTAGATTTTTTTGATCTCTCTGAGAGAAGAGAATAGAGTTGGAGGGCATAATGGACAATTCACTGCCCATAAGTCAACTCAAGGAAGCAGACCATCATACCATTTATATAACCATGGAGATCTAAATAGTAGGATCATGCTTAGTTTAGCAAGCTTAAATTGCACAGAAATGCAAGTGCTTTTAATACAAAGTACTAATCTTATTAATTGGTTGACTTCAAACAGTTTTATAAGCATAAATATTGAACTCCTACCCACAAAACAACTGTCAAATGTTTAAAACGATGAAATGTTCTGTTTTTTCTGGCATTTTCTTAGCAAACAAACAAAGGGTAAGTAGGTTTTTACATCTTTTACAGAGTGTTAAATCAGTTTTTTTTTTTTTTTTTGAATGATCTTATATTAAAACAACCATCTTTACCTTCCAGCTTAGAGACGGATCAATTAGTTCAGAATATCAGCTCTAAATCATATTTTGTTTAGATGCAAAAGATATTAAGCTCCTAGGGTTCATTATTCACATGCTCAAATAGAGAGAGACTTCATTATCCACATGCTCAAATAGAAAGACAGAGAGATTGCTTAATAAGAATAGGTAATAGAAAGGAGATCTGATTAGAAGTGTCTGAAATCTCCTCTGGTTGTTTGACTTGTGTTTATGTGACGATAGCATATATTCTCAACACAGTTTCGTTTCTTGTTTTCAGTTTGAAAGGTTTTTTTATAACTTGTTTTGGAATGTTTTGTCTAGATGCTTATTTTCGTTGTTAGGATGACAGACATTTTTGCTAGAATATTCTATACCAGCTGAACTACCAGAACCACAGGCTTGTGACACTATTAAAGCTCGATTGGAAACTCTGGCTTTTTTTGACATCATATGAGTTTGGCAATTGTTTTTATGACGGGTTTCATATTTTTTTTGGCTTGATGCTTATACTCAGTATTAGTGCAACAAACATTTTCATGACAGATTTGTGTACCACTTGAAGTGGCAGAATCCTCAGGCTTTTTTCTGGTTTTTGTAATCCTTTTAGACATGATATTCAAAAATTACAAATTCCAACGAACAGATCAAAACAATACTGCGGCTAAAGAATTAAGAATTGTCAAACAATACAGCACCTGAAAACGAATTAAATACAATTTCTATAGCCTAACCAAGCAAACCAAATATAAGCAATAACATCACAACCACAGAAATAACAATTTTCAAATGACACAATATCCAAAAACCAATTTGCCACAGTTGATATGCACGACCTCTTTAAAAGATAAAAAGAAAACTGACCTGTTGCCTAGCAACAATGAGAAGAGCTATCAAGCAGTCCAAAACGCAGTTACACAACACCTATAGAAAAACGCAAAAACTGAAAAATGAAATAAAGCAACAATCAAAAGAGCGAAAAATAAAAACACACAGATTCTGTTTGTGATAATGGTCTAAAAGCACATGATTTACGATAAATAACAATTTTCAATGGGAAATTAAGACAAAAAGGAGCTACTAATATACATAAATCAGATAATTGTCTATAAGCACATGACTTAAATATAACGCCTTTATGCATGCACCAAGATGACTAAACAGATAGGTTATCACATGATGAGAAGACTAAAGAGATAACAAAATTTTTATTACTATCTGAAATCCTGCTCATATTTTTAACACCAACATAAATTTAGTTTTGGGTAAACAACTTCACAATTACAAATATCTATTATTCTATCAAGGAATTAACTGGATTAAATAACGATCAAACAGTATGCATATACTAATGTCATCATCAAAGGATATTCTACTTCTATTCTTTGGGGCACTAAATATTGGTTGAGTAAGATAACTAATAATTTTAAATCTGATTAAAATTGGTTGAGTAAGATAACTAATAATCTTAAATTTGATAAGGTGAGTTATTGGAGGGGTTCTCATACCTCTAAAGTTCACGAAAGTCTCTTCTCTTGCTTTTTGGTGTAGCCAAGCTGTGAAATAAAAAAAGGGTCAAATTATATCCGGATATCAATTTGCAAGAGTGAAAGGAGCAGCAATAACAACAGCAACACATTTACAAACCAATATTCTGAAGTACAATAAAGAGAAATAATGCAAAGCAAACAAATGATTGAATTCTAACATATTGGGACATATATATAATATGCGAGCTAGCAAGTGCTACTCCATCCTATATAAGACTTCTTGTCTGGCAGTAAGACACTGTCTTATAAGGACTCAAACAAAAGGGATTGGAACATACATAAGTATCAGTGTCATCTTGACAATGCATATTACAAAATGCTGGTTAACAAAAAAAAGTATAATAGATGCGAAATTCATAAATTTGATTTAAAAAATACTAAATCTTGAACATATCCGGTTCATAACCATAGTCAAATCTTTAATATAACATACACTCAGTTCATCAATTCAATGAAAAATCAATTGCACCACATATCTAAATCATAATTTCAATGAAAAAAAACCTTTATACAAATACTATTCTCCTATGTTTTTCTCTCTCTTGCAGTCATCAACATCCTCAGGTTGGTCTCTCTCTCTTTATCTAACACATGTTCATATATTGGTATAGCAAACCACATCAAATAGCTATTGAGACAATTTTTAACATCTCTAACATGAAATCACCAAATGAATATATACTACACAAAAATTAATATAAAAACATATGAACATCAAGACAAAAAATAATAAATAAATAAAACTAATAGTAACAACAATAGATCATTACACAATTTAGAGCAACCGATCAACAGCTGATGAATTGATTGTTTTTTGTTGGGGATGAAAGCAAGTGTTTCTAAAACAGAGAATAAAAACATAAAAGTTTTTGAATCTTCGATTCCCTTTTTCCTTTTTGTTCCTTTTCGTCTGTTTTCCCATAAAGCACATGAATATTATTGGGTATCCATTCCCATCATTTATCATAGACTACAACTAAACAATGGCTTTGAAACACGGGAAAAAAATTATATATAAAATAAAACAGAAGCCAAAGATACAAAAAATTTCACACGCATGCTATCACAAAAAAAGCGTAAAATATGTAGCACCAATAAACGCTATAACTCAAACGAATCAAAATTCAGATAAAAATAAAAATGTCCAAGAGCTATAGAGAAAATTTCACCAAATCCAACACGTTAATAATTTCATTTCCTTAAACACAAAAATAGAGAAAAGGGAGAAAAAACAGTTCCACCTTTCCTTACATTTCCTATGCTAACCATTTTCAGTTTTGAAAAAAGTTGGGAATCCCATTGCTTTGTTAGTGGTTCAAAATAAGCAAATTAAAAAAAAACAGAGGAAAAGATTGAATGTCAAGATGAAGAGTGTGTTAAAAAGGAGAAGACAAATAAAAAGTCTCAAGACTCGTAGGTATTGCATTTGGAATTTCCCTTTTCCACCCCCAAATGTCGATTTGTGCGTTGGCTCTCTATGAGGTTGACAATTCTATCATTCAAGTTTTGTTTTCTTAGTAATTAGGAGATAAAGTGATTCTTCACTTCTAAGTATTATTATTACTCTATTGATCAGAAAAGATTTTTCAAGTTTTGCTTTTCTTGAGAGAGAGAAAAAGAGAGAGAGAGAGAGAGAGTATTGAATAAAAACTTCCATGAAAACAAAAGAAACAGACAAATTCAAAAACCAAAAAACAACAGAAAATCAGAGTCAGAACCACTTTGAAATGTTTTGAAAATTTTCCACTACTTTAAATACCAAACAATTGTCCCAATAAATTCATAAGTTTTTCATAAAGTGCCAAGAGGTGCAATTTAAAATAGCAAAACATACAAAATTAAGACTAAGAACACGTTGACTGTAAAGGAAGGGAACATAAATGTAGCCTTAAAGCTCGCAATGTGCTTTATATAGATGTGAAATAGATGCAGATACTTGACTAAGGACAGACAATTACCCTTAGAAATCAAGAACTTTTAGATAATGAGATGGAAAGTCTTGTTAAGAATCATCCACATTTGCTAAGTGCTCTACTATTCTGTTCAAAATTTCTAAGTAAAAGTCAAAACTTGTAATGGCTAACTTTTGTATCCATTTTCGGTGTAATTCAAAGGGGATTAACATGAAAGGCTTAGAATATTGTTCATATTTCAGAAGAAAAAAAAAATTATAGTCTTTGAAATTTGGAAGGAGTGGGAAAGAATTTCCTCCAGAAGGGTTTCATAGCGAACTTAAGAAAATGTTATAGCTAATGATGCTTAGTTTATGTGACATTCATATTCAAGAATCCAAGAAAATGTTATTGATCCACAAAGCACCATCGTTTCTCACTTGTTGGATTATTTTCATAGCTTTATAAATAGTATGCTGTGTTGTTGAGCATAGGAATTTTACTGTCTCCATGCCTTTTATGCTGAATTAATAGAAAACACCCACTTTATAAAGGCATCTTCATGACATTAAACACACATATGCATGACAAACTCGTAGTTGAACATCAAAATATATATATATTACAGTACTGTGCCCAACTGATCTAGCTGAAACAATTAATTGGAAAACAATCAAGATAAGTACAAACAGAAAATAAAAAAATATTTAAAAAATATTTAAAAATCAGCCACACAGAAAATCTATAACCACATGCAAACAGAAAATCTATAACATCTATTAGAATTATAATTCTGATCAGGAGTCATAAAAAATTTTATATAAAGAAAAAATTTTAAAAAGAAAAAAAAAGAGGAACACGCAAACAGAATATCAGCCACACAGACATCAATTACCAGATCGATGGGCAGACTGGGGGTTCCTATATTGATTACTCCAGTTCTTTTTCCTTCGATCTTCCTTCCTGTAACAACAAACCAAAGTCAACTTCTGATTTACTTCTCAATTTTCGACATGACAAATGAATAAACCAACCTAGAAAACCAAAAGAACGTTAAAACCAACTACTTGCTTGGCTTTGATCGGCACACCAAGAAATTGATCTTGCAATTTTCAAGAACGATGAGATGAGAACGCAAGAAATGATGAGATCAAGAAGGATGAGATGAGAACGCAGGAAAGAGATGAGAACGACGAAGACCAAAAGAGAGTCGAAGGGGAAGTTGCAATTTTCAAGAAGGATGAGATGAGAACGCAGGAAAGGATGCGAACAATGAGACGATGAGAACGATGAAGATGAAAAGAGAGTCGAAGGGGAAGGGGCTAAAAGGGAGGGTTCAGTGGAGGGCAAAACCGTCACTTTACTATTGCTAAGCTACAGTCTATGAACAGTCTAGGAACAGTGAGGCTTCTGGATTCGTTTTAGTATATATATAATTTTACAGGGAGATTAGTTTTGAGTGAGTTCGTGCATTTTTATTTGGGTGTATTTTTTCGACAAAATTTTTGTGTTGCAAGTTTCTCTTTTATTTTTGGGAAGTAATTGAAGAATATGGTGGCATGCCTTTGCTCTGAATTTGGATTGTTGGTAGACAAATGGTTAATTACTCGAACTCAGTGTTTTTAGACCAGTTTTCTAAAAAAGCTTTTTTATGTTTGCAGTATTTGAATGAGAGAATAGAATAGTAAAAGGGCCTTATTGAAATTTTTCATGCCTTACTAGCCCTTTATTTAGAACCAAAGGCTGCTGCTGCTCACACTTATTCTCCTCTCCTATGTCTTAGTGCTCCTGGTATGCTCTTGACTTTTGTTTTTAGGGTTTGAGAGGAAGATTATCTGGAATTTTCTTGGACTCTGTGTATTTTGGAAAAAAAGAAAGTTTTTTTTCTTTTAGTTTGGTCAATGTCGAATCAATTCTGTTTTTGAAGACAATATGCATCCAAGTTATTTTGCTGTGTGCATATTGGATAACCGACATTTAATATTATAGTTATTTTTTTATGGATCATAGATCTCATTCTTTCAAACTTCTTTGACATCATCACCTTTTTATTGTATTTAACAATGTAATTGCAAATAGGTAGCAAAGCTGAAGAAACAAAGGCGGGTCCTGATGGCACCTACATTCCTTCCTTCCAGCTCCCTCGTCCTGATATTGGTATGCCTTTGATTTTAGAGAGAGAGAAAAATAAAATTATATGGCTCCTCCTCCCAACAAACCCTTGCCTCCCCTTGCGTCTGTAGCTTCTCTATTTACAATTTTACATATATTTCATCAAAGATTCTTGTTATTCAATATCATGTGCTCACAAGACTGATATTTGGGTTTTTTCATCCTCATTCATTCATTTATTTTTTCTACAAATAATTATTTTTATTGTTTTCGTTGTATCTAATAATAGATTTACAAACTGCAAACAGGTGAATACGAGTATTGTTTAAAGGTGGGTGAGCACATTCCACAACGATGCCCTTACAAGGATCGTGTCCCAAAGAATGCAATTCTTGGCAGTGGTTGTGATGTGGTATGTAGGGTATGTGGTTGGTTCTTTAGAGGGTCCTGTTGTCGCCAAGATGAAGGACGTGCGATTCTCAAGAATTGTGGTATCTGTTTGACCACAGGTAAACACTGGTCTGCATCATGCCCAACCCTTCCACCCGCCAGCAGGAAAGATATTCCTTCTGAACCATGTTTTTCTATCAAGTTTGTCTGAAACTGAAATAATAGAGAATGGAGAGTTACTGTTTCTTTAACGTTAAGTACAATTTAACAAATATAATTAGCCATTTTATTTTTCTTAATGTTTTAATTAACTGTAATCTTCGCAACTCTTGTGTTACAAATTCAATAGGCGTTGTTTGTTATTCTAATATATCATAACTCTCGTGTTACAAAATATCTTTGAGTTCATATTAATGTTTTTCTTTGCGTTTGCTATAAAGGTAATAAAAATTATTTATACACAAATAAACCTAATTAATCTTATTTTTCCAGAAGCAAAACTGACAATTGCCATCGGTGTAACCATAGCTAGAACTGGATGTATCTGCCACTGCTAATTAACCGACCAAACCGTTGCTAAGCAAACCGTGACTTTTGCCCCTTTTTCTAGTTGTGATATAAAATATACCTATTCCGCCGGAGAGAATATTACTCTCATGTATGCTTCTGAAACAAAAGAGACAAATGTGGCAAAATAATAATAGTTAAGAGACATAGGGCCACATGGAATTTACATTGATCATATGCCTAACATTGAGAATTGACAAGAATCAGAAGCCAAAGCCAAGGAAATTTCACAGAGGACTCCCAACATGGAGCATAGGAAGGGTTTGAGATTGATACTGTTTCCAATGCCCCTTCAAGGCCATTTAAACCCCATGCTAGAACTGGCCAACCTTCTTCACCACAAAGGATTCTCCATAACCATCATCCACACCCAATTCAACTCTCTCAACCCTTCAACCTATCCACACTTCACCTTCCACTCAATCCCTGTTGCCTTATCTCAAGCTGAGGCCTCCACAAGCGATATTTTGGCGTTTATTTCTCTTCTCAATGTTAAGTGTTCTGAACCCTTCAGAGAATGTTTGGCTAGGTTGCTATCAGATAATCAGGAGCCTGTTGCTTGCTTGATCTCTGACCTTCTGTTTCACTTCACTCAACCTGTTGCTGAGAGCCTTAAGCTCCCAAGGATTCTATTAAGGACTTCAGCTGCCTTTTCCTTTGTTGCTTATGCTGCATTTCCACTTCTGCTGGAAAAGGGTTACCTCCCCATACGAGGTGTGGTTTTTTATTAAGCTTCTTTCTTTACATGTTTCGTTGTGGATCCAGATCCTCTGCTTATCTTTGTTCAAAGTACATAAATCTCACACCAAGAATGTCAAGTTTTGCACTACAGTACGTAAGATGTTAGGCATATCCGCTCAGTATCGATAGGTTTTGAGTTAGATGCTTTAATTTTATCGATCTTTGTTTTAAATCTAATGCGCTTATTAGAAGTCTAAGAATTATATTGTATTTTTATTTGACTATATCAAACCTATTTAACTTAAGATGGAAAAAGTCCTTTGATTTTTAATAAACAATTCAGTTAAAAACAAGATATCCAGACAAAGAGAAAGTCCAAATTCCCTGGCTGTTTGCTACAAAATCTACATGCATTGTTATATGCTATTACACTTGACAATTACATAAATTTCTGGGTGACAACAATTACCTATACTCTCAATTACTTCATATTTTCATTAGTATATTTTTATCTTGGCATCATTAATTAGATTCTCGACTAGAAGAACCAGTTATAGAGCTTCCACCTCTCAAAGTCAAAGACCTTCCGGTGCTCAAAACTACGGACCCAGGAAAATACTATGAAATAGTGTCAGGCCTGAAGAAGGAAACTGAGGCCTCACATGGGATCATTTTCAATACTTTTGAAGACCTTGAAGGAAGTTCACTGGCCACAATTCGCCAAGAATTCAACATCCCAATTTTCCCAATAGGCCCATTTCACAAGTGCTTCCCTGCAGCCTCTTCTTCTTCTTCAAGTAGCAGCTTATTATCACAAGACCAAAGCTGCATTCCATGGCTAAACTCCCAAGCACCAAAATCTGTCATCTATGTCAGCTTTGGAAGCATTGCTGCAATAAGTGAAGCCCAATTTTTGGAGATGGCTTGGGGGCTAGCCAACAGCAACCAACCCTTTTTGTGGGTGATCCGACCCGGATTAGTCCATGGGTCGGAGTGGCTTGAACCACTGCCAAGTGGGTTCTTAGAGGCCTTGAATGGGAGGGCCCATATTGTGAAATGGGCTCCACAAAAGGAGGTGCTGGCCCACCCAGCTGTTGGAGTGTTTTGGACTCACAATGGTTGGAATTCTACATTGGAGAGCCTTTGTGAGGGGGTCCCTATGATTTGCATGCCATGTCTCAGTGATCAAATGGCGAATGCAAGATGTGTAAGTGATGTTTGGAAAGTAGGGTTACAGTTGGAGCATCGGATGAAAAGAGGTGAGATTGAAACAACAGTTAGGAAAATAATGGTGGAGAAAGAAGGGGAGGAGATTAGAGAGAGAATCTTCAAGCTAATGGACAAGGCAAATGTTTGCATCAAACAAGGTGGCTCTTCATACCAATCCTTGGAGGCCTTGGTTAAGCACATTTTGTCATTAGAAAAATGATAATTTGCTTTCCAAACTAAGAGTCAATGACTCTCCAACTTGGTGTTTTGAGGGCATTAGGAGGCCTTGTGTTGTTGTGTAGTCTAAAATTTTTACTGCTTGTAATTTAAACCTAAAGATTTTAACAACTTTGTGCCTTTATTGGAGGGGGATTGTGTATCGCCTCAATAATCAATTATATGTATTTTTTTTTTACAAGCGATTAGGGGAGGAGAAATATTCATTTGGTGCTTAAGAGTTTTGAATCTCTGCCCATAAAGATTTAGATAGAGGAACGCAACCGACTGAGTCATACCCCACTTGCTCGACGCCATGTAGTTAAAGGTTATTTAGATAGAAGATTTTCAAAATGGTTTTTTTGGGTTGATTTTTTAATGTTGATTTGAAAGCTCAAACGGCAGAGCCCAATAAGGGAGCCGAAAACCGAAATAACCCAAAGGCAAAGCCAGGCCCGCAATAAAGACAAAAGTAGAGGTGAAGAAGGATTGCTGGGCCCTTTCTGATAAAAAAAGAAGAAGGGATTTCTAGGCTCCACCAATACAATGCATGTTTACCTATGTTGTATCGATATGGATATGGATACGGATATAATACGAATACGATACGCTGATAATACGACAAATTTTCAAAAATTAAGATACGAGTACGGCACCGATATGGCGATTAAAATAATATATATTAAACAAATAATATATATTTAAAAAATAATATATATTTAAAAAATAATATATATTTAAAAAATAATATAAATAGAAAAATAAAAAATTGATATTTCATCCGTAATAAATTCAAAACATTAACAAAGCACAAATTAAACAAAACACACAAAATAAAAGTATCCATAAACAAAACACAAAATACAAGTAGGCAGCTATTATCTAATTAACAAAAATTCTAACTTCACAAACTAATTCAATTATATACCCAAATCAACAACAATTCCAACCACACAACAACTTATTAAATTATATTTATATAGTACCCAACCCAATATTCATATAACAACAGCAGCTTATTAAAAGAAAGAAGAACTCAAATCAACCCAATTCCAACCACACAACAACTTAAAAACAATTATATACCCAACCCATATAACAACAGCATATTATTAAAAGAAAGAAGAAGGAAACTTTGAGCTGCGTAAGAAACCCCAGCCAAATGAATCTGAGTGGCGACGCGATGGTGCGTTGAAGCTGGGTGCGGCGCTGGTGAGTTATTCTCTTTCCTTCTTCCTTCTTCCTTCCTCTTCTTCTTCTGTTTTGGTTGGCGTCTGAATTATACCCAAAAGACCTAGCCTCTCTCGACATAGGCAGTCTTTGAAATTCTAAGTTTTTTAAGTTTATATTTTAACTCCAACTCTTCAATAACCTTCAAAATCACCCCCAACTTTTTCAAATATATGTTATTTTACCCCCTGACGTATTGGAGCCGTATCATGACCGTATCGATGACGTATCGCGCCGTATCGAAAAGTCAACAGGTCAGAAAAAGTCTTCGATACGCCACGTGGCGTATCAAGATACGTATCGGGGCCGTATTGGATCCGTATTCGTATCGATGGCATATCAGATACGCGCATACCACAAAAAACCAGCATATCGGTGCATCCAAAATGTTTACTAATCCGTAATTGAATTATGATGAATTAAATTGAGGAGGAGTTGGATTGAGGAAATTAGATTCTGAATTCCTATTGAAGTTGTTTACTAAATCACATGGACTTCGGGTATGAGTGGACCCAATGACTAAAATGTCCTCGTTGGTGGGTTAAAGCAGATTGCATATTTGAAAATTTTAAAATTGTGTGAGGATATAATGGGTAAAAAAGATGAATTCCTAATTGATTAGTTCTCCAAGAATTGAATTCCTCTAAAATCAGGAATTCAATTCCTAGTTTTGTGTGGGCCCCGCTTACTTTTTAATTCCTTAATATGAAGTAAACACATGAATCCTCCATAAGTGGAATTCAATTCCTAATGAGAATTCTAATTCCTGATTAGTAAACACATTAATAGAAATTAGAGGCAACCAATCAAATCAAGTTCTCCACAAAATCTCCTTTTACCAACCAGCAAGAAACTAGGAAAATAATAGCTTTGGTTTATATATGACCCAAATTGATAAAAACTCAAAACGAAGTTGGAGTTTCAAGCCGTACTTGTCTCAGGTTTGCAAAGAAAAATTTATATTTGTGGTGTTTGCTCAGCTGTTATTTTCCTACAACTTGCTTCAAGATTTTTAATTCTTTACAAGTAAGATTTTCTTATGTTGTTATAATTTTTCCCTTCTTGTTACTTTTTTTTTCCCCTTCTTGTTACTTTTTATTCAGTATAACTTTTTTATGCATATGTAATTGTTTTGTGCCCTGTTAATGTTGAAAGATTGTAAATTTTTTGATATGTATTCGGTGTACATGTTGCCCCCACCAACATGAAATCCTAGCTCGGCTAACAACATTCATGATTTCTTTTTCTTAGATTTTCTCACTGTTTCTCAACAACCAATCACAGTTTTTTTTTTTTTTTTGCTATTCTCTTCAACTACTTTTTCTTCATAACCCTATGACTTTGTAAAGTCCTTGCCCTTTGCGTTGTTTATCTGTGAACAACTTATAATCTTTCTTTCAGTTGTTAATCTAGAATATTCTAGATTGAATATGGTTTCTGGAAAAAAAGCTGTGCTTTTTGGTTCTGTTTGTTTCCATTGAAAAACTTTCTATAGAAAGTAGAATTTCATGTGTAGATAGCCGTGAAGGTATGGTTTAAAGTGTCTAACTAGAAAAAATGTACAGGGACATAAAAATGGGTTCGAAATCAAAGCCTCGCAGACTGAAAAAAGAAGCCAAAGCGTCAAGACAGTGTTAAAGATAGGATCAGTGAGTTACCAGATGCAATTCTTTGTCACATACTTTCCTTCATTCCAACAAAATATGCTGTGAGAACTAGCATTCTGTCTACAAGATGGAAGAGGATATGGGCTTCTGTTCCCATTCTAGACTTCGAATATAAAGATATGTCTGTTTTTTATCCGCGGACAGTGGGATATAAGTCTGAGTCCTACGCAGTGGCGGATCCAGGATTTGGAAGTTGAGTAGGCAGAAATTACACGTTGCATGAATACGTGTGCGGTTATGCTTATACAGAAAATTTCCAAAAATGCAAGGCACTGATACAATGATTAAAATAATATAAATAGCAAAATTATTATTGCATCCATCATGTTATAATCATCCTAAGAAAAAAATATGAATCAAATGCATTTTGATTAAAAAAAAGATTAATACATGTAAAAACAATTACAATCTATTGCTAAAAAACCTACGCTCTAGTGTTCAAGAAATTGGATGTCCAAACAATTTTATCCAATCCAAAATAATTATAGATATAATAACGTGATTCTTTGCTACTTTTATCCCTCTATCCCCCCCCTCCCCTTCTTTTTTTTTTTCACTTTTCCCTATGCTTGTCCATTCCTTCTCTCTCTTTTCTATATATTTTTTTTCTTCTTCCCTTTCTCTTTTCCTTCATCTTGTTGCTTCATATCTAACTATTTTTATTTGCTGAGCATTTTCGGGTAGGCAGCTGCCTACCCAAAACATGGCTAGATCCGCCACTGGTCCTACGCTGTCTTTTTAACTTTTGTTGATCATGTTCTTTCCTCCCGTGACCCGTTAGATATTCAAAAATTTCGTCTTCATTGTTACTGCAGCGATAAGGATTTCTCTCGCATTGATGGTTGGATTCGAACCGTCATTAGGCATAATGTTGTTGAACTTGATCTTCATGTAGAAATAAATAATGATGAAGGTGGCCTGATTTTGGAGTTGCCTCAATGCGTTTTCATGTGCAAAACACTGGAGGTTTTGAAGGTGAAGTCAAATTGTATTGCATATGCTCCTCCTACATCACGGTGTTTTCCAAGTCTCAAGTTCCTACATATCAGTGTTGATTATCCTGATAATGACTCAATGGAAAAGATTTTTTCTTGCTGCCCTGTTCTTGAATGTTTGACTATAGGTGGACTTCTTGGATTAAATGATGTTTTGAATTTCAACATCTCTGTGCCTCAACTAACGACGTTGAGACTGGAATTCAACCTAAGCTGTTTTGGTCAACCTAGTGAGCACACTTTTTATATAAATTGTCCAAAGCTTGAAAGCCTTGATATCAAGCAGGATATTTTGTCAAATTATTCATTTGAGAACGTAAAATCTTTGGTCAAGGCAAATGTCAATCTCTGGTGCCGTTATGTGCATCACCAGCGTGCCTTTTCTAACAGAGCAACTGCGCTTCTGGCCGGATTTTCCAATGTTAAGTACCTGTCTCTTTCAGCTCATTTTTTGAAGGTAAGTATGCCCTAACTCGCTCCTTTTACTCAATGTTTAGTAGAGAGGAGTATAGGAAGGAGGGCAGGGTAGCATGCAAGCCCATCTTTTGAATCCCTCTAGAAATATATGGTTATTTGGTTTTGGTTTAGGAAGGAAATATTTAAGAAATAGAAAGCAACTGAAAAGTCTGTAGACATTTCCTTCCATAATATTCTAAACTTCATGATGAAAAAACACATCCCCAGCAGGCATGTCCCCCTCCCCTCGTAGTTTACTATCGCTTGTTTTTATAAAAAAAAAAGTAGTGTTTGTACTGAAAGTAGTGTCTTCCATTGTGGTGTTTTATGATTTGCAATAGTATGCTGCTATGCATAAGTAAATGTTTAATTCATGCATGAGTTTATGTTTGATTTGTATTTTATCTTTCACGAAGGGTGGCTGTCTGCCTGCATTTGATAATTTGAGTGAATTGAAGCTGGTTCTTCATGATCGCTATCAGTGGGATTTGCTAACAGAGCTGCTCCAGAGATCACCTAATCTGGAATATCTTGTCGTGGAACATAAAGAAGTAAGATGCACTTTCACTAATGCTAAGTCCTACCAACATGTATCTCTTTACTATTCTCATTTCATTCTTACTTTGCAGAACATATCATGTTTTGGGGATTACAAAAAGCAATACTTGAAACATGTCTTAGACTCAGAGCATCGATGGAGAAGACCAGAATCTGTGCCTGTTTGTCTGATATCACACCTCAAGACTGTCACCATAAGGGGATACAAGGGATACCCGCATGAGAAGAAAGTGGCTAAGTATTTGTTAAAGAAGGGTCAAGTTTTGAGTAAGATGACTATTTATAATGACTTATCCAAAGATTTGGCAATGTCTCGAAGGGCTTCAAAGGCTTGTCAAGTTGAATTTAACTGAAGTTTTTATTTTGTTAGTCCAATATTGGGTTTTAGATGGATTCTGTTGTCGAAGTTGTAAATCAGAGAAAACCCCTTTGTTGATCTCAAGATGGATCGATTTGCATGGGATTGAAGGTTTGCAATGTAGGAGCATTAAGCTCTTTCGAATTAATTGTTGTTTAATTTTTTATACAAGTCTTTCTAGTCAGAATAAGATTATCAAATGCTCATTTTATTCACCGTCACAAAACGTTTAACATGCATGCAAGCATCTAAAACGTAATTAAGTTGGTTTTGGTTTGGAACGTAAACATGGAAATTATAAACGAACCCCTTTTGAATTTAGTGTTACTTCTCATTTTAACGTTAAAATATTATTCATTTAAATGAAATAATGCGCATGAAAGCCCAAAGAGACAGAGCCCAAAAGGGAGTTGAAAAACGAAACAAATGCTCAAAGCCAGAGACGCAACTGAAAGAGAAGATGCATATAATGCTCTAGTTTTCCTAAAGAAGTTTCACATTTTCATTTCATAGTCGCAAGTCGCAACAGAGATGGTCAAAGCGGCGTCGTACCTGTGGTTACAATTTTCTTAGCCTTTCCCGCCGTTTCTCGACAACCAAGCAGGGCTTTTACTATTAGCTCACACTAGGGCTTTACTCGGCCATCTCAGAACGTTTCAGGTACTTTTTCTTCATAACCCTTTAGCTTCTTCCGTGCCATCTGTTTGGTTACCGAGAAACTGAGAAATGATTCATGGAAAGTTCAAGTCTTTCCCTTTGCATTGTTTATTTGTGAAGAAAATGTAATCTTTCTTTTCAGTTGCTAATTCTAGATCGAATATGGTTTCCGGAAAATTGTTCCGTTGATGATCTTTTTTCTTGGGTCTGTCTGTTTTCATCGAAAAGCTTTTCCCTAGAAAATAGAATTTCATATTTTGTTCATACATGAATAGTTTAATGTTTCTAAGTAACTGAACAGAGACATAAAAATTAGGAGTTTTTAGTTTTAATTATTAATTTTTTTTATCCAAATGCACAGAGACATAAAGATGGGTTCGAGGGTAAAGGGTCTCTTACTAATGGGTGGGAAGATACCAAATAAGAAGTCAAATCCTCCAGCAAGAGTTGAAGACAAGATCAGTAAATTACCAAATGAAGTACTTTGTCACATCCTTTCGTTCCTTCCAACAAAATATGCGGTGAGGACCAGCATTCTCTCTACAAGATGGAAGAACGTATGGGCTTTTGTTCCCAACCTAGACTTCAAGTCTTATTTTTTCAACAGAAAGAAAGACAAGTCTACCTCTGCTGGTTTCTTGACATTTGTTGATCGTGTGATTTCCCTTCGTGGTTCATCAGATATTAAAAAATTCTGTCTTCATTGTTCCTGTGGTAGTAAGGATTTTGCTCGTATTGATGGTTGGATTCGAACTGCTATCCAGCATAATGTTGTTGAACTTGATCTTTGTTTTGAAACAACAGATAAAGACCTGGCTTTTGAGTTGCCGCAATTCATTTTCATGTGTAAAACACTAGTGGTTTTGAAGTTGAGGTCAAATTGTATTACCAGTGCTCCTCCTGCGTCAGGGTGTTTCCAAAATCTCAAGATTCTCCATGTCAGAGTTGAATATCCTGTTAATGATTCGATGGAAAAGATTTTTTCTTGCTGTCCTGTACTTGAAGATTTGACTATAGATGGACTTCTTGGATCAGATGATGTTTTGAATTTCAAGATATCTGCTCCTGAACTAAAGACGTTAAGATTGATCTTGCCGCATAGAAACTGGGTTGGCGATCATGATCATCAGTACTGTTTTCTTATTAATTGTCCAAAGCTTGAAAACATTGATCTAAAGCAGGATATTTTATCGAAATATTTATTCAAGAATGCAAAATCCCTGGTCAAAGCCAGTCTTAATCTCTTTAGCCATGCTGTGGCGGATCAACAGCCCGACTTTTCTAACCGTGCAAATGCACTTCTGGCTGGAATTTCCAATGTTAAATATCTCTATCAGCTCATGTTTGGGAAGTAAGTATGCCCTAACTTGTTCCTTTTAAACTTTGTTTGGTAGAGAGGATTATAGGATGGGATGAAGGGATGGTTGGAAGAGAGGAAGGATATGTGCTTCTTCTTTTGTAAAGAGGAAGACTGGAGGGGTGAGGAATGCATAGGGGTCAATATTTTCAATCGCTTCGAAGTTTTACATATTGAAAGAGTGGAACAAATTAAATAGTAATTTGCTTTTGGTTTGTATAGGAAATGAATAAGATGTTGATCTGTAGTTACATGAGGAGATTCTCATTTCATCTCTTATTTTCTTATTTTCCTTTTGGGAATCATCTTATTCCCTTTTACGTACCAGAGAAATGAAGAAAATCTTAGCCGAGGAAAAGACACATCACTTGCATGCCCCCTATTCTATTCCTTTAAAATTTTCTTTACTAATCGATCTTTTTGTTTTTTCTTTGTACCAAACGTAGTGTTCGTAACTGAAATCCTGTTTCCATTTTGGCAACTTATGTTTGATCAATGCTTCATCTTTTATGAAGGCTTGTTGTGCCCCTGCCTTTGATAATTTGAACGAATTGAAGCTGGTTCTTCATGATTGCTACAACTGGGATTTGCTAACAGAGTTGCTCAAGAGATCACCTAATCTGGAATATCTATTCTTAGAACATGAAAACGTAAGATGTATTTCTACTCGTGTTATGTGATATCAACAGCAGATCTATAAGGTTCCCATTTCATTCATTCTTTTAAATGATTGTCAGGACGAAGAATGTATATGCTCGGACGAAGAATACTCAGAGGATGGATGGTCAAAGGAAGAATACTCAGAGGATGGATGCTCCAATGCTGAAAAATGGAATACCCCAGAGTTTGTACCTATATGTTTGGTGTCACACCTCAAGACTATCTCCATAAGGGGATTCCAAGGGCACCTGCATGAGAGGGAAGCGGCAAAGTATTTGTTGGAGAATGGTGAAGTTCTGCGTAAGATGACTATTTATACAGGTGATTTTCTGCCTGCAAAAGAGAAGATATACAAGGAATTTTCAATGTTTCAAAGGGGTTCAAGGACTTGCCAGGTAGAATTTATCGAAGAAGCAGGTTCTAGCTTTGACAACGATTATGATTACTATTACTAATTCCAATTCTGGGTTTTAGGAGTCGAATTTATATAATATGCAATTTTTAGCTTTTATAAAAAATTTATTTTGCAAGTCCAATTCTGTCCTAGAAGGATTCTGCTATGAAAGTTGCAAATTTAAGAAACTTGTTTGTTGATCTTAAGATGAATCTATTTGTAGTTTTTTTTTTTCCACTGAATAAAATTCTTATCCACTTGTTTAGCTTCTTTGAAGATGGTTAATCTGCAATGGAGGATTAGTTGGTTAATTTCAATTAGTGTAGGAGCATCAAGTTGTCTCTGATGCCTCTCCTCATGACAAATCATTTAGGAGCCAAGTAAAAACAGTCAACAAACCAAGCAGAATTACCTTTCCTGTTTGTGTTTGTATTTAAACAATCAACAAACCAAATCTACCAAATAGCTATTGATCTAGCGATATATTTATTTCCATTTTGTTGAGAGAGGTTCCAAATTAAAATCATCCTCCCACAAGTAAAATAACACAAAAACCAAACTCCTATTAATAAAAGGGATATTTGTAGAAATGTCACCTGAACTTATACCTTAATTTCAATTTGTCACCTTTAAAAAAAATTTAAGAGAAATGTCACCTTAACTTTTCAAAATTCATGATTTGTCATCTAATGCTAACACCATCCAATTTTCCATCTATTTTCAAGGGTAATTTAGTCTTTTTATTTTTAATGATATTTTAAAAATGAAAAATTCATTTAAAAAAAATTATATATCTTTTAAATAATTAAAAATAAAAAGAGAAATTAGGAAAAAGAAAACTTCTCTCCTCCAAATTCAACAAGCTTTTTATGTTGGACCTTTCAACCTAGCTGCTGCTGCATCCCCTCCACTGCCGGAAGCCCTAACAGCCGTAGACGGCGTTCCTGGTTGCCTGTCCTGGCTTGACAAACAAAAGGCTGCATCCTTTGTGGTCTCTCAAGGACAATTTTAAGACACCTTTGCTAAATGAGTTGCTAATAAAAGCAACTAATGGGATGGTGGTGCCCTGGGCTCCCTAGCCACACGAGGAGGAAGAGAGAAGTTTATTTTTCCTAATTTTTCTTTTCATTTTTAGTTATTTAAAAGATATATAATTTTTTTATAATAAATTTTTCATTTTTAAAATATCATTGAAAATAAAAAAGACTAAATTACCCTTGAAAATAGATGGAAAATTGGATGGTGTTAAAATTAGATGACAAATCATGGATTTTGAAAAGTTAAGGTGACATTTCTCTTGAATTTTTTTTTCAGGTGACAAATTAAAATTAAGGTATAAGTTCAGGTGACATTTCTACAAATATCCCTTAATAAAATAAAATTCAGTTGGGGATGGTTTTGAAGACTTGCAAATTAGCATAAAAACAACAATGTTTACACATAGCAATTGCAAACATAAACAGTTTTAAAAATAAAAAGTGTTTTTCGGAGAGTCAAATTTATTTATTTTAATACAAGTGATTGTCAAACTACAAGAAGAATAGTAGTTTCTCACACGCACTCCTGAAGCGTAGTAAGTTTTGAACTTGAAACCACCCGTACTCCTGAAGCGTAGTAAGTTTTGAACTTAAAACCACCCGTACGCAAACTAGACCCCGTTGACACAGTCAAATTTATACGTTCTCCAGGAGGCGTGAGCACGGTCCGGTTTGGATCGGTTTTCGTCTAAATATGAAACCTGATCCAAAAAATGCAGACCGGTTCGAATTTGGACCGATTTTCTTAAAATCCACACAGAAATCCGAACCAACTCGACCTGTCCGATTTCGTTTCGGTTCCTGCGGTTCTTTCCTTCCTGCATGGGCCCAATTTTTTTTTTTTTTTTTTAAACAAATCTGCCCAGAATGTATTTATATACCAATATATCCCAAATTTGAGGTTCCATCAAGCTTTCAACACATCAAAATGAATCAAACTTCAACAAAAATATAATCCAAATTCAATCCAACTTCAACATATAAATTGCAACCCAAATTCAATCAAACTTCAACAAAATAAGTTCCAAAATAAATTACAAGCCAAATACAACCAAAATTCAATCCAAATATATATTACAACCCAAATTCAATCCAACTTCATTAAATTCCTCCTAGCATTGAAAAGTAGCTGAGCCGTGGTGCTAGGTGTGGATGAACTCATAATATCTACATAAAAAAAACATAAACACATTAAAACATTAGTAAGATTTACATATTATATAATACATTAATAAAGCACATAAAATTACAAAGACATACCTAATTAAACATGATATTAACCAAAACAGCACTTCAATTTTAAAAAAACAGCACCTCAAAACAGCACCTCAATTTCAACAGCCTACTATCCTACTTGAATCCAATTTTATTAACTCAAAAACAAATTTTCATATGAAGAGCCTAATATCTTGTAACTTTAATTTTGGTGTTGCTTTGATAAAGAGAAATGAAAGCTCATACACTAAACTTTAACAACCAAAGAGAAAGGATGGGTCTTCCGACTATAGAGAGAGAGTAGGCGACAGTGAAGTTGTAAAAACATCAAACACTAAAGAGAGAGATGAGTAAAAGAAGTTGAAATAAGCAAAGTTACAGCAAAAGCAGCAACTGGAAGTTGATATTCAAACTTGTCCCACAAACACTCAACCAGAAATTCATTCACGTACTACATAAAACACTAAGCCTAGCCTAGCACAAATTTCAGTTGCAAATTAACATGGTAAAACATCCAAATTTCAGTTGCAAACGTCCAATTTCAATTGCAAAACATCAAATTCAAAATATCTGAGAGAGAGAGAGAAAGCAAGAGATAAAGAATACCTAGAGAGACAGAATTGATGCTGGAAATTGCTGCGCTGGAGCTGCCGCTGCGCGCCTGGAAGGTGCGACCTCCTGGAAGCTGCGTGAAACTGATGCTGGTCCTGCGCGAACTGCTGCTGCTGCTGGAGGAGGACACAAAATTGGTCAGAGGCAGAATCGAAGGGAAAAAATAAAAATAAATAAACAGGCAAAATAGATGCACACACAATCAAAACTTAAATACCTAAACAGATGCAAAACCACATAATCAAATAGGAGATGTGAGATAGAGACAGAGAGAGACTGAGAGGAACAGGACCTGAGAGAGAGAGATAGAGAGAGCTATACCAGATGAATAGGTGGAAGCTGTGATTGCCTGGAGGAGCAGAGAGGGTAGTCAGAAAATCAATTTGGGAAAAAAAAAAAAAATAAAAAGAGAGACAGAGAATCAAACCTGCGTGACGGCGGCGTTTGAAGAGAGGCTGAGAGAAGAGCTGGAGAGAGGTGTGACGTGATGGCTGAGACTGAGATGCAGAGGGCGGCTGTGTATGAAGGAACGAAGAAGAAACGAAATGGAGAAGAGGAAAACGAACGAAGAGAAAAATACCTAGGTCATTCAGCGTCTTTTCTTTTTCCGTTTGATCCTCTGTGTGTGTGCCCATCGTAACAGCGTACACACTCAAGAAAATATTTATATAATTTCTAATATAAATATAAATATATATATAAATTAATTCTTTGAACCGATTCGGATTGGACCGGTTCCTAAGGGTGAAAAATTGAAACCGGAACCAATTTGAACCGGTTCGGTTTGAATTGGACTCGGTTTTTGACTTTTACGGTCAACACAATTTTTTACAGTTTTTTTCGGATTAATTTGGTTCGGTTTTGCGATTTTGCGGTTCTAATGCCCACCCCTATTCTCCAGAAAAATTTCTCAAAGAAAAAGGAGTTTCAGACAACAACACGAAAAAAAAAAAAAACAAAAAAGCCCAAGAGGCTAGGCCCCTCCGTCTGGACCCCACATCAACCAAAGAAGCCAAAAAGGTAAATTAAAAAATAAATTAAAAAAATAAAAACAAAAAAATAAAAAAGAGAGAGTGAGAGAGAATGAGCAAATACTTTAGGGTGAATTTTCTGAAACAGTGTATTGGAAAGAAGCCTGGAAGGTTCGCACTTCATAGTTGCAGCAGACTGCTAAAACGCTGTCGTTTCGATGCTCTTCTTGTTCTCTTTAGCTTTTCCCGCGGTTTCTCAACAATCAATCACAACAATCAAATACTGGACCATCTCACAACGTTTCAGGTACTTTTCTTCGTAACCCTTTGACTTCGTTACCATCTGTTTGGTTACCGAGAAAACAAAGACATGATTAATAGAAAATTCAAGTCTTTCTCCTTTTGCGGTGTTTATCAGTGAAGAAAATATAATCTTTCTTTTCAATTGCTAATTCTAGGTAGAATATAGTTTCACAAAACTGGTTCCGTTGATTATTTTCTTCTTTGGGCTGTTTGGATCCCTTGAAAAACTTCTCTCTAGAAAGTAGAATTTCATGATATTTGTGAAGATCAATTAACAGAATCGCATGCCTGCATTAGGAGTTTTTGCTTTTTGTTTTTAATTTTTCATCAAAATGTACAGTGACAAAAATGGGTTCGCAGTCAAAGGCTCTCATACTGCAATTCTGCTGTGATTTAGCATATTTTGGTTTTGTTGTCAAAAGAGCCAGCCAGAACCCATCTTTCGAGTTGTAGAAACAATGATTCTTATTGATATGCATGTATGTCTAGGTTACTAATAGAAAAAAATCAAGAAAGAATCGACATTGGGAGCGTCTTAAAATAATAAAGATTAAGAAAGAATTTATCTGGGCTATACTTTTTTTTATTTAATTTAAAACGGTATAACTGAAAATTTATACAAATTTTGTTTTCTATTCCTACTTAAAATAAATATAAAATAAAGTGCTATTTTCAGATTACTTTTCCAGTATTACCAAACCTGCATGGGAAATGATTTTCCCTCTAATTCTTTCCGTAAACCAAACAGGCCTCAAAGATGTTGTCGTGATATATGTCATATATGTTTTGACTATTTCCTTCTATTTTTAAGGTAGCTGATAACAGATACCAGCTATCTTCCATGTTAATCATTCAAAGTCCAAGTTCAGAGTTGTTTTTCTTGGAGGATTGTCATTTTTCACAAGTTGTTTGCAATTAACAACTATAATAAAATATTGATAACAATAATGTTGATCGCAATAATGCGAATGTCCAACTAACAACTATAATAAAATATTGATAACAACTATAATAAAATATTGATAGCAATAATGTTCAACCCTCTGCCTGGGCACAACTTAATAAAATGAGCCCCAACATTCAAAAAGCAATTATGCGAACTTCCAAGGCTAACATTGACTGCCTAAGAGGAAAATTTTCATCATCGAATTTTAGAGAACAATAGTCTTTTTTTCTTTGTGAACTGGAGTGGGGAGGGCAATACATGCAAATCAACCAGGCTTTAGAGACCTGACACAACTAAGAGATCCCCAAAATAGCAGAGGCCTAAGTCCAAGTCATAACTTCCTCCAATTAGCTAAATAGCCCCACAATATCATTTCCCAGGAAAAAAAAGAAGAAGAATTAAAACCATGGTAATGACTGCCCCAACAAATTAGGCAATCGTAGTTATAAGTTTATAACTTAATTAATTCAAATGCTACAAATAGGTGCAGGAGATCAGGCCAAGAAACCCGGTCAACCACTCCCCTATGTGCCGATTGCTAGCGCATCGAGGGCCCCGGCACCCAGCTAACTTTTTCATTGCAACTGGAAGATAAGAACAAGGAAATTCTAAGGATATTCTGGTCCTTACATGACTGAATAAGAACAAGGAAATTCTAGTTCTCCATTAATTGTATAAGAAATCGGGTCAAGATCTTCAAGTCTTGATTTCTCATTGCATTTTTCTTTGTATTATTGTCTAGGTAGTCATAAGAATTAGATATTGTAGTTCATATCACATTGATAAGTGATAGAATACAAAATCTTGATTTTAATGAAAATCACGATTCTCTTACAAAAAAACAAAAAGAAAATATAATTTCAATACTTAGGTAAGATAAGAATATGCAAATCAACGTAGTAATAGAAATTCAAATAAGAAACTTATCTATTTGGAATTCAATATTCCTCTCAATTAGCTTTCTTCTGGTTACCACTGATCACATACATAATTGGCAAGCTCATTGGGGCTTGAAGAGTAATCGTGTTGATAACGTGTTATATAACTATGGGAAAATTGTAGAGAGAATTGGAAGGTAGAGAAAGACAATAGAATTTGTGTCAATCAACTTGTATATCTCATCCTGGTTAAGATAAACTCACAAAAATGAAACATTAATGACACATGGAGCTACAAAATACTAACACCCGTTGGAAAAGCTATGACACACCCATCGTGTGCTGCCATGTGTCACTCTCTTCCATTTATTACTATTTTTCAATATTTTGACTTCTAAAAATCATAATAAATCTGAATAAATCACCAAAAAATACCCCGGACTCCTTGCGACATTTCCTACATCTTTTGAGACTTAAAATATAATTTTAACTGACAGAATAATTCATATAATTTCTCAAAGTCAAGTTTGCTTCCATACTAACAATAACACTAAGTTAAAGATCACTGGTCGTCATCATTGAGACTTCAAATATAATTTTATTATGATGTAGAAATAACAGAGTAAAACTGAGACAAATGTCAAGATTACATTGAAGTACCAAGTAGCATGTATGTAGATTGTATACCTCCCCCAAGTAATAGAATTCGGATAAAAATAAAATTTTCCAAATTTTTTTACGCATCAAGAAGTTGAAACAAGGCAATAAAGAACTTAAAATTCAAGAGAAGAACTGAACTCAAAATAAACATAATTAACGAACTTCAATCTTAAAAACAATAAACTCAAACATTTACATTGCAAAATTCTTGGATTTGTTTTAGTTTATTAAGATGAGAACAAAAGTGTCAAAATCACAAATTCTTTAATTTAGTGCTTTGAGTTCTAACTCCAAGTTAAATAAAATTCTGCCAATAGCAACACAAGAGCAGAGTCTTAAATCATCTGCTCCTTCTGAATAAAAAGGCAAGAAAAGAACCTGAATTCGGCATAATGAAGCTGAGATCCATCAGCAAAAAGAAGTCAAACCAAACAGAAAGTAAAATAATCCAACAATCATACCCAAATGAAGAATTAAGACCAAAACAGACAATTAAGGAACCCCATTGCCAAGAACAAGTGTACTGGGATGAATCCAATCATCAAAGACATATAAATTTCAAAGCTAACAAATGCAGAGTGAAATAAGGATGGCACATTCCAAAAAAAGAAGTAAAAGGACAATGTAGTTTATTCTATCAAATGAACCCATATAACAATAAACAAAAAAGACAAACACATTGAATCCACATACTAACAAAAAAAAAATTGAAATAAGAAAGATATAGACTTCAATCACTCAATCTCTCAATCTCGTAGAGAGACAATCATGTTCCAAACATAGATATAAATTTTTTTTTTTACCAGGATTGTATCCTCAACAACCGCATTTTATTTGGAGACATTAACATGGGCAAACTAACTCGAATAATTTCCAAAGCCAAGAAAACTGCCAAAGCTGCTCCAAATGATAGATCAAGAAACTATGGCTGGAAAAGAAACATACAGTGAGCATATCTACTAACGATAAACTGAAGCCAATTTATATCGTTGCAAACACAACTACTACCTGCACATAGAGGGAGGAGCCCTTAAGTAGAAACCCAGAAAATTAAAGCCCTAATATCCCATCACTTAAAAAAAAAAAAAAAAAAACTATAAGTGAATGCAATAGAAAATGCAAATATATATATATATATATGAGAGTATGAAAATATATTATGGAAAATTAGTTATCCATTCCTAGACATAGTTCTATAAAGAAATCCTATACCATTCAATGTATACAAACACACCCAAAATAAACCCAAATATTGACAGCTGTCGATTTCTTAAAGTCAACAGCTATGTTGGATTACTGCTTTGCCCTTTTGCTTTGTCTATTAATCAACTCAATCTTCATCAACAAGTATCTCGAACTTTCTTCTTCTTCTTCTTCAATAATGGAGAAGTTCATCAAGCTCAGCTTCTGGTTTTTCTGCTAGTCCAATTCTCCATTGTATCTTTGTCATCTCCACCACAACCCTCGCCGACTCCATCGGCACAACCCGCCACCAATTCACCTTTGCCCAAAACTCCATCTTCGATATCCCTTCCTCTATATCGGACAGACGCTCCAGTGAATGCACCATCCTTCTTCACCTCTGATGCCACTGCAATCATCTCCGTCTCAATCTCCGTCGGCCGACGACACGCCTCCAGTTCCTTCTCCACCGTCATCAAATCTGAGCGATGTCAATCGCAGCAACCTCAACGTGGACGGAGACGAAGCTAAGAACTCCTCTGGGAGAATGAGCCTGGCAAAGAAGGTAGGGATCGTACTAGGAATGATTATTGGATAACATTCGTCGGTCTCAGTACTGATACGCTGCTAGGAGAGAGATTATCTAAAGAACTACTCAGTCTCTCATGCACAAAAGCTCTTAGACGTTACTGTGAAATTTTTAATTTCTCGTATTTTTTGTTGTTGTTAATTTCTGTGTTTGTTGAGTGTATGATTGAATTGAGGTTTCAACGGTGATATGGTGATTCAATTTGATTCTTCATTAATTTGGCACGTCAACGGTGCTAGAGTTAGTGGTAGTTAGAATTTTGGGATGAGTTCTTGGGATAAAATACTTAATTAATCAATATGAGTCATTGATGTATTGCTTTTTCTATTTTAGAATGATATAATAATTGGAATTAGTGATTCAGAATTCATTATACTTGTTTTTCTCATTGTTGTTGACTTGTTTGGCTCTATCTGCGTATGCTATCTAATGTTTGGTTATTGAGAAAATTGAACAAAAGAAAAGAAATTTGATGATTACTGTTCTTGGATTTAGATTCTTAGTGATCTAGGTTCTTTGTGATTTTAATGCATAAAACATTGTTTAGTTTTACCTTGGTTTTGATGTTTGGTATTGTTTCGATTCTTTATCGTACCTATTATGCAAATGAAATGATGTAGTTGTTAACTTCCAGGAAGTGGTACAAACAGTTTTTATACCTGTTCATACCCTGCAACTGAGATGATTTCTATGATACAGTATTAACAGTGTACTTCTATGACATAGTATTAACATATTTCAGTAACAAAGCATGCTCTATATTTTGCTCTATATATAGATGTGCACTTGAAGTTTATGATATGCATAATGTGATTTTTACTAGGAAGATAGTGTATGACATAGTATTAATAGTGTACATTTTTTTTTCTTGTAGAGGTATTTCCTTTTGCCATTGTGATTGTTTTTGGTGAAACTTTAAACAATTAGAGGTGGTTTCTGCAAAAGATATTGGATGTCATGCTGAACTTTTTTTTAGGGGGTTTTTTGAGTTTTTTTTTTTGTACGAAATGGTATTAACAATGTATTTTTATGACATGGTATTATCAATGTACTTCTATGATATGGTATTAACAATGTACTTCGGGCTTGCTGGGCTTGTTTTGGGTTTTTTTTGGTTGGGCTTGTTTTAAGTTGATCAATGGCAGACATGTAATTTATAGGAACTTCAACACTCATTTCATATGTAGTAAATGGATTTTGGGTGTGTTTCTATAGTACATTTCATGTTTTTTTTTTATAAAAAAAATAAAATAATTTTAGCCGCTATTTTGGGTATATTAGTAAAGCTCCAGTTTTACAAGTAAAGTTAGCCCACGTGCAGATAGGACAGTTTCGTACATGTTACGTGAATGTGAAGAAACGGTAGCCTTCCAGAATTTTCCAAGTTACCTGCAATATGGTTGGAAAGATAAGACATTTATCTTTCTAAAATATGTTTTTACTGATTTTTCTAGAAGGCCAAAGATCCCCAAATCGTGTGACAATTGGGCTGAGCTGTATTTTCTTGTGGAGTTAGGAATCGTGATCTTTACTTTCCTATTTGGATTCCTTGTTTACCAAGACTTATTGGAAACTTTTTAGTCAATTTTTGGGTTTAGGACTCTGATATAAGTCATATAAAAGGCCAGCCAAAGCCCTCAAAATGAGGATTCACATCTTAAGGAGATCAACCGCGCAAGAGGAGAAAGCTGCAAACTGAGTTCTTTCTTTTCTCTTCTTCTTTAAATTTTCAGTTCGTATGTATTTATTTTTGGAGTTCATCCAAGAACATGGGTAACTAATTTCTTGTTAGTTAGGGCTTATCTTGAAGCCCTAAACATGATTTCAATTCTATAAACAAGTTTGAATGGATTTTTCAGTTTCTACAAGCGTGATGATTTCGGTTTCTCTATGTTATGTGAATTCTGATATTTCGTTTCTTTGAGTAGCTAACTTTGAAGCATGTATTGGAATTAAATTGTTGTAGAACATAGGTCAATTGCCATATTGAATGTGTTCTTGTTTGCAACAAATAATTGGGTTAAGAACTAGTTATGAGAAATCGATTCTTGAATTCCTAATAACAAATGCCATGTTTTAAGGTTTTTGTGACACTCATATTCTCTTTGATCTTAATGGATTCTTGATTGTTAATTTGAGTAAATGCCATACTGGATTTCAATTAAGAATACACGTATTGATGTAAATGCCATACACTTTACATACACTTAAGAGAGAATCATACAACTCGAGTCAAATGCCATGATCTTGTTGTGAGTGTTGTCATCATATGCTTGCTAGAAATTGATTATCTATTGTTGTTTATGGATTGATTGATTATTTGGAGGTGGATAGTGAGTCCTAGCTATTGTTCTTGATTGATTCTAAACCAATTTCTCTTAAACTCTTTTTCTTTTCCTTGTTTTGTTTATTCGCAAAATCAAATCAAAACCCCCCTTGGTGTTGGCGTGTGTGTGGAAGTCCTTGTGTTTTAATTTTCATTGTGTGACATTGATAAACATCTCTTTAGATTACACTCTCTGTGGGAATGACCCTTGCTTGCTTACTATACTATCATTTGATTTGTGCACTTGCAAGGTTTTAATATTGTTGTTAAAAATTACCAACATGCAGGGTGATGTAGTATGGGTGACGGTCCTCTCATTTCATGGAAGAGGTCCAATCATTGACAATGCAGCGTTTTTATGTGAATTTTTTTTAGGTGAATCTGTCATGACAAGAAATGAAGAAGAACAAAAAGAAAAAGGGAAAAGCAAACTGAAAATGCATAATTAAAAGTACAATATTAATAATACATATATCTAGCCTCTATGCCTTCTTTCCATCCTGTTAAGGGGGACTGTTATCATCACATAGATAAGCATATCATGTACATTGTCTATGAAGCGGAAATATGTGTATCTCCATGTTTTGTTAATAATTAAGGAACCACAAACTCCCCAAAATCCCACTATAAACCCCAATGCTACAAATATATAAAACCATGGAAGTTGATGGAGCCCATTGTGCACGTCTTTGTTGTTCTTGTTATCTGCATCAATGCCCTTATTTGGTTCGCACTTATTTGGAAGTGGCGCACCACAAAGTTTTGGGTTCCCCTTAAACGCAGAAGCTTCAAAGCTTTGGAGCTGGGTGCTTGTTGGTATTGATCCTTCGAGATTATTGTATGAGACATTAAATTCTTTCAAAAAATTAAGGCTCGCCAATGACAATGGGATTTTTCCAGACAAATGATTCGTGGAGAGATCCAAAACCTCTAAATTTTTTAGGTTTGATATTTGGTCTGGAATGATGCCCGAGAAGTTGTTGGAGTCAAGATACAACTCCTGGAGAAGCTGTAATTGGCCGATCTCAGTAGGTATATCACCAACAATGCTATTCTTAGATAAGACTATCGTTTTGGGAAAAAAAGACAATTTATGTGTTGGAAAAATTTGAAATGGGGCTACGCTGCTGCTGCCGTAGATAGGCAATTCAAATTCATATTGGTATGCTTGAGATGCAATATTAAGTCCATAAAGCAACCTTGGCAGTCTACAAAGCTTCTTTGGAAATTCACCTGAAATTCGGTTGTTTGACAAGTCTATATAAAACAGCCTAGGAAGAGTCCCCAACCAACTTGGAATTGGCCCTGTGATTTGATTGAAACTCAGTTGCAAGATCTCTAGATTCTTGAGCTTTGATATCCATAAAGGTATTTGACCATTGAGGTTAGAATCAGCCAAATTCAATAACTGAAGGTTGTGGAATCCGTCAAAATCAACCATGTCATCATCAGATGGCATTCCCTCACCTTCATAGGAACCAGCAAGCGAGAGTGTGTGAAGACTTTTGATACTCATCAATATCTTCATTGCCCATGTGAGCTTGGTGAATCGGTTGCCACCAAGCGAGAGGAAGGACAAGGATTTCAATGAAAGAATCTCAGCTTGTATTTGTCCCTTTAGATGATTTTTAGCCAACCCAATGGCTTTTAGGGACCTACATGAGTAAAGGCTTACTGGAACTTCACCAGTGAAGTTATTGACCCTTAGGTCAAGTTTAGTAAGTTGACTCAGTCTTGAGAAATCAAGCATGGAGATATCTCCTTCCAAGTTGTTGTTTCCCAAATGCAGTTCTACAAGGTTTGTGCAATTCATCAAAGATGGGGGCAAAGCACCTTCTAAATTGTTGAAATTAAAGGTCACAAACTTCAACTTGGAGAGCTTCCCCAAATTGAGAGGAAGCTCGCCCCCAAAATGATTAAAGGAGAGGTCAAGGATGGCAAGGTTGGTGAGGTTGACAATTTTATCACTAATGGCTCCATGTAGTGAATTGAAAGGCAATGCAATTTCTTCAAGTTTAGTAGCATTATAGATATCTTCTGGAAGTAATCCTGAGAGGTTATTGTGACTGGCACGAAAAACCTGCAATTCAGAACACTTCCCTAACCCAGGAGCAAGGTCGCCATTAAATAGATTGGAAGAAAAATCCAATAACCTAAGGGAGGGAGAATAATGGAGACAAATAGAGGATGGCACATACCCTGTGAAGGTATTGTTGTTGACATTGAAACTAGTCAAGTTGCTTGCTTGTTGGAAGAATGAAGATGGAATTGCACCAAAGAAGTGATTGCTGGACAAATCAACTGTCCGGATACTGCTGGATGGTAGAGAAAGTGGTAGCTCTCCAGAAAGATGGTTATAGCTCAAATCTAGGATCTCAAGTTGATTCAAAGACAAAAAGAACTGAGTTTCAAGTGAACCATATAATGAATTGTGGGAAAGGTTCAGGTGGGTGAGATTTGCAAGTGCAAAGGGAGAGATACCTCCTTTGAGCCCTTTGGAAGGCAAGAGCAAACGGGTGACCCAACCATCTTGATCACAAGTGATGCCCTTCCAATGACAGCAATCAATGGATGTCCAATTTAAAGGGGAAGAAGATAAAGTGGAGGCAAAGGATAGGAGGGAGCTGCGTTCAGTTTGTTTGCAGGCATGAATATGTGTAGATATAATGTAAGAGAATAAGAGGAAGAGAACGAAGGCATGAGCCATTAGGTTATAAACTTGCACTAGCATGTTTCTTTGTGTATGCGCCGTTGCTCACAGGTATTTACATACATAAGAGCAATGATGCTTGAAAAGGATGCAAACGTCACTGCAAATTGAGAAGTCGGCAAACAACAACCACAATTTAAATTGTGTGGTTGAAGAGATATTCCTACTAATGAAACCAAAGAGAAGAGCTCATTGGGTCTTAAGAGATATTCCCACTAATGCCACAAGGTCCAAAGAGGGCCACGATGAGAGGACTGGACCTTATCCACAAGTCACTACCAACTATCAACTACATGACCAAACAGATGAACTTTAGAAAAATGGTATATCAAGCAAAAGACGAAAGGCAGAAAAGATGACACTTGGAGTAAATTCATGGATATATTAAACCCAACAAAATTATATTTAAGTCTAGGCGACTCAATTGTGTTGGAATTGGGTTTAAATTTGATGGCATGTGCTGTGTTTTGTTATGGGCACCTCCCATGACTTTGTTGACACAATTGCTTTCGGTGGCTTTGTTTTTTGATTGATAAAACTATATGCATGTGAGGAAGACTTCGGGGAAGCAAAGACAAAGTGGGAAAAGCAAGTTTGACTTTGGGGAATGGTGTTAAGTTCCTTTTGTCGCGTGGCGGGGTTGGGTGTTCGAAACCATAGATCGAGGATATTTCGATTGTTTCAAATCACGGATATTTTGGAAAATATCCATGTACATATTGTATAAATATCAACAATATCGACGATAATATTGGAAAATATTCGATGTCGATAATTTCGTTCTCACTTCATCAATATTTTGTCAAAATATCGGTGTAATATCGCTAAAATATCGAAAATATCGATGTGAAGGGAAAAAAAGAAAAAAAAAGGGAAAAAAGGGAGGAAAAAAAACACAAAGGGGATTTGAACCCCTCCCATTTTACTCCTCCAACCTTAACCACCATATCACTTATGTTTTTGTGATAATATGCTAAAATATTTATATTTATATGGGTGGCATGTTAACAATTACATGCAAAACTATTTTGGGGATTTATCATTTGATGACTACTCTTCACAATATACTTACTCTACACATAGAGATGATGAAGATAGTGAAAATTTTGAACATCATAGGAACTCTATGTGGTACTAAGTCACTCATGCATCTTACCATGCAATGTATAAAGTGTAAAATATTGTAGTAAATCATTATATATAAATGATTATGGTGTGTTTTATCTTTTTTCATTAATTACTACATATTTTCTACACTTACAGTGTTTGCCAGCTCGCTGTATAATCAACTTAAATAAGTTAAATCCATCATGCAATGCATTTCCTTCTAATTTTTTTGTGATAAACTAATAGATAATTGACTAAATAAACCTTCTCCAAAGCTTCAATAAAAATTTCCAAGTTTTTCTTACAATTTATGTGGTTTTTATTTAATTTTTATTCGATATCGATAATATCCCGATATTTCCATCGAAATTTCCGTGTTTTTGGACTACCGATATTTCCGATATCATTCGATATTTTAGAGACCTTGTTCGAAACTAAGGACTCGACATAAATTGTCTGCTATCTCATACAATAATCCAAAGTTCAGTTTTACCCAGCATCCACAATTGGTAAAAGGCAACCCCATACAACCCTCTGAGTGACGAACTCATAAGTTGATTCAAAGACAAGAAGAACTGAGTTTCAAGTGAACCATATAGTGAATTGTGGGAAAGGTTCAAGTGGGTGAGATTTGCAAGTGAAAAGGAAGAGATATCTCCTTTGACCCCTTTGGAAGGCAAGAGCAAATAGGTGACCCAACCATCTTGATCACATATTATGCCCTTCCAACAACAGCAATCAATGGATGTCCAATTTAAAGGAGGATAAGATAGAGTGAAGGCAAAGGACAGAAGGGAGCTGCGTTCAGTTTGTTTGCAGGCATGAATATTTATAGTTATAATGGAAGAGAATAAGAGGAAGAGAAGGAAGCCATGAGCCATTAGGTAATAAGGCCATCTCCAATCATAGGGCTAAATGTAGTACAGGGCTAAAAATTTAGCCCTCCAAAATATTAATTTTTTAAAGAATAGTGCATGGCTAAATTTTTCCATCTCTAGCCATGATAGAGCTATATTTTAGGATCCTTCATATTTTATTATATATATCCAGCTATGACATCATCTTACTTTATTGTTGGTTTTTTAAAAAGCAAATGCATGGGCCCACAAAAATTTGGCCTAGACTAAAGGCGGGCTATATGTGGCCTGGTTGGAGGGTTAAAGGGCCAAATGTGGCCCTCCAAAATTTGGCCAAAATTTTATTTAGCCCATGCTGAGAGATGAGTTTTGCATTATTTTAGGGCTATATTTGGGATATAGCCCATGTCTGGAGATGGCCTAAGCTTGCACTAGCATGCTGCTTTGTGTATGTGTCGTTGCTTAACCATAATATCATTTGTCAAGAAGAAATTATATCATTCGCTTTCAGCCATATTATCATTTGCCATTATCCATGCTGCTTGCGTTATAGGATGTGTCATGATCTTTTTAACGGTAATAAAAAATCTCACGGATGCGTTTTCAGATTTTAATGTGAACATCACTACAAATTGAGAAGTCGGCAAACAACAACCACAGAATGCAAATTATTGATATTGAAACCTTTGGGCCACCAGGAGAGGACTTGGCCTTCACAAAGTACTCAAAGTTCTTGCAGTGATATATGTGATCATAAACGTTTTCCTTTTTTTGACTATTTCCTTTTATTTTTAAGGCACCTGATAACTGATACCAGCTCATCTTCCATGTTAATCACTCAAAGTCCAAGTTCAAAGTTGTTTTTTCTTGTTGACGATTCTTCTAAGAATATTCAAAATTGGAGGATAGTCATTCTTTCCAAGTTGTTTGTCCCACAAGAAGGCAACTACTGTAATAAAATATTGATAGCAATAATGTTCAACCCTCTGAGTGGGCACAACATAACAACTGCTTGCTAAATATATTGATAGCAATAAATAAGCCCCAACCAGGAACAAGTGAATTGTGTTGAGTCGTGGAGAATGATTCTAGGTGACGGGTGTTTGGATGTTGGCATGCGGATGTTGCACTTGTAGTGGAAAATAGCAATTCTGTAATTTCGAGCAAGCTACAAGCTAAAGGTGGTTCTGTGAAAGTTGCATCTAATTTTTTTAATTTTCTTAGTTAGCTTGAAAGCGATGCAGTTATAAAGGATTCTGAAAGGAAGAGTGTGCGAAGATTTGTGCAACGCATTAGTATTTTCATTGCTCCTCTTCATTGGTCAATTTATTGCCACCAAACCAACTGAGAGGAAGGACAAGTATTTCAATGAAAGAATCTGAGGTTGTATTTGCCCCTCTAGATTATTTAAAGTCAATTGAATTGCTTTCAGGGACCTACATGAGTAAAGGCTTATTGGAAACATACCAGTAATGTTATTGACCAAGTCTGGAAAAATCAAGCATGCAGATATCTCCTTCCAATTTGTCGGATTGGATCCCAAGTGTAGTTCTACAAGGTTTGTGAAATTCATCAAAGATGGGGGCAAAGAACCTTGTAAATTGTTGAAATCAAGGGTCACAAATTTCAACTTAGAAAGCTTCCTAAAAATAATCAGTGAGAAATCACAGCAAAAAACACTAAAAACATGCACATCGGATGAATTTCTTTCACTAACCTTGCTTGAGAGTGACATGGCCTGAGATACATGGGCATGTCTACCGCTAATCTTGCTTCTAAATAATCACTCTTAATTTGGGTTTGATTGGGATGTGAAATTGGATGAGTTGGTGATGAACTGAAACGGGTTCTAATCACCTGTTCTTGTCTTTAAGTTACTAAAGCAAGCAGAAGCACTGAGACTGAGAAAGAATAATTTCTTTGTATAATTGCTTTGTGGGTTTTGTTTATTGTTGAATGGAATGAATGAACTAATGACGAAGTCAATTGGGTTGTATTCACCATTGTTCCTGTATTTAAGTTACTCAGCCAAGCACAAGCACAAGCACTGAGAGAACAAATATAATTGCTTTTTGGGTTTTGTTTAGATTGTTCATCATAGTGGAGGATGACTAATCAATGAAAAATAAGAGAGCATTGCCCCATCATAGTGGTTTCATTAAACAGTCTTCTGCTTTCTGCAAATATGTGCACTACATGACATGACATGACTAGTACCAACTACCAAGTCGCAAAGCAAAGATACATTAATCCAATCAGATACGACCCTGAAAGTGTAATCATATTCAGATAAAAAGGCAACCACGTTCGTACCCAGCAATAACCAAAGAGAATATCATTCCAGACCGGTGACATAAAAAACCTACAGCCCATCTCGAGCAACCTCCTTGCTTATCTATAGCATGCCTACAAGAAGTCAAATAATATGGGTAGAATATTTTCAGATATATTTCATTCTCCGAAAGGAAATATTTATAATACAAGGTTGCAAACCCTAGTAGGGTTAAACTAGGAATATAAGTGGTATCCTAATTACATAATATCTATACAAAAGGAAATAAATAAAATAATATACTAATAGAATAGGGATATCTCGCTAACACTTCCCCTCAAGTTGGAGCAAAGACGCCACGCATGCCCAATTTGTCAAGCGAGTTGAGAAAGATACTTGTAGAAACGGCTTTCGTAAGAACACCAGCTGAACTGATACTCAAACGGATGAAGGGGAAGGACACAATCTCCGCATCCAACTTTTCTTTAATGAAATTTCGATCAACCTCCACATGCTTTGTACGGTCATGTTGTGCAGGGTTATGAGCAATTGCAATCGCAGCCGTATTGTCACAATATAAATCCTTGGGTTTATTAGGCCCAAAACTAAGGTCTCTCAACAATCTCCTCAACCATAGTAACTCAAATACATCATGGGCCATTCCTCGATACTCGGCCTCAGCACTAGATCGAGACACCACCTTTTGTTTCTTTCTCCTCCACGTAACAAGATTGCCACCAACAAACATAAAATACCCAGATGTCGAACGCCTATTTGTAGCTGAACCTGCCCAATCAGCATCTGTGTACCCTTCCACATCCGTATGACTATACTTGGAGAAAATTAACCCCTTACTAGGAGTTACTTTCAGATACCTTAAAATATGAGTCACAGCCCCCATATGATCTACACTAGGAGAATGCATAAACTGACTCACCATACTTACAGCATATGCAATGTCCGACGGGTATGAGCTAAATAAATCAATTTCCCCACAAGTCGTTGATAACGTTCTTTATTAGCCGGAACTTGATCGGGATATAACCCCAACTTATGATTCTGCTCACTGGGGGTATCAATCGGTTTACAATCCAACATTCCAGTTTCTGCAAGTAAATCCAAAACATACTTTCTTTGGGATAGAAAAATACCATGTTTAGACCTGGCAACTTCAATCCCAAGAAAGTACTTTAAATCACCCAATGATTTCATCTCTAACTCGGAAGCCAGATACTTCTAAAGGTCTGTATTTCTACATGATTATCTCCAGTCACAATCATATCATCAATATAAATAATTAAAGCAGTCAATTTACCTTTATGACGCTTCAAAACAAAGTATGATCAGAGTTACTTTGCACATACCCAAACTTTTTCATGGATGCAGCAAATCTTCCAAACCACGCTCTTGGAGACTGCTTTAATCCATACAAGGATTTTCGTAGCTTGCACACCACACCCTCCTTAGAGGTCACAGGGATACCTGCGGAAGTTCCATGTATATTTCTTCCTTGAGGTCACCATGGAGGAATGCATTTTTGACATCAAATTGTAACAGCGGCCAATCATGGTTAGCGCTAAGGACAAGAGTACGCGCACAATGTTGAGCTTTGCTCCTGGAGCAAAAGTCTCCATGTAATCCACTCCATAGGTCTAAGTATACTCTTTTGCTACCAATCTTGCCTTGTAACGGTCAATAGACCCATCAGTCTTGTGCTTCAAAGTAAACACCCATCTACACCCAACTCCTTTTTTGCCTTTTGGTAGAGGAACAAACTCCCAAGTAGCATTCTTGTTCAAGGCTTCCATCTCAATATGCATTGCATCTACCCAATTTTGCTCAGAATAAGTATCCTGCAACTTAGTTGGCACACATACACTAGATAATTGACACAAATATGATGCATATGACTTAGATAAACGATGAGTTGACATATAATGGTTAATGAGATATTTGGACTTGGCATGTATATCAGGGGAATATTGTACTTTAGGTTTCGGCTTCCAGGCGACCGGTCTGTTCCAGGCAGGTTCGTTGGCGATCGGTCGCTTCTTCCAAGCGACCGGTCGTTTCTTCCAAGCGACCGGTTGTTTCCAAGCAAGTTTGTTGGCAATCGGTCGCTTCCTGTGACTCGAAAATTCCTTCCATGCAGATTCGTTGGCGACCGGTTGCTTCTTCCAGGCGACCAGTCGCTTCCTGTGTCTCAAAAATTCATTCTTCAGATCCAAGCTTTTCCACATTTTCCACTCCGAAACTCTTCAATTCACTCCCCATCTCCCGCTGAATTGAAGATGAGGGAGAAACGTAATATGGAACTTCTTTATGAAAGATGACATCCAAAGTAACATGTACCTTCTGAGTAGGTATGTGATAACACTTATAACCCTCCTGAGTAGTAGAATAGCCAATGAAGACGCAACGGAGAGCACAAGGATCAAGTTTACTCCGTTGATGGGAGTAGACATGAATATAAGCAACACACCCAAACACCTTAGGAGGTAACTAAGAGACCGAAACCGAAGGAGTATGGGCACACAACACATCAAGCGGAGTCTTGAAATTAAGAATCCGACTAGGAGTACGGTTAATCAAGTAGGCTGCGGCCAAGACACCATGTCCCCAAAGATGATGAGGAACCGACATATCCAACATAAGAGAGCGGGCAACTTCAAGTAACTGATGATTCTTGCTTTCAACACGAACATTCTGTTGAGGAGTGAATGGAGTGGTAGTTTGGTGAATGATACCGCGATCATGAAAGAACTAGGTGAAGGTATGATTCACATATTCATCGCCATTATCAGTTCCGAAATACTTTAACATGAGCATGAAACTGAGTAGACACCATGACACAAAAATCAAGGAGAATAGAGGCAACATCATGTTTATTCTTCATCAAATACACCCAAGTTAAGCGAGTGCAGTCATCAATAAAAGTAAAGTAACAAACCAACGGAAACCATGAGAAGTCACACGAGCAGGACCCCATACATCAAAATGTACTAACTCAAAAGGCAAAGCAGCTTTATTATTACTTAAGGGAAAAACAGTACGGTGGCTCTTAGCCATTACGCAAGTCTCACATTTGAAGCTAGACTGATCACACGAACTAAATAATGAAGGAAACAAATGTCTAAGATAACCAAATGACGGATGCCTTAAGCGACGATGCCATAGCCAAAGTTGTTGCTTGTCTTTGACATTGCCACTCGGAACTTTATTAGTGACACAACCACGAACTGCTGCAGCCGGTAACTGTAAGTAATACAACCCCCCTATCCGTTTACCATGCCCAATCTTCTCGTGGGTCCTAAGATCTTGGAAAAAAATAATGGGTAGAATAGAAAGTAGCAGACGCGTTAAGTGTATCAAGCAAACGCCCAACAGAATAACAAATTGCAATGAATAGTGGGAACCAAGAGTGCATGGGACAGAGGTAAAGAAGGAGTGAGGTGGATGGTACCTTCACCAGATAACTGGAGAAGGTAAACCATTAGCACTAGTAATATAGGGGTCACGAGGGTTATGCGACAACTCATCAAACATATTATCATTATAAGTCATATGATCAGAAGCACCAATGTCAATTATCCAAGTAGTAGAACCCATACCTGGCATAGTATCGGAAGCACACAAATTTGGAGACGTAGCCGAAGACGAGCCTTATCTTGAGTCATCGTGCAAGTGGCCTTGGGGCCATACATACGAGCCTTGTAGTCAGCAAACCAATTCAGGATAACCATGCTCCTTAAAACACTTCTCAGAATAATGATTCCCATTACAATGGCAACATTTAGGCGAATCTTCAAGAGAGCTAGGGGTAGAGCCAGAAGGACGAGACCCGCAGAATATCCAAATTTTCTGGACGGGGAGCGACCGATCGCATCATGCAGGGTGACCGGTCTTTGACGAGTTGGGTCAACTTTGAGAGCCAGCGATCCTTCTCCAAGCATAGCGGACTGACGGGTCTCTTCCTCCATAACCATGGCATAGGCTTCGAGAGTGGGGGGAACAAGACTAAGAGCAAGAATACGGCTACAGACACCATCATTCGGTTGATCAAGTCCACCAAGAAAATCATAAACTCGATTGGCTTCAATTTCTTTCAGATGGCAAGCCCGATCAGGAGAACAACTAAACTCATGCGGACGTAGATAATCAATCTCTTGCCAGATAGCATGGAGTTTTTCATAGAACACTTTCACAGGATTCACCATTTTGATCTGTAAGTGTGGACTGCGTTGGAGTTGAAACAAACGAGAACTATTCTGAGTCACAGTATAGGTCTTCCGAGCAGCCTCCCATATATCAAAAGCAGGTATCACCATGTTCGAACAAGGCACGAACTGGTTTAGTCATGGAATTGAGAAGCCATGATTGCACCAGACAATTATCTTCTTCTCATTCGGCATAGGCAAAGGAATCTAGAGACGGAGCAGGCTTCTTCCCATTGATCCAACTTGCCATACGACGACTAGTAATCGTAATATGCACACCACGAGACCAAGAGGCATAATTGGAGCCATCCAATTTGTCAGACGTAATCGGGGTAGAGTAATCACGCGAGGGACGTGCCTCCTTCGGTGTAGACGCACTAGTACCAATCACAACCTTGGAATCATCACCCATGATAGCAGCGGAAACAAACACAACACGAAGCAGATACGACAAACGCAGCATAGACAAGAACCCTAAAAGAAATTAGTGCACACGGTAGAACACGGGTGGGCACAACACACACAGGTCACTAGAAATCAGGCTCTATTGGCAGGACCCGCCCTCAAATTCCTCTGAAACTCGAGACGAATCCTGTGGAAATTCCGACATCTTACCGATGTCGGGCCCACTTACTAAAAACCAGACTTTCTGCCGAAAATTCGGCAGAGTCTCCCCCTGGAAATTGAACATTTCCCAAAAATTTCAACCTGCATAAAAACACATTTTTAAAAACACCAACTGGCAGCATGCACAAGTTAACAACATGCAATCACATAATAGGCCTCCGGCCTTCAGATAATTCAAAACCAAACCATACATGATCTCAAACAATTATACGATCACTCCCAAACCTCATTAAACCGGATTTAAATCCATTAACCCCATCAAAAATCCAATCACACATTCATAATCGATCAAACCTTTTAAACGCACTAATATTCCGCGGCTGCACCTGGTGAGACCCCAGGCTGCCTACGTACCCTTGGACAAGGGATCAAGCCACACGTAGTTCTTATGTCAATAGTCACTACTCTGTTAATAAACAATTATTTACCACCAATCCAACTACACATTTCAGATCTATCACAAATTCCCAAAACTGACAAAAACACAATGAACACATGCTCAATCTCTTTCTTTATAACAATTCAAACCTCACAACCATACCCTATTCAAGGCGTATGTACAATGAACACATTATCAAATTATTCCTTTTATAACAGTTCAATCCCGCAACCATACCCTATCCAAGGCGTATGGTGCCAAACAACACTGCCCAAATCCAGGGCTTATACGTTCATACATATACAAGCTCACAAATCTCAAACTAGAATCAAAACCACATACACACATATGTAATATAATAACACCAACCTCTCACCATCATCTTGTACCAGGGGAAACAATCCAACTGGGGATTGTTGACTAGCTCACATTTATCCTGCCGTCAAACGTCCATGTGGCTAGGGACGAGCCGTCCAACTGGGGGACTAAACTCAACCAGCCCTCGGACGGACGAAGAATCAAGACCCGTACGTCTGAAAACAGTCCTCGCGCGCAGACTACCCAATTAAGGGTCTCAGCGACACCCGTTAAGGTATGCCCCGGGTTTCCGTCATATCCAGACCATATCCATAATTTCCATATATCAATATCCAAGGGGAGGTACATGTGATGTTGCACATCATGTCCTGGGGGAAACAATCCAACAAGGGATTGTTGACTAGCTCACACTTATCCGGCCCTCAAACGTCCATGTGGCTAGGGACGAGCCGTCCAACTGGGGACTGAAACTCAACCAGCCCGTACGGACGAAGAATTAAGACCCGTACGTCTGAAACACGCCTACGCGCAGACTACCCAATTAAGGGTCTCAGCGACACCCGTTAAGGTATGCCCCGGGTTTCCGTCATATCCATACCATATCCACAATTTTTCCGGCATCCCACAATTCCGGATCCATGACCAAATAATCCCACACGCCCGAAACCCGGCACGTGTGTGAATAGTATATCCAAAACATATCCATATATCCATTTCCATGTATCCCAGTGTCCATATCCACTGTTTCCAAATATCATCATCCAAGGGGAAGGTACGTATGATGGTGGAGTTCGTAATCATTGTATAAATATTATATAAATAATATTCTCATCCTTAGTTCAATTTTTCCCAAAACAAAATACATATTCATAGTAGACAAATGACTCACAAACATAAAACTCATAACCGGGGAAGTACCTAAGATAGTGTTTTCTCAAATATTATATATATAAACTCCAAGATCCTCGAACATATCAAATCCACAAATATATCACAAATACTTTACAAAATAATAATCTCGACTATTAAATATAAGGTGCATTACAATAAACCATTTAATTCATATGCATAACATTTCCATCTCAAAACCATACCATTTATTTGAAAGCAATACCGATTCTTTTCCTAATAATCATAACCGAGTCCCAAGACTCACTTTCACAACTCTACAAATCGAGTATCCCATAATTATTCATTTCATAGTTTCAATTATCAAATAATATCCAAGAATCCCATAAGATATTATAAACAAGCTCATACTCCCAATATAATCCAAATAACTCAAATAACAATTAAAACTCGTTTACAAGGTCATCCTAATACTTTTCGAAGTGTGAAACTACCTCTGGAAGACTCACGGTCAACCGAGAGTCAAACTTTCCAAATTTGGTCAACCGGGCCCGTGGGCCCCACGACCTCCATTTTACGATCCGAACATCCCTAAGGGTTCCACAAGGTTTAATAAACCTATCCTTCAAGTTTGGTCCGCATCGGACGGTTCGGATCACTCACGATCGCACGATCGCACAATTATCGTAAAAATACAAACTTTAACTTATTGAATCGGAACATCTGGGGCTCCGATTCACGATCCGTGAAATCCTACACAATCCTAGGAATGCCTAGATTAACATATATTAAATGGGAAGCGATCCAACGGTTCTAACGTATCGAACCCGGAAATCACACAATATGTAAAATCCGTTCGGGTTCAAATGTTATCCGAATTGAGATCCGTAAAATTCTACGTGCTCGTGACAACCAGGAGATCATTTTAGGACAAAAATGTCTCTCTGCTACAGTGCCCACGCCACACGCGCCGCAGCACGTGGGTGTCCAAAGCGATAACCACTCGCCGGAAAAACTTAACATCTTGACTCCAAACTCCTACCCTAGGTAATACACCTAATTTGGAGTCACTTTTGTTCTTGGTCGAAGGCCAAAAAGTGGCCGGAAGTGGCCGTAAATTCAACCCGAAGTCCGGCCAAACTTAAATTCGAAATTCGAACTACCTACGCTCAAAATTGATGCAATACTACCCAACCAGCAGCTAGTTCATGAAAAATAGGTGAAAATCCATACCTTACACGTCCAATTTGGTGGAGAAATGAGGGAGAACGAAGCTTTGGAAAATCTGTCAAAAACCAGTCAATTTTCTCCAGCTTTCCGGTGAAACTCGCAGCGGCTGACGGCTGGGCTGCGGAGGTGGCGGCGAGGCTTCCTTGGCTGGTCTGGTGGCTGGAGGTGGTGAGTGGCTGGGTGTTAGTGGTGGTTTGGGGTGTCGGCTGGAGCAAAAGAAAAACCAGGGGGTGGGGGGAGTTACGCGAAGAAGAAGGGAAGTGAGGAGAGAGAGAGAATCTGATTTTTAAATCTGATTTTTTTTTGAAATTTACAATTTGTCCCTTCTTGTGTATTTTGCTTGTAACTTTTTCGTTACAAGTCCGAAACGAGTCCATTACGTGTGTCTACGGACTCGTTTTGACGTGCTCTACGCAACGGTATAACCCGGAAGTCCCAAATTCATTCCCAAACTTAAAATGACCTTTTTGCCCCTTTTTTTTAAATTAAATAATACTTTAAATTTTCAAAAACCTTAATTAATTCAAATCATTTTATTTTATTGTTTACTCCAATTTATTTCCTCTTAATTTAATTATTTTACTTCTTTTTAGGACCGGGATGTTACACTGATGCCAAGTCAAACAATATGGGTATAATATTTTCAGGTATATTTCATTCTCCGAAAGGAGGTATTTATAATACAAGATTGCAAACCCTTGTAGGGTTAAACTAGGAAAATAAGTGGTATCCTAATTACATAATATCTATATAAAAGGAAATAAATAAAATAATATCCTAATAGAATAGGGATATCTCGCTAACACAAGACTCATGCATGGTGGTGCAGCAGCAAGCTCAGTAACTGTTTGTACCGGGGATGCCTCCATCGTCCCTACCTGGTGTGTAGTTATCTTGGTATTGCCCAAGCCCCTCTCCTCATCTTACATTACGCGATGGACCTCCCATGTTTGCACCCTTGTTGTTTGGTGGCACCCCCATCATGTTGTTTGGTGGCACACCTCCCGTGTTGTTGGGAGGCATATGATTGTAGTTAGGCGGTGGTGGTGGCGGCATCTGACTATAATTATGAGGCATTCGATTACTGTTGTTTTTGGGCTGCCCACTACTCTAGTTGTTTAGCTGATGCACATTACTGTAGTTTGGACTCATGTTGTTGTGGGAGGCATTAGACCCGGGTTGGGGGCGGGGTGCCTAATTGTTGGGAGTCCTCATGTTGTTGGCAGGTCCAGGCATATTTGGCCCAGGACTTTGCCCAGCTTGATTAGGCATGGGAGGCTGACCCCTATTCTGAAAATCTCAGTTCTGCATATTTTCCCTCCTCGTGCCAAAGTTCCTTAATCTGTCATAATTTCTGTCAGTGCGATTCTAGTTTGATTAGGAGATTTATTTCTTATTCTATTAGGATTTTTTTTTATTTTTTTTTCTCTTTTGTACAAATCTTGTGTAATTAGGAGTTTATTTGTTTCCTTGTATAACCCTTCTAGGGTTTACACACTTGTATTATAAATACCTCTTTTTGGAGAATGAAAATGAGATTAGAAAATATTCTACCCCTGTATTGTTTGACTTGGTATCAGAGTGGGACTGTGCATTAGTCGAGCAAATAGTAAAATGCAGTAGTGAAAGTGTTCTACTTTACAAACTTCTTATGTCTACCAATTTATACTAAAATTAATTTCTCTGCGGTGTTCAGATTCATCATATGTGTGTCCTTAATTTTAGTGGAAATTGGAAGTTTCCATCATTTTTGCTTTAAGTCACTCTTAGTTGAGGTTCCACCGCATAATTAAAACTGTCAGGTTGACTTATATGGCAAACAATGTAAATATGTAGGAGTACTATGACCTTTTATAGCATTTTTAGTTTGAATTTGGGTTTTATACATAGATTTTGAAATTAATAGGTTGATGTCTAGGAAACAGAAATTTTAAGGGCCTATATTAGACTAGCGCTCTTAAAAAGAATATTAATTAATGAATATTAATTTTGAAGTAGTGGTGGGAGGCAGACCAACAAAAAAATATATATATAGTGAAGGTACAAAATTGCATTTACAATCATGCTCCTTATTTTTTAGTTAAAATTTAGCTAAAAGTACAAAAAAGTTATTATAGGAGCTCTTTATAAAATTTGAACTCCAATCATACTCCCTAGTTTAGGGAGTCATAAATACTATAATTATTTTTTAATTCAATTTGATTGGTTAATCTCTATAAAAAAATAATATAAAAAATTAATTAGCATTAATTAAAAGTTTAAACTATGAATGAAACAAAGAAATATTAAATTATAGGGAGCCACTATGAGTCATTTTTCTCTCCTCTGATTTAGGAGCACCTAGAAGTCTCTCTATTTTAGGAGGTGGATAAGGGAGTACGGTTGGAGTTGTATTTTTCCAATTCCCTCCCCAAAATTTGTCTAATGAGCTGGTTTAGGGAGCACATTGTAAATGCTCTAACTCTGGTAAAACATGAGTGACGTGGACAACATATGTTATGTCGTATTGAAGATTTTTGGGTTTCTTTAGTCGGCTAAGTTTAGAGCATCCACAATGAGCTCCCTAAACCATCTCCTTATACAAATTTTAGGGATGAATTGAAAAAGTACAACTCTAACCATGCTCCCTATCCACCACCTAAAATAGGGAGACCTCTAGGAGCTTCTAAATCTAAGGAGAGAGAAAAAAGACTCTTAGTGACTCCCTATAATTTAATGTTGCTTTGGTTCATGCATATTTTAAACTTTTAATTAAATCAAATTATTATTTTTATATTATTTTGTATACATATGGATATTGAATTAAAAAATAATTAAAGTATTTATGACTTTTAGGGAATATGATTGGAGTTCAAATTTTATAAAAAGCTCCTAAAATAGCTTTTGTGTGCTTTTAACTAAATTTTAACTTAAAATTTAAAAATAGGGAGCATGATTGTAGATGATCTTATATACCTTAATCTGAAGATTCTTTATTTGGGTTTCTTTCAAGACGAAAACCATATCCACAACTGGCAGACATCTTTGGCTGTTCATCACAATTGGGAGACAATGAAAAAGACAGAAAATGGAGTAATGCAGATGTTACCAGCAATCCACAACAAACCGACGTCTGCAAGCTTTCGTAATCTAACCTTAGCCACCACCTGCACCACAAGACAAATATGTGTCGGCCAGAGGCTTTCCAATTTTAATATATATGGAGTGAAAAAAATAAAACAAAAATCAATCTATTATCATATATATTATAAAATAAAGATTATTGCTCCATCCTCCAAACACTTGCATGCCCTCTTACAAAGTGTGAAGTAGATTTTGTGTGCTCCAAGTCATTGGCTAGAGCTGAAACATGGTTAGCCGGATTTATAAGATCTTTTGTTTTCTGGGAATTTTCTGAACCAAGGAAAATCAAGTAAAATTAATAAAGCGTAATGGAAAGGGAAAATATCTAGAGGAGGCATTGTAGGATTGCTTATGCCAATAATTGTTCCCTCTAAATATATAGGGACATATTTTTTTTGTTTTCATGACACGTCGTCCTAAAATTATTGATCCTAGCGGGCCCTCCACCCCCTCTTGATTGAAAACCTATTGTGTAAATCTTCAATCCTGAATGATGCACCTAAAACTCAAGTGTCCCAGGCCAATTATTGCTCTCTTACCACTTGTTGCAATATACGTCCACCCATTCTCAGAGAAAGATATCGATATTTTCTCAAATTTAACTACTTAAGTTCATTATGATTAACTATGTATTTTATGGACCAATCCAGCTGTGAAGTTTTATCTAAAAAACCTTTGGTACTTTTTTCCCACGGGCAACAATTATATTTGATTCACATTAGGGTATATTAGTGATTTGTCCCCTGAACTTATATCTAACTTTCAATTAACCTCTATCTTTTTTTTTAAGAAAATTAAGAATATGAACTTTTTTTTTCACCAATTTCCCCCTACCGTCTAAATTCTCAACATTTCATCCAATTTGTCGTTAAATATGAGGGGATATTGATCATTTCAAACATTAAAAGTAATAAAGAATAAATTAAAATTAAAAAAATTAAAAAAATTAAAAATTGAAATAATAATGATATATTCACCCTCTGTTTGACAGCCACCAACATCACCACTCTCTCTTCGATCTCTTTCCCCCTCCTCCTCTTCAACATCCACCAACATCACCATCCTCCACCCTTTGTCTCTTCTCCCCCATGTGCGCACCCCTTCCTCCTTCTCCCTCCCACGCTCTCTTTTTGCGTCTCTCTCTCTCCCCCTGCCAAGGTTACAGAGAGGAAAACAAAATTTAATAATAAACATCTTGAGATTTTTTGGGTGGCTGTTTAGGATTTTGATCTTGAAATTTTTTTTTCTTTGGTGGCTGTTTGGCTGTTTGGGTTTCCTGGGGAGTAAGGTGAGGTTAATAATAAAGATCCTGAAATTTTTTGGGTGGCTATTTAGGGTTTTGATCTTGAATAATTTTTTTTTGGGTGGCTGTTTGGGTTTTCTGGGAGGTGAGGTTGTGGATGTCGAAGGAAGAGGGAGACAGAAGGAGGAGGGGGCGGGTGAAGGGTGGGCAGTGCTGATGTCTGTGAAGAGAGAGAAGGGGGAAGAGAGAAGAGAGAAGAGAGAGAGACACACTTTGTAGAGAACAAAAGGAAGAAAAACAAAAAAGTAGATCAAAACCTTAAAGCCTAAGGGAATAGGGCGACGAGAGAGAGAGAGAGAGAGAGAGAGAGAGAGAGAGGGAGGTGGGAGGAGGTGAGTCGGGGGTGGGGTTGGTTGGCCTCGGGAGAAGCATCGGGCAGAGGGGGAGGGGGAGAAAAAAACCAGAGGGGAGGGGAAGAAAAAAACTGAGGAGATGAGGTTTTTATTTTGTGTTATCTTTTCTCTTCTTTTTCTCCAAATTTTCTTTTTAATGATTTAACAGAAAATTGGGTGAAATGTTGAGACGGAGGGAAATTGACAAAAAAAGAAATTAATGGGATAAATCACTAATATACCCTCACAATTATGTCTGATACATCACATCATGCCACTTGCCTCAAATGAATTTAAGTGAGTGAAGCAGTGGGAAGTAATTAAGCTCTATATTGGTGGGCGGAGTATTCCCTTCCCTCTATAAAATGGTGAAGCCAGTTGCTATTGTTACAATAAGAGCCAGCTCCGACTTTCTTTAATTTCTTGCTTCATATCCGCTAGCTACATCTGTTGCCAAGTTAATTTCAGTCCTAATGGGGTTTCATCTCCCACTCATCTTTGCTCTTCTCAGTGTAAGCTCCGCAATTTGATTAACTTTTCCATTATCTCTCATTGTACTCTATATAAACGAAAGTTTTGTGTTCCTATAATTCTCTCCGATTTTATTTAGTACTTAAGTGTCGTCCACTAATTAATTACACTTTGTGAGATTTGATTTTAATTAGAGTTCGAATTAATGTTGCAGCTAGCAGCGGTGGCACTGGCAAACCATGCTGCTCAACCAGCACCTCAACTTTATTGGAACTCCGTCCTGCCAAACACACAGATGCCAAGAGCTATCAGTGAACTTCTGCATCCTGGTTTGTGTTAAGCACTTTAGAATCCTGACAATATCATACACGACACTATAACACGACATGAATTCGCAAAAAAAAAAAAATCAATATTCAAGTCCGTATTATCGTGTCGTGTTGCTATCGTGTCAACCCGTTAGCCACACGGTAAGCTAACGGGTCATTTCCATGTGAATTCATGAAAACATGAATCAACCCGTTAAGCGGGGTTATTTTGTAAATTTCTCTCTCTTTTTCCTTCTCTTTCTTCTCTTTCGTCTTTTCCTCCACCATAATTATGCAGCAACTTTTCTTCTTTCTTCTTCACTCTCTTCTCTTCCGTCTTTTCCTCCACCATAATAATCGTCATCAATCAACAGCATCAATTTATGAGAAAGAAGAGGAACATACTCTGGAGGTTTCAAACCCAAGCTCTCAAAGGAAGGTTCAAACTCATTAAGAGAGTGGTAGCGCAAATACCCCTGTTCCATCTCTCTCTCTCTCTCTCTCTCTCTCTCCTCACTCTCATCATCTTCTAGATCCTGTGATTGTTTGATTTTTTTTTTTTGAACTGGTTGATTTTTAAGTATTTAATATTTCTGTTTTTATTTTTATCATTATTTTTTAAATTCTTATAGTGTGAATCGTGTCATGTCATGTGATTCACGAATTGTAATGTGTTGTGTTCGTGTTGGTCATTTCCAACCCGTTTTCTTATTGTGTCGTGTTCGTGTCAACCCGTTAAAAAAAGCAGGTTGACATGAGCACGAACACGAATGCCAGGTCTACTTCATAACACGTAAGAACATACATGAGTGATTATAGTATGGTACTAGAGTACGTATGGCAACATATTCACAAATGTGTCACTCACTCTTCAATTGGCTGATCACTTATTTTCCATTATGACGTTGATATATAATTTGCAGACTCCACAAATGAAGAAAAGAGCACAAATATCATGAATGCTGTTGGGAATGGAAAGCAAACTGACCACAAGGGCAAACCTGAAAATATCCCATTGGCAAATGCAATTTATTACACTATTTATGATCATCCCATTGACAATTATAAAAACGTAGCTATTTTCTTCTTGGAGAAGGACATGCGCCCTGGCGCAACAATGAACTTCCAATTCCTAAGAAATTCAAACAAGGCTACTTTCCTGCCACGCGAAAGTGCTCAATCGATCCCCTTCTCCTCTAACAAACTATCAGAAATTTTCAACCATTTTTCAGTGAAGCCAACATCTGTGGAAGCCAAAACAATTAAGCAAACAATCGAAGAGTGTGAAGCTCCAGGCGTTAAGGGAGAGGAAAAATATTGCGCCACATCTTTAGAATCAATGGTTGATTTTAGCACTTCGAAGCTTAGAACAAGAAACGTTCAAGCAATCTCGACGGAGGTATTGGAAAAAGGAGCCACCATGGCCATGCACAAGTATACAACAATGCCGGGACTGAAGAAGCTGGCGGGTGACAAAGTCGTTGTGTGTCATAAGCAGAACTATCCCTATGCTGTGTTCTACTGCCATGCAATAAAACCAACAGCAGCTTATGTTCTCTCCCTGAAAGGCGATGATGGGGTGAAGGTTAAAGCAGTAGCCATCTGCCATCTAGACACATCAGAATGGAACCCAAAGCATTTGGCCTTCCAAATCCTCAAAGCTAAGCCCGGAAAAATTCCCATCTGCCATTTCCTTCCCACTGATCATATTATCTGGGTTCCGAACCACAAATCTGCATGATCAGCACTTAGCACTGTACGACTTATTTCTGCCTCTTCATGTGGTGTAAGATATATGATGAGATGAAGTTACAGAAACTGCTTGAAATTAACCCGATCATGTTTTCTCTTGTAACTATATAGACTTCAACTTGTACTCGTAAAGCATGCTATATTTATGAAGAGATATTAATCTCTATATATTTTTTTTATTTAAGCTTTGGCTTTGTGGTTGTACCAAATGGTTTCTTATTAATGTTAATACATGCATAGCAAAGAGGTTTAGCTCTAGTGGTTAAGAGCAATTACCCATGCACTTGAGATATTCTGTGTTTAAATCACCCCTTCCCCAATATTTCTTGTATAAAAATAAAAATAAAAATAAAAATAATAAAGACATTAATATTGTATTCTATAAAGTGTTGGACATGTTTTATACCCCTTTTTTGCAAATTAGAATTTGATACATGTACAAAAATAATAGGTAAGTGTTGGACATCAAGAGTACTTACATATAGGTTTAATAGGTAAGTTTTGAATATTTATGTATTTAGCTTTAATTATTGAAAATCAACGTATTCGACATACATTCTCTTATTTTTCTCTCATTGAAGTACATACAAAACCAAGCACATAGTAGAAAAATGAGTCACAATTAGGGGTGGGTTCGGTCTGGGTTGGCTCGGTTTTGGGCTAACCCGAGTACCGAATCGAATGACTTGGTTTTGGCTATTTTGGAAACCAAAATCAAACCATAATTGATGAAAACCGACCACTTCGGTTAAACGGACTTGGTGGGTTGGTTTGGTTCAATTTGGGTTTTTTAGCTTTCTTAGAGAGAGAGAGAGAGAGAGAGAGAGAGAGAGAGAGAGAGAGAGAATAAGAAATAAAAGCGAAGGAGAGGAGAGATGGAGAAGAAGAAGAGGAGAAAAAGAAACAAGGGAGATGGGGAGAGGGAGTGAAGATGGACGTAAGAAGAAGGAGAAAAAAAAGGAGAGAGAGAGAGAGACTGATGGAGACAAGACAAATGGAAAGATGGAGAGAGAAGAAAAAGAAAAGATTGAAACTATGTATTATATATGTCTTATAATAATATTATATATAATATTTTTTAATACTATCGGTTTGATTTGGTTAAACCGTGGTTTTGAATATTGCAAACCGCACACCGAACCATATATTTCAATTTGGTTTGAGTTCAAACTGATGACAAAAAAATAATTGAAAAAAAACCAAACCACCCAAACCATTGGTTTGGTTCGAGTGGTTTGACAAAGTTACCAAATTGAATGTCCAGCCCTAGTCACAATAGTGGAAAAATGGGTTACAAAAGCTCCTAAAAAAAGTCAGCCAACAGAAACGACCACTTTTACCTCTAAGGTCATGCTCAGAGCTTCTTTCCTAACACTACAAAAGGAAAACGACCGAATATTTAGAAAACCATGGATGCTAAGGAACATTATATACGACATGTTGTTGCTTGAAAATCAGGTGTCACTCTTTATCCTCGAGTTCTCTACTCCTTAGTCCATGCCAACAATACAATTCCTCTCGAAACATCCCTCATTAAGCTAACCCATGATTTCTTCCACAATAGGGTGTACATTAGGCCATTTGATGAAATTTTGAAAAAACTCTCTCACTCTATGACTAAAATACACCATTTTGTTGGCTTTGTGCTAAAATGTCATCGACCTTTACCTTCTGATCTTCCAACCAGAAGAAAACTAAAAACTTTAACCATACCAATTGCACCAGAATTACACCAGGCTGGAGTCAAGTTTATGATGGTTAAAGATGAAAACTTATTTGACATACAATTTGAGAATGGAATCCTCAAAATTCCACAGGTGAGAATACGGGGTTCAACAGAAATTTTCTTCCGCAATCTGATTGCCTATGAGCAGTGTGAGCTCCATGATCATTACATCAACCTATGTCTTCGTCATGGACCGCCTGATTGACATTGCCAGGGATGTGGAATTGCTTGTGAAGAGTGGAATTCTTGAATCTATGCTACCGGACAGCGAGGCAGCAGCGGAATTTATTAATTCTCTTGCTCATGTACGTGTTTATCTAAAGTTAAATAAGAGTGATTGACTGGTAGTCTGTTAATTTGTTTTTCTGGGGTTTTTCCCTCCTGCTTGTCGAAAAAAAAAAAAAAAAAAAAGGAATGAGTGCTTGTGCCTATGAAAATTACTTTGAAGCATGCTCCACAGAGCACTGCAACTGCAAGCAATCCCTTCCTTACTCATGGCCAGACAAGCCCAAAAATAGTTCTTTAATGTGAGCCAAAAGAAATAAACTAGGGAAGTGGAGGTTCCTCTGTTTGTATGTAAATGAGCGATTCAAACTCTCAGTGCCAATGGTTACCCGGATACATTTGTTAAAAATTATATATTTTTGGTCTTAAGTTAAGGAACAGAGACAGCAGAGCAGACAGCTTGTATGTATGAGAAGAAAACAGCAGCTGCAATGACATAAAATAGTTGCCAAGATGTGTTCAAATATAGTCTTGCTTCAAAATCGCCTTATATTTGTTCCGCCGCTTGTTGCAATAATAGTTGCCATTGACAGGAATCGACTCAAATTTCACTTTGGAATCTGAGCCGAACCCTGTATGTGTCCGACTTCTTCAAGTTTGACTTCTGCTGAAAATTCGGCAGTCTCCCCTATAATTCGCTCATTTCCCAAATTTTTCACATGTATAACAAGCAATTTAAACATCCTTATTCGTTCAGCATGCACAAAAACAGAATTCATGCAACCAAACATATGTCACATACCAAAGTCCAAAGATACTAATATGATACAGGCTAAGCAGAGAAGGAAGTGCACAAGTAAGCTCGCTGTTGAAAATAAAGAATGTATGAACTTCCCTCAAATTTTGAACTCCTCAAACAAACACTAACAACCTCAACATGATTTCACGCATGAAAGAAAGACCTTAGTTGATAATATACATTTTGAAATAATACCCATATAAATTTCAGAATCTCATTGGCAAGAAACGAACTTTGATCCTGTCATGACATCAGGCCCCTTTAAATTTAATAAATCGTTCTGCCAACAGAAATTGATCCCAACCTTTGAAACAGCCTAAGTAACATTAATGGATTTCAAAACAGCTTAACTGAACATTGTTTTTCAATCACTTGGTTTCGCGGCTGCATCTAGTAGCTCTAGATTGCCTACGTACCCTTAACAAGGGATCAAGCCACACGTAGTTCTTTTCCTTTTTATAATGCATTTGAATATCTTTATTATTTGTTATATTTCCTTGTGATTTGCAAATCAAACCGAGTTCTCGTGTGAATGATGTGCTCAATAATATTCACAAACTCTAAAGCAAAACTTTGCAACTTCCCAATTCTCGAAACGGGTCATATTCAGAACATAAGTAAACCACTCACTGAACAATCTCTAATTCATAAATCAATTAATATATTTCTAACTTGGATGATTATATTCATATAAAATAAAATAAAGATAAAAATAGAACAACACCACCGAAAACAATTTTTAACCTTTCCTTCGAAACTCATATAAAACTAAATTATAAATACATATATATGTCAAACATAATCCATGCCCTTAAGTTAAATGAAGATGGTTATCCTATCTTAGATGAACGTATAGGAACAAGGAGTGTGAGTGTCCTGCGTGGCATTGCTTTCACTAGGAACTAAGATTTCTGTAAGTTTTACATTGTTTTCAAGCTTCACAAGTTAATCAAAGTTAAATTATTTTAATCCTATTTTCGTTCCTAAGCATTATTTTAATGATTAATTATATTTTCATTCATGCTATTCTTGAATTAATATATATATATATATATATAGTCAACTTATTATAGAGAAATAGGAAAACGAGAAAATTATTAAAATAACATTGACTAGGTGAAATCTTAATGTCAACAACAACAATTCAATTGAAACACACGTTTTTCCCTTTTACTTATAAAACAAACTCATAGAGTGGGAAATTAATTGATCTATATAATAACCCCCTAAACTTAGAAAGCTCTTCACTTGGACGTACCCCTATCCATAATCCGTCGATTCCTTTAATTTACCATCAATTCTGATCGTTTTCCGTCAATTCCAATAATATACTATCAATTCCTTGTGTCACATAATGTGACACATCCTCGCAGGCCTAGGAAACACAAAGTCAACCCAAGCCGCATTCCTCGCAAAGCTCGGAGACACAAAGTCGACTAGGGCCGCATTCCTGCCAGGCCTCAGGGGACCATTAATCAGCCTAAGCTGCATTCCTTGCAGAACTCGAGGGAAATGTAGTCAGCCTGAGAACGCATATCCTCACACCACACGGTTCAGGCATCCTCAAAACTCGTGGGACATATCATAAATGACAAATTTGTTTCAAGGGCAACATGGGGGTACTCCTGAGGCGGGTTTGAACACCATATTCTGAATCTTATCTTGCAATTCCTATTGATTCACAAGCGTTACTCAAATTCACAAGCGTTACACTACATACTGAAGGAATTTCAAAACATTTTTCCAAAGTTCATTTGAATATTAAACATGCATTTAATCAAATTAATCGCAGCGGAAGTCTAAGGTGGTTGTTTAAATTCAAAAACAAAACTTCTTCCAAGTATCTTAAGCCATGAACATTGATATGTTTTTCATAAATGAAAATTCAAGAGAAAAGGATAAGATCTAATTACCCTTGAAGCAATTATATGAACCAATTTGTGTTTGGTCTTCTCTTGATGATTTCCTCTTTGTTGATCTCCTCTTTGATCTTTGCTCCTTAATCTTTCTCCTCCATGTGAGCCACAAAAGTATATGGCCTCTAAGTCTCCACACCAATGGAACCTTGAGATGAGAAGAAGTATCTTGAGAATACTTGGATGCTAGTGCAAGATTCTCAAGATTGGTTTCAATCTAAACCACTTTGAAAGATGAAAGTGTTTCACTCTTGAAAACTCTCATTTTTCTCTGTTTGATCTCCCAAACAAATTTGATTGATGTTGGATTGTGTTTGTGTGTTAATGAGCTTATGGAAACAATTCCCATACATACTTACTTAAGCATTTTCGGCCAAAACCCATTGGGCTTCCAAAATTGGGGCTTATGACACTTAAACCATAATATTTAGGTGTCTCAAGCCCTTGGGCTTGATACCCAACCATTTGGGCTTTCCGTTAACTATTATCGAGGCCCAAATACGTTTTTACACGTAGTAAATCATCCACATCAAATCAATCAAATTGATTTCCTCATTCTCATTTGTATTACTCAAAGTTAATCATTTAAGGTGTGCGATCCATTAGGTTCTAATTAGCAAGGCAGTGAGAAAATATAAGAACTCTTTCTAACCAACTGGAATTAAAACCCCTTTTTAATTCTTCCTTTATTTGGATCGATCACAATCAATCCTAGGACTTCCACAAGCCAAGAGTGACATCTAGCAATATATCAAGGCTACCCAAGCTAACCAGAATAGATGAAGAACCTATTCAGTTGGAATTGCAATGCAATACGGTCCTTCTCTTATACAATATTTCAAATCATATTATTAGGGTACGGATTGATTATGTCAAACCCCTAATATGATTTACAACCTCATGTGATTCAAAAGAACATGATTAAGAACAACTTTCTAAATCAAGCTCAAAATACTTTGGCCAAAGATTTACTGAATCACATCTTAAAACATTCTCCTTCTTTATCGAAAGTAGAGATTCCTTATTGTACATTCACATGCCCCTATGATGAATTAAGAGATCCCAACAACACTTAAGACAAATCTTTTACGGCTTGCCTTTAAGAGCTATCAAAGATCAATAACGCATCACAGGACAACCATGATGCCTCAGGTTTAAGGACTAATTTGCATTATTGCAACTATGAGTTCTCGTTTGACATATAGATAAATATTCCATACGAGAACTACGGTTGATATCTTTAGTGTACTCATTCACTAATGAGCACCCACATACTTGTATTAGTGTCAACTACACAAATGGTTTGAGACTAACCATCCTCCCAATTGAGCATACATAATATGTGCTAATCTTGACGGTTTATCAATGCCCATTTGATAACCTATGATTAGGAATATTTTGGGATGCTACGGTTAGAGATTAAAGGTCTCCGAATCTAATCTTCTTTAGATTACTTTATCTCTTATTTAGCATACTTTGGACATTTGTTTCTTTACACGATGTAAAAAATAACAAAATAAATTTGCCCTTTATATATCATATACGAAATGTATTCTAAGGAGATCACATCAAATGTATTGGCTCTTAGGGCACATTTCTAACACATACAGCTAAGAACTAGTGCCTATAATTCATCATTTTCAACTACTGAGTATATGTATTAATATAGACATGCACTTAAATATTTAATTAGTTATTAATCACGTCGAACTCCGATTAATAAACCATTCTAATACTATAATAATAATCTTAATAACAATAAATAATTAGGTAGATAAATAAATAGATAAATAACCACTACCCCTATAGATACCATCTGTATATATAAACATGCACACTTATCCCATAATCATATAAATCCATAATAGATTGCATGGTAATTTAATCCATGAAATTAATGCCATTACAAACCAATGAACACTCACACAAACATAAATTTTCTAAATATAAAAAATAATTCAAATAGAATTCAACATTACTTTTCACACAAATTTCATCAAATACTATATCCCACAATTAAAACAGTATACTTCCATACATAACTCAATACTACCGAATCCATGTACTTTATTTATCGTCATAATAATATCAATTAATGAAAAGCAATAACCTTTAAAGAAAATCCCATAACTTCATTTTCCAATGTAATATCCAAGAATTTTTATAAGGTACTATAAAACAATCCATTAATCCTAATATGATCAGAATAACTCAGACTTTCGGACAGGACTCATTTATATGGTCGTTCTAGTACTTCTCGAAGGGTAAAACAACCTTAGAAGACTTAAAGTCAACCGAGGGGTCGAAACTGCCTAAACTTGGTCAATTGGGTCCACGAGGCCCACGACCTCCGATCACCAAGTCGGAAGTTCCTATAGGTTCAACAGACTTTTCTAAACCTACCCTGCAAGTTTGGTCCAAATCGAACGGTCGGATCACTCAAGATCGTACAATTGACGGTTATCATAAAATGTAAATTTTACTTTATCGAATTGGAACATCTAGGGCTCCGATTCACAATTCGCGAATTCCTACCCGATCCTAGGAATGCCTAGATCAACATATATTAAATTAAAGATGATCCAACATGTCGAATATATTGAACCCGGATAACTCACAATAGGCGAAAGCCGTTCAAGATTCAAACGATATTTGAATTGAGATCCGAACACACCTACACGCTCGTGACAACAAGGAGATTGTATTAGAACACAATGCACCTCCGCTCAGTGCCCACGCGCCGGCAGGTTGTGGGTGTCCTAAGCAATACATGTGGCTGGAAAACTTCAAAACCTAGGGCCACCCTCCCGGCCCGGCTATAGCTACTACTCAACGAGTGAAACACTTTCTTCAACTATGACAACGTCTAATTCAGAAGGCAAGTGGTTGGAATTTCGATTTGAAAACCAGCCAAACTTAAGGTTGTAAATCGAGTTACTAGGCTAGAAATCAATCCAATCATAACCAACCATCAGCTAGAGCTCGAAAAGTAGGTGAGAAACCATACCTCACTTGCTGGAGATGGTGCCCGAAAATGGCCAGAAAGGACCATGAACCATTACTAATTTTCACACAGCAATTTGGGCTCGTTTTTTGCTCAACTTTGGCTCAATTTTCTGGTTGATTCACTTGGAATCAAGGCTGGATATGGATATGTGTGGAAAGAGGAGAGAGAAACGAAAATTTTGCAAGTGTCACCCAATTTGATGGCTGCATGGAGGAGAAATGTCTATCTGAATTGGGCTGCTCGTGGAGATCGCGAGGAGGAAGAAAAAAAATCTGGGTTTTAAAATTGAACTTCGAAAAAATTATGATTGTACCACTGAACTTCTTTTGATCATAACTTCTTCGTTACAACTCCGATTTAAGTCCACTACGTGTCTACGAACTCATCTTGACGTTCTCTACACAATGGTCCAATTGAAATTTCAAAATTCCTTCTCGATTAAAAAGTCAACCTTTTACTCATAAAATATTCTAGGGGCAAAATAGTCTTTTAATTGAATATATTAATAATTAATTATTAATTTAGGTTCGGGTTATTACAGCCATAGTCCGTCCATATGTAGTGAAACTTGGTTAATTGATAAGTTAACAAAACAAATTATATATATACTAAAGTTGAATTCACAATTCATTGTTCCTAAGTTGTTCAGTAAGAATAGTGAAATGACGTTTGTGGCCCTACTTAGCTGTTGTTGTTAGTTTTGTTTTCCCTTGAGCACAGTAAATTGCCGAAAATATCCTCCACTTAACCTTTTCTACTCTTCCCTTTTTGCCCCTTCTCTTTCTGCCTTTTTTTTTTCCTGCGAATGTTTTCGTTCGCTAAGAGAAGGAGTTCATCTCCACTTGATTTCGACACTACTACAAAAATCGAAAAATAGACAACGGAAAACCACCGTTGTCTAGAAGATTTTCAAACCACCATGAAATGGACCGTTATCTATTAACTGACGTCAATAGAGTACGTCTTTTTCTATACTCGTGTTGCAAATCAGTTTTGACCTCCATGTTCAATAAATCTAACTGAGCAGCAATCCCATCTTTATTTTTTCCAGGGATCTCCATCAATATACCAATGATACTATCGTAAACATTCTTCTCAATGTGCATAACATCTAGGACATGCTTCACAGGAAGGTATTTCCAATACTTTGAGATCAAAGAATTTTGATTTCTTCTTCTAACAAACTCTGTCACCATCATTATCACCAACACTTTCCCCATTTTTCAAGCCCCATATGTACTTAATATCATCAACCATTGCAGCACTTCTTCTCCAGTTAATGGCTCAGGAGGCGTGGCAAATTCAGGTTTCCCATTAAAAGCTGCATGTTGCCTCGAATATGGATGATTGACTGGTAACCATTTTCTATGCACAATGTAATAACTTTTGTGGCCATTTTTCAACCTGTGACTAGGTGTGTCATCACTGCATATTGGACAAGCTTTATATCTTTTAACAACACAACAAGATAAGTTCCCATAGGCAGGAAATCATTAATTGTCCACAGTAATACACCTCTGAGTGTAAAGTATTTTCCTATGTGTGCATCATATACTCCTCTAATCCCATCCCACAGAGATTTTAAATCATCAATCCAATGATCTAAGTAGACGTCTATATAATTTTCGGGCTGTTTAGGACCGGAAATAAATAAGGTCAACGTTATAAACTTCCGTTTTAGGCATAGCCATGGTGGGAGATTATATGGAACTAAGATAACTGGCCAACAATTGTATCTGCTGCTTAAAGAACTGTGGGAATTGAAGGAATTTCAAAACATTTTTCCAAAGTTCATTTGAATATTAAACAAGCATTTAATCAAATTAATCGCAGCGGAAGTCTAAGGTGGTTGTTTAAATTCAAAAACAAAACTTCTTCCAAGTATCTTAAGCCATGAACATTGATATGTTTTTCATAAATGAAAATTCAAGAGAAAGGATAAGATCTAATTACCCTTGAAGCAATTATATGAACCAATTTGTGTTTGGTCTTCTCTTGATGATTTCCTCTTTGTTGATCTCCTCTTTGATCTTTGATCTTTGCTCCTTGATCTTTCTCCTCCATGTGAGCCACAAAAGTATATGGCCTCTAAGTCTCCACACCAATGGAACCTTGAGATGAGAAGAAGTATCTTGAGAATACTTGGATGCTAGTGCAAGATTCTCAAGATTGGTTTCAATCTAAACCACTTTGAAAGATGAAAGTGTTTCACTTTTGAAAACTCTCTTTCTTTCTCTCTTTGATCTCCCAAACCCATTTGGTTGATGTTGGATTGTGTTTGTGTGTTAATGAGCTTATGGAAACAATTGCCATACATACTTACTTATGCATTTTCGGCCAAAACCCATTGGGCTTCCAAAATTGGGCTTATGACACTTAAATTATAATATTTAGGTGTCTTAAGCCCTTGGGCTGAATACCCAACCATTTGGGCTTCCCGTTAACTATTACCGAGGCCCAAATACGTTTTTACACGTAGTAAATCATCCACATCAAATCAATCAAATTGATTTCCTCATTCTCATATGTATTACTCAAAGTTAACCATTTAAGGTGTGCGATCCATTAGGTTCTAATTAGCAAGGCAGTGAGAAAATATAAGAACTCTTTCTAACCAACTGGAATTAAAACCCCCTTTTAATTCTTCCTTTATTTTGATTGATCACAATCAATCCTAGGACTTCCACAAGCCAAGAGTGACATCTAGCAATATATCAAGGCTACCCAAGCTAACCAGAATAGATGAATAACCTATTCAGTTGGAATTGCAATGCAATACGGTCCTTCTCTTATACAATGTTTCAAATCATATTATTAGGGTACGGATTGATTATGTCAAACCCCTAATATGATTTACAACCTCATGTGATTCAAAAGAACATGATTAAGAACAACTTTCTAAATCAAGCTCAAAATACTTTGGCCAAAGATTTACTGAATCACATCTTAAAACATTCTCCTTCTTTATCGAAAGTAGAGATTCCTTATTGTACATTCACATGCCCCTATGATGAATTAAGAGATCCCAACAACACTTAAGACAAATCTTTTACGGCTTGCCTTTAAGAGCTATCAAAGATCAATAACGCATCACAGGACAACCATGATGCCTCAGGTCTAAGGACTAATTTGCATTATTGCAACTATGAGTTCTTATTTGACATGTAGATAAATACTCCATATGAGAACTACGGTTGATCGTGTTCAGTGTACTCATTCACTAATGAGCACCCACATACTTGTATTAGTGTCAACTACACAAATGGTTTGAGACTAACCATCCTCCCAATTGAGCATACATAATATGTGCTAATCTTGACGGTTTATCAATGCCCATTTGATAACCTATGATTAGGAACATTTTGGGATGCTACAGTTAGAGATTAAAGGTCTCCTGAATCTAATCTTCTTTAGATTACTTTATCTCTTATTTAGCATACCCTGGACATTTGTTTCCTTAGACGAAGTAAAAGATAACAAATAAGTTTGCCCTTTATATATCATATACAAAATGTATTCTAAGGATATTACATCAAATGTATTGGCTCTTAGGGCACATTTCTAACAATCTCCCACTTGCACTAGAGCCATATAGCCATGTATCTCATACTCATTATCTCTGTATGTCTATCCAGTTGTGACTGTGACATAGGCTTAGTGCGTGGATCTGTTACGTTGTTTGCAGATGCCCCATCTAATGGTAACATTTTTCTATGTGTTTGGACCTCTGATGAGACCTAGGTTCCTTGACTTGAGCTATCGCCCCATTGTCATCACACAGTAAAGGTACTTGTGACATTATGGTTAGAACCTCATTTAGTTCGGTAATGAACCTTTTTATCCAAACAAATTTTATTGTAGCTTCTAAAGCGACAATGTAATCAACTTTAGTTGTTCTCCAACAACTACGTGTCCATTCAAAATGAAGACGTACCCTTAGGTGGATTTGCAATCATTGATAATAGATATATTATCCGAATCAGTAAATGCTTCCACTTGCTACTCTGATGTTCCTCCCATATGAGGAACATGTCCTTAGTCCTTCTTAAGTATTTAAGAACATACTTGACTGTTTCCAATTGATCAAATCATGGGCTTGATTTATATCTTCTAGTTATACTCGTATAACCGATATCATGTCTTGTACATGCTATGACATATATGAGAATCCCTATTGCATATGCATAAGAGATTTTTACTCATCTAATGTATCTCATAATGAGTTTTTGGACACATTCTCTTTGAAAAGTGAAGTCCATGTCATACCTGGAAGTAAACTTTTCTTAGACTGTTCCATATGAAATCTCCTTAGCATCTTATCAACATATAAGGATTGAGATAATCCAATTATTCTCTTAGATCTATCAGGATAAATCTTTATCTCAAGTATGTAAGATGCTTCTTTAAAATCTTTCATTAAGAATGATTTTAATGAGTCACAGCTTCACTGAAGACATCATTCCTATATCGTTTCCGATAAGTAGTATGTCATCTACATACATCACTAGGAATACTACCAAACTCCCACTGACCTTTTGTACACTCATTGATCATCCATGTTTTGTATGAAGTCAAATGATTCGACAACTTCATCAAATAGGATGTCCCAACTCCAAGAACCTTGCATCAACCCATAAATGGATCTATGTAGCTTGCATACCTTATGCTTATCAACTTTAGAAATGAAGCCTTCAGGTCGATCTATGTATAGTTCTTCCTGAAGGTGACCATTCAGAAAAGCCGTCTTCACATCCATTTTGACAAATCTCATAATCATGGTATGCAGCTATTGCAAGCCAAATCCAAATAGACTTTGTCATAGTGACAGGAGAAAAGATTTCTTCATAGGCAATCCCTTCTCTTTACTTGTAGCACTTTGGTACTAGCCTTGCTTTGTAGGTTTCTCCTATCCCATCTGAGCCTATCTTCCTCTTAAAGATTCATTTATTCCCTATTGGTACAATACCAGGAGGAGGATCACTAGAGTCCAGACTTTGTTGGTATACGTAGAATCCATTTCGGATTTCATGGCTCCAAGCCGTTTCTATGAGTCAATGTCTGACATTGCCTCATTGTAGTTCGAAAGGTCCTTCGATATCCTTACAATCACTTAGGAGATTTAACTCTCCTTTGTTGTCGATGAAGGAAACCACAATACCTTTTAGGCATTCTGCTAACCCTTCTTGAACTACGTGGAGTCTGTGTTACAACAGTTTTGTGGATCTGGGATTGCACTTAGTTCAGTGTTGATTTCTAGCTCAATTGACAATTCCTTGAGTTCTATCTCATGTCCCCCTTTTCCCATCAAGAGTGTATTCTCCTTTTAGAAAGGTAGCTGACCTTGCGACAAACAACTTTTGCTTGTTGATGTGATAGAAGTAATATCTCATAGTTTCCTTGAGATACCCTATAAATCTGCACTTCACTAACCTTGCATTTAGTTTATCCACATCTTGCCTTTACATATGCTGGACAACCCCAAATCTTGATCTAATCAAAACTTGGTTTCTTCCCAAATCACATTTCAAATGGAGTTTGTGGAACGGATTTTGGAAGACACTCTATTTAACAATTTCAAGTTCATATCCCTAAAAAGGATATAGGTAAATTAGTACAGCTCATGGAACTCATTTTAGAAACTCCATTATGTTGTGGAATTCCTGGTGGAGTCCATCGTGATAAAATGCCATGTTCCTTGAGGTAATCAAGAAACTCTGTGCTTAAGTATTCACATCCTCGATCGAATCTAAGGATTTTAATACTCTTGCCTGTTTGGTTTTCAACTTCATTTCTGAATTCCTGAAATTTTTCAAAAAAATTCAGATTTATACTTCATTAAGTATAAATACCCGAACTGTGAATAATCATCGATAAAGGTAATGAAGTATGAATAACCGCCCTCTGTGTTTATATACAAAAATTCACAAACATCTTAGTGAATTAATCCCAACAGTTCTGTAACTCTTTCTCCTTTACCAGTTAAAGGAGACTTGGTCATTTTTCCATGTAGACAAGATTCACAAGTAGGCATAGGAACATGATCAAGTGATCCAAAAGGTTCCATCGTTTGCCATCCGGTGAATTCTATCTTGGCTAATGCCTCCAAGTTTAAGGTGTCACAATTTAGTTGATGTATCCACATCTCTAGGCCTCTCAGGTCTAGTTGCATCTTTATCCATATACAGTTAATGGTACCATTCATTTCTAAAATGAAAAGAGACCATCAATCAAAATTGCATAAGCAACGATTTGATTGATATGTGAAATAGAACAAAACGTTTTGTCAAACAAAACATCAAATCCATTTCTTAAAATATAGAGACGGATAATAAGTTCTTTACACATCCAGAAATGAAATAACAATTATTTCAAATTCAGGTCTTCTTCGGATGGTAGTTTGAGATGTTAGGTGCCTATTGCATTGGCAACTACATTAGTGCTATTTCCCACGGTTAGCACCATTTCTCATTTTCCAAGTCTTCTACTCCCACTAGTTCATGCACACAATTGCATATATGTTGACTAGCTCCTGAATCAACTATTCAGTTTAGAAGCTTTAACTGTAATTACTAATTTTAGAATAAGAGAGTGACCTTCTGAAGGTTTTTCTCTTAAGGCTTGCAAGACATCTCTTGCAATTTATCTTCCAATGTCCACTCTTGCCATAGTAAAAAACAAATACCTTTCAGTTACTTGTCTTTCTTTTGTATTCTTTCTTCCTTGGGTTTTTAGAAAACCTTTCTTCTTCTTTTATCCATACCTTTTGTTTGGATTTGGAAGAAGAAGAACTCTTCTAAAATTTGCAACTATCCTCTTTAACCCTTTATCTTTGGAGATATTCATTTAAGCTACTATAGCTATATTGAGTAGCTCATATAGGGTATCATTCATCTTTCCCATATTATAGTTCATAACATATTGGGATTAACTAATGATAGGGATGAAAGAAAGAATCTTGTTGAACTTCAACATCAAAGAAAAATCCATATTTTCCAATATCTTAAGTAATTATATTACTTTGAGATCATGTTGATTAACCGGGAACCCACTTACCATTCTTGTCATAACAAGTTCACATATGGTATTGTAAGCTAGGAGTAGCTTCACCTTTTCATGGATGGCAACATGTAACTTTTACCTTAGTTGTCATCTAAGACATGCTTCTTATAAGCCTTTGTCTCCTCCTCAATGGCATATGGACCAAGAGGGGTATGTGGTGGGGTTTTTCTTATACACAACCAATCTCATCCAATTATAAGACAACTTGGTGTTTGTGCAATCAAACCGGATAGTTCATGTCATCTTGGACGTTTGAGTCAAGTATCTTTGAGATCGGGTTTGTGATGGTTAATTTGAAATTCTGCAAAACGTATATAGATTTTAATTTAGATTAATCTTCTACCAAGGACTTAGGGTCTTTAAGTCATGATGGTAGCTCCCACTATTTTTGGCAAATTTCATATCCCTCTTGAAATCCGAGAGTTTCCGTTGAAACTCTTAGTGGGAATGGGAGTCTCACTTTCACATAGTTTTCCTCAACCTAACAGTTTGTTGGATTGCTATGATACTAATGAGAGGATACTCTTATCCAATCACATCATTAATGTGAATACCCATCACTATGGCCTCTAGAGAACTAGACCTCAACCTAACAGTTTGTTGGTTTCGTTCGTCTTAGTTAAGTTATTCCCACCATGCTTGTGGGTATAGGGTTTCAAGTATGACCTCAACCTAACAGTTTGTTGGCCACACTCGTTATCTATCCGCACTACATCAAGTATGTGTAATAGGCTTCCCTTGGATGGTTACAAGTACTGGATGTTGCCTCACTGAGGTCCAACAAGGTGTAAATGTGCCACCCAATAAGAGACTACCACGGTGGAAGGCCACAAAATAGCATTCAAAGTGCCATTTCGCTTATCAACTTAATATTGCTTTGAGGGTAGTTAAATTGGTCTCATTTTAATCCAATTTTAATCCTGTTAAAATTACTTATCTAATCTCATTAAATGGTTCTCATTGCAATATATTAGTAGCACATAATACTCCCACTAAATGTTTTAGAAACCATTTGCTTGAAATAGTGGAAATACATGATACTACTAATTGATTAATTATCATCATTACCGAACATTCCAATTGCATTGGGCTTGTAGGATGATTATGGACTTTCTTGTTGATCCAACACGAGCCACCATGTTGGATCATGGTCTTGGATGGTGATTCATTTTAATTACGTGCGCATAAAAATAAATTAGGCATGAAAGCCATTTCAATATTACATAGCCAAATAAATTAGGCATGAAAGCCATTTCATTATTACATAGCCAATCAAAATCGAATACATATCCAATAAGCGGCCAATCACATAGCTCAATTGTTTGGTCTAAGTCCATAACCATCCTTTAATTATTTAAACGCTTTAAACAATTAAACTAGCAATGTAAAAACATGCTCTTGGGTTGCATACATATATATGGGTTTAATTCAAGTGGTAACCATATTTAAATAAAATAAATTTACCATGGAGTGAAAACATTTTACTACAATAGTAAATGTAATTGTAGAAACCTTTTAGGCATAGTTACACTTATCATATATTGCAACTATATCCAAAACTATTCAACAATTAATAATGGATCCAAAGTTGATCCACTAGGGTGTGGGGTTAAAGCATGCATTTGTATAATACAAAGTGGTGATCATAATTTTTTTCAACTAAGTGAATAATCATGAATGTGACTAGGTAGGCCAACCACACTCACCAAAGTAATCAAAATTAATTTTAGTGTGGTAGATAAATAATTAGTGATAGGAATAATTTGACCAACTTTTGCATTTTATATCAAATCACCATCATTTACATCTAGATAGCCCCACACACTCACCAAAGTAATCTTATTAATTTTAGTGTGGTGGGTAAATGTTTATTGAGTGGAAACATTTTGAAAAACTTTTAATTTTATAATAAAACACCATCATCATCATTTGACCTATTTTGGTGGAAAATTCCACTAAACACAATCATCAAAATTAGCCACCTAACTTATGGATCAAAAAGATCTCATAACAAGAACATCAAGAACACCAAGAACATGCATATGAACTAATATGAATGTTCATGCTATTTCCGGAAAAATCCATATTCCATTTTAACTATCTCATGCTCTTAATATCATATATTTCATGAAGTTCAAATCATGGGAGTTTTAATGCAACTATGCTCTAATATTCATATACATATATGAACACAAAGAGAGCATCAATCATCAAAACACAAATCCGGAAATTCAAAATCCCAAACAACCCCTTTCACTCCATTTGATTTTTATTCAATCAAATCAAAATAAATCAAGTATAACTATTATACTTTTAAATGAATTCACAACCCATATATGCATCTCTAAACCCCAAAACATATCAATTCATGACTATGGCTCTGATACCAATTGAAGGAAATTTCAAAACATTTTTCCAAAGTTCATTTGAATATTAAACATGCATTTAATCAAATTAATCGCAGCGGAAGTCTAAGGTGGTTGTTTAAATTCAAAAACAAAACTTCTTCCAAGTATCTTAAGCCATGAACATTGATATGTTTTTCATAAATGAAAATTCAAGAGAAAGGATAAGATCTAATTACCCTTGAAGCAATTATATGAACCAATTTGTGTTTGGTCTTCTCTTGATGATTTCCTCTTTGTTGATCTCCTCTTTGATCTTTGATCTTTGCTCCTTGATCTTTCTCCTCCATGTGAGCCACAAAAGTATATGGCCTCTAAGTCTCCACACCAATGGAACCTTGAGATGAGAAGAAGTATCTTGAGAATACTTGGATGCTAGTGCAAGATTCTCAAGATTGGTTTCAATCTAAACCACTTTGAAAGATGAAAGTGTTTCACTTTTGAAAACTCTCTTTCTTTCTCTCTTTGATCTCCCAAACCCATTTGGTTGATGTTGGATTGTGTTTGTGTGTTAATGAGCTTATGGAAACAATTGCCATACATACTTACTTAAGAATTTTCGGCCAAAACCCATTGGGCTTCCAAAATTGGGCTTATGACACTTAAATCATAATATTTAGGTGTCTTAAGCCCTTGGGCTTGATACCCAACCATTTGGGCTTCCCGTTAACTATTACCGAGGCCCAAATACGTTTTTACACATAGTAAATCATCCACATCAAATCAATCAAATTGATTTCCTCATTCTCATTTGTATTACTCAAAGTTAACCATTTAAGGTGTGCGATCCATTAGGTTCTAATTAGCAAGGGAGTGGGAAAATATAAGAACTCTTTCTAACCAACTGGAATTAAAACCCCTTTTTAATTCTTCCTTTATTTGGATTGATCACAATCAATCCTAGGAATTCCACAAGCCAAGAGTGACATCTAGCAATATATCAAGGCTACCCAAGCTAACCAGAATAGATGAAGAACCTATTCAGTTGGAATTGCAATGCAATATGGTCCTTCTCTTATACAATGTTTCAAATCATATTATTAGGGTACAGATTGATTATGTCAAACCCCTAATATGATTTACAACCTCATGTGATTCAAAAGAACATGATTAAGAACAACTTTCTAAATCAAGCTCAAAATACTTTGGCCAAAGATTTACTGAATCACATCTTAAAACATTCTCCTTCTTTATCGAAAGTAGAGATTCCTTATTGTACATTCACATGCCCCTATGATGAATTAAGAGATCCCAACAACACTTAAGACAAATCTTTTACGGCTTGCCTTTAAGAGCTATCAAAGATCAATAACGCATCATAGGACAACCATGATGCCTCAGGTCTAAGGACTAATTTGCATTATTGCAACTATGAGTTCTCATTTGACATGTAAATAAATACTCCATATGAGAACTACGGTTGATCGTGTTCAGTGTACTCATTCACTAATGAGCACCCACATACTTGTATTAGTGTCAACTACACAAATGGTTTGAGACTAACCATCCTCCCAATTGAGCATACATAATATGTGCTAATCTTGACGGTTTATCAATGCCCATTTGATAACCTATGATTAGGAACATTTTGGGATGCTACAGTTAGAGATTAAAGGTCTCCTGAATCTAATCTTCTTTAGATTACTTTATCTCTTATTTAGCATACCCTGGACATTTGTTTCCTTAGACGAAGTAAAAGATAACAAATAAGTTTGCCCTTTATATATCATATACAAAATGTATTCTAAGGATATTACATCAAATGTATTGGCTCTTAGGGCACATTTCTAACAGGAATTGAATCCATCAGATTAGAAAGCCAATTTCAAGTCTCTCGGCTCTTTAACAGACTCAGGTCATTTATCATCAACAAGTTTCCAAGATAGGGAATCCGCTCGATAAGACATATGACTGTCAACTGATTTCTTAGCAGCATGCCAAGTTAAACTCTTAGCTGTCTTATGTGATTGAAACATCCTTTTAAACTTTGGAATTGGAGGAAAATACCACACTACCTTCGCTAGCACACCCTCTTTCAAGATTGAATCTTTACCTTCCTTCCACCTTGAGATACCACAAGTAGGACAATTAGTTGAATCTTCATAATCCTTCCTATATAAGATGCAGTCATTGGGACATGTGTGGATTTTCTCATAACTCATCCCTAAAGCAGATAATGTCTTTTTTGCCTTGTACATAGAGGAAGGTAATGTATTCCCTTTTTGAAGCAAATCTCCTTGAAGTATCAATAATTCTGTAAAACAAACATCACTCATCCCATATTTTGCTTTCAAATTATATAACTTCACCAAAGCCGACAACATCGTGTACTTACTACAACTAGGGTATAAGGGTTGATCTTCGTCCCCAATCACATTGGCAAACTCATAAGGATCAAATCCAATATCCCCTAATCATTATCATTCATCCCTAATTCTTCAAAAACAAAACTGAACCTACTTTGCTCATCTTCTTCCACATTAATTTCTACTAGCATTAGTAGTCCATTCCCAAGGTTCTTCGTGCCATGTCCAAATCTTATAGTTTTGGTCAATTCCATTAAAGTATAAGTGGTCCCTTATAGTTCCTACTCCAAACAATCGAATATTCCCACATTTAACACATGGACAATGAATATGAGTTGTATTTCCAAGATTTTCTCACCTTAATTCAAAAGTCCTTCCACCCCTAACTCATATGCTTTCGATCTTCTATCCGCATGCATCCATGACTTATCCATCTCACACACTATAAAATGATATATATATATATATATATATAATAAAGTGAAAATACTAGCAATGAAACACTACTATATTCACATAGCATAGAATAAATTGAAAAAAAAAAATTAAACAAGAATTAGACAACGGTTTTTACAAGACAATCGTTGTGTAATAGAGAGTCAGACGACGACATATCTATTTACCGTCGTCTTTAAGCTACTCAAACCTAGATATTTGTATTGCTTTTTGAAGAACAAGATTATGGGTTCTAGTAGCCTAAAGACGACGGTAAATGGAGAAAACAGTCGTCTTTAGGTTACCAAATGCAAACAATAACTCAGACGATGGTAGTAAATAAAAACCCAATGTATAATAAAAATTTAGACGACAGTTTGTTCCACCAACCGTCATTGTGGTTTACGAAAAACCGAAGTCTAAATATCCCATCCCCATTCCTTTTCTGGGAACCCTTAACAGAATGCAAACACGAAAACAAAAAGAACCCATATATAGCTCCCAATTAAGAACTCATAGCTCCCAAAACATATATTAAAAAACAAAAGCTACCAAAACGAATGAAAACATTTATGGATTTTACAAACTGAGAGAATATTAAGAGAGAGCTGAGAGAATATACTTACATGGATATTGAGAGAGAGCTGAGAGAATATAACAAATGCTTGAGAGAGAGCTCAGATAATATACCCAATGCTTTGAGAGAGAGTGAAAACTTTAAGACAAATTTATGTTGACGAGAGAGGACGAAATATTTTAGTGTTAAAGGGAAATTTTGAAAATTTTAGATTGCGTTCAAAAAATTTAGAGGACCGCATTTTTCAAAGACGACGGTAAATACATCCCAGTCGACGTTTAATTTTACACTTATGACGACGGTTAAGGTAAACTTCCGAAGTTGTAAATCGTTTTTACGTCGCCCATTAAAAAATTGACATCCAAAATATTGAATAATTAGATGGGATTTGCGTTTCATGGGATTCGAACGCACGTAATTGACCAAAAAAAGCGAGAGAAAACCGGCATCGCTTCAATAAAACCTAAACCCTAAACCCTAATTTTTTCAATAATTATAAAAATACACAAGTGTGAGAAAAATGAATCGAAAATTGCTACGGAATCCTTACAACAATCCTTTGAAATATAAAATTACATTTTTTTAGGCCTCTAAGGGGGAGATATTGTCTCAATGAGCGCATAGAATTTGTCGGTTTATTTTACAGATTTTTTTAAAAATATATTATGAATATTAGTAATTAAATACAATAAAAAAATATTTTTAAAAACATTATTTTAAAGCTCTAGGGGAAAGACAATCTTTCAATGAGTGCATGGTAGTTGTCAGTTGATTTTTTGGAATTTGTTTTGAATTTATTATGAATATTAGGAATTAAATAATGAAATCGTGCCTAAGGTAGAGTAAATAGATAACCGGAATATGATTGGACAAGGATTTCAATCCCAAATCTAACTAATAAAATCTTGTAGTAGAAGTAAATTAACACAAGGATTTTTGTACCCAATGGTACGAGGAAAAAACCCAACCGGGAAAAACCTCTAGAAATCCACTAAGAATGAACTATTACAAGACTCAAGAAGATAAACTCTAAACAAGAATCTATCCAATACTTTTGTCTTGCCTTACTCAGTCCTTGCTTGAACTCTCTTGAATCGATGATCCTCACGAACAAGCATGCCCGCACACAGCTTCCAATATGGAATATGAAATATGAAGATGCAAACTAGAATTAAAAAGCTTCACAAAGTTGCTTTATCATTCTAATTTTTCATGAACTCACCTTTGCTTCTCTCAATATAAATCTCTCAAATCAGTTTTTGCAAAAGTAAGTAACAAAGGTCTTCAAGCTTTGTTTTATATCAAGAGAAATCACATTCCCAAAATGAGTAGGAAAAAGTAGAATTGGTTTTAATGTGAAAAAGAGGAAAACAATTTTGCTGATTGATTTCCTTATGAATTTCATTCCTAATAAAACTAAATCACAAAAATATAGTTTTCCTAATATGATATGCAAATGCAAATTACCTTGTAGACATAGTCAACCCTTGATCTGCTCAATCTGGATAGTCTTGTGGCCCAAGTTAATTTGCCTAAAAACTAGGCCTAAATCTACGTAACAAGGACACAATTACAAGTCTAGGAAATTAAGCCAATTCCTAAGTAAATTCACATTTACAAAGAAAATATAAAAGTCATATTAAAATGAAATGACAAATGTACATAACCGATGTTGCATCAATTTATAACAACGTTAAACAACACTTATTAAAATTAAAATTGTCCTATACATTGTTAAAATAAATTACATCACTTATTATTCTGTAATTGCTTTATAACGAATTATGCCCATTCCAGCCTGACTTCGTCAATATGTTCTTGTACATACTGAACTGATTCCTTTTTCTTGTCAAACTGCAACATAAAGAACAAAAACTGACGTGTTATAGAGATAAAAATGACTGTTTTTAAAGAAAAAGTCGTGGTAGTAAAATAAAGAAATTATATCTCTCATGCAATGCATCACATAATAGCCACACTCTACATTTGTTGGTTGTCAATGAGTGTCCTGTAAAATTTTCCATATGGCTAATTTATGTGATGATTGTTTGCCTACGTGAGAGTTATACATTTTGATTGAACTGTTTCAAGAAAACAAAAAGTGTTAATGACAAAACTAAAAATCTAAATAAAAAATATTAACCGTCGTGGTAAATAGATAAAGACGACGGTTTATTTAAAAAAGTGATGTAATATTTCATTTCAGACGGCGGTAAATAAAAACTGTCGTTGTGTAGTATTCTAACGTCGGTAAGGACGAAAAACGTCGTATAACCAAAAGCTTTTTGTAAATGAAAGTTGAACAGAAAAAATTAAAACATCCTTAAATGAAAAACACAAACGACGTGGTATTTCAATTAAGATGATGGTTTAGAAAATGATGACATAGTAAATGATTTCAAACGTTGTTAAGACATTACCGTCATTGTGTTTTCATTATAACGTCAGTATTAGAAAAAACCGTCGTATAATGCAAATGCACAAATAAAAAAATCTTAGATTTTAATAAATAAACTTACGCATTCACTATATTTCTCATGTCCTTGTCAACAGAGCGGTTTGGCAATGAATCCCTGTAATAGACAGTCTCCTTAGCTAGTCTCACAATTATTAACACCCAATGACCCTTACACATAATGATCCATATAGGTTAAATACTACAAAGAAAAATATTACAAGGAAAATAGATTAAATATATAGTTAAGGGGACTAACCCTGGATTATAAGGCACAAAGTAAAATTGATCCCCATCTGCATTTTTCCAGGCGGTCTGAGAGATGTTTTGAATGGTAAGATAACGCTCCAAATTGAGAGCTAACTTGTCCAGGGTCCACGAGGCCAACAAGGTTTACCATATTTGCCATTTTTAAATAGTCAAATAGGTGCCTAAATATATGAAATTCAATTAAATGATATTTTAATTTAAAAGAAAGGGAAATGTTAAAAAAATGAAAATAAATAAAAAGGATTTCCAGAATTACCTCATGTACACTGCAATCACTGTGGATCCAATTTCAATCATGGAAGCAAACTGTAAAATATCTTCACACAATAGGAAGGTATCATGATAAGTGCCAAACACTTCCTCTGGAATGTGAACTCTCACGGTCTCATTAGCAGGCTTCAACTTGGTCTGGACAAATTGGTATAGGGCTAATAGAGGAGGTGGCATGTCTAGCTTTGAGAGATCTTGTGACAAGAAATAAATAAAGAATATAAGTTAGTTTGTACATCAAGTAAAATAAATGACTCTAACAAACCAACAAAACCGATGTGGTATATAATATAACCTACTATTTCTAGAACATACCTGATAGAGTAAGTTTGACTAGCGGTGCCGCCGAAGACTGGCAATTCAAACTCATATTGGTCTGCTTGAGATGCAATATTAGGTTGATGAAGCAACCTTGGTAGTCTACAAAGCTGCTTTGGAAATTCACCTTAAATTTGGTTCTTTGACAAGTCTATATGTAATAGTCTAGGAAGAGTCCCCAACCAACTTGGAATTGGCCCGTGATTTGATTAGCATTCAGACTCAAGATCTCTAGATTCTTGAGTTTTGATAACCATAGAGGTATTTGCCCAGTAAGGTCAGAATCACCCAAACTCAATAACCGAATATTTTGGAATCCATCAAAGTCAACCATGTCATCATCATATGGCATTCCCCTCACCTTCAAAGGCACCATTAAGCATGAGGACGTGAAGACTTTTGCAACTCATCAATATCTTCATTGTCACTATGAGATTGGTGAATCAGTTGTAAGCAAGAGAGAGGAAGGACAAGGAATTTAATGAAAAAATCTCAGCTTCTATTTGTCCATCTAGATTTTCTAGCCAATCGAATGACATTTAAGGACCCATATGAGTAATGGCTTACCTGGAATTGTACCAGTGAAGTTATTCATCCTTAGGTCAAGTTTAGTAAGTTGAGTAAGTATGGAAAAATCAAGCATGGAGATATCTCCTTCCAAGCTATTGGATCCTAAACGCAGTTCTACAAGGTTTGTACAATTCATCAAAGATGGGGGCAAAAAACCTTCTAAATTGTTGAAATCAAAGGTCACCAATTTCAACTTGGAGAGCTTCCCCAAATTGGGAGGAAGCTCGCGGCCTAAATGATTAAAGGAGAGGTCAAGGATGGCAAGGTTTGTGAGGTTAACCATTTTATCACTAATGGCTCCATGTAGTGAATTGAGAGCTAATGCAATTTCTTCAAGTTTGGTGGCATTATAGATATCTTCTGTAAGTAATCCTAAGAGGTTATTGTGACTAGCACCAAAAACCTGCAGTTTGGAACACTTCCTTATCCCAGGAGCAAGGTTGCCACTAAATACATTGGAAGAAAATCCAATTAATAGCCTGAGGGAGAAGAATGGAGACAAATAGTTTGCTATAAATACCCCCATGTAGTTCTTTAAAATTCAGATTTGAATGTTGAGTAAACCTTTTCCTAGAACTCTCTAATTTCGTCCCTTCGATCTATATTTCTTCTCCTTGATCTCCGATATTCTTCTTTGTTCTCCTGCTTCTGTCCTTTATTTCGTCTTTTCGATCTTTGTTTCTTCTCCTCGGTCTCTTATATTCTTCTCTGTTCTATTTTTAAAGTGCTTAATCTAACACCTACGGGCTGTACTACATCACCACCCTTACGCAAGTCTCCGGTACAGATTTGACCCCAAAGCTTTTCAAGACTTCAAGAGTGTCCCCAGGTTCACTGAGATACTATGGCATGGGTCTTCAAAATGGACCTTATGTTGTAACATTGCAATTTGCAAAAACGGTTTTTGCTAGCCGCACTACACAAACTTGGCAAAGTCTAGGAAGGCGTGTATTTGATATCTATATTCAAGTAAGGCTGCTAATAAACTATTTGAAGTAAAGGCAACCTCATTAGACAGAATTATTTAAAGCTCAAAGCCAGAGAGGCCTAACTGAAAGAGAAGGTGCATATATGTCACACCCCGGATCGGCTCCGCCGTAGCACGATATTGTCCGCTTTGGGCCCCCCTCTTTACCCTCATGGTTTTGTTTATGGGAACTCATGAGCAACTTCCCAGTGGGTCACCTATCCTGGGATTTCTCTGGCCTCAACTCGCTTAACTTCGGAGTTCTCATGACTCCGAAGCCAGTGAGCTCCTAAAAGGTCTCGTGCTAGATGGAGGCGGGCATGTACATATAAGGTACATCACCCCCTCTCTGTTGGTCGATGTGGGATGTTACAATCCACCTCCCTTAGGGGTCTGACGTCCTCGTTGGCACATTCGCACCACACGGCAGAGTGGCTCTGATACCAAATTGTCACACCCCGGATCGGCTCCGCCATAACACGATATTGTTCGCTTTGGGCCCCCTTCTCTGCCCTCACGATTTGTTTTTCTGGAACTCACGAGCAACTTCCCAGTGGGTCACCCATCCTGGGATGCTCTGGCCCCAACTTGCTTAACTTCAGAGTTCCCATGACCCCGAAGCCAATGAGCTCCCAAAAGGCCTCGTGCTAGATGGAGGTGGGCATGTACATATAAGGTACATCACCCCTCTCTCGTTGGTCGATGTGGGATGTTACAATATAAGGCTCGAGTTTTTCCTAAAGAAGTTTCACATTTCATTTCATAGTCGCAACAAAGATGGGCAAAGCGACGTTGTGATTGTGGTTATCATTTTCTTAGCCTTTCCCGTCGTTTTTCTCAACAAACAAGCAGGGTTTTAGGTACTTTTTTTTCATAACCTTTTGGCTTGCTGAAGAAAGTTATGTTCCACCCCAAAACCAATTGCCAATTAGGGGAGTAGCTAAACTCCTTATAAACCCAGGTTAGGTCCTTTAACTTTTCAATGTGGAACAAATACTCTCAACATGCCCCCCAAATGTGTGGCAAAATTTCAAGGCTAACACGTGGACAACACATATTGGGTGACGTGAGAGCACATGTGGCCGTTGGGCCCAATGCGTGAAACCTGGCTTTGATACCATGAAGGAAGTTGAGGGAGTGTTTGTCTCACATTAAAATGTTAAGGGACTTAGCCTGGGTTTATAAGGAGTTGGGCTACTCCCCCCCCTGCCAATTGGTTTTGGGATGAAACCTTAACTTCCTTCATGTTGATGACATCATTGTCACAGGCCCATCTTCTTTCGATTGTTAGGCAGTTATTACTAAGCTCAATTCTCTTTTTCCAGTCAAAGATCTCGGTCCTCTTCATTACTTCTTAGGCTTGGAAGTTCATAGATCTTCTGGTTTTCGTGTCTCATGCTAAGTATGCCACTGATCTTCTTGCCAAGGTAAAAATGGAAGGTGGCAAGCCTTGTGCTACCCCTGTAGGCTCCACCAAATTGGATCACAGTGGTAACTTACTCTCTGATCCAGCTGAATAAGTCCATTGTTGGAGCCTTTGCAATATCTTACATGGGCCAGACCTGACCTTTCTTATCCTGTGAATCTAGTCTGTCAGTTCATGCATGCTCCAAGAGGAACTCATCAGCAGGCTGTCAAAAGGATCTTGCGGTATCTCAAAGGCACAATTATCATTTGATGCTTACTTTTTGCAGGACCATGAATGCGTTGACGATTACGAGGAGCACAAAAAGTACTTGAAACATGTCTTATACTCAGAGCATTGATGGAGCAAACCAGAATCTGTGCCTGTTTGTCTGATATCACACCTCAAGAGTATCACCATATATAAGGGGATTCAAGGGATACCCGCACGAGAAGAAAGTGGCCAAGTATTTGTTAAAGAAGGGTCAAGTTTTGAGTAAGATGACTATTTGTAAATTGTAATGACTTATCCAAAGAATTTGCAATGTCTCAAAGGGCTTCAAAGGCTTGTGAAGTTGAATTTATCTGAAGTTTTTTATTTTGTTAGTCCAATATTGGGTTTTAGATGGATTATGTTATCGAAGTTGTAAATCAGAGAAACCCCCTTGTTGATCTTAGGATGGATCGAGTTGCCGATGTTTGTTTTGTATTTTGTACATTTCTTATCCACTTTCTAGTTCTATTTAACTTTTCAATGGAAGGGCCCTGGGTTAATTCATCTTCATTGAAACATATTTTGCATCTCCTTTTGTTTAGAAGGAGATATACATGGAATTGAAGGTTTACAATGTAGGAGTGTTAAGGTGCTTCGAATTAATTGTCGTTTAATTTTTTTTTACAAGTCTTTCTAGCGAACCGGTCTGCGGATGCCGTTGCCTCGCTTGCCAGGAAGGGGATGTGCTTGGAGTCGTGGCTTGAGCGACCTCCATCCTCTCTAGTTCATATTTTATTTCGGGATGGTCTTCCTTGCCCTCCGCCTGGTGCTTAATCTTCTGTTGTGCGGTTCTTTTTGTTTGTTTTGTTCTTTTGGTGGTTTGGTTTCCTGTTATTTTTTTAGTTCTTTGGTTTGTTTTGTCTGTCCTGTTTGTATGGTTGGGTTTGGCTCCCCTTTGGGCCTTTGCCGGTTGGCTTGTATGATATCTTTGTTGACCAAAAAAAATAGAGTATCAAATGCTATTCATTTTATTCACTATCCCAAAACGTTTAACATGCAAGCATCTAAAACAAGGAAATATATATACGAATCCCAAAGAGGCAGAGCCCAAAAGAGGCCTAACTGAAAGAGACGGTGCATATAAGGCTCGAGTTTTCCTAGAGAAGTTTCACATTTTCATTTCATAGTCGCAAGTCGCAACAGAGATGGTCAAAGCGGCGTCGTACCTGTGGTTACAATTTTCTTAGCCTTTCCCGCCGTTTCTCGACAACCAAGCAGGGCTTTTACTATTCGCTCCCACAAGGGCTTTACTCGGCCGTCTCAGAACGTTTCAGGTACTTTTTCTTCATAACCCTTTGGCTTCTTCCGTACCATCTGTTTGGTTACTGAGAAATGATTCAGGGAAAGTTCAAGTATTGCCCTTTGCATTGTTTATTTGTGAAGAAAACGTAATCTTTCTTTTCAGTTGCTAATTCTAGATCGAATATGGTTTCCGGAAAATCGTTCCGTTGGTGATCTTTTTTCTTGGGTCTGTCCGTTTTCATCGAAAAGCTTTTCCCTAGAAAATAGAATTTCATATTTCTTCATACATGAATAGTTTAATGTTTCTAAGTAACTGAACAGAGACATAAAAATTAGGAGTTTTTAGTTTTAATTATTAATTTTTTTTTATCCAAATGCACAGAGACGTAAAGATGGGTTCGAGGGTAAAGGGTCTCTTACTAATGGGTGGGAAGATACCAAATAAGAAGTCAAGTCCTCCAGCAAGAGTTGAAGACAAGATCAGTACATTACCAAATGAAGTACTTTGTCACATCCTTTCGCTCCTTCCAACAAAATATGCTGTGAGGACCAGCATTCTCTCTACAAGATGGAAGAACATATGGGCTTTTGTTCCCAACCTAGACTTCAAATATGTAGAAGAGAAGTCTTATTTTTTCAACAGAAAGAAAGATAAGTCTACCTCTGCTGGTTTCTTGACATTTGTTGACCGTGTGATTTCCCTTCGTGGTTCATCAGATATTAACAAATTCTGTCTTCATTGTTCCTGTGGTAGTAAGGATTTCACGCGTATTGATGGTTGGGTTCGAACTGCTATCGAGCATAATGTTGTTGAACTTGATCTTTGTTTTGAAACAACAGATAAAGACCTGGCTTTTGAGTTGCCCCAATGCATTTTCATGTGTAAAACACTTGTGGTTTTGAAGTTGAGGTCAAATTGTAATACCAATGCTCCTCCTGCGTCAGGGTGTTTCCTAAGTCTCAAGATTCTCCATGTCAGAGTTGAATATCCTGTTAATGATTCGATGGAAAAGATTTTCTCTTGCTGTCCTGTACTTGAAGATTTGACTATAGATGGACTTTTGACTATAGATGGACTTCTTGGATCAGATGATGTTTTGAATTTCAAGATATCTACTCCTGAACTAAAGACGTTAAGATTGATCTTGCCGCATAGAAAATGGGTTGGCGATCATGATCATCAGTACTGTTTTCTTATTAATTGTCCAAAGATTGAAAACATTGATCTCAAGCAGGATATTTTATCGAAATATTTATTCAAGAAAGCAAAATCCCTGGTCAAAGCCAGTCTTAATCTCCTTAGCCATGCTGTGGCGGATCTACAGCCCGACTTTTCTAACCGTGCAAATGCACTTCTGGCCGGAATTTCCAATGTTAAATATCTTTCTCTATCAGCTCATGTTTGGGAAGTAAGTATGCCCTAACTTGTTCCTATTAAACTTTGTTTGGTAGAGAGGATTATAGGATGGGACGAAGGGATGGTTGGAAGAGAGGAAGGATATGTGCTCCTTCTTTTGTAAAGAGGAAGACTGGAGGGGTGAGGAATGCATAGGGGTCAATATTTTCAATCACTTCGAAGTTTGACATATTGAAAGAGTGAAACAAAGTAAATAGTAATTTGTTTTTGGTTTGCATAGGAAATGAATAAGATGTTGATCTGTAGTTACATGAGGAGATTCTCATTTTATCTCTTACTTTCTTATTTTCCTTTTGGGAATCATCTTATTTTTTCTTTGTACCAAACGTAGTGTTCATAACTGAAATCCTGTTTCCATTTTGGCAATTTATGTTTGATCAATACTCCATCTGTTATGAAGGCTTGTTGTGTCCCTGCTTTTGATAATTTGAACGAATTGAAGCTGTTTCTTCATGATTGCTACAACTGGGATTTGCTAACAGAGTTTCTCAAGAGATCACCTAATCTGGAATATCTATTCTTGGAACATGAAAACGTAAGATGCATTTCTACTCATGTTATGTGATATCAACAGCAGATCTATAAGGTTCCCATTTCATTAATTCTTTTAAATGATTGTCAGGACGAAGAATGTATATGCTCGGACGAAGAATACTCAGAGGATGGATGCTCAAAGGAAGCATACTCAGAGGATGGATGCTCAAATGCTGAAAAATGGAATACCCCAGAGTTTGTGCCTATATGTTTGGTGTCACACCTCAAGACTATCTCCATAAGGAGATTCCAAGGGCACCTGCATGAGAGGGAAGCGGCAAAGTATTTGTTAGCGAATGGTGAAGTTCTGCGTAAGATGACTATTTATACAGGTGATTTTCTGCCTGCAAAAGAGAAGATATACAAGGAATTTTCAATGTTTCAAAGGGGTTCAAGGACTTGCCAGGTAGAATTTATTGAAGAAGCAGGTTCTAGCTTTGACAACGATTATGTTTACTAATTCCAATTCTGGGTTTTAGAAGGAGTCGAATTTATACAAGATGCAATTTTTAGCTTTTATAACGATTTTATTTTGCAAGTCCAATTCTGTCCTAGAAGGATTCTGCTATGAAAGTATGTTGATCTTAAGATGAATCTATTTGCAGTTTTTTTTTTTCCACTGAATAAAATTCTTATCCACTTGTTTAGCTTCTTTGAAGATGGTTAATCTGCAATGGAGGAGTAGTTGGTTAATTTCCATTAGTGTAGGAGCATCAAGTTGTCTCTGATGCCTCACCTCATGACAAATCATTTAGGAGCCAAGTATAAACACGCAGAATTACCTTTCCTGTTTGTGTTTGTATTTAAACAGTCAACAAACCAAGTCTACCAAATAGCTACTGATCTAGCGATATATTTATTTCCATTTTGTTGAGAAAGGTTCCAAATTAAAATCATCCTCCGACAAGTAAAATAACACAAAAACCAAACTCCTATTAATAAACTAAGATTCAATTGGGAATGGTTATGAAGACTAGCAAATTAGCATAAAAACCACAATGTTTACATATAGGCTAGCAATTGCAAACATAAACAGTTTTAAAAATTAAAAGTTTTTTGGCAGAGTTAAATTTATTTATTTTAATACAAGTGACTGTCTAAATTACAATGAGAATAATAGTGTCTCATACATGCACTACTAAGGCGTGGTAAGTTTTGAACCTTAAATCACTCGTATGCTATTCACTGGACTAGACCCGTCGACAGAGACAGATTTATATGTTGTCCAGAAAAATTTCTCAAAGAAAAAGGAGGTTCAGACAACATCACGAAAACCAAAAAAGAAAAAAGCCCAAGAGGCTAGGCCCCTCCGTCTGTACCCCACATCAACCAAAGAAATCAAAAAGGTAAATTAATTAATAAATTCAACCAAAAAATAAGAGAGAGAGAGAGAGAGAGAGTGAGCAATACTTTAGGGTGAGTTTTCTGAAACAGTGTATTGGAAAGAAGCCTGGAAGGTTCGCTCTTCATAGGTGCAGCAGAGACTGCTAAAACGCTGTCGTTTCGATGCTCTTCTTGTTCTCATTAGCTTTCCCCGCGGTTTCTCAACAATCAAAAATACTGGACCAACTCACAACGTTAGGTACTTTTCTTCGTAACCCTTTCGCTTCGTTACCATCTGTTTGGTTACCGAGAAAACAGAGACATGATTTAATAGAAAATTCAAGTCTTTCTCCTTTTGCAGTGTTTATCAGTGAAGAAAATATAATCTTTCTTTTCAATTGCTAATTCTAGGTAGAATATAGTTTCCCAAAACTGGTTCCATTGATTATTTTCTTCTTTGGGCTGTTTGGATCCCTTGAAAAACTTCTCTCTAGAAACTAGAATTTCATGATATTTGTGAAGATCAATTAACAGAATTGCATGCCTACATTAGGAGTTTCTGCCTTTTGTTTTTAATTTTTCATCAAAATGTACAGTGACAAAAATGGGTTCGCAGTCAAAGCCTCTCATACTGGAAAAGAAGCCAAAGCCGCGAGCAGTAGTTAAAGATTGGATCAGTGAATTACCTGATGCAGTTCTTTGTCACATACTTTCCTTCCTTCCAACGAAACTTGCTGTGAGAACCAGCATTCTGTCTACAAGATGGAAGAACATATGGGCTTCTGTTCTCAATCTAGACTTCGACGACGAATACGATCCCTGGATAGAGAGGGATGACTCTTTCTCGATGTTTGTCGATCGTGTACTTTCCTTTCGTGACTCAGCCGACATTCATAAGTTTCGTCTTTGTTGTTCCGGTGTTGAGGATTTCTCTCGTATTGATGGTTGGATTCGCACTGCTATTGACTGTAATGCTGTTGAATTTGATCTTCGTGTTCACTCCAAGTCCGATTACCAGATTTTTGAGTTGCCTGAAAGCTTTTTCATGTCCAAAACACTGGTGGTTTTGAAGCTAAATTCAGATTGTCTTAGATATGTTCCTCCTAAGTCAGGGTGTTTCCCAAGTCTCAAGTTCCTCCATGTTACAGTCGATTGTCCTGATGATGAATCAATGGAAAAGTTTTTTTCTTGCTGCCCTGTACTTGAAGATTTGACTATAGATGGAGTTGTTGAACATGATGCAGATGTTTACATCTCTGCCCCTGAATTGAAGACATTAAGATTAAGTTTACGTGGTGAAGATTGTTCTCCTCAGAACAGTTTTTCTATAAATGCTCCAAAGCTTGAAAAAATTGATGTCAGGGAGGGTCGTTTGTCAAATTACATTGTGAAGAATGCGAAGTCCCTGGTCAAAGCCATTGTTAATCTCTGGCAGGAATTTCCAATGTTAAATATTTGTCTCTTTCAGCTCATTCGTTGAAGGTAAGCATGCCCTGACTTGTTCCTTTCATATTGTTTGGTAGAGAGGACTGTAGGAAAGAAAGTAGGGGTGGTCGGAAGAGTGGAAGGAAAGGTATGTATTCCCTTTGTTTGTAATGTGGAAAATTGTAGTGGTGAGGCATGCATACAGGCCCATCTTTTAAATCCCTTCAAAGTTGGATAAAAGAAAGGAATGAAAGAAATGAATTTAGTAATTTGGTTTAGAACTCTAACACCTACAAAACAAATGAGAAAACGTTGTGCATCTTTCCTTCCATGATATAAACTATACTAGGGATGCACCATCCTTGCATCTTGCATTTTTCCTTTCCTTTTACCCTATCTTTCGATCATATTAATCTTTATGTGTACCAGACATAGTTTGTAACTGAAAGCCTGTTTTTCAGTTTGGCAATTTATGATTTGAAATAGTATGTTGTGCACGAGCAATGTTTATTTTCTGCAAGAGTTTATGTTTGATCGATACTTTATCTTTCACAAAGGCTTGTAGTGTGCCTGCTTTTGATAATTTGAGCGAATTGAAGCTGGTTCTTCATAATTGCTACGATTGGGAATTGCTAACAGAGCTGCTCAAGAGATCGCCTAATTTGGAATATCTTGTCTTAGAACATACTGAAGTAAGATTTATTTCCCCTTTTGCTGCGTGATACTAACATGCAGCTCTTTACTGTGCTCATTTCATTCATTCTTTTATTGTCAGGGTGCATGTACTATATACTCAGAGGATGAAGAATACTCGGAGGATGAAGAATACTCAGCGGAATACTTCGACCACAAATGGAATACACCAGAGACCGTGCCTGTTTGTTTGTCCACCCACCTCAAGAGTATCACCATAAGGGGATTCAAGGGAGACTCTGATGAGATGGAAGCGGCGAAGTATTTGTTAGAGAAGGGTAAAGTTCTGAATAAGGTGACTATTTGTGCTGGTGATTTGCTGTGTAGAAGAGAGGAGTTAGACAAGGAACTTGAGTTGATTCAAAGGGGTTCGAGGACTTGTCGAGTTGAATTTTTCTGAGATGCAATTTCTAGCTTTTGCAACAGTCAGTCCAATTCTGGGTTTTAGAAGGATTCTGTTATCTTTTATTTCTTTTGGACGAAAAGTATTATGTTATCAAAATTGTAATATTTAGCAGCCTTTTTTTTGTTGATATTTAGATGAGCCTATTTGCAGTTGTTTGTTTTCCGTTGCATAAGTTTCCTATCCACTCTGTTTAACTTCTGTAACTTCGAAATAGCAGAGCTCTTATATTGAATTGAGAGATAGACAAAAGGTTGGCTTCCTCAAGCCAGAAGTCCAAACCCTTTTTTTTTTTTTTTGATATAAGCGATAATTTACTTCAATCTAATATAAATGACAGGGAGAGGGATTCGAACTCGGGTGTACATGAAACTCAGAATTGGAATTTACTACTTGTTTCATGCTCATCTCTCTACCATTTCATGACCAGTGAGAAATATAATGTTTTAGCATTCTTTTTTTTTTTTTTTTTTTTTGAAAGGAATATTTTAGTACTTTTAAATCTTAATTCTTCAACCAGATGTATGTCGGATTAATTTGCAGTCAAGAGCCCCTTGCTTTATATTATGCCCCAACGAAACCCTCCAAGGCCTAAACCCCCAAAACCCTTTAAACCCATCACCCATGTCTCCCTTCAGAACTCTCCTTTCCCACCACCACTCCTACTCTCTCCTTAAACCCCAAAACCCTCTTTCGATTTCCCAAATAACCAGCAAACCTTTCTCATTCTCCTCCATCTTCCAGAGAATCTGTAGCTCATACCAGACTGAAAACCAAACCAAACCCAGAAAGTCTTTAGACCTTGTCTTCAAAGAGGCCGTAGAACTATCGCCAAAACCCGAAAACTCCGAAAGCGAAGGTGAAACCGAAGACAGCCCATTGAAGAAGAGCTTGATGGAGTTGGAGAAAGAGGTAAAGAGCTTGAAATCGAATTCGAATGGCGAAAATAAAGCGAAGAAGAGTGAAGTCGAACCCAAGAATTCTAAGGCTAAAGTCAGCTTATACGCCGTGTTCACAAACAAGGCGGCGGCGGGGGATGAAAGGAAATGGAAAGAGTTGACAAGAGAGAGATCAAATGTGTTTAAGGCTTTGTCGCAGGATATGGAAGTGGTTGTGAGCCATTTGTACAAAGAAGGGTACTTTAACGATGCCAATTTCTTGTCTGTGAATGAGGGTAGGTTGGATTATAGTTGCTTTAACAATAGCTATGGCCGCGGTTTTGTAAAGTTTGCGGTGGAGAGGTTTGCCAAAGACAACCAAGTGATTGCAAAGTAAGCATTTTTATATGCTTCTGTTTTTAATTCCATTCTTTTTTAGATTTATTTCTTAGCTCTATTTTCTTCTGTGTGTTTTCATGTTGGAGGAAAAAGAAGTGATTATGAAGGTCTACATTTTATAGTTATTGTCCAATGTTTCTTTCAATTCCTGGTAAATTGGTTTTCTTTTCCCAGGTTTCTGGTAATGTAGCATTCATCTCATATGATGCAAATGCAATCAATTGTCTCAGTTGTCTCTATGAGCGAAAGGCTTGTGTTTCTGAATCTTTCCAGCTGAAGCTTTAAACATTTTAATATGTAAATTATAAAGAGAGTAGAGAATGACACAATTTATAATGGGAAATTTTTAGCCGCGGAACTGAGCTTATGGGGATTTCCATCATTTCTCATTATTAGTTTTCAATTTTCCAAAGGATATGTAACTTATACACTGTTATTAGTTGGATGGGCAATGCTGTGTTTTCTTTTTTCTTTGAGGGGGAAAATTGCATGAATGAAACATGGAGCTGGCACAAATACTATTCGTTGTTTCGATCTGCATACCTTTGAAAAGGCTTATGTCAATGTTCTACTTTTTTTGCCAAGGAAGCTATGCTAATTCTTTAGAAGTCCACGGGTTCATGATTGGCATTCAGTTGGCTGTACTATGAGTATGAAAGTGTACTCCATGATGTAAGTATGTTGGGATCAATATTGAGCTATATCTTCTAGCACATTGACTGGGAGAAACCACAAATTATGTGATTTCACTATCAATTTAGGACTACACTTTACATAAAAATGTCTAATCTTCACCTGATTGTCTTTAGTGAGACTAATTTGGTACTGCTGGATGATTGAGTTGAGAAATCGTACAGTGGAGACCTAGGAAGAAAGAATATAAAAGATGATTTCAAACAATCTTTTCGTTTGCCTAAGTGCACCATTCCAGCTGCCCTAAGAAGTACAGGAACCATTTAGACAATCTGACATCCTGCTTTAAACATCAAGATTTACATTTGAGTTTTATGGATTCAAGTTTATGAGTTCATGGTTTCATGGTTTCATCCAGTTGATTTATTTTTTGAATGTGTAGTTTTTTTTCATTTTTTGTTGGCATTTCTCGTAATTTGATAGTCTCTTAATAAGTAATCTCCATCTGCTCTTGAAATTTTGTTTTTCAGATGGTTGTCAGGCTCTGACTTGAAAAAGGTGGCCCTTGTTGGTTGTCCTTCCCTTGCAAGAAAGAGTGTTTTCGGTGCTAAAAGATTGCGTAAATTTTTTGAAATTCAAGAACATACTGTGAGTCAATTGACCTATTAGTTTTTCACTCTCACACTGACTTCATTTCACTCAATAAATTTAAATATTGTATAAATTTGTTGTTTTGTGTTTTTGGTCACCTTCAGGTTTGTAGCAAATGTGTCTTAAAACAGTCGTGCAACTTTGTGAATCAGAATGTGTGGAATGGAGGCGCCAAGAATTTGGATCTGGCTGATGTTATGAATACTATCACTTTATATGCTCTGGATGCTGTGCCTCCACAGCTGGTTGTGTCTGATGAAGTAAAGTCTTCTGCTAGTCGATTGCTCAAGGAGGTGTTGAGGCTAAGCAAAACCACTTCATGAGGCAAATTTACGATTTGCACAACATTGTTCAAGGTAGGTTGAGGCTTATTATTTTCAGTCATTGCGTTTTTTGGTTCCAATTTAGACTCCTTTTCTTCTGAACCTGTGGGGGATCTGAAATAATCCAACCCAATTTGGGTAAAGTTTTCACCCTCCATAGCGGGTTTGCACAGGTCCTGGAATTCGATTAAAGAGACTATGCGGTGCTTCGTATTCTATATCCTTGTCTTGATCAATGCTCAACCTGATGCCAAGAATAATGCATATCTCCAAGGTGACTTTCCCCATATTAATGTGAAACTGTTATCTTGGATGAACCATAAATCCTTAACACATTCTTAAATCCCTCAACAGATTTTGTATACCACCTTCAGTCTTACATTTGGGTTTGCTTGCACACAGTTACATTGCATGCATTTTTACTGGTTTTATGAACATAGTTTCATCAAAGTTCTTGCTTGCTTCCTCTGGTCACCAATGCGTCCTGGAATCTCATATCTCACCGACCATATATTCTGTTCAGAAACAGCAGTTGAGTTCTCTCGAGCTCTAGACTGTCTTTGGTTTTATATTTTAAAAATGTTTAGAGACCAAATCCCAGGATCAGTGCTTCCCCTCTGAGATGCATGAATGAATGATGAGTATATTAATTTAGGGGGGTGGTTGACTTTGTCCCTTAACTACTCTTTTGCAAGTCAAAATGCTGGGTTTAATAAGTGGGGTAATAGAGTGGTCGGCAAGTTTTATCATTTATCAAATGTAATCTCTGAATGAATGATTTGGACTTGTAACACTGTTCCCAAATGTATACTTTTTATAAGATTAATTAATTAATAAAAATTAATTTAAGAAAAATAACACTAGGAAGGAAGAGCGCTGGACTGGTCTCTCAGCTTGATTTTTACACGTGCTCACGTTACAGAGTGGGGCCCCCAGGGTGGTGTTGTTGGCGTGGGGCCACGTGAAAGTGCTGTCCACGCATGACGCATACTCAGAGGCTGGTCCCAGATCCTGACACGTGCAAGATTATTTGCTCATTTGTAAATGAAAAATAATGAATACAAAAACGACGAATGGGTTTACTGTCGTAGACAGAGACGGTTACGGGGCCGGAGCGCAGAGCCTGGACACGTGTCGAGCGATGCAGCGTTTGTCACAGAGACGGTTGTAAAATTAGGTTAAAAAACTGACGGTTTTTTTTCTCTCTCGGAAGGGAACGCTCCTATAACGTCATCGTTTTCGGGTCGACGTAATTGTCATGTATGAGAAGTGCCATGTGCATGCAGGTGCCAGGTGTTAACCTCCGATCCGATGCTGAGTAAATTTGTTTTGTACCCTAATCACACTGACACCAATTTTTGTAACCTCTTAGAGCTTCTTTTGTGAATACATAAAAGAATTTTAAAAATATTCGATTTGGAGTGTACGTAAGTAAAACAATAGTATCGGTATCTTAGAAGTACTCGGCATTATATTTCAATAATTCAAATTGTCTGCTAACGAATATTGCTATTGTACTATCACATTCTATCTCTATCATTTTTGTACGCAACTTAAACAAAATTAAAGACAATGAGCCAATAAATTATTAAAGGGCCCCATTTTTTTCCCTCCTCAGATAAAAGGGGTCCCATTGTAAAAATCACCATCAAATTTCAGAATATTTGGCCAATGGAAAAATGTGTACGTTTCCATATTTCCTTTTTTGCGTTTCTTTTCCTTTTTCAACTAATGCATGGACCAAAAAGCCAAATACCCTCCTCCTTCCCTCCCTTTCTCTCCCGCCTGAGAGCAATAATGGCAGGGTCGTAAAATAATGATTAAATAGGACCAAATACAAGTCCTCCCCAAAATTCTCTCATTTATACAAACCCCACACATATTCATGCTGCTTTCACTTCTCATTTTCCCGGGGTTTCATCAAAAGTAAGAAACACACAGCTTCTCCCCTTCCGATTTCGACACCGCTTTCCCGTCGGCCTCCTAACCCGACCCGATCGCACAAAGATCCGATCCGATTCAGTGATCCTCCACGAAATTCAAGTCTCCGGCCGAGTCGAATTCACTCCAATTCTTCCCCCAAACGTATCGTCCGCTCCGGAGCTTCTCTCAGGTTCCGAAGGCTCCAAATTCACATACTTTCATCTCAGCTCTCGGCTCACATTCTCCGCTTAACGGCGTCGTTGCGGTGCGGGCGGCGTTCCATATACGAGAGACTGATCGGAGATGACGTACGGGACGCGTATGCCGACGTGGAAGGAGAGAGAGAACAACAAGAGAAGAGAGAGAAGGCGGAGAGCTATAGCGGCGAAGATCTTCGCCGGTCTGAGAATGTACGGGAACTACAAGCTCCCCAAGCACTGCGACAATAATGAGGTCCTCAAAGCTCTCTGCGACGAGGCCGGTTGGACCGTCGAACCGGACGGCACCACTTACCGCAAGGTAAAAAATGAAACAAAAAACCTCAATTTATTAGTTTACCGTTGTTAAATTGTTCGTTAGCAGTATACACTATCAATATCTTTTCTTCCGATAAATTTTTACCGCGGTTGATTGATTCTTAGACAAACTTAAACAAATGGCTGAATTCGAACAGTAGTTATCGTTAGGCTTTTAGCTCCGGGGGACGGCGCAGTTAGCGGCGGTGCACGATAACAGGGGTTGGTTAGGAATTTGATCATGCTGCTTAGTGGCGCATTAAGTATCTAACGTACGCCGGATGCGGCAGCCCACGCTGGCCGGGGCGCTGTCTGGAGTCGAGGCAAAACGGCCTGTTTTGCTAAGATGCGCTAGTGTTCCTGGCGCACATTAGCCGGGGTAAACAATCAGTGGGGTTAGATTCGGTCACCGGTGTACGTTAGGTCTAGTCAGCTCTGTTATTTTGTTTGTTGGCTTTAAGCCTTTAGCTCTTCTTTCTTTCTTTTACTTTTGCTTTCTTTGTATGATCGCTTTTCCGCGTGAAGCACTAGATTCTCTCTATGATTTCTTTGGCTCCCGAGGACTGTTAATCTGCAACCCCTGTAACTACGTAGATCTCGAGGCGACGAAGATACCCTTTGTAATTCTTCTTTTTCAAAATTTGCGGCCCAAAATACCCACTTGGTGGAAATTCGAGGCTTTTGAGGGGTACTTGTGTGCCATTTTAGTGAACTCTGATCTCTTTTTCTGTGTTGATAGATTTGGTACCTTTTACTTTGTTTAGGAGAACACAGGCAGAGCCTTTTCTGGGTTGTGCTCAGTTTTCCACTTTGGAGATTTCGTTTCTTATCACAACTTCATAACTCACAGTTATTAAAAGTTAATACCTTGCTCTTTTTAGAGTCATAGTCACATTGTTTGTTTTTATATGGTACATTGCAACTATACATCCTTCGTTAATTCCTCTACCTTTAATAAAAGCTTTCTATTATCTTAAACAAAATTGCTTATAAATCCAGCTACTATTTTTCGTTTGGTGTTACGGTAATAGCAAGAGTTCCAACGGAAAGGAAACGAAATGCCTATACAAGTAATTTGGTGTGTACATATAATTGCACCTTACATGTGTAATTGAGTTCAGTCACCAAACCATCGAAAATGTTGGTTAATTGAAATGGTCCCCCTAGAGGCAATACTGGTTAGGTGTTGAAATTTTCCCACTATGGTTTGGATTCAAGTCATGGTAGTGGTGTTAAGTCAGCAACTTGGGGTCAATTTTTCCCCTTGATTAATTCAATTTTAGATTCATGCCTCCACATCTGCCTTTTCTGCATCATAGGATGTTGCTGGCACATTGTTTCTAGAAGGTATCATGGTTGCTTTGGATTTTACATCGCTTGGGAAGTAAAGTAAATATGGCTGGCAACTCAGAGTGATCTGATAATGGTATAGTTGACTGTTATACCTGAAATTTTTAGGACACCACTTTGCGTAGGTGTCCTCACGGTATTGCAAGAGAAATGAAGGTTGCCACCAACTGGGAATGTGTCTTATGACTCTTATCCCTGCATATGATATCATTACTTGATTCAGTGATATATTCCTTTTCTCCCTAAAAGAAAACTGTAGCCTGTAGGTGCTAGCGCCCAAGCTGGCACCTTGATATGACCCTGAAGAATGGGAAAATAACTACGTGACAGAGCAATTTATTGTTATATTAGGTGAAACACAAGCAACAGATGTATATGTATATGCATTTTCTTATGAATATGGACATACATTTAAGACTGAAACAGATGAGGGTTCTTCTGTATTTGCCTTGTTATCAGCCTAATTTGTTCTTTATGAACCTCTGACTATGGCTTCATGCAATTACTCTTGAACCTCATTATCTATTTTTGTTTTTTGTTATGTGCAACTTATCATCTTCAAATGTGTGCAGGGATGCAAGCCTGCTGAACGCATGGACGTGGCGGGTGGATCGACACTAGCTAGCCCATGCTCGTCTTACCACCCGAGTACTTGTGCTTCCTACAATCCAAGCCCAGGCTCTTCTTCCTTCCCAAGCCCGGCATCATCTTCCTATGCTGCTAATCAGAATGCCGATGGCAGTTCCCTTATCCCATGGCTCAAAAACCTCTCATCTGGATCCTCTTCAGCCTCCTCTTCTAAACTACCGAATCTCTACATCCATGGTGGCTCTATCAGTGCTCCTGTTACCCCTCCATTAAGCTCCCCAACTGCCAGAACACCCCGAATGAAAACTGACTGGGATGACCAGTCTGCTCGCCCAGGGTGGGGCGGGCAGCAATACTCCTTCCTGCCATCTTCTACTCCACCAAGCCCTGGACGGCAGATTGTTCCTGATCCAGAATGGTTTGCTGGGCTTCGGATCCCCCATGGACCAACTTCTCCAACATTTAGCCTTGTCGCTTTGAACCCATTTGGGTTTAAGGATGAGGCTTCAGCTGGTGGTGGATCTCGCATGTGGACTCCGGGGCAAAGCGGGACATGCTCACCTGCCATTGCAGCCGGCTCTGATCACACTGCAGACATTCCAATGTCCGAGGTGATTTCTGATGAGTTTGCATTTGGATGCAACACAGCAGGGCTGGTTAAGCCATGGGAAGGAGAGAGGATTCACGAAGAGTGTGGATCAGATGATCTGGAGCTCACTCTTGGGAGCTCAAGAACCAGGTCTGTTAGTCTGAACATTTGATTTGCTAGATCAAATGGATTATTTGTTTGCTCACTTGAACCATATTATTTACAGGTAGAGGATTGCGCAAAGTGACCGATCACTTGTCATCGAACGAACTTTGATTCCTTGTTTCTGCAATTCCAGATAAAGGAAAAGGAATCAAGGTGAGCACAACTGGTAGCTCTCTTTCATTTATTTTTTAGATTGTTTCTTTCTAGTTTTTAGTCATATTTAGTTAGTTATTTCAAGGAGTGGGGTAGTTTTTTTTACAACCATTTCGTCATTGTCTCTCATCACCTAAATTTCACTGGAAAGGAGTGGTATGGCTCAATGGTCAAAGGGGATTGAATTGGGGCTTAACAGCTGCTCAAAATGGACAAACCTTTTCCAACGAGTGAATAGATTATTGAGTGTCACTTCTCTTTACCATTGGCTTTTTTACATTCTTTGACATTGTTGGTCTATGTTTGGCATGTTTTCTGTATGACAATGTGTTATTATAAAATAGAAAGAAAAAAAAAAGTGCCTCTTACAATTTTATTAATATGAGAATTTGTCTGTTTGCCACTGAGAATTAAAGATATTGGAATGAAATGACCACACAGAGATATGTCGCTTTGAATATCTTCATTTTGTTATCTTTTGACCAAAGAAAGCCCTTGGGGTTTTGGCAAAGTTCACCATGATGTGGTAGAAAAAGGCTCTTGTTGAAAGCAAAAAAAAAACAGAAAGACAAATTGAGACCCCATCCAAAGTTCTTGGTCTGGCAAATTCTCGTGTACAAAAACTTTACTCATTCATCAACCACACCACATTTGTCGACAAACAGTAGAATATAAATCACGATTTGAAAATATCAAGGCAATAGCATTTTTATTTTTTTAAGTTTTTTAAAATTGGTCTCAAATCCTTCAGGCACTATTTATCTTGCCAAATTATGCTCTGGCCATGTTAAGCGACTCAGTGAAACTGTCTGCATGCATAAAATAACATAACAACATTAACATTTCTACCAATAGCCCTCGTTAATAGAAGAAAACTTCCGAATAACATGTTTCATACACTTCTCAAGCGTTCTACTTGAAAAAAAATCATTATATTTCTCAAACGAAAAATACTAAGATCATATTTATATATCATTTCTCTAATAGAAGCAATGATACATAATGCGTTACTTAAATGTGATACCCATAACATTTTCAGAACAAAACTTTTTCCCAAACAAATGTTCAACCTTAAACAATGGAGCATTTTTGCTCACCACTTTAACCATATGTGTACCCTCACCACCATCCTCAATGTTTGATTCGTGTCCATAGGTATAATCATGATTCTATAAATACAAAGTAAAAGTTAACTATGGTTATGTCTATGGACACGTGTCAAGCATTGAAGATGGTGATGAGGGTACACTTATAGTTAAAGTAGTGAGCAAAAATGCACAATATATGTAAAACCAGGCCCTAAGCTCTAAAATCCTACAGGGGGGGGGGGGATGAAGTAGGCTAGAGGTCAAAGACCTACCAAATTAAAATTTAAGCCCAGCTAAGAGTAAAATGCGGAAACTGGATTAATCAAGACAACACCATGTATTAATCCAAACAGAAACTCTTGTGATTTCGGATCAATACAGTGCAATGTCGTATTAATCCATGTTAGTGTATTGATGTGATTTGAACAATATGCAGCAAGTACAACAATGACAGCAAGAGTAAACACATACACACAGATTTGTTAACCCAGGAAAACCCAAGTGGGTAAAAAACTGGGAGCACCAAGCTAGGAGAGATTCAATCCACTCATTAAGAAATACAAGAAATGAAGGAAGACAAAACTCAATCTATCACCTATATGCAGCTTCAATCATCCTCACAGCAAGCACCATTTCTTTCTTTCTTACCAGCAGCAAATCCTCCCAAGAGCACCAAGCTCTAGTTGCATGTAATTTGATGTATGTAGTGAGTTATGGTTTCACATATTCATCTATCTCAATCACAAAGTATGATTGAGCTAGACAAAAGAAACCTAAGTGTTGTGATGATTAAACTAGAAGTAATGAACTTGAAGCATATAGTTTAACTCAAAATAACAACAATGAAACAAAGAAACTTCAGCCGAAATCAATGTGATTTAAATTGGAGTTTTTCAATAAATTATGCAATCATAACCATGCTCTCAATTAAATCACAATGGCTGAAGAATAACAAAAGTTTTTGAATGCTCAATAGCAAATTAGAATGATTTCAAAAACTAGAACCTGTTGGATCAAAGATGCAGAATTTCTATTTTTACATGACTAGCATGAATGGTTCTTGAGGAACTTAGAAATGGTTTCTCAAAGGATAAGAAAAGAGAAGCAAAACCGTTTCAAACATCAAGTTCTACCCTTTCCAGCCGATAGATAAGAATATATAAAGAGATGTCATTAAACACACTTGTTTGTTTAAAGCCACATAACCAACAACTTGACCAAGGACCGGCTCAAGACACAAGGGGGAATAAGGAATTACTTGGATCAATTTGGAGACCAAGTTGACTGACAACATTATGGAGAAGGACAAAAAACGCATGGGTGAAAAACCAACCGACAAGCCTCTCTGTAAGAGGGAATAAATAGAGACGTTCTCCCCAGCTCTTGTTTAAGGTCCACAGACCAAGGATGACAAGGTATGGAGAGGGATATAAAAAGAAGTATGTGTGTTTCTTTAAAAGCAAAAGGAGCAGCCGCAACCTTCTAATTAAAAGAGTATGCTTTCTCTCACAAGAGATTTGAATAAAACTATCCAACCCATGAGCCAATGTCTAAAGCAAGATATAATAAATATATTAGAAGATGAGAAAGGAGATAAACACAGCCGCACATGTTAAAGACTGCCCAAGAGAATGAGAAGACCAAAGAATAAAAAGTGGGCATGCAACTTGTTTCCAAGATAATTATTATATATAGAAGATGCCTTTGGAAACAAGAGTTTCATGATGGAGTCGGTGGACTACTCAAGAAATAAAGATGGGAAAGAAAAGAAGAATAAATAAAAGCATGCAACCCATCTCTTTAAAAGGTGGAGACAAGAAAACATTTTGTAAGGTACTAAAAGCAAGACAAATGACATGCTCCCTACAATATATTAAAACAAAATATATTATGTCTTCACACACAAAATAACCAAACTCCACACACACATCCGTGGGCTAAGGAGGAAACCTTCAACAAGGAATGAAGAAGGACATAATAAAGAAATCTGCCAACAGCATAAAAACAGACGCAGCATGGATTAATACAAGTGAGAATGGATTAATCCAAGTGAATACAGACAGCATGCAGGAATGTACGTCGGATCAATCCAAGTGAATATGGATTAATCCATGTGAATATGGATTAATCCATGAGAACAATGCAAATGATTTTACCTTTGAACTGCAACGAGGAGACACGGAAGCCCTTCAACCCACACTGATTCTAACCTAGAATCTAATTAATATTACAAGGGTTTGTTGGTTTAAGAGAAGAGCCAAAATACAATATTGGTTCAAATAAGAACCTTACAATATATATTTTAAATTTTAAAACTTTAAATCTTTATTAAATTTGTCATTGGTCAGTGACGGCCTCTACATCCACCAACAGGGGACCAACATTCCCCCCTCTATCCTCAACTCCACACATCCCCACAACACAAATGACACATCCTTTTGCCGCTTGCGTGGCATCAACGGAAGCTTGTGCGCACTACGCACCCTGCGCATTTTTCAGGCCACCAATCCTCTTTTTATTTCCTACTCCACACTTATTTGGTAACTTGCGATTCCCAAATCAAAAACCCTAATGGCCCTGCCCTTTCATTTTATATTTAGTTGATTCTTTAGAGCTTATAGAAGATTCAAGTTCTAATTTCCCCCTTCACAAATATCGTTTTCTCTTTTCAAAATCAGGATTTTTTTCCACTGAAAACCCTAAAAGCTCGAAAGCTCTGATTTTCAAGCTCGGAATTGTAATTTCACGGTTGTGGGTCTGGTTGACATCATCTGAAGCTCGAAAAGATTTGTTTTTTCCATTACTAATCTCAAACAGGTTGGGATTTTTATTTTACGATTTAAGATTGAAAACTCTAAGCTCGAAAGCTCAAATTTCAAGCTTGAAATGTTATCAAAACTCAAGAAAGCTCTGGTTTTCCATTATTAGAAGCTCAATTCCAAATCCAAATCCAAATCTCACTGTTTCTGAGCCATGAAGAAGTTGTGACTGTTTCAGAGGAGCAACACAAAAAGCTTTCAACTTTTGCTGAAATGTCTGTGGAGAGGTCCTTCGAAGCTTGGGAGGAGGTTCAGCGCCATGGCCAGGACTTAGCGGACCGCCTCGCGCAGGGCTTCACGGGTTTGATTCAGTCCCACATCAGTACGCCGTCGTTCGCTTGGCCTAACCCTAACACGTCGAAGCTCTTCGATCTCGAATTCCCGAACCAGAGTTTCGGCAAGAGAGACTTTGTTGGGTTGGTGGCCGAGAACTCCGGGATTAATGGGGTTTCCGCGATTCTCAATATCGGTAACAGGATCGGGCAAGTCGGGGCGGATTTCGGGGCGTGCTTGAATGGGATGGTTCAACAGTTCTTTAGGACCTTACCGGTACCGTTTAGGCATGATGAAAATGCTGCTATAGTGGCTGTTCGAATTGATTCGGATAAGGTTAGGCAGAGGGCAGATGCGGGTTTGAGTGGTAAGGAGGATTTGGGGCCATTGAAGGAACGCTCGAAGGATTTCAGGGTTGTGGAGAGTGATGGTGTCTCTGATGGTTTGGTGGATGAAGAACTTGCTGGCTTGAATCTAAGGTCCGCTGGTCTTCTGGGTAGACCACTGGTAAGTTTTTCATCTTAGCATTTTCATTTTGTTATTATTGTTGTTATCATATGTGTGATTATGATCATCATCTTTGTTGTTATCACTTATTCCTCAAACAATTAGCTGCATTTTTTTGAATTTTATATGTTTGTCTCGTTATTCTCTCGTCAAATTTCAAGCAGAGATAAAAAGGAGTGCCTGACATTTATATATGTTTGTCAATTTTGTTATTGCTGCAATAACAGGCTGCATTTTTTTCTTGGGTCGGGGGATGCTTGTCAAACTTTTACCATAGGCAAGGTCTAAAGAGCACCTGAAACTTCTACGTGTGCATTTTTTAATTTGTCATTCTTATGGAGTGCAGGGGAGCATAAATACCTCAACAACTTATGATAGTAGAACACGTCAGCTAGAAAGTTCCTTCCTTGCAAGGGGAGATCTATGGAGAGTAGAGGCCTCGAGTGGCAGTTCCACATCTAGAAATGACAATTCATCACTCTTCCTTGTCCAGCTTGGGCCTGTACTCTTTGTTCGTGATGCAAAACTTCTTCTTCCGGTGCATTTGTCAAAGCAACACTTGCTTTGGTATGGCTATGATCGGAAGGTATGATTAAATTCATATGACTAATGGTTTTCTGTTACGTGAAAACCAATTCTTTATCTAAACATAATCATAAACATGAATATGAATACTGTCTATCTAGAATTAGCATTAAAGTTTGTTTTATGTTTGAGTTGTGCTCTACTTATCTCTTTTTTTCCCCAAAATCGTATGATCCGCAAACTTGACTGTTTGGAATAACTTTTCTACCTTGCATTTATACTTGATTGTTTCCATGCATCATTTTTTTCAATGCGTCAGTAACAGCATAAGAAAGGAATAGTCTTTTACGTAACTGTTTCTTTTATAAGTGAAAGTCTCATTAGAAGGGACCAGAGGGACAGCATCCAAATGCACCAGAAGTACTGTAGAAGAGAAAAGCCATGTAAATCAATAAAAAAAGTCTACAAGAGAGAGAAACAAATTGCATGGACTATGTGGTGGGACTAATCAAACTGGTTCTCAACAATTGCCAATCAAAACCTTAAGAGAACTCTTAGTTCCTTCAAAAGCCCAGCCATTACTCTCCAACCTGCCAGATTGGTTCTACAATAGAGAGGATTGAATCTGGTAGTCTCCTAGAAGAGCACACGAAGTGACTTCTTAATTGTTTGCTCCTCAACATTAAGGAATGTTTAGTTTCTTAGAAAGTATGACACTTATACTCAAACCAAGGGAAGTACAAAAGGTATAAAAATGCAACATCTAATGCCTTGTGCTTATTTTCCCCAACAAAATGACAATGCACCCTAATAAAACAGCTGCATCAATCCTTGGCAGCACTTAATATTTCCAAAAATTTAAGACAATTTGGTCTTTCAAATAGTATATTAAAGTCAATCATCCTTAGCTACTAGTTCCATTCTGTTGATGATTTCTCATCCTTCGGATGCTTTTTATATTTTATTTTGGTGATTTTTTCACTGCTTTTGTGATCCTTAGTGTTGTTGTCATGGTAGGTCTATATCATGTATAGCAGCTTGATTCTTTCCTTGCTGTGTTCTCACATGCACATTTGTTTTAATTTTTAGAATGGGATGCATTCTCTTTGTCCGGCCGTGTGGTCAAAACACAGAAGGTGGCTCTTAATGTCAATGGTCTGCCTGAATCCATTAGCCTGTGTAAGTTGATTTCTGTGTCTTCGTATATTTATTTTTCAGTATCAGCACTATTCTTAGGTTTTTGGGGTTGATTCTCATACACTCTCTCTCTCTGCACAGTCATTTGTTGATTTACAGTTTCCAAACGGGCAATTTACATATGTATCTGGTGAAGGGCTTACTACAAGTGCTTTCTTACCTCTGTGTGGAGGCCTTCTACAAGCTCAAGGTCAATATCCTGGAGAAATGAGATTCAGTTTCTCTCGCAAGGTTAGATTGTAAACTAGTAATCTGCTTTAACAAATAATTGTAGTAGTGTTCTCAAGTTATACCAGAATGGTCTTATGCACACTATTATTCTCATTAGTTAGTCTTCTTGCTTTAAAAGAATTAAGATCGTTTAAATGTTTCTCAGAATAAGTGGGGAACACGCATCACCCCAATGATACAATGGCCAGACAAATCTTTTACAGTGGGTCTTTCACAAGCCTTGGCTTGGCAGAGATCTGGTCTCATGGTGAGGCCTACAATTCAGTTCAGGTTAGGTTTTTTAGCCGTCTCTCTATTAGTAAATCTGTACATTATTGTCTTTCCATTATTGGTTGTTCATACTTGTCTCTAAAATGTTTAACAATGCAGTGAAATGAATGTAACTGTTAATGTTCTGAATCTCATTTTAATATAATGTTAACATGGTATTACTATTTGCTTCTGGTCTCTGCACACTTTGTCTCACAAATAAAAAGCTGCACCGAAAAAAAAAGAGAAAACAAAAAAGAAAAACACAAACGTAATATCTTTTCCTTAAGAGGGTAAGGAGGTCTGGAGGAGTCGGTCTTTGAGGCCACTGATTGGTCCTAGGAGGAGTTTTCCTTTTGTTCTATGATTTTATGGGTGGGTTGGTTGGGCCAAAGCATATTCTCAAGTTGAATTGGGGCTATCGAGAGTAATTTAGTGATATTTCATAGATTACACAGGTGATATATGCGTATGTTGCATGTCTACATACTGTAGGAAATGGATTGAAATTTTGGGATTTTTGACATGGGCGTGTTCAGCATTGGAGGAATAGATGAGGTTAAATTGGTATTCAGCAGTCTCTCCAAAGTCAAATTGTTTAGTGAGCACAATTTTTTTACCCCATAATATTTTAAGGCCCCTTTTGCACTTTTAATGCAATGTGTGAATATTTTAAATCAGTATGTTGTAAATTACTTTCTTACACCCCTGTTAAGCTTGTGCACATCAATTGTATTGGCATCTTGTAACTGGGTCAAGTAGTGCATGCACATCCTTCCTGCGTCTTCACTTGTGCTTCAACAGTCATCATACTCGGTGTTGACATGTTTAATGAAATTTTACAATGGTCAGTTTATGCCCCACTTTTGGTGGAAGCAATCCTGGTTTGCGGGCAGAACTCATTCACTCAGTGAAGGAGGAGCTCAACCTGATATGTGGTTGTGCATTCACACCACATCCTTCTGCGTTTGCTTCAATATCTGTAAGTTATTACTGGCACCAGTGTATATTTTATAATTTTCAGCCTTTACCTATAGGTCTCTGGGCTCATTTGTCACAATATCTAGAACAAGCTTTGTGGCCTTTGCTATACTGAAGTTTTTATTTTCATGTAAACATCTCAAAGAAAATTTTTTCTTTTTCATGATTTCTGAGTAAAAAACAAAAGTTATTAGGAGGTTCTAGGATTTTTTTGTTTCTTACTGTCTTCTTCTTCTTCTTCTTCTTCTTCTTTGTGTGGTCTGGCATGTTCAGGTTGGCAGATCCAAGTGGAATGGAAATGTTGGGAACTCGGGGCTAGTTTTTAGAGTGGACACCCCGCTTACCAATGTCGATCGACCTTCCTTCTCTGTTCAGTTAAACAATGTCCTTGAGTTTTGATTGTTTTGGCCCCATAGTCTGCAAATGCAAGTGTATATAGTCTCAAGCTCTGAAATACAATACCACATGTGAATATGTGAATGTTCTGCTAATTATACAAATGTTCCCTGTTTTTCCTGTATGTGGGAGCGCATATTTTTTTATTCTCTTTTGACCAGCTGCTTATTTTCTTTTGTAATTTTTCATGTATAATTTTTTCTTTGCATGTAAATTTTACAAATTCTAAATTCTGGCCTTCTAACTAAAATATTCTTTTCATTATGGGTGTCTTCAAATATGCCTTCGTACCAGAAAGATGAATTGAAATATTCAGTAAAGTAATGAACTGAAGTATTCGTTAAATTGCAAGATAATTGATCTGAGTTCGAGTTAGGAACTATTTACTCACCACATTTGAACTCTTGAGTTCGAGTTTTCCATTTCCTAATAATGTTTGATGGAATTTCATATTTTTTTAGTGTTATTTTCTTTTTCGAAAGTAATTCCCATGTCAGCATCTTGGGTTGGGCAAGGTGATCGTTGTCTTTAGAAGTTAGAAAAAAAGAAGATTAAATGATTAATTTAGGTTTATGAGAAAATAACAAATGAGACAATTCAGAAAACTCTTATTCATGCTTGCATTTCCATTGTAATCAATGGTGCATATTTAGAAACACTTAGCTGCTGTATCCTCATAATCTTCCATGGAAACACTTAGCTGCTTTTGTGCCAGAAGATGATGTTTGAGTGATTAACTTTTTTTAGTGCTGTAACCAATTTTGGGTCTTCCTCTTCCCCTTAGGAAAATTATAGGTCTAAAAAAGGGTAGGATAAACACCAACTCTGTCAAGAATGACAATACTTGTCCACACAAATATTGTTCTCCTCCAATACCATACAAACCTTTTCAGCTGAGGAAGCTCAGATTGAAGCACTAATGATCCAGTATATATTTGAGGTATGCCTGCAACAGATTGGAACTCTGCTCTTTGTTCTAGTATCACCTTCAAGCAGGCAGTTGGCTCAAGTCCTTCAATGTGCTCACTCATTTTTATGTCCAGAACTTGGGTTTCTGATTGTAAACCATCAATAAGAGGAGCACTTCTAAGAAAGGTTTCGATGACACGAATTGGGCCGCTTTTGAATCACAGCATGCAGGGATAGCTTGAACTAGCAGTGACAATACCATTTGCTGACAAGAACTCTACCCTTACCTTGATGCACAAGAAATGGTAAAGTCATAATAATGCATTTGCAATTAGGTTATAAAAAATGAGACATAAGCATTGCAATATTGGCTATATAGATTTTAACAGAAGCTCAAGGTTGATCAAATATCATACCTGAAGGACACCTAATTTTTGATTGTATCGGATTCAGGCACGGTCAATGAAACAGCAAGCTACAGTTTGTGACTATAAGGTATAACACGGTCACCACGGGCACCAGAAGATGACATCAGGGGAACAAAAGCTACTGGACTTGATTTGGTGTAATCAAAGTTCAGGGTCTCTGTGGTCTGAATTGGGTTCTGAACTAGGTGTTTCATAACAAATCCACTCAGTGCAAACCCAGATGCCAGAATTCCAAAAAACATGGAACAAACATAGATTGACCTGTTTACTGGCACACCTACCCAGGTGTATGCCCAACTAGCTAAATTAGCAATCTCCAAATTTTATTTTGGGTTTTTAGGTCTAATGGTCTCTGAACTTTGATTCAATTCGCATTTTGGTTCCTTAATTTCCAAAATCGTTTCTGTGGTCCTCCTACTTCAATTTCGTTAGGACAAATAGTCATTTCGTAAATTTTGTTAACTTTTTCTGTTAAATGCAATGACAAAATGACATTTTTGTATTATTTTTAATTTCCACATTTTGAATATTACTTTCACCCCAAAAAATAAGAACTAAAAAACCTTCTTCCCATCCTTAGTCAAACAACATGGCCAAGGGATTATGGCTACTGTGGCGAGGATAGGAAAAAGGTTTTTTAGTTTTTTATTTTTTATTTTTTGGGTGAAAGGAATATTCAAAATGTGGAAATTAAAAATAATATGAAATACCATTTTGTCCCTGTAGGCTGTATTTAATTGAAAATATAAAAAAATTGACGGTAAGACCATTTGTCTTAACGAAATTGAAGTTGAAGGACCACGGGAACGATTTTGGAAATTGAGGGACTAAAAATGCGAATTCAGTCAAAATTCAGAGACCATTAAACCCAAAAACCCTTTTATTTGTCACCAATTTGATTGGAGTAATGGAACATACACCAAAGCAAATCTTGAGAGTTGGATCTCAAACTGATGTAAAGTGTTAAATTTGTTGATAATTTAGACTTGCAAAAACAAAAAGACTACTTTTTTGTATATTGCTTTCTACAAGTAAGTTGTTCAAAAATGGAGAAGGAAATTGAGGTAAACATCAACAAGCATAGCTGCCTTCTCATCTCACCTTCCTCAACCAATTGCTCCAGGCATCATCACCTCAATGCTTTCATGTTAAAATATCTCATCTAGGGTGTAACTTTTGTGGCTGTATTGGTGAAGTAATATGCACCCATTCGGAGAAAGAAAATCTAAAATACATAGCTGCCTCAGCTTTCACAAATATATATATATATATATATATATATATATATGAACTTTGATCATGAGGCAAAGTATTTAATTTGTTGATATTTTAAGACTTACAGAAACAAAAAGACTATAAATGTGGGTACAGTTGGAGGAACATAATTTACACATTAACTAACTCTTGTTCAATACTTTCAGAAACATATTTGTCTCCTACTCTCCTAGTACAAATTTTCTACTACCCCTTTAAAAAAAATATCTGGGCTAAATTCAATTGAGCAAAAGAATTTGAAAACCTTTAGTTCATCAGCTTTTCATCACTGTAAATTTACATCATACATATCCTTAAGTAGCTTGTTTGACGAAGAATGTTCCATGGTCTCATCCTTACTCGCAAGAGAAACCGAGGAATCAACCCATGGACCCTCCATTGATGCGCCTCGTACGTGACTATCTTGAGAGAATGTGGAAACGTGTGTTTGGCTGTCTTGTGATAGCCTCTCAAAGGCTTTGAACTTTGCATCCTGTTCGGCTGAACCGCGCTTGATTGTTGGTGCTTGAACTGGACTTTTGCCTTCGAGCATACTTACTACAGAAGACATGGGTGGTCTGAGAGTTGGAGATGGGTTGCAGCATAAGAGCGCCAAGTTAAGCATTGTCATGGCCTCCTCTTTAGAGTAGTTTGAACCAAGAATTGGATCCACGAGTTCTAGCATGTTTCCTTGCTCTTGTAGGACATAGGCCTTGAATTACATGTAGAGAAACAAAGACATTTACTACCTCTTGAACTATTCCAAGTGAAAATTGCAAAGCTAACATGTACATAGAACACAAAAATTTTGAAGGTCTCTACTGAAAACCATTTAAAAAAATATTTAATCACTTAAAGCTTACCCCATCAAGAAGATACACGAACTCCTCCTTTGGCCTGTAATTTGTGTTGCTCTTTCCGCTGACAATTTCTAAGGCAACAATACCAAAGCTGTAAACATCTGCTTTGTCTGTCAAGTAACCTCTCATTGCGTATTCAGGAGCCATGTAGCCTCTGCAAAAAATAGCAGATAGCTCCAGATCAGTGAGTATGGTGCCATTAATCATTACCAAACAAAGGCTAAGAGAAGCATATAAGAAATTTCTAAATGAAAGTATCAAGATATCTTTCAATTCATTAGCCATGCTGTATTCATGACCCTGCAGCTCATTAACACTAATATTATACAGCAATCTGCTTAATTCAGGGGTTCAAACTGTATACTGTATCTTCGCAAATCTGACTCAGAATAGTCATAACAGATACATGTTTCCATATCCCAGCTCTCTATATGCATTTCTTATTATCATTGTCCGATAAACAAGCTCTAGTCCAAAAAAATTCAGTTGGCATATTAATACATCTTAGTGAAGCTAAAATATGCGAGAGAGTGCTCACATTGTTCCAGCTATTCGTGTGCTGATATGCGTGTTCTCTTCTTCATCTAGCTTAGCTAAACCGAAGTCAGATATCTTTGCATTTAGATCCTTATCAAGCAGCACATTGGTTGCCTTTATATCCCTATGAACAATTTTCAACCTTGATTCTTCATGAAGATAAGCTAATCCCCTTGCTATCCCCAAGCATATCTTCTTTCTAGTTTTCCAGTCCAAATTTAGCCGTTGTTCGTCACGACCTACAAATGTTTTGGGGAGAGAGAGGGAGAAATAAGATACAAGACTTATTCCAAATTTATGACATTCTGCTGAAGATGTTGCAAGTATTTACCAAAAAGAGCACGGGCAAGACTATTGTTTTCCATGTATTCATATATAAGCAACAACTGGTTTCCTTCAATACAGCAACCAAAAAGCTTCACGAGATTTGGGTGCTGCAAAGCAGATATCATGCCTATCTCATTAACAAACTCACGGTTCCCTTGCTTTGATTTGGAGGAGAGCTGCTTAACAGCAATGACAGCACCATCTGCCAGAACACCCTGAGAATCGAGCAAGGTTATTTCAGAATCACATCTATATAAAGAATATTTATTTCACTAATCATCAATTATTTCACATTTGTGCAGTGAATTAGTGCCAAATTCACATGTGGGAAAATAAATATTTTCGTAGTAATCATTACCTTGTAAACAGGCCCAAAACCTCCTTCACCTATCTTATTTGAAGGATCAAAGTTACCAGTGGCAGCTTTAATTTGTCGTAAAGTGAAATAACCTGTTTGTAGTTCTAGCCCACGACGCAGTTCTGCCACAAGGAAGGATTTTAGATATTTACCATACAATGAGACATAGTGAAAACAAGAGAAAGAAAACTAGCTCATTTTGACTCCTATTGTGATGTTGAGGATCATGCAGAATACAATTCACTGTGCTTCGCTATACATCCCCTACTTGCAAGAATTGGTGCGGCAAAGAGCAACTTTATATGCAGAGATTATCCTTACCTTTATCCTCATCTTTTCCCCCTAAGAAACCACTCAGTCGGAGGACTACCAAAACCAATACAAGGGACACACATGACGCTACTACAATGCCAGCAATAGCACCAGCAGATAGCCCCCCAGTATCAACCTTAAAATCTGAAAAGAAAGTAAAAGTTTTAATGAAGTTAAGATGCACGCAAGTAGAAAGAAAAAGCAGAAATCCTAGAACAGAGGTGAAGCTTACTTGGTGTCACAGTAATTGCAGATATAAGAGGTCCATAGACACCTCTGTCAGGAATGGCAGTAGTTCCTTTTCCTGCCCAGTATAAGTGGATCTCTAGAGTGCTACCGTTAACAAGAACATCATATTCTCTGAAGATGCCTTTACCAACGCCTCCTGCTTCCTCCATAATATTGAAATCCTTCAAAACCAAATTCCCCTGCGCAAAAAGAAAATTACAACTTTACTGGCTTCAACCAAATTTACCATATAGCCAAACAAAATCTTGTAAAGAAAAAAGAAAAGATTACAAATTATAAATGAAAATTTGACAATAATACAAACCCACTTTTACTCACTTGAATTGAGACATCAAATATGCGCTTCCCAAGGCTGCTGAATGTCTCGCTATCAGAATACATTATTTCAGAAAAGTGGAGCTTTACTTTGTAACTGCCCTTTATCATGCAAAGGCCATAGTACTTGAGTGAGAGAGGGGCAAGGCGGGCTGTTTGATAAAACTCTGAACCATTCATATTCAGAGACAATGTGTTTCTTGCTATGTAATCTGCCTTAGACATGCCCATGTAAACCCCTGTACTGCTATAACCCCACTTATCAGATGATGAAACGAAGTGTGATGTCCCTACAGTGGTTAAGTCCTCTTCATATTCATTGCCCTCAAACTCCATCCTTCCCCCTCCACAATTGATAAACAAAGAATGGTCTGCAGGTGTTATGGGAATTGTATTAGAAATTTAGACATGACACCTATCACGTCCACTCAAAAGCTGTTGCATATTCATGAAAGCAAAATCTCATATGAATCAAAACTTACGTCGGGGTTTTGAGGGGCAAGGGAGGTCCTTCTCCAAGCACCATCTATTTGTTGAAAGGATTAAGGCTCAGTCATACATGTATTTTATGAAGTTTGATGAAAAAATAATTATAAGTTTTAGTAAACTTACGATTGTTGTGGAGACGAATAACTAGAAACTAAATTCCTGTTTAATAATCAAGGGAATTAGTAGAGAAAATAGGACAAACAAGGAGCATATGATAAGTACAGAGAATTTAGCGAGTAATGTAGGAGGAATGTACTTAGTTTGTGGGTGCTTTTGCATAGGCATGCATGTGTATTCTCTATTAGGAAAAGCTTTGGATATTAAAAAGCTTACACATTTAACTGTGGGCAACTAACAGAAGGTGATCCCGTAAAATTGTTGTAAGACAAATCCCTGCAACAGAAATTTCATGGCATTGATGACAAGTCTAAATTCAAAATATTGATAAACAGATAAAGTTAAAGTTGGTCGCAGTAATTGTCCCGTTAAACCAGTAAAGCATTTTGTGCGTAAAGAAATAAACACAGATGAGCAAAACTTCATAGATTAGTAATAGAGTAATAGACTAACAGGTTATTTTTGTTGTTAATTATCCAATTTGGCACTTGTCCGGTCAGTAAGTTGTTGGTCAAAAACCTGCATCCATAAAACTTACAGTAAATGAAAGATGCAGATAATAGCTAATTCAAGGAATAAATAAAATGCAAAGCATTTGCACAACTAAACTAATGCTTGCTTTATTTAATTGACTTACATGTAATCTAGACTATCAACACCCTGAATGTTCTCTGGAATTTCGCCAGTCAACTTGTTAAAGCTCAGGTCTCTACAAGAGAGAAAGAAGTATCATATATCAGATATTTGTCTTGATGGGTTGCAAAACATAATTAGAATCAAAATATAACATGAATCTACTCCATTTTGTGAACAAGGTTTTGAAAAAACTGAAAGTTTTGAAACAATAACTGATAGCTAATGTAACAAGAACTGTAAATTTCATTTTCGTTCAGTGACGATAGTAAATTTAAGCTAAGCACTCACAATGTTGTCAATTTTGTCAGATCGCCAATGTAATCTGGGATTAGACCACTAATTGAGCAATTTCTCAGAGTCCTGAGCCACAGAGATGCAACCAAGAATTAGCAGAATTGCATTAATAACTAGACAGAATTGCAGTTTCGATAGGGTTATATGATTTTGAACTCACACTACTTCCAAATTTTTCGTATCTGTCAAATTAGGAAAAGGCATACTTGATCCATTCAAATCAGAAATCCTCCTGATACAAAAGAAACGTCAGAAATACTTAATTGTTTCATTGTAATTACCAGATAGAGGAGCGTGCTCTTACAATTCAGTTAAGTTTTTCAACAAAGAGATGGTGGAAGGAATGGGGCCTTCCATGGATGTGCCTTGCATATCACTGCAACAGATTTTGTTAAACATTAACCAACATTCAAAAACTTGATTTAAAGGAGTAAGAGATGGGAGATGAAAATAATGAAGAGCAGCACTCACAGTCTATCAAGATTCGTCCAGTTGCCAATAAAACTAGGTATCTTCCCTGATATTCGGCTCCCATCTATCCTACTGCAGGCAGTAAAAGAAGATGAGAAATTCTCTGTTCAAAAATACTAGACATACAAACAATTGGGTCATGTTGCATCACTTACAAATCAACTAATTTCTTTAGATTTCCCAATGATTCTGGTATTGTCCCTGTAAAGTTGTTCGCAGAAAGAAGGCTGTAGAAATAAGGAGTAGGTTACATTTACCTCAAACCAGGTTGACAAAAAAATCTCAGGTATTCTATACATAACAAGGTGCTGATATCAATCATACATATAAGTTGCGTGAATAAAATTCCAATATATAGAATGCAAACTCTTTTTCAGTGGATCAGAAAAGGTCACATAGAATCAAAACTGACTTGTCGAAAAGCTAACACTAGGGAGCCAAGAAAATGAACCATCTAATGCATAAATGCATTTTACTCTTGAAACATATGAAACAGATGAAAAGAAACTTAGTTAAATGAAAAACAATGACATCAAGAATAAAGTCTGGCAGGAAATTTCTGATTGATCAATAAAAGCTTCCTCAATTGGTTGCAGTGGTTGCAGACATAAATGAAAGATTTGAATGAGGAATAGAAAGGCAGTCTTACAGTCTTTCCAAGTCAGTCAACTTCCCGAGACTTTGAGGAAGAGGCCCGTCAAACTGATTATCTTCCAACACCCTGAAAAATGGAATTTGGCAATGACGGTTATGCATGCATATTCCTTCTCTTTTTATCATTTAGAAATAGGACATCAGTGCAAGACTTACAGCTCTCTGAGCATAGTAAAGTCACCAATTGCCGTAGGAATTGAACCACTGAGTCGATTTCCCAAAAGAGACCTGCAGCATACCAATAGTTACATGCTAATAGGCCTGACAGATATTAAAGAAAACACATGGCGATCAATTAAGTTCCTCAGTGATATGAAGGCATATTAATCACTTACAGAATGCGAAGAGGAGCACGAGAAAGGCTTGCAGGGATTGATCCATTGATGTAGTTACGAGTGAGATCACTGTTTAACAAAAAAGCTTAGTCTTCCCACATTCTATATTGGTTGTGATCATTAAACAAAAGAGGTACTATTTGCTGAAGGAGATTCATAATGCATGGAAAATAGGCTGAAATTTGTTAACTCAATGCTTGTTTATCTTTATCTGAAAGAACCATGAATATTGCAGGGTGTCTGAGAGACTCAAAGTTTAATGTTCCACAAAAACACCAATAACAATTCATCTCTATACTCAAGTTATGCACAAGAAAATTCAATAAGCTAAGGAACCAACAAGCCAAAATACGTATCACTTACATTTCTTCCAGATGAGTAAGATTTCCAAATTCATCAGGTATAACTCCCGTTAAATTGAGACCCTTCAGCTCACTGCAATGCCAAAATTTAAGCAAAGGAAACTTTGACAGTGGAATTCAAAACAATAAAACTTCAAGCCAAAAAAGTCGTACATGTTTGTGACATGGCAAGTGTTGTTTGCAAAGGAACAGTTGCATGTGACATTGCTTAGAATATTGTTAGTGAAGTATCTGTAAAAGCCTGATCCACCATTTTGGCAAGAACTTCGGTTGATGTTCCAAAGAGTGTTGTGTAGTTTTGTGGAAATTGTTCCAAGAGTTCTCACTGTCACGTACAAATCAATTAGTAATATGAAGCAATAGGTTCACTATAGAAATAAAAGATCAGAAATAACTAAATAAAGAAGAAGAAAAAAACCTAGTATTTCAACAGCCAATAAATGCCTCCTTCCGGGGAAGGAGGGAAGCAGTGTCCTTATGCTAAAGAGTGCATGTACTATTGACACCTATAAAACTACTAAATCACACCCAAGTTTAATCTTCACCAAAATTACTAAAACGGACCAAGCCTTTCTGAAAAACTTGTTCATTAACTCACCACATTTGAGTTTTAATTAGTCAATGGCATCAAAACTGACTTTGAACATATATTCATAATATACTGAAAAAAAAAATTCCAGCGGATTTTTCAGGCAAAAAGAAAAACATTTAGCAGATTCTTAAAGGCTTCCAAAATTCAAGTGTCATCTCAGATTAAAAACTGCCCATATCAAGTGTCAGGCTCATCGTTGACACAACTTATAGATCACATGGTCAAAATTCATATGCAGAAACAATGGTCAATTTTTTCATACTAATTAACAATATCATTTTCCTTAGGTCTGACTGACCATTTATTAGTATTCTCAATTCACCGGTGGCAGAGGATATGGTCAAAACTACAAGTAGCCCACGTTCAAACTACAAAGCATTTATGGAGCAGTCCCAGTCAACTCTAAACCTAAACCTAATTCCAGTCGACCAAAACTCATAATAAACCACAGCCTGTAAAACCCATTTGTTTTTTAATTAGGACCCTCCTATATCCTAAAACAATAAAAAATAATGCTAAATATGGTTAAAACCAATTTAAAAAGGGGTCAAAATCATGCAATTATTGGTGCACTTTTGGTAAGAGGCAATCAACACACAACATTTGCTATATGACAAACCAAACAGATAATATCATAATAAAAAATTAAGATTAAAATTCCAAATATATCAAATTTGTAAATAAATTTCATGACTGGTAACATCAATGCAACCACCAGATAGAGCTGCCCACTCTGCAACTTGCATTCCTATAAACTATTAAGGACCATAATGTCCCTCATCACCATTTTTAACTCTCCCCATTGATTGCAGAGCCAACTGGGAGGAATTTACTGAACCAATAAGGCCTGCGATCTATATACCATCATGTGTGGAGATTCCTCCATCACCATGTGGGCCCCAACTATAGCAACTCTTCTGGGCCCGCAACCACATAAATCACTAAGATGAAATGAAAATCAACGAGCAAAACTCATTTTCCTCTCTGACCATGACGATCCTATCAGTAAAACAACAAAAATTGGGGATATTTTCTTTAGCCAAAAAGATGATGGCTTATGATGCTGCTAGTTCTATCAAGACTAAACTCAATTCTGTACTTGAGCAAGATGATTGGTCCTGGCTGCCACCTATGGCAGAAGACATTGATAGTGATTCAGAGAAGAATGACAAATCAGATTATACGAATCTCTCGGAGAAAAATCTTCAAACTAATAGATAAACTGTGAACTATATGACTTTAACATCGGATTACAAGATCAAAACTTGAAGTGGGTACTGTTTGACTACTGAGAAAATGTTGAAAAAAAAACTGATGGAGAAAAGACAATCAATTTCTAATAGATTCTAGAAGTGAAAACACATGTAGTTTCAAAAACGAATACCTTAGAGAAATAAAGTTAGGAACTTTACAAACAATAGAAGGAGAAAAAGAGCAGACACTGATGCAGATGAAGTCCAAGAACACTAAGAAAATTCAAATTTCTTTGCTTTCCTAGAGTTTTCTCAGGAACCAAACAGAGTAGTTTTCACTACAAAGTGTATAACCAAACCAAATGCAATGCAGTGCCCAGAACAACAAAAGCATCACAAAATCCGAAAACCCAGAAACGTTTTGTAGCCAAAATCAAAAAATTTGAAGCGAGAATGATGAATTATTGTACTTACCTTCTTCCAAAGGCAGAAGTTGAGCATTCGATTCAAACCCAGTGAAGCAATTCAACGCCAGAAACCCCAACACAAGAGCAAAAACAATCTTAGAGGTCGAAATCACGAACCCCATTTTGCTCTACAACAAAAAAGAAGAAAAGAAAAACTGCTTTCGATGTCTCCAACAAAACCACAATCTTAGCGTCCTACACTCAACAAAACGACAACAAAGCAGAGACAGAAGCAGAGAAAAGAAACAGAGGGAGTGGTTGGTAACTTGGTATGGAGGGAAAGGGACAAATAAGAGAGTGATTCATGAATGAGATAAAATGATATAAAGGCCAAGCAAGAGAAAAGCGTTTCCTTTTGGTTTTGGAAAATGCTAGGAAAGAGATAAACACGAAGATGTAGGAGAGAGAGAGAGAGAGAGGGCCGCCGGTGAGAGGGAGATTTTCTCTGGTTTTTGCTTTTTGATTGTTTTTTGAAAGCGTCAAACTGAATGTCTCTATCAAAGGACACTTTCATGGCGGCAATAATATATAATGCTACGGTTCGCAGTTTGCCAACGTTACGTATCGACCCTTACTACAATCAAAATCAAAATACATTATTACCCTACTTACTAGTAACTACAGAGATCAAATACATTTTTCCTCCACATATTTCAATTTGGTTTCAATTTTGTTAATCATAATGAATTTGTTTATCTATGTAAAATTTCTCGTTTGACTAATCTATAAGTAAAATGATTTTAAATAAGGAATTTGATGATTCTATTCTTGTGGTGGTGGCAATGTTGGTGGTAGGGTGGTGACAATGAGAGTGATGACCATGGTAAGGTGGTGGTAGTGAAGGTGGTGAAACAGTGATGATGATTATTGAGGAAACAATGACGGTAGTAGCGGTGCTGGTGGTATGGCTTGAGGTTAATTTTATCATGTGGTTTATTTAGAAAACGTGAATGTAATAGGTTAATTACTGCATGTTTAATATCAAATGACTCTTGAACCGAATTTGACATCATTTCTCTTTCAAAATTTCTCAATCTTCAATTATTATACTATTTTTTTCAACTATTATGCAATTAACAATATGATGTTTCGTATGATATATGCAAGAGAATATAAAACTTTCATTTAATTGTTTACAAAAATAAATTGGTCGAATCAAACTACTCACTTAAATGATTGGTTAAGTTCAATTACAAAACCAATTTGAGGTATAAACCAAACTATAAATTGGATGGTACACCTGCCCTACCCCATTTTTATTCTTTACCCACTTTAGCTAATGCCACTTGTCACAAGAGCAATTCCACCTCAATTTATTTCATTTAAAGGTTTCTTACACAAGGAAACAAAACAAAGGGCAAAGTTGTCCAATATTGAATTTCCACAAATTTAAAAGAGTACACGTGATCTTGATACAATTGGAATATTAATTTAATGTAATGTGACTCTAAAGAAACTACTTAGCCAGCTCCCTTTCATCTTCTTTTGGACTGAAGCTTATCTTTCTTCGACCTGGGACCTGAAGCTAAGCCTATGATTCCTATCCCTGTCCATAATGGGAAACATTGATAGCTATTTGCCTTCTGTTTGGTGGATAAATTGAGTCACATAGTCACATGGCTCTTATACACAAGTTGAATATGATTTTTTTACTAATGATATTGTTTGCTGTATTTTCTAGAAAGTGATATTTTTTTTTCTTTCAAATTACAGTTTGACATATATGTAAAAATATTTTATTAAAAATACGAAATGAAAATTACACACAGTTTTAAAATAAGAGTAAAAAATGTTCCTTTTACTAATCTTGACTTATCGTTTTTGAATAATTCTTTTTTGACACCTGTGAATTAAGAACCGTGGTTTTTACCTGCGGCTTCAATTCAAAGTCTATAACATCCAGCTTCTATGCCATTGACCGGTCAATTGGAATGCTGTAAAGGGAATGATGTGGAACTTTTATGTATAGATTATTATATTTTTGGAAACCTTTATTCGGGTGATTACGTGTTTCAGTCAAAATAGTTTTTTCCTTTTTTTGGACGTGTTTGCATGCAGATTTTGGAATTAAAATAATTAATAATTGATGCAAAAGTCTTCTGGAAATATATATATATAAAGAAAAAAGAAAAAAGGATGAAAATTCCACGAAAAATATTCCGTTGGATGACTTGGCTTTTTCCACACCGACGTTGGAGAAAATTTAAGGGAAATTGACGGCTTTACCTCCGGCTTACCTAATTTATTCACTAATATCCTTATTTTGAAACCCAATCACAAATGCCCCTTATAAAAACTCTCTATTGACAGCCTATTGCCCATCCTTCATTAGTTTTTTTTCCTTAGTCGTTGCTCTTGCTCTTGCTGTTCTTCCTTCTCCCAAACCTCACAAAATCCACCTCCTCCATAGAATCTCCCTAACTTTATCTCCTCTTAGTTATATCTTAGTTATATCCACCTCCACCATAGAATCTCCCCTCCCCTCCTCTATTCTCTCTCTCTCGTTCGCACCCACATTGACGACGGTCACTGTCACCTCCTCAGAAACCCTAACCCACATCGGCGACGACCACCTTTCCACCTTCATCTCTCAACCTCCATGCCTAGAGATGGCGTCTCAGGTAACCAGCTTGGCTTTTCTCCTGCACATTTGGGTTTTCTTCTCCTTGTTTCAATTTCATATATGAGTTTGGGTTTTTGGTGCTTGATGTGAGTTCAAGTCCCTCCAAGGCAAATTTGGGTGAGATTGTACAGAAATTTGTTAAAACATAATTGTGGGTTTAATTTAAAATTTTACTCTCTCTATATTTTCAGCTTGTGTAGAGAATGTTATTTCAGTGGGATTATACAAGAACTTTTTGAACCAAAATTTTGGGATTGTGCAGCAAATATTTCTCAGTTTGTCTTCAGGAATATTATGCTTGAAGCTTGTCCAATCTACAATGATTTTGAAGATTTTCTTTTGCTTATTGAATTGGATTACTGAGTTAGGTTTTTATCCTGACAAAAAACAATTGAAGAAACATAGTTATTTGGTTCAATGATCTGAATTTGTTTGTTCTGTTTTTGGGATGTGATTTTTGAATGAACTATATAAATTGATTATGTCTTGAGGTGGAGGATATCTCCAAAAGTGACTGTGGAGTTTGTAAGTTTTATGAGAATGCCAATATTTTAACATTAGTTTGATACCTGTAAAGTTGGCATATGTTGGATCTTGGTTTTCTCTATTTTTCGTAATTCAATCTTGGATCTATTTTTGGTGCAGTCTATAGACCTCAAGGTTGGTATCATGCCAAGGTTGTGATGGTGCCGTGAAAAGGGTTCTTGGAAAACGTAAAGGTTTGTTGATAGCTCTTGCATTTATCCAATTCCATTGTCTTGCTCTTCTTCTTCTCTAAGATTGTGCTTCTTTAACTGTTTGAACAATGCCAAATGCACTATTGATGATTTCCTGATTTGTATTTTTATTCGCCTGCCAAGACACACATTCACTTCACCTATGTTTATAATAACGTTTATATTGCAATTGAGTAGTACGAAATCATGTGCATGAATGTGAACTTTAATTTTGCAATGGTACTATCTTGTGAAAGTTAGCTATATGAAGAATTGGGTCATTTCGAAAAACCAACAATCTGTATGAAGATAGGATTCTTGAGGGTAGTCCTTCATTGGAGAAACCACATATAGATTTCTCAAAGGTATATATAACTCAGCAAACTTCAAGCTCAGCTCTAAAATGATGTATATCATAATTTTTTTTCTTCTATTAAAAATTGTATATCATACTGCAATTTTACATTTATCCATTATATTTGTTGTAGTGCATGTAAATGTATGTGCATGATACTTGTAGTGCCTGTAAATATGTCTAAACTTGTTTTGGTATTGGTTTATGTTATAAATTTAGGAATTGGTTTTTGTTTTGAAATTTGTTTCAGTTGTGATTGAATGTTATGTTTTTGTTTCCATTGTGATTGAATGATTTGCTTCTAATATGCATTTTTGATATGTTTTATACAGATGGAAGATTTTCTTGTTTCAAGTGGTAGCATTCTCTTGGGGAGGAAATTGCTAACTTTCAGCTTAAATTCAGTTCTAAGAGGAGATGTTGTCAAATTTTTCTAATGTGTTAAAATTCCCGACCAAGAGGAGATGTAAATTTTTTGTTTTTTGCCACTTTCTTATGTATATCTTAAGATGTAATGAGATAACATTGTTAGTTCATCAATTTATGAAAGTTAAGTTAGAAGGAAATTTGTCAATCTCTAGTTTCCATGGTTTTATCGTTCCCCTTGCAAAGAAGAAAAAAAAAATACAAATGTAACAAAATTAGTGATTTAATTGATATGTATTGCACATGTATAGCCCTTTATTGCTTGTGTATTGCTTGTGTATTTATAGGGGGAATATGAAATTTTTGTATTGCCATTGTATAGCATTTTATTGCTTGTGTATTGCTACTGTATTGCCCCCATATATCTTTTTTTTTTTTCAAGTCTGTGTTGGAATAAATTTATAGGGGAGTATAGAGTTTGTATATTGCCATTGCATAGCCTTTTATTGCTTGTATATTGCTACTGTATTGCCCCCTTATATCTTTCTATTTTCAAGTTTGTGTTGAAATAAATTTATAGGGGGAGTATGTGTATTGCCATTGTATAGCCCTTTATTTCTTGTATATTGCTAGTGTATTGCCCTCGTATATCTTTTTTTTTTTCAAGTCTGTGCTGGAATAAATTTATAGGGGAGTATGTGTATTGCCATCGTATATCCCTTTATTGCTTGTATATTGCTAGTGTATTGCCCTTGTATATCCTTTTTTTTTTGGAAGTCTGTATGGCGGATACGAAGGTAGGGTTGGGGGATAAAAGCTTTATAGGGATGGGGATGGGAATGGCATACCCACCCCCATTTGAACCCACTGAATCAGAAACTTTGAATACACAATTTAGGCCCAAAAATGACAGATTTTAACAACTATGTAGAACATAGAATACACAATACATACCAAATTATGAAAATTTAACAATTTCATAATCCACTAACACAAAACCCAATACAAATACAATTCAAATTCACACCCCATAATTCATAATGTATGTCCAACATTAAGTAGCGGAACATTGTTTTTAGGGTGCTTTTATTGTGGCCTGCCTGTGCCACTGCACCTTGAGCATTTTCTCCTTATGATATCCTCTCATTGCGAAGGAATCCTTAGCTTCTTTCGTCGGCCTGGCATGACCTTTGCATTGGGAGGACGCACAACTCTACTTTGGACATCTTCAGGAATAATCCACAACTCTTGAGGTTGTACCGGGTAGATGGTATCTGAGTAAGCATCCAACCATGTATTTCGAGTGTAATAACGAGAAGCCATAGAGTATACATTTAGTTTCAAGAAACGGCACACTGCAACTACATGTTTGCAAGGTAGTTGCTCAAGCTGAAACTTCCTACAACTGCAAGTGTTATTCGTCAAATGTACGTGGCCGTCCATATCACCGTCCACGACATTATACTCTACGTGATTCAGTTTCACGACATTCATCCTTGAAGCACATTCCAACATGTGTCTCAGTTTCTTCTCGCCAAAGTCAGGGTACAATGTTGATGTACAATTCAAAGCAAAATCACGACGTTTACTGAACCATTTCACAAGCAGATTGATGATTTCATCAATCAAATGCACCACTGGTAGCATCCTTTCGAACCGAAGGACTGACTTTATTGACTCCGCAATATTTGTTGTCATTACATTGTATCGACGTCCATCCATGTGAGCTCTAGAACACTTGTGTAATCATGCACTTTCAAGATATTGAGCAACCTCATCATTTCCTTTGATCTTGCGAAAATGATGATTAAATTCAGCGATACCATAAGATTTCGCAGCTTGTTCAAAGTATAGCAATAATTTATCACGTTTTTTCAATTTGAAAGTGCGTTTCATGTTCCCCTTCATATGGTAAAAGCATATGCCATGTTGTGCTGTTGGAAAAACATTGTGCCACACTTTCTCTATGCTAATATTCCGATCATAAATAATCACAAGATTTGGACACTCACCAATGGCTTCATGAAGCTTACTGAAAAACCAATGCCATGATGCATCCGTCTCTAAATCCCCAATTCCAAAAGCAAGAGGATATACATTTCGATTTCCGTCAAATGCATTGGCAACAAAGAGGACACCCTTATACTTACATTTTAAATGTGTGGCATCCACAGCAATGACTGGCCGCATCGAAGATTGAAACCCTCTAATACATGTCCCAACAACCATAAAAAATACAAAAAGTGATTGTTCTCATCGGTGTGGATGTGTGTCCTTGTGCCGGAATTCACACGCTCTAATTCTTGACAATACGCTGGAAGGAGAGAATATGCCTCCTCTTCCTGAACCTGTAGTGGACATTAGAACTAACTCCCTCGATCTCCAAGCTTTGCAATAATTAATGGTGACACCAAAGTTCTGTTTCACATCTCTGATTATATCACTTGGTGTGTATATTGTGCGAGAATCTTTCAGCTTCCGTTTCACTGCATTACCAACGAGTTTAGCACTTGTGTGATGATGATTGTCATGTATAAAACTCATATCACATTCATGGACCGGATTATATTTCACAATCATGAAGTTCTTTTCTCCATAACTAGATGCACGAAGCCGCCAAGGGCATGAACCTTGAGAACAAACCAAAACCAATCGACTCTTGCAAGACGCTTCAGCTTAAATTCAAAGTGACCTCTCACTTGCCGCCAACTGTAACTTGTTGGACAGTGCTTTAACATATCTATCAAATTTTCTAGGAGGAAACAAAGATTTGTTATGGCCTAAAATTATTCTAAAAGTATATGAAATCCACAACATTTTGTATCTCCTTTAAAATCAAATGAGTTTTTGAATACACCCAAACTTTTATGTAGTCCTTTAAAATCATGATTGAAAACATCCAAATTTAGATGGACTTTAAAAAGTCTGGATTGAATAAACCCATATTTTTATAGACTTCTATAAAATCATGATTGAATTGTGTTGGCACTAAAACTGAACAGATAGAGATGAGTGCAACTTACAAGTGATGTGGACGATCTAGTAGATCGATTGAGTGTTAGATGCATGTTCTTCCTGTCCTTGGATGCTTATTCTTAGCCAGTGGGTTTGCTGCAATAAACAGAGTCAATACCTCATTAAATGAAGTGCGGGACCCCTTTGTCACGTGGCAATGTGACCTTTAAACATCTTCGGTCGTGGCTCTATCGTCCTTCGGCCTCGGCCAGGAATGTCGCGGTCGAGGCCGAGATGATTGTGCCTTCGCAGTTTTTCCTTTTTTAGGAAGGCCAAACATCTGACGAAACGCCACGTTTTAGTTTCACGAGCAAGTGCTAGGGCCGAGAAAAGGGGCCCATTCGGTCAGTTCATGGCCGTGATTTATTAGGCACAAACAATAACCGGGGAGGTACCTAAGGTAGCGCTAATAGCACTCAAACTGACATTCTAACTCATGTCTTTCTAGCATCTCACATCAACAACCCAAGTATCCCACCCAAAATCCACCTAAATAGCATTTTCTCAAATATTATATATAACTCAAGATACTCGAATATGTCAAACCCACATATATATCACAAATACTTTAAAAAAATAAAGAATTCAACTATTAATATAAAAAGAATTTAAATAAACTATTATATTCATCAACATGAGATTTCCATCACAAAACCCTAAAAATAATCTCATAAACCCACATAATCAACATATAACAAAAGACGGTCAAGACTCGTCCATAAGGGTCGTTCTAGTACTCCTCGAAGAGTGAAACCACCTCGGAAGACTCACGGTCAACCGAGGGTCAAACTGTCCAAACTTGGTCAACCGGGCCGGTGGGACCCACGACCTCCGTTTTATGATTTGAAAGCTCCTATGGGTTCCACAAGGTCTAGGATACACATCTTGAAAGTTTGGTCCAGATCAAACGGTCGGATTGCTCACTATCGCACGATTTTGGACGGTTATTGAAAAAGTGTCTGCCGCGCAAATCTCACGGCCTGGATTTCCGGGCCGAGGGGGATGTGCGTTGACATGCGGTTTCCTGCTTTTGGGTGCGGTGCGATTGTGCGCGGGCGTGCCAGCACGGTCTCCGTGCGCCGAGATGTTTGAAGTGGGTGAAAGTGTTGAAATGATGCGCCTATTTGGACTTAACTTCTAGTCAAACGATTGTGGCCGAGATAGGAACTAATCTCGGCCGTTAGGTTCAAGGCCTGAACTACAAGGCCGTTGAGTGGTGGTGTTGGTGGTTTTAGGGCGGTACTCCGGCGCGCTGCTCAGGGAGCGGTGATCGTATGATATATGAGGTGAATGAGCGAATAATAAGGATGGTGCTCCGGCGCCTTGAAAATCAAGGGTCGTATGATATATTGATGAATGGATTTTCCTTACAAACTAACACTACTCCTAAAAAAGCAAGTAAAAATATTGAAAGTGCATTGCAGAAAAATATAAGTTGCTCCGTGGGAGGCTTTTGTTTGGTGTTTGAACCCTTTGAAAGTGGTCCTGAATCTTGTATTTATAGGAGAAGTCCCTGGAGAGGTAATCGAGCCTGAAAATCTGCATGGTGGAGCCTGATTGGCGCAAGTGGGTAGTCTAATCGACATTTGGGATCGTGAAGCATGGTGGTGTGACCCCATGAATCCCGGTAAATCTCCCGCGCCCTGGTCGTGGGTTCTGCACTTCTGGCCGTGGAGACGCATTTATTGCTCTGATGGCTGTTCACCTAATCTCTCAAGCTTCAAAGAACTTTGTGAGAATGTTGGCGTCTAATCACTCTATCCCTGTCACCAAATCCTGACTCCAATCACTTCCCACCTTCCCTAGTGCATTAAATGCTTATTCATGGTCAGTGGGTTTGCTAGGAAATAGAGGCACTGTTTCATTAAATGAAGCGTGGGACCCTGCTATCACGTGATGATATGATTTTAATGCCTTTGGTCGTGACTTTGCTCGATCTCGGCCTTGGCCTACAATCGAGGCCGAGATGATCGCGGCTTAGCATTTTTCTCTTGTCTTCAGGGAGGCGGTGCAAGGGCCGAGAAAAGGAGCCCTTCGGCTAATTCATGGCCGTGATTTATTAGGCACAAACAAAAACACAACTTTAAGTTATTGAATCGGAACATCCGAGGCTCCGATTCATGATCCGAGAAATCCTACCTGATCCTAGGAATACCTAGATCAATATATAACAAATTGGAAGCGATCCAACGGTTCTAACCTATCGAACCCGGAAATCACACAATATGTAAAATCCGTTCGGGTTCAAACGTTATCCGAATTGGGATCCGCAAATTCCTACGTGCTCGTGACAACTAGGAGATCTCATTGGGACATAATGCCCCCTCTGCTACAGTGCCCACGCGCCTCCACACGCGCTGGCAGTGCGTGGGTGTCTAAATCGATATCGCTTCGCTGGAAAATCTCAAAATCACGACTCAAGACTCCTATCCTAGGTAATACACCTAATTTGGAGCCACTTTTGTTCTTGGACATACCTCAAAAAGTGGCCGAAGTGGCCGGAAATTCAACCCGAAATTCAGCCAAACTTTGGATCCAAAATCGGACCACCTACGCTAGAAATTTATGAAATCATACCCAACCATCAGCTAGATCAGGAAAAATAGGTTGAAATCCATACGTTACACGTCCAATTTGGTGGAGAAATGAGAGAGAACGAGTGGCTGAAAAATTTGTCAAAACTGTCCAAAAACCAGCAACTTTGTGTGGTTGTTTCCAGCGATCAGCGGCGTTTCCAGGGGCTGAGACGGACAGGAAGTGAAGAGGGAGTGGCGGCGTTCAGATGGGTCCGATCTCGTGGCCAACCGTGGCCCGTGGCAGTGGCGATGGCGGTGGCTCTTGGAAGCCACCGGCTGAACTGAAAAAATGGAGGGGAAGGGGCTGGGTCGCATTTGGGGAGAGAGAGAGAGAGAGAGAGAGAGAGTTTTCTGTTTTTATTAAGAATAAACTTCAAAATAATTACGATTGTGCCACTGAGAGGTTTTAGATCGTAACTTCTTCGTTACAAGTCCAAATCGAGCCCACTACGTGTCTACAAACTCGTCTCAGGACAACCTACGTAAACATACCAACCACTACCCCCAAATCCTTCCGGATAAAAAAATGACCAAATTACCCCTACTCCGAGGGCAAAATTGGAAATTCATAATTCCTGAAATTAACTAATTAACTATTCCTTTTATTTTGGGTCGGGATGTTACAATGAAAAGCACCATCCTGAGAATGAACATGTAAACCCAAGAAGTAGCTAAGAGGACCAAGGTCCTTAATGTCAAAATTGTGACCCAAAAGATCAATAAAGGTTTGTAAGAGAGTGGAATCGCCAGGAATTACTATGTCATCAACATATAGGAGAAGAAACATAGTATGAGAAGCATGCCGCAAAATAAAGAGTGAGGAGTCAGCCAAACTTCGGTGAAAGCCCACAAAGAGTAGGAAAGTGCTAATGTGGGTGAACCATGCACGTGGAGCTTGTTTGAGGCCATAAAGGTGTAAGATCCCACATCGACCAACGGAGAGGGGGTGTTGTGCCTTATATGTACATACTCGCTTGCATCTAGCACGAGGCCTTTTGGGCGCTCACTGGCTTCGGAGTCATGGGAACTCGAAGTTAAGTGAGTTGGGGGCCAGAGCAATCCCAGGATGGGTGACCCACTGGGAAGTTGTCGTGAGCTCCTAAAAACAAAACGTGAGGGGCAGAGATGGGGGCCCAAAGCGGACAATATCTTGCTACGGCGAGCCGATCCCTGGATGTGAAAAATTTGGTATCGAGAGCCACTCTGCCGTGTGGTGCGAGTGTGCCGATGAGGACGTCGGGCCCTTAAAGGGGTTGGATTGTAAAATCCCACATCGACCAACGGAGAGGGGTGATGTGCCTTATATGTACATACCCGCCTCCATCTAGCACGAGGCATTTTGGGAGCTCACTGGCTTCGGAGTCATGGGAACTCCGAAGTTAAGCGAGTTGGGGGCCAGAGCAATCCCAGGATGGGTGACCCACTGGGAAGTTGTCGTGCGCTCCTAAAAACAAAACTGTGAGGGCGGAGGGGGGGCCCAAAACGGACAATATCGTGCTACGGTGGAGCCGAATCCCAGGATGTGACAAAAGGGATTTGTGGAGCTTGCACACATGATGAGGGTGAGCAGGATCCACAAAGCCAAGGGGCTAAATCATGTACACATCATCGTTTAGAAACCCATGAAGAAAAGCATTCTTGACATCTAGGTGGCCCAAGGACCAACCACGGGAAGTAGCAAGATTGAGTACCATGCGAATGGTGGGTGGTTTAACAACGGGGCTGAAGGTCTCCGAGTAGTCAATGCCTGGACGTTGGTGGTAGCCCTTAGCAACTAGGAGTGCTTTATAGCGTTCTATAGTGCCATCAGAATTACGCTTGATGCGAAAGACCCATTTGCATCCGACAGGAGTATGATTGGAAGATGGAGGAACAAGGGACCAAGTTTTATTCCGTAGCAAAGCATTGATTTCTTCCGACATTGCAGCACGCCATTTAGGATGTTTGGTAGCCTGAGAAAAACAAGTTGGTTCAGGATTTTCAAGCACAGTTAAAAGAGCACGGGGGATGGGGTATCGACTTGGAGGATGTGATGGAGGCAAGGGCCTAGTAACGGAACCCATGGGGGTTGGGCACACAGGATTAAATTCCAGTTCTGTGTAACAAGGAGAGGAAGGTACTTGCAAGCTTTCAAAGGGAAATTTATTTTCATTAAAAACAACATAGCGTGAGGTGTAGACACGACCAGGAGAAGGATCCAAGCAGCGATAGCCTTTGTGATTAGGACTATAACTGAGAAACACACACTCAGTGGTGCGATTGACAAGTTTATTTTATGTGTATGCACCAAGGTACAGGAAACAAGAACACCCAAAAATCCGAAGATGGGAGTAAGCAGGGGACGATTATATAGTGTGGTGTATGGAGTTTGCCATTGAAGGGTGGGTGTGGGCAGGAGATTTATAAGATGAACTACTGTAAGAGCGGCTTCAACCCAAAGGTATTGTGAGGCATGGGCGGTGGTGAGTAGGGTGCGAATGATGGTAGCGATATGGCGGTGCTTGCGTTCGGCAAGACCGTTTTGTTGGGGAGTGTGAAGGCAAGAGAACCGTTGTTGAATTCCCAAATGTTGACAAAATTGAGTAACTGAGGTGTTGACATATTCTATGCCATTGTCACTTTGAAGAAATTTGATGGTGGAGTTAAAGATATTACGGATGAGAGAAACAAAAGACTGAAAGTGCTCAAAGACTTCATTTTTAAGGCGCATGGGGTATATCCAAGTGTATTGGGAATATTCATCAGTAAATAGAACGTAGTACCTTAAACCAGTTTTAGAGACAGCAGGGGACATCCAAACATCAGAGTGAATAATAGAGAAGGGAATAGTAGCATGATTTTCATTCATGGGAAAAGCTAATTGAGTAGATTTTCCAAGAGCACAAGGCTTACAAAAATCCTTATTAAATTTAAAACCTAAGGATGATGAAAGACGAGACAAAACAGCGGAGGACGAGCGACCAAGACGACGATGTCAAGCAGAGGAATGAATGGAAGTGAGGGCACACTTGGCAGAGAAAGGAGCGGAGGGAAGTGAAAGAGGGTAGAGGACATCCTTACATGGGCCCTGATAAACATTATGAAGAGAATGACACGAAGAGCCTAAAGAAATAGGAATTGTACCAGTGGATGAAATGTTTAAAGAGTCACCATTACCCAAGTAGATGGAATCATTACCCATGTAGGATTGCGGATTCTGAAGATGAGTGGCAGTACCGGTCATATGATGGGTGGCACCGGTGTCAAGGTTCCTAGTGTTGTCAGTGGGTTGTAGGAATTGAGCACCAGCAAAGGAAGGGAATGACTCAGGTCCACGAAATTTGTGAGGACAGGTGGCATGAGAATGTTGAGCGGTGTTGCAGGTGGGGCACCATGGTGGGCTAAGGATGCTAGGAGCTGAAGAGCGTTGACTGTTGTTCTTAGACCAAGAGGATGGGGGCTGTGGATGAGGTCCAGGTTGCCACGGCGAGAAAGTAGGCCATTGAGGTGCGGAATTGGATTGTTGGAATGGTTGCCAGCTACGGGAGGAACCAAAAGGACCATTATGATGCAACAAAGGAGACTGATGTTGTGACTGGTTCTAGCCGCGACCGTGACGACCGCGGTTGCCACGACCACGTCCACGAGAACTGCCGCGGTTGACAGAGCCCCCACGATGTGAGTAATAGGTGGGAGGCTGGATGGCCAAAAGAGCTGTGGATTGACTGGATTGGACAAGGTCAGTGCGAGGATTATGCGCTTCATATGAAAGCAAATGGGCACGCAGATCAGCAAAATCAGGAAGAGGAGGAAAATTTAAGAGAGCGGTGACAAGCATTTTGTAGTCGGGACCCAAGCCACGAAGAATGCCAGTGACGAGGTCCTTATTGTCATTAATCGCAGCCAGGGAATCAGCAATGGATTTGGCATGACGGAGGTACTCATCCACTGTTTGGGTGCCCTTCTGCAAATCCATGAGTTGAAATCTAAGGATGGATTCACTGGCCACTGAGGTTTGAGAGAAGTGTCGTTGTAGGCAATCCCAAATGTTTTTGGATGAGTCACAGCCAATGGTGAGAGATAAGACTGACTCAGAGAGAGTGCTGGTTAGATAGCTGACAATAAGTTGGTCTTGTTGGAACCAGGTTTCATACGCGGGATTTGGTTGTGGTGTTGTTTGGTCAGGGAAGGATGCTGGTAGAGGAAGAAAAGGAGAGGGTTGAGAGGAGGAGCCATCAACATATTTCCATAAGCCATGGCCAATAAGAAAAGGTTTAATTTGACGGAGCCATAGAAGGTAATTTGTCTCTGTGAGCTTGATGAAGTATGAAGAGTTTGGACCAGGAAGAGAGGTTGAAGAAGATTGAGAGGCCATGAGAGGGTTCGGGTAGGAGGAATAGGGAAAGAGAGAAAGGGATCGGTTTTAGGCTGATACCATGTAGAAGGCAGGGCTGCTGTTCAGGAATTGGTCTCAGATCCAAATGCCTCAACTAATGAGATCGAAGCAATGAGGCAACATTTTGAATCCAGTTTCGGAAGGAAAACTGGTGAGAGCCAGACATGAACCGCGTCAACTGAAGGGCCTTGGACTGGTTCATCTACATCTGCTCATGTTCTTCAATCCTGATTCAACTTACTGGGACAACAGAAATGAGAGAAACTGAGCAAACTGTCTTGACTCTCAAACATTTATGTTCATTTATCATCTCTACTCACTCTCTATATACACACGCATATATATTTTTTGTTTGGCAAGATAGCTGAAAGAATAATATAGATGTTTCTACAGCATGGTAAATTGGTAAATGTAAATTATGAATCCCTTGGATCAACTTTGCTACAGCACAGAAGCTGGTATATTATATCTTTTGAGAAGATTGCATTACGATGACATAATTTTCCTTGGACTGGTTTAGAGTCAGGAAAACTGAATAAATTACTTGGAAGCTAAGCTTTGTTACTGTTTCTATTTGAAAGAGAATGGTGGAAATCAGCATTCTGCTCAATGTGGTTTTGAACTTGTCATGCAATATCAATATGAGTGTTGGAAGGCATGAACTGGCAGATTAGGCTTAGACAGATACAGGAGATAAGAATAAGTCATCTTCCAATGCTCCAATCCAACGACCCCAAGTGGACATTAGCCCTTTTTCTGTAACTTCAGAAATCTAAATTCCAAGAGAAAATGCGCATTCAACAACTCAAAGCAGATTTTAAAGATCAAAGTAGATTTTAAAGACCAAAGTAGATTTTAAAGACCAATTGTCAAAATCTCACAATGCAAAATGCAGACCTCTCATAAGAAGAAAATGCAGAGGAAGAAGCTGTCAAATTTTCTCTCAATGTTGTAGCCTCCCTTTTTACCCAAAAAGAAGTCTGCCCTAAATTTCCCCAGTTGGCAGTCAAACATTGGCTTCACAATGAGACAAAGAACATTAGAACAGAAAGTTTATAGCTAGCGAAGGCTGGACACACGTGAGAATACATTGTATGATTGTTACCAATCTTGATTCCATTTGAGCCATGGTTAATCTCAATTTCTGTAATCATTTTTACTGCAAACTTAAACTAGCCTAAATTTCTTGAGCTTGATTAATTGCATATGTCATATGAGATTACAAGTTTGTCACGGAAAGCTAAAAACATTAGCTGAACAAAAACTAACAATTCGAACATAGCAATAGAGGAAAGAAAATATAGCTCCCAAAAGACATCACAAAAACTGTAAAACGATTGTATGATGGGTGCTACTTCCACAATTACATAGTAGACAGACTGTACTTAATGATTTCTAATAAATACAGTAAACAAGTAGTTTCCGGGCACATTAAAATCACCATATGCTTTGTAAGCGCATGCATGACCAACCAGGAAAATTCATTCATGTTATATAAAACTTTTGATAAGTTCTGATTTGCTCTAATTTACAATTTACAAACTTTTGATAAGTCCATTTCCTCATTTAAAATATAATTAAAATTATCAGATATTCCACCTCAATTTTTTTTCGTTTAAAGGTTTCTTCGATGAAGAAATGGACAAATATTGCTAAAGTGTGAGAGAATTATCGACATCGATATTTTATGATATTATCGATATTTATATGATATGTGTATGGATACGTTCCAAAATATCATTGTCCCTAAAAAACGATAATATCCTTGATATTTCGTCGATATTATCGATATTTTAGACTATGGTGTTTACTAACATGTGGGTATTGAAACGATTTTTGCTTTATGTGTTTACTAACACATGACAATTGGAATGATTCCTATTCACGACTTTAGCACATGGGGAACCAAAAATTATGCTAGTTCCACATTAAAATCTGTAATCAAATACTCTCAAAATTAGGAATGAGATTTGACTAAGGGAGTAGTTGATCCAATTCCAATTCTTTGAGTCCTCATCTAAGTTTTCCGACTCATGGCTTCCCCATTCATGATAAGTAAACATACAATAATTATATTTATATCTTTCTCAAGTGTTCTTAACCATTTTTATAGCACAAATCACTCATATTTTCTCTTAAACAACATTCAAATCTTACTGCAATTGTGGTAAGAAATCTAAAAACATCAATCCTTATAAGCAAAATTAATCCAAAATATGAATGGTCAACAATTGATGGGTAAGCATGCTATGGAAAGTGCATGTATGCCAAGTATCAACTGGATTTATAAATTACAGATATTTTTTTTTACTAATTAGAAATTGAATTGCAGAATCAAAAGCTGGAAAAAAAACATCTGGATATTTCCAATTTGCCCTATTAAACATAAATATGGATAAAGCTTGTACTTCAAATTCTAACGTCACACAAACCCTTGGCCATATTGGAGAAGGTGGTCCTGTAAGAACAGTTGTCGTCTGGAAGTAAAAAGTAAAAGTTAAAAACAACAAAAGATTTTTACTTATTAAATCATGCAAGTGGAGCAGGAAATTTTTTGGCAAAACAAAAATGAATTACAGTACAGGTAAGGAAAAAAAGATAGAGTGAAGAATACCTACAAACAAAGGACAAGTCATCCAATATTGATATTGATAAAATAGAATTGGAATATTAATTTAATGTCGCTCTAAAGACTCAGTCAGCAACACTCTTTCATCTTTTTTGGACTGAAGCTTTTTTTTCTTTTCTATTTTTTGGACTGAAGCTTATCTTTTTTGGACTAATATAATTTTGACAGATATGAATTAAATTAAGAACCTGCGGCTTCAATTCAAAGTCAATAACGTACAGCTTCAATACATTGACTGGTTCAAAGTCAATAAAAGATATAATTTCATGTACGGCTTGAATGGCGATTCCTAATTCATTCTAAGAGGGGATTAGACTATAAAGTGAGTGGTGGAGAATAATAAATTTTTTTCAGTCCTTCAAGGTCTACTCTATCTATCTCTGTGTATAAAAAATTCCAGTATTTTTTGGTATTTTTTAGAATTTTTTTCGGATTTTTTTTCATATTTTTATTGCCAAAATATTATCTGCCGTTGGATTGGAGGGAAAATACCATTGGAGCGCCCAGGTTTTGACACATGGCACATTACAGTTGGCGCGCACTGATGTCATCGCTGACATCAGCCTTGCCCTCATTTTGGACTTGGGGCTAGCCTTGCCCGAGGGCCAGCCCAGTTCGGTAGGCCCCTCATGCTGCCCGAGCTGCTTTCAACTGCTGGAGATGGCTTTTTAGCCCAGCCCGCCCCCAACCCCTGCTGCTGGAACTGCTCTAAAGACTCAGTCAACAACACTCTTTCATCTTTTTGGGACTGAAGCTTTTTTTTTTCTTTTGTGGGGACTGAAGCTTATCTGTTTTGGACTAATATAATTTTGACAGATATGAATTAAATTAAGAACCTGCGGGTTCAATTCAAAGTCAATAACGTACAGCTTCAATACATTGACTGGTTGATTGGGAAGTTGGAGTGTCCATCCAAAAGATATAATTTCATGTACGGCTTGAATGGCGATTCCTAATTCATTCTAAGAGGGGATTAGACTATAAAGTGAGGGTGGAGAACAATAATTTTTTTTCAGTCCTTAAAGGTCTACTCTATCTTTCTCTGTGTATAAAAAGCTGATGTATGCACCAATACTCTCCTCACAAATCCATCTTTCATACACACAATCGTACGGTGCCTCTTCATTCAAAAGCTCTCATTTTGGGCACTGTTTTCCTCTTCAATTGTGGAAAGGTGTCCAATAGAAAATTAATTGATGAATATGTACTTCTTCCCTCGAATTTTTCTTCATTATCTCTTGGTGGTTTGCTTTGCCAATTTTGCTTTTGGAGCTACTCGGTTGCCACGAGATGAAGGTATACGTATATATATAATCTTAATATCTATCTCAAATTTCTTCCTTAATCCCCTTTGTTCATCTTATAATTATGTACAACGTAGGTAGAAGCTTTCAATAATAAGATGCTTGGATTCATGACTTTGTAGTTCTTGTATTTAGAGATTAATTTTTCTACATATATTCTAATATATATAATATGGTAGTAATTGTGTGAATGTGTAGATATTGAGTATTGAGCAAGGTGTTAAATTGTTGCATTTTGTTTTACATATATGTAGTACAAACTTTAGCTGACATAGCAAAGACACTAGTAAGTTTACACTGTTCTGAGCTTCTTCTAATTACTATTTGTAGACCATTGGGAGTTTCTCATATGTAAATATCATGTTAGGCATTAATATTAAGAGATCCAGCTTTAGGTAGCTGTTTGAATAATGCACTCTCTTATCTATTACATTCGCATTTACTCTAACAAAGCTATTCTTCTTCCAGCCGACTTTGTACTCTCTTATCGAAACACCACCATATTTCCTGCATGTGGTGGAAGTGGCATATATATATCACTGATTTTTGGAATTGTGGCTGGAGGAGTCTTCATTATATTACTGATTTTTGGTCTAGTAGTTGGAATTGTGGCTGGAGGAGTCTTCATTATATTACTGATTTTTGGTATTCTTTGGAAGAGAGGCCTCCTAGGACAACAAAATACTTTGGAGGATGGTACGTACCGTTTATATTTCGTATGTACTTTTCGTGTATATTTAGGCACACTCTGTAAGTTGATATTTATTTAGATATTGAACTTTCTAACGCCTTGATGCTGTGTAACATCCCGACCCAAAATAAAAGGAATAATGAATTATTTAATTTCAAGAATTATGAATTTATAATTTTGTCCTAGGAGTAGGGGTATTTTGGTCATTTTAATCCAGAAAGATTTTGGGGCAGCGGCTGGTACCTTTATGTAGGTTGTACTGAGACGAGTCCGTAGACATGCGGTAGGCTTGAATCGGAATTGTAACGAAAAAGTTACGATCTAAAAACCCTCAGTATAATCATAAATAAGTTAAAGTTTGAATTTTATTAAAAAGTCAGAAAAGCCCTCATTTCTCTCTCTCTTCCCCTGCGTGCAGAAAAAAAAACCCCCTTGCTATTACTATTCATCCGGAGGCTTTTTGGGTCACCACCGTCACATCCGGCCACCATTTTGGGTGGCACCGGTACCAAAGAACCAGCGCGATGTCGCCTGCCCATTCCTACCCTTCTCAGCCGCCACCGCCACCTGTGCTCGCCCAAATATCGAGAAAAGTCGTCCGGTTTTACGCAAAACTTCACGGAGCTCGTTCGGTGACTCGGCAACCAAATCTTGCCATGCAGGTATGCTTTTCTACCCTCTCGATATGATCTAGCTGCTAGTTGTGTTAGGTTTGAGGAATTTCTGAGTTTTGGAAGTCAATTAAGCGATAGAAAATTTTCCGGTTTCGACTTCCGATTCCGGCCACTTCCATCGACTTTTTGCGGTATGTTCAAGAACAAAAGTGGCTCCAAATTAGGAATATTACCTAGGGTAGGAGTCTTGAGCCGTGATTCTGAGATTTTCCGGCGAAGCGATATCGCTGGGACACCCACGCGCTGGTGGCGGCGCATGGACACTGTAGCAAAGAGGCATTATGTCCCAATGCGATCTCCTAGTTGTCACGAGCACGTAGAAATTCGCGGATCTCAATTCGGATAACGTTTGAACCCGAACGGATTTTACATATCGTGTGTTATCCGGGTTCGATATGTTAGAACCGTTGGATCACTTCCAAATTAATATATGTTGATCTAGGTATTCCTAGGATCGTGTAGAATTCGACGGATCGGGAATCGGAGCCCCGATGTTTCCGATTTCAATAACTTAAAGTTTGTGTTTTACGATAACGTCCGATTCGTGCGATCGTGAGCGATCCGACCGTCCGATCTGAACCAAACTTGTAGGTCCTACAAGTTTGTTTTGCCCAGGCCCGTCGGAGTTAGTCCAAGCCTGTGATGTCTTCTTAATACGATGCCTTGGGAAGAAAGTGATAATGTTTCAATGTGTTTTTATCGGATTTAGAATTGTGATAGATCTGAAATGTATAGTTGGTTCGATTGTAAATAATTGTCTATTATCGGAGTTGTGACCGTTGAGATGAGAACTACGTGTGGCTTGATCCCTTGTCCAAGGGTACGTAGGCAGCCTGGGGTCTCACCTAGGTGCAGCCGCGAAATATTATTGTGTTTAAAAGGTTTGATAGATTCGGTGTATGTGATTGGATTTCTGTTGTGGTTATTGAATTTGAATCATGTTTGATGTTTTCGGTGGTATTCGTAAAGTTGTTTGAGACCTTTAATTGCATTGTTTATGTAGTATTTGACTTAAGAACTTTGTTGGTTCTGTTTCGAACCATTTGAAGGCCAGAGGCCTATTTTGTATTCGCATGTTGATAACTTGTGCATGCTGCCAGTTGGGTTTTAAACTGTGTTTTGTTTGTAGGTTGAAATTTTGGGGAAAGCCAAATTTTAGGGGAGACTCTTGCCGAAATTTCGGTAGAAAGTCTGGTTCTTAGTAAGTGGGCCCGGCATCGGTGTGATGTCGAAAAATTCCCCCAGGATTTGTCTCGGGTTCCGAGGAATTCCGGGGCGAGTCCTGTCCATGCTGCTAGAATATATTATACCGTTGAAACCTTTGATGCGAAGTCTGCCTACCTATAGATCCAGTTACTTGTTAAATTCTAGCCCTTGAATCAGTCGCATGATAAAATGCTACCATTATGAAATTCGTGTACACACAATTTCTTATATGAGTTTGCTTCTTACACAGATTTAAAGGGCGTGGACCTGCAAACTGGTAAATTTAGCTTCAGGCAACTCAAAGATGCCACAAACAACTTTGACAAAGCCAATAAGATTGGAGAAGGTGGTTTTGGTTCTGTTTACAAGGTATTCTGCGGAACCAATATTTCTATTTATTTATTGCAGTTGGGCTAACTTGACTAATTGTAAGCATTCTTATTAAAGTTGCTCTGCTTTTTAGTGAAGGGATTTTGACTTTGTTTCTCAAATGCAGGGCCTTCTATCAGCTGGCACCGTAATTGCTGTCAAGCAGCTTTCTTCCAAATCAAGGCAAGGGAGTCGTGAATTCGTGAATGAGATAGGCATGATTTCTGCTCTGCAACACCCTCATCTTGTCAAGCTTCACGGATGCTGTATTGAAGGAAATCAACTATTGCTTGTCTATGAGTACATGGAAAATAATAGCCTTGCTCGTGCTTTGTTTGGTAAATATTACTCTTGTATGCCTAAACTTCATTTGGTTCATGCAGATGGGTATAAAAGATCTTATACATAAAAAATATGTCCCTTATAACTAACTTCGAGTAATTTGACAAATTGAAGGGCCAGAAGAAAGTCAGTTGAAGTTGGATTGGCCAACAAGGCACAAGATCTGTGTTGGTATAGCTAGAGGTTTGGCTTACCTCCACGAGGAATCAAGATTGAAGGTCGTTCATAGAGACATCAAGGCTACTAATGTGCTGCTTGATAAAAATCTTATCCCAAAGATATCTGACTTTGGATTGGCCAAGCTTGATGAAGAGGATTATACACACATTAGCACCCGTATTGCTGGAACTTAGTGAGTCCCTGTGATATATATTTTTTTTCTTCTTATACTTTTATTTTGATTTCTTCCACCCCGATGATGGGTCCATAGAAATAGGAAACAGATGGAGGTTTCTCTACTTTTTATAAGTTTCAAACTTAACTAGATCTGTACTGTTAAAGAAACTTTGTAGTATTTTTAGTATTTCGCTAAGCTAAATATGGGGAAATGATTAGCGATTTTTTGCAGTGGATATATGGCACCTGAATATGCAATGCGGGGTTATCTGACTAACAAAGCAGATGTTTATAGCTTTGGAATTCTTGTATTGGAAATTGCTAGTGGGAGGAACAACACCAGTTACAGGTCAAAGGAAGAAAACTTTTATCTTCTTGATTGGGTAACATGATTCTACCGCTTCCTCGTTTAAAGTTAAATTTAGTCTGATACTATTTATCTCTATGCTGAGGGGAAGTGATTGATACTGCAATAGTTTTAATGATGATCCAAAATCAAGTCTGGCTTCATTTGGCATTGATTCTCTTTTATTGAATGCCTGAGCACTTTATCTTTCTCTGACAATATTAAACCTGAATGACTAGTAGTATCACTGTATTTACCTTATATACGTAAGATCAGTGAAATTATTTGTAAAGATAGACAAATTATGTTGCTTTTTTGTACTTTGCTGTTTCTAGGCACATCTACTAAAAGAGCAAGGGAATTTAATGGACCTTGTGGATCCAAGGTTGAGCTCAGACTTCAACAAAGAAGAGATTATGCTTACAATCAATGTGGCTCTCCTCTGCTGCAATGTCACTTCAACAGTTAGGCCTACGATGTCTTCAGTTGTGAGCATGCTTAAAGGCAGGGCTGCTGTTCAGGAATTGGTCTCAGATCCAAATGCCTCAACTAATGAGATTGAAGCAATGAGGAAACATTTTGAATCCAGTTTCGGAAGGAAAACCGGTGAGAGCCGGACACAAACCGCATCCCACTTACACAAAACATTGCTCAAATTGACACAAAAAAGACGCATACCCTAGCTTGTTGGTAAGAGCCATTATTACACAAAATTTAATAATAGTTACGTCATCTCTTATGCAATAATCTGGAGAAAATAACATTAGAACCAACATGTTCAACTAAGAACACAAATGTAATTCAAATCAGCAATTACAGAACTTCTCCCAATATCCTCTCCAAATGCTTACTCCTAATACCATTAAGCCTAAGTTTAGGATCTTTTACCTACATTTCATAATTTCTCACCCCCACCAAAAACAATCAACTAAATATATTGAATATTCATAAGGAAATGACGCATTATTGATGACAGAAATGACGCATTATTGATGCCACAAGTGACGAATTTCCCACCCTCACAAAAAACAAACCAAACCCAATAAAATCAATCCAGCAAGAGTGAACTTACCTCTCAAACTCAAGCGGGAGCTTCGAAGTCAGTCAGCTTAAGAGAATGTGGTGGACATTAGAGAAGACTCTTTGGTAGTGGAGACTCCATCTCTACCACAATCGAGGAACAACTGCTGCTGCGGCGTCTAGCTATAGAAAGAGATATGCTACTTTGCTTTCATTCTGGAATCTCGTATGCTGAACGAAAAAGAGAAGGGGTTTTCACTTGAGCCATAGAATCAAAACAAGGCAATAGCTAGGTAAGAGCCATTAATCGTCACACCGAGGATGCCATAGATCGCAGGCCTCCCAAGGAGCTGATGACAATGGAGCGACTATAGGGTTTGGGAGCTTTGGATCTTTCTAATTGTGGGTTTGCGTTACATTCAAAAACAGAGGATTGTGTTCTTGAATTTGTCACAGAGAGGGAAATATCTTCAACTGAAGTTGGGTTTCCAACAGGTCAGATTTCAACCCGGTTCTACATGCACCCCCTTTTAAAAACTCACCGTTGGATGAAATCGAACGGCTCTTACATACCCCTCAAAAACACCCCTTATAACTTTCCACTCACTATAGAAGCACTCCCTACCAATTCATCATTAAAACTTTCTCCTTATACATAGTGCTTGATTCACGTGCGAAGGATGTGAATTCAGAGCTGACTAGTCAACTACTCATTCCATTGCTTTTGGTAGAGTCGCTCATTGAAGAAGTCAAAGTCCTGTTGATTATTTTTTTTTAAATATATTCCTTTCCAATTAGAAAAAAAAAAATGTAACCAAAGAAAACCACTTATATAAAACGTGTATATCACTATTTTGCTATCCCCAACCAATCACAATATGTCATGCTTGATAACTTTTCCACTTGGCAAACTGTAATTGGCCAGGAAATAGCAAAACAATGTTATCCCTATTTCATACAAGTTTTTTTGGTAACCAAGTGCCACATACTTTAGCTAAAGTATACATTAATTCAAACCAAAAAAGTAGGTATGCACTTAATTCATATAATGCCCTTTATTAATTTCATGTATGACTTTTATTGTCTTGAGTTTAGAAAAGTCTTGAATGGCGATTCCTCATTCATTACGAATAAGACTCGTCAATGGACGAGGCTGGCAAAGTTTGCACTTAATTAATTTCATGCACGAATTTTATTGTTTTGAGTTCAAAAAAGTCTTGAATGGTAATTCCTTGTTTATTCTGGATAAGGCTTGTCAATGAGCCTAGCTGGGTCAGCTCGTCCCAAATTTACTAAGTTGGGTTCGGCTGGGCTTCATCAAGTTGAGAAAAAATAATGAGTCATGTCGGCCTATGCTTTTACAAAAAATTCAAACCCCAAGTCCGCCTGGGTTGATTTTCTTACGCATAGAATCAAAATTAGGGGATTCCAATTCCATTCCAAATAAATTTGGAATTTCAACATCCATTCAAATTCAGAATTTTTGGAACTTTTGGAAATTTTCGGAAAATCATTGAAAATTTAAACATGTCTAACGATCTGAGAGGTTAAATTTGGCTCAAAATTAAAAAATCATACGGAAAATCTCGAAAAACTATTATATGTTATCACTTAGATATTGTTATTCTTTATAAAATAATTCGTCAATGTCTACTAAAAGGACCTGAAGCTAACCCTTTAATTCCTATCCCTGTCATTATTTTGAAAGTAATTTTGGTTTGAAGGCTTGAAGGGGCCTGGGCCCTCCCAAAATTTTGACACAATTTAATATGAGTAATGCTATTTGGACACACAACATTGACACACTTAATGACACCCGCTGATGTGTTAATGTATCATTCGCTTTTTTTTTTTTTTTTTTTTTAAGAAAAATGGAATTCGAGAATTCTTCCTTACAAGGTTGTAATTACACAAATTTCAAGTAATGAGTGGAGCGACTAGAATGTGTTAATGTATCATTCGCTCTTTTTTTTTTATTTTTTTTATAAGAAAAATGGAATTCGAGAATTCTTCCTTACAAGGTTGTAATTACACAAATTTCAAGTAATGAGTGGAGCGACTAGATTGGAGAACCGCAGTCGTGTCGCTCTAATACTAATCTCTAGCAGATGGGGGCTAGGGGGGTGGTGCTGTTGGGTAGGATGTTTTTATTTTTTAAACTTTTTTAAATATGTTACTTTATTATTTTATATAATAGATTTTTAATTTTACTTTTTTTAAAGGAGGCTGGGCGATGAATTTATGAGGTGTGCCTCATAGTCTCCACATCATCAGTTAACGTCTTATTTGACGGCCAACGTAACAAATGGTGTAAATTGGTCATTTTTAATAATATTGGGGTGTAAATTGATGAAATTGAAACTTCGTGACCTATATATAAAAAATCACCCCAAACCTCCTTGGTGTGAAATGTCGTTTTTTTTAAAGCTTTTAAAAAAAATGTAATTTTATCATTTTATATAATTGATTTTAAATTCTTATTTTTAAAAGGAAGTGTGTTTAAAAAAAGCAATTTTTTTTTAATGTAATTTTATCATTTTATGTAATTGATTTTAAATTCTTATTTTTTAAACGAGAATGGTCAATTAGTTGGGAGGTAGGTCCCAAAGTGGACACATCACCATCTGACCAAACGGTCAATTTGACCGAGAGAGTAAATTGGTCAAATTTTTATAACGTTAAGGTATAAATTGATGAAATTGAAACCACATAGCTCATATTAAAAATGACCCTAAACATCAAGATTATAATGTCGTTAACATTTTAATAAATGGGAAACTCATATACTTATGCGAGTCTCACCTCTATTAGGATATGATAAAATGCTCTATTAAGATGGCACGAATAGTATTATTCAAATTACTCCAATCAATCATCTGACTTGGAAACGTAAATCAGCTTTATGTTTTTCTTTTGGTGGTGGGTGAGAGAGAGAGAGAGAGAGAGAGAGAGAGAGAGGAGTTTACATGGTGGTAATATGGCAGACAGTAGAACTGGTAAAGGAACAATCACAGGTGACTCCATCAGATCCTTCGCCCGCATTGGTATCATTCCATGGTTTAATATGGTTGCATGGATCTGCATCTCCACTGAAACTCCAGTTCGTCTTCCCCAGTGTCTTTGCTATGTCAGCTAAAGTTTGTATTGCATATATATATATATATATATATATATAAAACAAAGTGCAACAATAATTTAACACCATATGCTCAATACTCAATATCTACAAATTCATACAATTAGTACCATATATATATTAATGTCTAAATAAACAAGAACTACAAAGTCATGAATCCAAGCATCATATTACTGAAAGCTTGTACCTACGTTTACATAATTATAAAATGAAAAAAGGAGATTAAGGAAGAAATTTGACATAGATATATTAAGATTATATATATATATATATATATACACACATGCGTATACCTTCATCTGGTGGCAATCCAGCAGCTCCAAAAGCAAAATTTGCAAAGCAAACCACCAAGAGAGAATGAAGAAAAAGTCGAGGGAAGAACATATCCATCAATTAATTTTCTATTGGAAACCTTTCCACATTGAAGAGGAACAGTGCCCAAAATGAGAGCTTTTGAATGAAGAGGTACCGTACGATTGTGTGTGTATGAAAGAGGATTTGTGAGGAGAGTATTGGTGCTTACAGCAGCCCTTTAAAGACAGAGAAAGATAGAGTAGACCTTGAAGGACTGAAACTGAGGTCAACTACTACTTTTAAAAAAATTATTATTCTCCACCACTCACTTTATAGTCTAATTTGCTTTTATACAAAATTTACGTTTGCATAAAATTACTTTAAATTACAACTAGGAATCGCCATTGAAGACTTTTCTCAAGCAATAAAAGCCGTACATGAAATTAATTAAGTGCATTTTTTTTCTTTGTCAGAATTGATTGTATACCTATTTTTTGGTTTAAATTTAAATTTTTTTGGAAAAATCGAAGTCATCCAACGGAATAATCTAAATTACACCAGCAATTAATTATTTTAATTCCAAAATCTGCATGCAAACACACACGTGATTTTAATGGCTGGTCAAGCAGGCACTTACAAAGCATATCGTGATTTTAATGTGCCCGGAGACTATTTGTTTACTGCATCTATCAGAAATCATTAAGTACATTCTATCTACTATGTAATTCTGGAAGTAGCACCGATCATACAATTGTTTTACAGTTTTTTGATGTCTTTTGGGAGCTATATTTTATTTCCTCAATTGCTACATTCGGATTGTTAGTTTTTGTTCTTCTAATGTTTTTAGCTTTCTTTGGCAAACTTGTAATCTCATATGTAATCAATCAAGCTTAAGGAATTTAGCTAGTTTAAGTATGCATTCCAAATGAGAAATCGAGATCAATTTTGTCATGGCTCAAATATAATCAAGATCCTTGAAGGTAAAAATCATATAACTTATTCTCACGTGAGTCCAGCCTTTGCCAGCTGTAAACTTTCTTTTCTAATGTTCTTTGTCTCATTGTGAAGCCAATTTAGGGCAGACTTCTTTTTGGATAAAAAGGGAGGCTACAACATTGATAGAAAATGTGACAGCTTCTTCCTCTGCATTTTCTTCTTATGAGAGGTCTGCATTTTGCATTGTGAGATTTTGTTAGTGCAGCAATCAAGCCCGGTCAACTCTCCTCCAATTCCTCTGCAAGATCTTCTCCTTCATTGCATTGATTAGATATTCGCTGTCACTGATTCTAATTACTGATTCATTGTAATTGATTGTATTTTATATTTCTTACCTTTTGTATCTCTACTACAGTCTGTATATAAGCTGTATCAAACCTAATGAAATATCATCAGAAAATTCTTCTTTACATGGTATCAGCCTTTTAATTCTTCCTCTTGAAGTCTCAGCCTCCCTTTCAATTCTTTCCGATCCTCATGGCCTCCTCTCTTCCCGGTCCTAACACCTCCCACTTCCTCAAACTTGAAGCCTCCAATTATCTTCTCTGGCTCCGCCAAATTAAACCGTTTCTCATTGGTCATGACCTCTCGGAAGTTTGTCGATGGCTCAAACCCTTCACCCTCTGAATTTATCACCTCCACTACCACTACTCCCTCTCCTGCCTCCGACACTCCCTCCACAACCACCACAGTCACCAAACCAAACCCTAATTTCTGTCTTGGTACCAACAGGACCAGCTTGTCGTCAGCTACATCACCACCACTCTATCGCCTCCTGTTCTCTCCTTAACTGTGGGTCATGACTCTGCCCAATCAATTTGGGAGTGCTTACAAAACCATTATGCCCAACGCAATCTTGCGAGTGCGTCGAGCCTTCGTTTCCAGCTTCATGACATGACCAAAGGATCTCAAACCATAGATGAGTACCTCAATCATGCCAAATCTCTTGCCGATGCCCTCTTCTCCATTCAAAAGCCTATCTCCGATGAAGATCTTGTCACGGCTGTCCTCCGTGGTCTTGGTTCTGACTTCTCCATGCTTGTCACCACCATCCTGAATCAACCCGCTCTCCCAAGTTTCACTGACCTCCGCTCGCTCACGTTTCCTGGTCTTTGAGAACCAGACCTCTCGCTCCTCGGCCTCCGCAGCCAATAGCACAGCCCTCATCACCACTCACCCTCCTTCTCAGTCAGCCTCATCCATCTCGCACCAAGGATCCTCCCACCCCACGCGGTGGCTCTCGTGGCGGGAGCCATGGTGGTCATCGTGGCTTCTCTCGTGGTGGCCCCCGTCGTGGTGGTTTTCACCGCTGGCCTAATTCTACACATCCTGGCTCATCACCCTCTTGGCACAACCCTTGGAATGGTTATCCCTCTCCTCGTGGATCTGCCCCACGGCCCACTTGGAATCAACAAGGAATCCTTGGCCCAACTCCCTCAAATTGGTGCCCCACGTGTTCTACCACTCAGCATGCTGCTGCTCAATGCCCCACAAGTATTCTGGGCCCGAAACCTTTCCATCCTTTGCTGGTGCTCATATGATTCAGTCCCATGACCCCACCTGGTATCCGGATACCGGTGCCACTCACCACATGATAGGGCAACTCTCCTCTCTTCGCAGCCTCAACCTTATACCTGGTAATACTTCGGTATTCATGGGTAATGGTGATTCCCTTCCTATAACGCAAACTGGTAATCTTCCCATTTCCCTTGGTCATTCTTCCCTCTCTCTTCGTAATGTTTTTGGTGTCCCTCATCTTACTAAAAATCTTCTTTCTGTCGCTCGTTTTACTCAAGATAATCATGTCTTCTTTGTGTTTGCACCAACCTTTTATCGCATTTTTGACTTACATACTGGTGCATTACTTTTTCAGGGCCCCTGTAAGGATGGGTTATACCCCATGTCTCTATCCTCCCCTTCCGCTTCGTCTGTTCCTCGTGCCTTCATCACATTCTCCTCCTCCACTTGGCACAACCGTCTCGGTCACCCGTCTTCCTCTGTTCTCTCCAAACTACGCACCCATTTAGGTTCCCCATCTCCCTTCAATAAAGAATTTTGTACGAGTTGTGCTCTTAGCAAGTCCACTCAATTACCATATTCTATTAATCAAAATCATGCTCCCTCTTTATTTTATTTAATTCATTCTGATGTGTGGATGTCTTCTATCCCTTCTGTGAGTGGCTTCCGTTACTATGTATTATTCACTGATGATGAGTTCTCCCGCTATTCATGGATATATCCCATGAAACACAAATCTGAGGTCTTCACTCACTTCAAAACCTTCACAGCAATGATTCAAAATATTTTTAACTCTTCTATTAAATTCCTCCAAAGTGATAATGGTACTGAATACGTCAATCATGCCTTCTCTGAGTTTTGTAAATCTCGTGGTATTCAACAACGCTTCTCTTGTCCCCACACCCCTCAACAAAATGGCCTTGCCTAAACGTAAACATCGTCATATCATTACCATGATTCGCACTCTCTTAGTCACATCCAAAGTCCCTTATCGTTTTTGGGCCGACAGCTGCCCTTACAGCTGTCCACTTAATTAACCTAACCCCCACACCCGTCCTTAATTGGATCACCCCTTATTCCGTTCTCTTCCGTCGCCCACCTTCCTACTCTCATCTTCGTGTTTTTGGGTGCTCCTGTTTTCCCCATCTTGGTCCCTATGTTTCCAACAAACTTATGAGTCGCTCCATCGAATGTGTCTTTCTTGGTTCCAGTCTTCACCATAAGGGTTATCGTTGTCTTGATCCAAACACTGGTCGGGTCTATATCTCCCGTAATGTAATATTTAATGAAATATGTTTTCCTTTTCAGTCTTCACAGGTTGCCATCCCTCCTACTACCAGTTGAGCTTGACATACTACCGTTGGGTCTCCTACCTGCTCCGCAAAATCCAACCACACCTTCCACACCTTCCAACTCAGGCCCCCACCTGGCCCCAGCACCCACCAGCTCTGCCCCGACCTGCCCCTACACCATCATCTCCTATCCCAAGCCCATCACCACACCTCCGCCCATCACCAGGCCCTAGCCCATCACAAGGCCTGTGCCCCCAACCAGACCCGTATCCCCTACCCGGTCCATCTAACCTTCCAGATTCCAATATCTCTCCCGGCCCTCTCTCTGCACTCAGTCCAAGCCTCGCCAACTCTCCAGGTCCATGTCCAGACCCAAGCCCATGTCCAGACCTAGACCCAACTACTTCTCTCGACCCTCCTACCTCACCCACCCCTACATTAGACATGCCCAACGACACACCAACCCCCACCCAGCCTGCGCATGCCGCCATTCCGCCTCCTCATCCCATGGTTACTCGCCTCCGTGAGGCGTAATTCAACCCAAAACACGCACGGATGGAAACTGTCGGTACCCCCTCCCTCATGGTTTACTTTCAGTTGGTGTTACTAATGAGCCCACTTGTTTCTCTCAGGCACAAAGGCATGCAGAATGGCGTTCCTGCCATGACAGAGGAAATCAACGCCCTCCTAAAGAACAATACTTGGTCTCTGGTTCCTCCTTCCCCCTTGCATGCTGCAGTTGGTTGTAAATGGGTCTTTCGAATTAAGCGGAAATCCGATGGCAGTATTGAACGATATAAGGCCCGTCTGGTTGCCAAAGGATTCCACCAACAACCGGGTCTCAACTACACTGAAACCTTTAGTCCGGTTGTCAGCCCGCCACTGTTCGTACCGTTCTAAGTCTCGCAGTCTCTCGTGGGTGGTCTCTCCGTCAACTTGATGTTAAGAATGCCTTTCTCCATGGGTTTCCTGGATGAGGACGTTTATATGACTCAGCCCCCTGGTTTTGTGGACCCCACTCGCCCTTATTATGTTTGCAAGCTTCACAAGGCCCTATATGGACTCAAACAGGCTCCTCGGGCTTGGTTTCATCGCATAAGCTCTTTTCTCTTCTCTACTGGCTTCACTCAAAGTCGGGCGGATGCGTCTCTCTTTATTTATCATCATGCGCAGCACACAATTTTTCTCTTGTTATACGTTGATGACATTGTCATCACTGGCAGTCATACTGAATTTCTCCAACAATTTATCTCTGCTTTGAGCTGTGAATTTGACATTAAAGATCTTGGGCCCCTCAGCTATTTTTTGGGACTCAGAGTCACCACATCCAATGGGTGTCTACATCTCTCACAACAACAATATGCCCACGATCTCCTCCAACGTAGTCATATGCTGGATTGCAAACCCACCTCCACTCCGCTGGCAGCCAAATCCTCTCTCTCTGCATCTGATGGCGACTTGTTGTCCTCTCCAACCTCTTATCGTTAACTTGTGGGATGTCTCCAATATTTAACCATCACTCGTCCTGACTTGGCCTTTGCAGTCAACACCGTCGCACAATACATGAGTACTCCCCGCTCCTCTCATTTGATCGCTGTCAAGCGTATTTTGCGCTACATCAAAGGGACTATTGATTTTGGGTTAACACTTTCTCCTCAGTCGTCTCCCACCACCCTCACCGCATACTCTGACGCAGATTGGGCCGGATGCCCCGACTCTCGCCGATCCACCACCGGCTACTTGATATACTTGGGTAGCAACTTGATTTCTTGGTGTTCTAAAAAGCAGCCCACGGTATCCCGCTCCAGCACTGAGTCTGAATATCGGTCCTTAGCCCATGCGTGTGCCGAGACCACTTGGTTGTCCTACTTGCTCGTCGAACTTGGTGTTCATCTTCAGTTTCCAATTTCTCTCCACTGTGACAATCTCTCTGCCACATACTTGGCAGCCAATCCTGTCTTTCACGCTCGCACTCGTCATATCGAGCTCGATTATCACTTCGTAAGAGAAAAGGTCTCCTTAGGCAGCCACCGGGTCTGTTTCATCCCTTCCATTGATCAACTTGCCGATCTTCTCACTAAACCTCTTCACAAACCGCGTCATCAGCTTCTTCGTTCCAAACTCGTCCAGCCATGCCCGTCCGGTTTGCGGGGGGGTGTTAGTGCAGCAATCAAGCCCGGTCAACTCTCCTCCAATTCCTCTGCAAGATCTTCTCCTTCATTGCATTGATTAGATATTCGCTGTCACTGATTCTAATTACTGATTCATTGTAATTGATTGTATTTTATATTTCTTACCTTTTGTATCTCTACTACAGTCTGTATATAAGCTGTATCAAACCTAATGAAATATCATCAGAAAATTCTTCTTTACAGATTTTGACAATTGGTTTTTAAAATCTACCTTGATCTTTAAAATCTGTTTTGAGTTGTTGAATGCGCATTCTCTCTTGGAATTTAGATTTCTGAAGTTACAGAAAAAAGGGTTACTTTCCACTTGGGGTCGTTGGATTGGAGCATTGGAAGATGACTTATTCTTATCTCCTGTATCTGTCTAAGCCGAATCTGCCAGTTCATGCCTTCCAACACTCATATTGATATTGCATGACAAGTTCAAAACCACATTGAGCAAAATGCTGATTTCCACCATTCTCTTTCAGATAGAAACAGTAACAAAGCTTAACTTCCAAGTAATTTATTCAGTTTTCCTGACTCTAAACTTCTGCCCTGTATTGCAAATTATGTCATCGTAATGCAATCTTCTCAAAAGATATAATATACCAGCTTCTGTGCTGTAGCAAAGTTGATCCAAGGGATTCATAATTTACATTTACCAATTTACCATGCTGTAGAAACATCTGTATTATTCTTCCAGCTATCTTGCCAAACAAAAAAAGAATTGCCTGAGTTAAAATCCAATCTTTGTCCCTTGGTTTTCAAGTAAGAAAAAGAATTGCTGCCTATTTAATTACCTGACCAGAAGTAAGTATTTTCTCTTTATAATTTGTGTTTGAACTGTTTTGGTCTCATTTGTGTCTTTGTTAAATTGCAATTAAGATTTGAAACCTTGTTTTGTGATGAAGCACAGAGTTATGAAAGCTCAGGATTTGCAAGGAACACTCCCAAAAGAGATGGCCAGGCTCACCTATCTCGAAGAAATGTAAGCACATTGTTACTTTACATGTATGTCTGTTGTCAATGAGAAAATGACTCATTTCTTTCTTTCTCCTGCAGTGACTTCACCCGCAACTACCTGAATGGTACCATCCCTCCAGAATGGGGCTCCCTTCCACTTGTCCACATGTACGGTCTTTTTTCGCTATGCATACATGCGTGTGTGTGTTGATGTTCATGACATGTTCTTATTGTTTTAGTGGCGACTTCAATATTCTTTAGCCATTTCTTTCTTAAACTACAAATCTACTACATGTATTTTGTTCATATTCATGGCCTTTGAGTGGCCATGAGCCATTTGAATCATAAATGTTGAATCTAACATATTTGTTGCATTCATCTTGATGGCCAAACACATGAGTTTTGTTGCAGTTCCCTTCTTGGAAACCGTTTGACCGGTCCTATCCCCAAAGAGCTTGGAAACATCGCCACCCTGAAGCGTTTGTGAGTGTTGATTACACATTTGTTTCTTCTTTCCCCCACTTAATTTTATGGAATGATCTTTTTTAATCAATGGAATTGAATTTGCTTTGTGTAGGGACATCAGTATGAATAATTTCTCTGGAGAGCTCCCTTGGGAGCTTGGGAATTTGACCCTCATAGAAAGCATGTAAGATTGTCCTATTTCTAATTTTATCCTGATAGACAGATGCTGGATATTTTCATCAGCAACCATCGACTTCTGTATCTTTAATATAATTGTTATGTCTCCTTCATTGTTAGGTTTCTTAACTCAAACAATTTTACTGGTGAGTTGCCAGAAACATTTGGAAATCTTACCACACTAAAAGACTTGTAAGCTTCTGTTGTTCTTTTTTCTTAAAGGTTTCCTAAAAGCACCCAAATACCGCATTATAGGATTAATTGGTACTGTTTTCCTTTTGCCAATCATTATGCAGCCGGGTGGGTGACAGTAACTTTTTTGGGCAGATACCTTATTTTATACAGAACTGGAAAAATCTTGAGAAAATGTGAGTTTGTTTTTTTGATTATCTTTGCTGCTACTTGATTCTGAATATATTATCACTGATTCAAATGTTATGACTTGTTAAACAGACTGATTCAGGCTAGTGGTTTGACGGGGCCAATTCCTTCTGCATTTTCTCGTTTGACAAAATTAACTGACTTGTTAGTATGGATTTTGATTTTGTATCTATTTATAAATATAAACAGATTAGCAATATTCTGTATGTTCATTGCTCGATTTTAACAAGCGGGATAATTACTGACTTGAGTGCGCCTGAAGTCCCCTTTCCTCGACTAGAGAAAATGACAGGCATGAAGACACTGTGAGTTCCATGACACACAATGTCTCTCTGTACAAGAAGTCTTTTGCAAACTCAAAATTTTAGTGTTTCTGTTACAGGATGTTGAGGAGTTGCAATATTAGAGGACAGCTACCTCTATATCTCGGGAACATGAAGAGTTTGAAAACTTTGTTAGTACAAATGTCTTTGTCCATGTTTTATTTACTGTCTTCAGATAAATTATCTTCTTTCTAGATACTATTCAAATAACTCAAGGATTATTGAATGACTTTGAGGCATACACAAAAGAGAACATGCCCTATTTTTAAGTAATCAACGTAATCACACACATGTAGGCATACACAAAAGCATATCCTGGCATAGATTTTACACTTACCTGATTCCTTGAGTGATTTTATTATTAATTTAAATGCATTTGTTATTGGTTTGTGCAGAGACCTCAGCTTTAACAAGCTAACAGGGGAAATTCCAAGCAGCTTTGTTGCTCTTGCAAAATTGAATTATATGTAAGCAATTTGAATAACAAATCTTCACTTTCTTACAAGAAAACTCAAGCAGACTTTCTTTGTCACACCCCAGCCCTACCGGACGTGTTAATCATGCACGCTTACTACATAAATAATGACTCACAAGTTATACTGGAATGAAAATTTATTTTAATTCATTAATTCTCAAGCAAAACTGAAGATAAGATGGTCATACTGAAAACCAACAAACTAAGCAGGCTGTTTAAATTTTATACTCACTAAGAATCTGAAACATGCTAATCTGTTAATCGAAAAACTTGAAAAAGTATCCTCTGAGATGATAAGTCTCCATGAATCACACCAAACATGACATGAGATGATAATTGCATAGGCAACAGATAAGTCTCCACCATTCCTCCTATCAAGTTCAGAACTTTGCTAACAGTAACATGTGCTACAAATTGTATTATCTTGAATCCAAATTAACGGTCACATTAGAATATTGTATTTAGAAGCACTGGGAGAATTTAAGTCTATGTGCCCTTTTTTAAATTTATGTACCGTTCTAGTAATTAATTGCTCACATACCCCTGTGATGCCCTTTTTTCTGTATCAATTATGTTTAGATTCTTAACTGGAAACTTGCTGACTGGACCCGTGCCTACATGGGCGAAAGAAAACGTGTAAGCTTCTCTTCCAAATTCTAATATTTAGTTACTTAGTAAGGAAATTTATGCGGTCTATTACTCGATAAAGCTTAGTGCATGCATTATGACATGACTTTCATACTGGAGCTTGACTTACAATTGTACTCATGAAATAGTCATTAATTAACATTTTATGTAAGATTTTGAAGTTTTAAAAGTATCCTAAAATGTTTCCTAAGTTTTATGATGCCTAAGCCTTTTCAAGGTTTCCCTCATATCTCCAAAGCATTCTTTGCATATATTGGTAGACCAACCATGCTATACATATGGGACGAAATTCTAGGCATTTAGAAAACAACATGTTCATAAAATGAGTGTGGTGGGGAATGAGAATGTCAAGATGGATGTGTGGGAAGACAAGGAAGGATAGGATTCGACATATTCAACAATGTTTAGTAGATGCATAAGTTGGAGAGATTGACCTAATCAACATTTGTCACATCCAGGATCGCTCCGCCGTAGCACGATATTGTCCGTTTTGGGCTCCCTCTCTGCCCTCATGGTTTTGTTTCTGGAACTCACGAGCAACTTCTCAGCGGGTCACCATCCTGGGATTGTTCTAGCCCCAACTTGCTTAACTTCGGAGTTCCCATGAATCCGAAGCCAGTGAGCTCCCAAAAAGCCTCATGCTAGATGGAGATGGGCATGTACATATAAAGCACATCACCCCTCTCCGTTAGTCGATGTGGGATGTTACAACATAGAAGGTAGTTCTAAGGGAAGAGAGCATCCCGAAATTAAATGATGGCTATGCCCTTGTCTTAGGGTGGACCTTTATCATCTTAGTATACTATATGTCATGAGATGCGGGTAGCTTGACCAAATTCAGTACGAGGAAATTTTAAGGTGAACTTGGCTTAACGTGGACAGTTGTGAGAGCTTAGGCACCTATGACTATGAATAGTGAAAGTAGCTAATATTTTTCTTCTCGTGAGTTTGGTTGATTGTTTTAATATTGGATTTTCAGAATTAAATCTTGCTAGAATTGATATAAACTATGATTTCAAAACTTCAGTCCAACCATGTTAATACCTACCTCTTGCTCCTCATTTTATTTTCTGTTCTCATACTGCATTTGGAAAGGAATTTACATAACAGCCCTTTTTGTGCAGTGATCTTTCATATAATAACTTCACCATAGGGGACACAGGTTGTCAATCCCAAGGCGGCTTGTAAGAATGTTTTCATTAGCTTGAGTTTACTTTGTTTGTGTCTTGTAGAGCAAACTTAAATTTTCAATTTGTGTTAATTTCTACAGGAACTTGTTTGCAAGCTCTTCAAAGGGAAATAGTTCGTAAGTTACAAATTAATCCTCTGAAAGCATGCGTAGATAAATTACCTGGCATTCCAACTGAATATTTTTATTTTATTTTACAACTTATTTTCATTTATGATGTTATCTTGCTGACTTCTTCTGGATCCTGCATTATCCTACCAGAAAAACTGTTTCATGTTTCAGAACTGCAAAATGTTCAAAAAGTAAGTTGGGTTCCACATATTGCTTCAAGATATATTTATTTATCTTTGAATTTTATTTTTTTTGGGGAGCTGGAGGTTTGTATGATCCAAAAGGAAAAGTTCCATGTGAAAGAAGACCATTATACACTTGCCTCAACCAATCATGAACCTGCATGTGCAGTCATTCATCGTACCCCTGAATCTTCTAATGCCAAAATGGAATAATAGAAATAATTGCCTTTTTTTTCTTCTTCCGGGGTTGATTCTTTTTTGTTTTCCTCCTCAATGGCCACTAATCTTTTTCTTTCTGTTGTAGCTTGGTACTCTCTCCATATAAATTGTGGTGGAAAAGAAGTAACTGTTTTTGGGGAAAAAAATACAACATTTAATGGTGACACAGATTCAGTTGGACCTTCATGGTTTCGCCAGAGTTCAACAAATTGGGCTTTAAGCAGCACTGGTTACTTTACTGATGATGACCGTTCTCAAGACACCTTTATCCAAAATAATGAATCGATACTCTCCATGGCCAACCCAAAACTGTACATGAATGCACGCCTTTCTCCCATCTCTCTAACTTATTATGGGTTTTGTCTGGGAAATGGAAACTACACTGTAAACCTCCATTTTGCAGAGACTGGGTTTACAAATGGCAAAACATATAAAAGCCTGGAAAGGCGTATATTTGATGTTTACATTCAGGTAAAGGTCAACAGACACTGTTTAGTTCCTGGTTAATTCAAATGTTTATGAATTTCTAGTTATAACATCTGAAATAGGTTGTCAAGGATGAAAAAATAAACCACATTACGATCATGAAATGTTATGTAACAAAACTAGGATATTGCAGGGGAGACTAGTGCAGAAGGATTTCAATATTGTCGATAAAGCTGGTGGGATTAGTACTGCAGTCATAATGAACTATTCTGCTGCTGTAACTAGTGGTACCTTGGAGATCCGTTTTTATTGGGCTGGGAAAGGGACGACCGGTATCCCTCTTAGAGGAGTTTATGGTCCTCTTATATCAGCTATTTCTGTAGATCCTGGTAAGTTTACAGTGTTCTGAGCTTCTTCTAATTACTATTTGTAGACCATTGGGAGCTTCTCATATGTAAATATCATGTTAGGCATTAATATTACAACACAATTAAGAGATCCGGCTTTAGGTAGCTGTTTGAATAATGCAATCTATTACTTTCGCATTTACTCTAATAAAGCTATTCTTCTTCCGGCAGACTTTGTACCCCCACCAGAACCTGTAATATCACCTGCATCTGGTGGAAGTGGCATATCTATAGGTGCAGTAGTTGGAATTGTGGCTGGAGGAGTCTTCATTATATTACTGATTTTTGGTATTCTTTGGAGGAGAGGCCTCCTAGGACAACAAAATACTTTGGAGGATGGTACGTGCAGTTTATGCTGTTATTTTGTATGTACTTTTCGTGTATATTTAGGCACACTCTGTAAGTTGATATTTATTTAGATATTGAACTTTCTAACGCCTTGATGCTGCTAGAATATATTATACTGTTGAAAACTTTGATGCGAAGTCTGCCTACCTATAGATCCAGTTACTTGTTAAATTCTAGGCCTTCAATCAGTCGCATGATATTAAGAAATAAAAATGCTACCATTATGAAATTCATGTAGACAATTTCTTATATGAGTTTGCTTCTTACACAGATTTAAAGGGCGTGGACCTGCAAACTGGTAAATTTAGCTTCAGGCAACTCAAAGATGCCACAAACAACTTTGACAAAGCCAATAAGATTGGCGAAGGTGGTTTTGGTCCTGTTTACAAGGTATTCTGTGGAACCAATATTTCTTATATATTGCATTTGGGCTTCCTTGATTAATTGTAAGCATTGTTATTAAAGTTGCTCTGCTTTTCAGAGAAGGGATTTTGACTTTGTTTCTCAAATGCAGGGCCTTCTATCAGATGGCACCGTAATTGCTGTCAAGCAGCTTTCTTCCAAATCAAAGCAAGGGAATCGTGAATTTGTGAATGAGATAGGCATGATTTCTGCTCTGCAACACCCTCATCTTGTCAAGCTTCACGGATGCTGTATTGAAGGAAATCAACTATTGCTTGTCTATGAGTACATGGAAAATAATAGCCTTGCTCGTGCTTTGTTTGGTAAATATTACTCTTGTATGCCTAAACTTCATTTGGTTCATGCAGATGGGTATAAAAGATCTTATACATAAAAAATATGTCCCTTATAACTAACTTTGAGTAATTTGACATATTGAAGGGCCAGAAGAAAGTCGGTTGAAGTTGGATTGGCCAACAAGGCACAAGATCTGTGTTGGTATAGCTAGAGGTTTGGCTTACCTCCACGAGGAATCAAGATTGAAGGTCGTTCATAGAGACATCAAGGCTACTAATGTGCTGCTTGATAAAAATCTTACCCCGAAGATATCTGACTTTGGATTGGCCAAGCTTGATGAAGAGGATAATACACACATTAGCACCCGTATTGCTGGAACTTAGTGAGTCCCTGTGCTATTTTTTTTTTCTTCTTATACTTTTATTTTGATTTCTTCCACCCCGATGATGGGTCCATAGAAATAGGAAACAGATGGAGGTTTCTCTACTTTTTATAAGTTTCAAACTTAACTAGGTCTGTACTGTTAAAGAAACTTTGTAGTATTTTTAGTATTTCGCTAAGCTAAATATGGGGAAATGATGAGCAATTTTTTGCAGTGGATATATGGCACCTGAATATGCAATGCGGGGTTATCTGACTGACAAAGCAGATGTTTATAGCTTTGGAATTCTTGTATTGGAAATTGCTAGTGGGAGGAACAACACCAGTTACAGGTCAAAGGAAGAAAGCTTTTATCTTCTTGATTGGGTAACATGATTGCTTCCTCATTTAAAGTTAAATTTAGTCTGATACTGTTTATCTCTATGCTGAGGGGAAGTGATTGATACTGCAATAGTTTTAATGATGATCCAAAATCAAGTCTGGCTTCATTTGGCATTGATTCTCTTTTATTGAATGCCTGAGCACTTTATCTTTCTCTGACAATATTAAACCTGTATTTACCTTATATACGTAAGATCAGTGAAATTATTTGTAAAGATAGACAAATTATGTTGCTTTTTTGTACTTTCCTGTTTCTAGGCACATCTACTAAAAGAGCAAGGGAATTTAATGGACCTAGTGGATCCAAGGTTGAGCTCAGACTTCAACAAAGAAGAGATGATGCTTACAATCAATGTGGCTCTCCTCTGCTGCAATGTCACTTCAACAGTTAGGCCTACCATGTCTTCAGTTGTGAGCATGCTTGAAGGCAGGGCTGCTGTTCAGGAATTGGTTTCAGATCCAAATGCCTCAACTAATGAGATTGAAGCAATGAGGAAACATTTTGAATACAGTTTCGGAAGGAAAACCGGTGAGAGCCAGACACAAACCGCGTCAACTGAAGGGCCTTGGACTGGTTCATCTACATCTGCTCATGATCTCTATCCAGTCAATCCTGATTCAACTTACTGGGACAACAGAAATGAGAGAAACTGAGCAAACTGTCTTGACTCTCAAACATTTATGTTCATATATCATCTCTACTCCCTCTCTATATATACACACGCATATATATTTTTTGTTTGGCAAGATAGCTGGAAGAATAATACAGATGTTTCTACAGCATGGTAAATTGGTAAATGTAAATTATGAATCCCTTGGATCAACTTTGCTACAGCACAGAAGCTGGTATATTATATCTTTTGAGAAGATTGCATTACGATGACATAATTTGCAATACAGGGCAGAGGTTTAGAGTCAGGAAAACTGAATAAATTACTTGGAAGTTAAGCTTTGTTACTGTTTCTATCTGAAAGAGAATGGTGGAAATCAGCATTTTGCTCAATGTGGTTTTGAACTTGTCATGCAATATCAATTTGAGTGTTGGAAGGCATGAACTGGCAGATTCGGCTTAGACAGATACAGGAGATAAGAATAAGTCATCTTCCAATGCTCCAATCCAACGACCCCAAGTGGACAGTAACCCTTTTTTCTGTAACTTCAGAAATCTAAATTCCAAGAGAGAATGCGCATTCAACAACTCAAAACAGATTTTAAAGATCAAAGTATATTTTAAAAACCAATTGTCAAAATCTCACAATGCAAAATGCAGACCTCTCATAAGAAGAAAATGCAGAGGAAGAAGCTGTCACATTTTCTATCAATGTTGTAGCCTCCCTTTTTATCCAAAAAGAAGTCTGCCCTAAATTGGCTTCACAATGAGACAAAGAACATTAGAAAAGAAAGTTTACAGCTGGCAAAGGCTGGACTCACGTGAGAATAAATTATATGATTTCTCATTTTGAATGCATACTTAAACTAGTCTAAATTCCTTAAGCTTGATTGATTACATATGAGATTACAAGTTTGTCAAAGAAAGCTAAAAACATTAGAAGAACAAAAACTAACAATCCGAATGTAACAATTGAGGAAATAAAATATAGCTCCCAAAAGACATCACAAAAACTGTAAAACAATTGTATGATCGGTGCTACTTCCACAATTACATAGTAGATAGGATGTACTTAATGATTTCTGATAGATGCAGTAAACAAGTAGTCTCCGGGCACATTAAAATCACGATATGCTTTGTAAGTGCTTGCTTGACCAGCCAGGAAAATTCATTCATGTTATATAAAACTTTTGATAAGTTCTGATTTGCTCTAATTTACAATTTACAAACTTTAGATAAGTCCGTTTCCTCATTTAAAATATAATTAAAATTATCAGATATTCCACCTCAATTTTTTTCGTTTAAAGGTTTCTTAGACGAAGAAACAAAGAAAGGACAAGTCATCCAATATTGATATTGATAGAACAGAATTGGAATATTAATTTAATGTTGCTGTAAAGACTCAGTCAGCAGCAGCTTTTCATCTTTTTTGGACTGAAGCTTATTTTTCTTCGACCTGGGACGTGAAGCTAACCCTTTAATTCCTATCCCTGTCATTATTTTGAAAGTAATTTTGGTTTTATGGATGAATTTAAAATGGGAAACATTAATTGTTTGGTCGGTTAGGTGAGTCACATAGTCACATGGCTGGCTTACACACGTGGCTCTTTTTTCTTTATTTTTTCTTTGACAGATATGAATTAAATTAAGAACATACAGCTTCAATGCAGTGACTGGTTGATTGGGAAGTTGTTGGAGTGTCCATCCAAAAGATGTAAATAATGGACACCTAAAAAAGGGATTGCTGTGGAACTTTTACGTATAGATTATTAAATAAGAAAACTTGATTTTATGGGATTTTAATACGAAGTATATATTGACTTAATGAGTCATCATTTTTAACCTAAATCGTATTTTGCACTAAAATCGATTTTTAAAAACATTTTTAAAATAATAGATCCTCTTTTTATGTATGTTCCATAAAAAGAGGATCTATTATATGATTTTTCTTTTAATTTTAAAATTATTTAATATGAAAAAGTGTGAATTTACCATATTATCCTCATTTAATTAATAATTTCAATTCTTAATGTTTGCATTAACTAAGGGTATTTTATGGTATTTTGAATGTTTCACCATTCTCTGCCTTTTGCTTTATATATATATAGATACAATCTAAGAGAACTCGGTTCTTTGTAAATTGAAAAGGGTAAAGTATATCAATTATGTCCTTATTAATTTTAACTTTTTAGTACAAATGATAGTCTAAACTACAGGGAGGGGTTTCTCTCACACACACAACTGATGTCATTGGGGTTCGAACCTAAGACCTCTAGTCTGCAAGTGAAGACCCTTTTTCACTGGGCTAGACCCTATTAGCCCTTCTTAATTTAATATTTATAAAAATATATGGTTAACTTAGTAATTTAATCACACACTTTTCTTCTTCCCTGACTTGGGCTAGACCCTATTTAGCTATTAGTTTTTCCCTAAATCAATTGAACTAACTTAGGCATCGGAGGGCTTTTGGCCAACACCCCGGGTGGTCCTCTTATCCAATTTATTTTGCAGGGAGGAAGAGGCGGTGAAGAAGAAAGGGGAATCTTTCCAATTGAATATTCCTATGGGGAAATTTGCTCCCCACAGACAGAAGCTCTTTTTTCTGTAACTTCAGAAATCTAAAGTCCAAGAGAAAATGCGCATTCAACAACCCAAAGCAGATTTTAAAGATCAAAGTAGACTTTTAAAAAGGCCGAAAGTCACTTTTGGCCCCTGGATAGTTTGGCACTTCAACCACTTTTAACCCTGGTTTCAATTTCGTCACTTTTGACAATGTAGTTTCATATTTGTAGCAATTCAAGGAAATGTTAAAATTTCTGAAACTTTCTTTAACGGAGCAACCACGTGCCCCTCACGTGGAGGGGCAATATTGTCAGTCCAAAGCTCCATGTCATCTCTACCTCTTCCCTAGGGCACGCGAAATTGGTCATTTTGAAGCAGATTAGGATAAGGGCTCCTAAAAATTTAGTGAAATTCGTCTAGGCTTTCGATTGAGTGCAACGAGAGGTGCGAAAAGACTAGCAGAACTTCAATCGGTTGTTGTTTCCGTAAAGAAGCAATGATGATGGTGAAGAAGAGAGGTGAAGTCAATGGAGGCTTCAATAATCCAGGTAAACTCAGAATCTTTAAAGGTTCAGATTTCTGTACGAAATTGTTTTATAACTTTTTTTTTCGAGTTTTCAATGTATATAAGTGGGTTCCAACGTTTTTGTTTATTCCATTCTTTTGTGGCCTTGTTTTGTTTTGTTTTTTTATTTTGTTCGAACGGCCTTGTTTTGTTCTGTAACTTTGGGCTTGGAAAGTTATTGCTTTGTTATGCTTTGGCAAGTTACTACTTGAGGTGGTGGTTGAAAATTTTATAAATTATTGTTTGTGTGTGTGTAATACCTTTAGAAAGCACAATGGTCCCCTATTTGCATAAAGTAAAGCAATATGCATGCCATTTGTTATTTAATAGCTTTGAATGCTTTGATTCACATCAAGTAAAGCAATATTTTCAATCTCATAGCATTGATTTTTTAGATGCTGGCCCTCCATAATTTCCTTATGTCGAAGCATTTGATGAGGTTCCAAATGAATATTTTGATGATATTTTTAATCAAGCTTCCAAGAGAAAATGCGCATTCAACAACTCAAAACAGATTTTAAAGATCAAAGTAGATTTTAAAAACCAATTGTCAAAATCTCACAATGCAAAATGCAGACCTCTCATAAGAAGAAAATGCAGAGGAAGAAGCTGTCACATTTTCTCCAAAAAGAAGTCTTCCCTAAATTTCCCCAGCTGGTAGCCAAACATTGGCTTCACAATGAGACAAAGAACGTTAGAAAAGAAAGTTTACAGCTGGCAAAGGCTGGACTCACGTGAGAATAAAATGTATGATTTTTACCTTCAAGGATGTTGATTATATTTGAGCCATAACAAAATTATCTCGATTTCTGTAATCATTTTGAATGCATACTTAAACTAGTCTAAATTCCTTAATCTTGATTAATTACATACGAGATTATAAGTTTGTCAAAGAAAGCTAAAAATATTAGAAGAACAAAAACTAACAATTTGAATGTAGCAATTGAGGAAATAAAATATAGCTCCCAAAAGACATCACAAAAATTGTACAATTACATAGTAGATAGACTGTACTTAATGATTTCTAATAGATGCAGTAAACAAGTAGTCTCCAGGCACATTAAAATCCCGATATGCTTTATAAGTGCCTGCTTGACCAACCAGGAAAATTCATTCATGTTATATAACACTTTTGATAAGTTCTGATTTGCTCTAATTTACAATTTACAAACTTTAGATAAGTCCGTTTCCTCATTTAAAATATAATTAAAATTATCAGATATTCCACCTCAATTTTTTTCGTTTAAAGGTTTCTTAGACGAAGAAACAAAGAAAGGACAAGTCATCCAATATTGATATTGATAGAACAGAATTGGAATATTAATTTAATGTCGCTGTAAAGACTCAGTCAGCAGCAGCTTTTCATCTTTTTTGGACTGAAGCTTATTTTTCTTCGACCGGGGACCTGAAGCTAACCCTTTAATTCCTTCCTATCCCTGTCATTATTTTGAAAGTAATTTTGGTTTTATGGATGAATTTAAAATGGGAAACATTAATTGTTTGGTCGGTTAGGTGAGTCACATAGTCACACATGGCTGGCTCTTGACACAAGTGGCTCTTTTTTCTTTATTTTTTCTTTGACAGATATGAATTAAATTAAGAACATACAGCTTCAATGCATTGACTGGCTGATTGGGAAGTTGGAGTGTCCATCCAAAAGATGTAAATAATGGACTGCATTCATTCAGACATATATAAAGAAAGAAAAAATAAAAGGATGAAAATTCCACGAGAAATATTCCGATGGATGACTTGAATTTTTCCACACCTACTTGGATTTAAACTCAAGATCTTTTCAAAATGATCACTAATTAAATAATAATCAATCTTAATTTTACGTGCAAAAATATTTCCAAAACAAAAGATGTAAATAATGGAAAACTGAGAAAGGGGATGCTGTGGAACTTTTATGTATTGATGATTATTCGGGTGATTACGTGGTTTAGTCAAAACAGCTTTATGTACAATACGTGTGTGTTTGCATGCAGATTTTGGAATTAATTGCTGGTGTAATTTGGATTATTCCGTTGGATGACTTGGATTTTTACTTACCTACGTTGGAAAAAATTTAATTCAAACCAGGAAAATAGGTATACAATCAATTCTGACAAATAAAAAAAATGCACTTAATTAACTTCATGTACCGCTTTTATTGCTTGGGAAAAGTCTTGAATGGCGATTCCTAGTTCATTCTCTATACTTGTAATTTAAAGTAATTTTATGCAAACGTAAATTTTTTTTATATAAAAGGAGATTAGACTACAAAGTGAGTGGTGGAGAATAATAATTTTTTTTAAAGTAGTTTCAGTCCTTCAAGGCCTACTCTATCTTTCTCTGTCCATAAAAAGCTGCTGTAAGCACCAATACTCTCCTCACAAACCTATCTTTCATACACACACATTCGTACGGTACCTCTTCATTCAAAAGCTCTCATTTTGGGCACTGTTTTCCTCTTCAAATGTAGAAAGGTTTCCAATAGAAAATTAATTGATGAATATGTTATTCCCTCGACTTTTTCTTCATCCTCTCTTGGTGGTTTGCTTTGCAAATTTTGCTTTTGGAGCTACTCGATTGCCACCAGATGAAGGTATACGCATGTGTGTATATATATATATATATAATCTTAATATATCTATGTCAAATTTCTTCCTTAATCTCCTTTGTTCATCTTATAATTATGTAAACGTAGGTACAAGCTTTCAGTAATATGATGCTTGGATTCATGACTTTGTAGTTCTTGTTTATTTAGACATTAATGGTAGTAATTGTATGAATTTGTAGATATTGAGTATTGAGCATATGGTGTTAAATTATTGTTGCACTTTGTTTTATATATATATATATATATATATATATGTAGTACAAACTTTAGCTGACATAGCAAAGACACTGGGGAAGCCGAGCTGGAATTTCGGTGGAGATGCAGATCCATGCAACAATAATACAAAACCATGGAGTACTGATACAACTCCGGCCGAAGGATTTGAGTATGGCGTCACCTGTGATTGTTCCTTTGCCAATTCCACTGTCTGCCATATTACCAGCATGTAAACCTCTCTCTCTCTCTCTCTCTCTCTCTCTCTCTCTCTCTTAACACCACCAAAAGAAAAGAAAAGAAAATTTCTGTGGTTGGGATCACTAGGATGGAGTGTGTGGAGGTATGCTTTGGTGGGCTAAGTATTAATATTGGACTAGTAAAATATCAAGTCACTCGGGCTATAGCCCATGTTAGCATGGACATAGGATCATCCCTGGAAATCCCTAAACAAAACTTTTTTTGGGGAATATTAGATCATTGACTAAATATATATAGCGGATCCGTGGCACTATGTTTTTGACACAATTTTATAACCTTTGGATGCAAGCACTTTCAATGATTAAGATTACATGTGATTTCACTATTTAATTTACAAATTAATGAATAATAAAATATTAAACTACCCACTTTTCTATTTTTTTTCGTCAAACTCCCCACTTTTCTAGGTAACTTTAATGTGCCAATAAAAATCACTCTCTCTCAATAAAATTCGCAATAAACAATAATTAATCTCATTCTTCTCAGAAACAATCCAACTTAATTTAATAAAAAAACCAAGAACAAAAAAGAAAACTCAGATCTATCTATCACATGGAAAGTCTTGGACCACCGACGGCGGGTTTATAAGCTTTGTCATGTTTCTATACTCAGTTACTTGAGAACAAGCAATATAAAGTCTAAAGACATATGCTTTGTATTGGCGGCCCTTTTTCTTCAGTTTTTTCCTTCGATTTCTTTGGCTGGGGCTCTAATATTTTATTCAATTATCCTCAGTTTGGACTGGTATAAAAATAATAATAATCATCTTTTGTTTTGTTTTTGCTATGATTTCCTCTTTATGTTGTATCTATTCGCCCAAATCTCATCCCCAATCGCAGTGATCTCTAATGGGAAACCTATAATCTAAGATGTACAGATTAAAAAGATTCACATAGCATTTTAGTTTTGTAAAAGTGGGCTTCTCTTAATCATTTCTCTGAGAAAAATGATATGAACCATAAAAACCTTCACGAACACTCTTCCTTATCAAAACTTTGTCCTACTTTCCTTATGTTTCAAGTTTGGGTTGCAGATGAAAGAGGAGGATAAGGAGAATGTGGAAAGGAAAAAATTTCCCCGTAAAGGCACAGTGGCAAAAAAGCCGAGAAAAAATCGTGTTGACTAAAAAGTCAAACTCGATTCAAAAAATCAAACCGGACTGGTTTTGGCCAGTTCTTTTTTTTTGGTCCAGGTAATTCATTCCATAAATATGAAAGGGATTACACAGTCAGAAAAAGAAAAAATACAAACCAGCCCAACACTGATAGGTACAAGGCCTCAGCCCAACAGAAATAAAAACCACATAAAAGAAAACCCTAAAACAAACATCTAGCCCAATATAAACACAAAGGAAGAACCATAAATCTGAGAATCTACAGCCGCCACTTTTCCCTTGCCGCGCCGCCATCGCAAATCCACAACTGCCAGAGATAGGTAACTAGTAACCAGACAAACCATTGCTTAGAATGGAGAATGGTGGTGGACAAACCACCCACGCAAAGAGCGCTACCATAATCCTAGAAGCTAGTGCAAAGAGCACTTTTGAAGCATCCTCATCCATGGAGCCGAGGAGCAGCTGGTGGTGGTTGAGATCTCGGGTTCGGACACAGCCGGAGGGAATATGTGGAGGACACCATAACAGAGAAGGGGCAAGGGATGTAGAGGTGAGAAGAGTAGATTGAAGAACAACATTTATGGGTGGGGAAGAAAGAGGAGAGTGGAAGTACAGATCTGGGTTTTCCAAATTTGGGCATAATTTAGGGAAATATAAGGTGAGGGTGAAGAGAAAAAAGTAGAGAAAATCAAACATAGGGAAAGGGGAAGAGGAGATAGATGAGATGAGGGAGATCAGAGGGATGGGAAGGAGTTGGAGAGGAGATTTTGAGAGATAAGGAGCAAAAACAAGCAAACAGAAAAGTAACATAAACTCTCACAGAGGAGAGGAAGAACTCTCACAGAGGAGAGAGAAGACTCTCACAAAGGAGAGAGAGAGAGAGAGAAAATAGGAGAAGGAAGAAGTGGGAAGGAGGAAGTAGGAAGGAGGGGAGGAGAGGGGAGGAGGAACTAAGGCCTCCTCCCCCAAAGCAGCGCTGCAAGAGTTTTCAGAGGAGGGGCTAGGGTTAGAGAAAAAGTCGGGTGAATTCAGGCCAAATTCAATTATACACCCAAAAAATCAGACTGAGCTGAACCAGACAGGCCAAATTAAAAAAAATATATATAATTTTATTATATATTTATATATTGTTAGACCTCTGCACCAAGTTCAATTCCAAAAGTCTAATAAGTAAATAGGCCCAACTCCATTTCTTAACCATCTCACCAGCCCAACTTGTTTATTTATTTTTATTTTACTTGGAAACAGACCCGATCTTTATATTTATTTGTAACACTCCCTCAACCATTTCTCATAACCCTAGCTGACCACTCACAAGGTAGGAGAACCTCTAATGTTAGGCAAGTTTTAAATTAAGAGAAATTCTTAAGTCCGCATGCCGGATCAAGTGGATTGTCCATCAATCCTCACAAAAGTAAGGATATCCTCTGTATGTTTGTTCAACCTAACTCCACACTAATTCTATCCCTATGAGTATACTATTGTATATATATGGTAGCCGCACTACTCTTAAATTAAGTGACATGAGTAGTGTTAGGATAGGTTATTTACATATGCTTTAATTTTGATGTTGATAGGAGTATTAGATTAGTCAGTGATATCATCTTAGAATTGTTGGGATGCTTGATGCCTAAGACATCTAGTTAATTAATACTACTAGCTAACATAATTAGTTAGGTTGATTATGTATCAATTATTTGATATAAAGATATCGATACGCATTATACAGTCCTATTCCCGATTGGTTTCTCTTGAAAATCTCTCTTGTTCTTCAACTATCTTAAGATGATTTCAAGAATCAACGTTATTCACGTGATTGGTTCAACGATTTTACATGCTCTTACATCACCTAGTAAGAGGATATATGTGAAGGACCATATTGAGAGCATTTCACATTAGATGTGAAAGAAGTAAAAAGTTTAGAAGGATAAGATTGAAGTCTTGTCCTGTCTTTGTCGTGTTTTGCATACAAACTAATCTGTTTGACCAAAAAAAAAAAAAAACCAATCTAAAAACTGAAGAAAGTTGAGGTTCCATCCCAAAACCAATTGGCAATAGGGGGAGTAGCCAAACTCCTTATAAACCCAGGCTTGGTCCCTTAACTTTTCAATGTGGGACAAACACTTTCAACACGCCCCGCACGTGTGGCGAACTTTCAAGCTTAACACGTGGACAACACATATTGGGTGACGTGGGAGCACGTGTGGCCGTTGGGCCCAACACGTGAAGCCTTGCTCTTAGACCATGAAGAAAGTTGAGGTTCCACCCCAAAACCAATTTGCAATGTGGGGAGTAGCCCAATTCCTTATAAACCCAGGTTTGGTCCCTTAACTTTTTAATGTGGGACAAACACTCTCAACAAAAACCACACCAATTATTACATCAAACGAAAAGGTTTATGAGGGGAGACAGACTTTCATGCAATGAGAATAACACTTTTTGCTATCCCCGTTACAAGAAAGTTTCAGTTGACATGAATAAAAAATGCATGTCTATTTCTGAACCTGAATGTGAAAGAAGAATCAGTGCATGTACCTTCCTTCATTGATTGACCCATGACCATGAGCTCAGCTGTATGGCGGATCCAGAATTTTTTTTTTTTTGGGCAAGAAAACACTACTGCAAAGCCCCTAATAATGAAGATCTGTCAACTCTTAAATATAAGTTAAAAAACACAATAATACAAACATATACATGCACAAATTAGTAACACGACACATTCAACCTACAATGTGTTTCATGGGCTGTGAGTGATCAATTTGCTCACTTACTACAATGTGTTTTTGAGCTGGCTCTTAGTTAGCATTGATGTTCAGTTCTATGGTGAGTTGGTGGTTGGCCTTGTTTTGAAACTTGTTGACAAAGCTGGCTTGCTTATTATCACTACAGAACAAATGCACATTAACTGTTTGTGTAATTGCAAGTTTTATTCTTCTTGACCAAAAAATTGCAAGTTTTATTCTTTTTAAGGACATTGCCTGAGTTGAATTCCAGTCCTTGTCCACTAAATAATTTGTGTTTTTTTAACTGTTTTGGTCTCATTTGTGTGGAAGCATTTCCTTTTAGTCACAGTATAGCTGCGAGACAGGTCTTTGTTAAATTGCAATTGAGATTTGAAACCTCGTTTTATGATGAAGCACAGAGTTCTGAAAACTATGGATTTGCCAGGAACACTCCCAGTAGAGATGGCCAGGCTCACCTATCTCAAAGAAATGTAAGCACGTTGTTACGTTATATGTATGCCTGTTGTCAATGAGAAAATGACTCATTTTTCACTCTCTTTCAGTGACCTCACCCGCAACTACCTGAATGGTACCATCCCTCGAGAATGGGGCTCCCTTCCACTTATTAACATGTACTGTCCTTTTTTTCACTCTGCATACATGTGTGCGTGTGTGCGTGTGTGTGTGTGTTGATGTTCATGTCATGTTCTTATTGATGGCCATATAATGTTATTTGATAAAAGTGATCGTAAACATATGAGTTTTGTTGCAGTTCCCTTCTTGCAAACCGTTTGACCGGTTCTATCCCCAAAGAGATTGGAAACATCACGACGCTGAAGAGTTTGTGAGTGTTGTTTCTTCTTTCCCCTACTTGATTTTTTGGAGATCCTTAATGATGATCTTTTTTTATCAATGGAATTAAATTTGCTTTGTGTAGGGACATCAGTATAAATAAGTTATCTGGAGAGCTCCCTCGGGAGCTTGGGAATTTGCCCCTCATAGAAAGAATGTAAGATTTGTCCTATTCCGAATTTTATCGTGATAAAAGAATATTTGGTTTATTATATGGAATCGCTTTGCTGTAGACAGATTTAGGTTTCTTATCTTTATCTTTAATATAATTGTTATGTCTCCTTCATTGTTAGGATTCTTAACTCAAACAATTTTACTGGGGAGTTGCCAGATACATTTGGAAATCTTACCACACTAAAAGACTTGTAAGCTTCTGTTGTTCCTTTTTCTTAAAGGTTTCCTAAAAGCACCCAAATACCGCATTATAGGATTAATTGGTACTGTTTTCCTTTTGCCAATCATTATGCAGCCGGGTGGGTGACAGTCACTTTTCTGGGCAGATACCTGATTTTATAAAGAACTGGACAAATCTTGAGAAACTGTGAGTTTTGTTGTCGTTGTTGTTGTTGTTGTTATCTTTGCTGCTACTTGATTCTGAATATTATCACTAATTCAAATGTTATGACTTGTTAAAACAGAGTGATTCAGGCTAGTGGTTTGACGGGGCCAATTCCTCTCAACATTTCTCTTTTGACAAAATTAACTGACTTGTTAGTATGGATTTTGATTTTGTATCTATTTATAAATACAAACAGATTAGCAATATTCTGTATGTTCATTGCTCGATTTTAACATGCAGGAGAATTACTGACTTGAGTGGGCCTGAAGCAACCTTTCCTCCACTTGAGAATATGAAAAGCATGAAGACACTGTGAGTTAGTGGTTCCATGACACACAATTTCTGTCTGTAGCAGAAGTCTTTTGCAAACTCAAAATTTTAGTGCTTCTGTTACAGGATGTTGAGGAGTTGCAATATTGTTGGACCGCTACCTACATATCTCGGGGACCTGACGAAGTTGAAAACTTTGTTAGTACAAATGTCCCTGTTTTTTTTTTGTTTTTTTCTTTCTGTCTTCAGATAAATAAATTATCTTCTTTCTAGATACTATTCTAATAACTCAAGGATTATTAAATGACTTTGACGATGTTGGAGGGGCCCTATTTTTACACTTCCTGGAATAGATTTTACACTTCCTGATTCCTGGAGTGATTTTATTATTATTATTACTAAGTTAAATAATGTTTCTCTCTTGGGGAGCATATCTGAAATGCATTTGTTACTGGTTTGTGCAGAGACCTCAGCTTTAACAAGCTAAACGGGACAATTCCAAGCGGCTTTGATGCTCTAGAAGGAGTGAATTATATGTAAGCAATTTGAATAACAAATCTTGACTTTCTTACAAGAAAACTCAAGCAGGCATTCTGCAATGGCTTTGTCACACCCCAGCCCTACAAGCTGGTCGTGTTAATCATGCTTACCATTCTGGCATTCTAGTAATTCATTGCTTTTGTTTATACCCCTTTCTAGTAATTTATGCCGTTTTTCCTGTACCAATTATGTTTAGATTCTTAACTGGAAACTCGCTGACTGGACCCGTGCCTACTTGGACGAAAAAAAATGTGTAAGCTTCTCTTCCAAAGTCAAATCTTTAGTTATTTAGTAAGGAGATTTATGCTGTCTATTACTGGATAAAGCATAGTGCATTCGTTATGACATGACTTTTCATAATGGAGCTTGACCAATTATACTCATGACTTTAAAAGTATCCTAAAATGTTTCCTAAGCTTTTTCAATGTTTCCTAAGTATCCTAAAATATCTCCAAAGCATTCTCTGCATATATGGCACTTAGAAAACAACATGTTCATAAAATGAGTGTGGTAGAAATGAGAATGTCAAGATGGATGTGTCACGTGTGGGAAGACAAGGAAGGATAGGATTCGACATTGAAGGTAGTTCCAAGGGAAATTTTAAGGTGAACTTGGCTTAACTTGGATAGTTGTGAGAGCTTAGAGCACCTATGACTATGAATGGTGTTTTAATATTGGATTTTCAGAATTAACTCTCGCTAGAATTGATATAAAAAACTTCAGTCCAACCATGTGAATACCTACCTCATACTCCTGCATTTGGAAATTTTATTTTCTATTCTCATAGCATTTGGAAATTTTTGTGCAGTGATCTTTCATATAACAAATTCACCATAGGGGCCACAGGTTGTCCGTCACCACGCAGCAACCTGTAAGAATGTCTTCATTAGCTAGAGTTTACTGTGTTTGTGTCTTGTACCAATTTTCATTTTTTGTTAATTTCTACAGGAACTTGTTTGCAAGCTTTTCAGAGGCCAATAGTTCGTAAGTTACAAATTAATCCTCTGAAAACACGCATACATAAATTTACTTGGCATTCCAATTGTGTATTCTTAATTTTTATTTTACAACTTATTTTCATTTAGGCTTATTTATTGTAGTGCCTCCTGAAATTCGATCAAATCTCATTTTGCCCTCCAAATTTAAAATGACCCACTTTCATTCCTTGATTGAGGTTTGGTGACCCACTTCGCCCCAAATAGTCAACTCAATTTAAAAGTCTATTAACTTTCATGATGTGACAGAGGCGTTTTTGTAATTTCATACACATGGATCATCATCCACCAATTAGATATGTGACGTGGCAAGTGGAGCCCACCTCCACATAAATAAAAAATATAATTAAATAATCTAATAATTAAAAATAACTAAAAGATCCCATAATCTCTCTCCCCCCCAAAATCAGACAACATTAATCTTATGGACTAGCATTTCTTATGACATTTTCTTCATTTATTATTGTCCTAACATGCATGCTGATGGATAAATTAGTTATAAATCAATTAGAAAGGTTGGCAGAAGGAGCTAATCATCATCAAATGTCATAACAAAAGAAAGAAAAAAAACTCTAGCAGTGGGGCTGATGGATGGTGATGGTGATGATCGTGAAGGAGGTGATAGGTGGGTTGCTTGATTTTCGGGGCTCCTATGGGCTTGAAGGTGCTAATTTGAGAGAGAGAGAGAGAGAGAGAGGGGGGGTTGTTGGGGTTGGGGAAGGGGGCTGGGTTTCAAACAACCCAGATTTGAAGTTGGGTGTTAAGGTTGGTCGGAGATCGAGAGAGGGAGGGTTGTGATGGTGGTAGGGTTCGGATCTAGGGCGGGATGTTGCCACGAGTTCGATGTTCTTTATCATTGAATCTGCAACCAACAAAAAAATATGAACAAAAAAATATAATTTAAAAAAAAAATAGAGAGATGAAGTTAAATAGTTTATGAAAATAGTGTTGGATGCTGGGTGGAAGATCAATGAGAAGATGGCTAAGATGGTTGTTGGGTTGTATATTGAACTTGGGATGGTGGAGAAATTGGAGAAACTACTTGTAGATTTAATTGAGACCAATCAAGTCTCTGAAGTTTTGTTGTTGGGGGTGGCTGTGGGTAAGGATTAATGGTGGATGGGGATTAGGGGAGGATGGCTGTGGGTGGGTGGGAGGATTAGGGCGGCTGGGGTGATGGGTAGAGTTTTTAATTATGTGAATTTTTTTTTTCTTTAAATTTTTAATTATTAGAATATTTAATTATATTTTTATTCATCCGAAGAAGGTGGGCTCCACTTGCCATGTCACTCACCCAATTGGTGGATGATGTTCGTGTATACGAAATTACAAAAATACCCTTGTTACGTCATCAAAGTTAACAGATTTTTAGATAGAGTTGATGGTAGGGGCGAAGTGAGTAACCAAACCTCGATCAATAGATAAGAGTGAGTCATTTTAAGTTTGAGGGGACGAAATGGATTTGACCGAGGTTTCAGGAAGCACTACAATAAATAAGCCTTTTCATTTATGATGTTTTCTCGCTGACTTCTTCTGGATTCTCCTATCAGAAAAACTACATGTTTGGAAATTCCAGAATGTCAACCAAGTAAGTTGGGTTTCCACATATTGCTTCAACATATGCCCATAGTCCTTTTGCTTAAAATGTCGACTAATCCTCTGACAGTTCCTTTGAAATGAAATAGAAGAGATAAAGAAGTAATATCTCCGTATGGCCACTAATCCCCTTTTTCTTTCTGACAGCTCCTTTGTACGAACTCCATATAAATTGTGGTGGAGAGGCAATTACTGTTATTAATGGGGCCAAGTTTGATGCTGACAAAGATTGGGCTGGACCTTCTTCATTTCGCCAAACCTCTCCAGATTGGGCATTAAGCAACACTGGTTACTTTGTTGATGACGACCGTCCTGCAGACGCCTCGATTAATGTTGCGGACACCATTACTTATGACTTTACCAAAAAAATACCCTCTACGGACGATCCACGACTGTACATGGATGCACGCCTTTCTCCCATCTCTCTGACTTATTATGGGTTTTGTCTGGCAAATGGAACATACACTGTAAACCTCCATTTTGTAGAGACAGCGTTTACAAATGGCCAAACATATAAAAGCCTGGGAAGGCGTATATTTGATGTTTACATTCAGGTAAAGGTCAACAGACACTGTTGAGTTCCTGGTTAATTCAAATGTTTATGAATTTCTAGTAATAACATGTAAAATAGGTTGCAGTCAAGGCTGAAAAAATAAACCACATTACGATCATGAAATGTTATGTAACAAAACTAGGATATTGCAGGGGAAACTAGTGGAGAAGGATTTCAATATTGTCGATGAAGCCGGTGGGATTAGTACTCCATTCACAATGAAATTGAATGCTTCTGTAACTAGTGGTACCTTGGAGATCCGTTTCTATTGGGCTGGGAAAGGGACGACCGCTATCCCTCTTAGAGGAGTTTATGGTCCTCTTATATCAGCTATTTCTGTAAATCCTGCAGGTAACTTTACATTGTGCTGAGCTTCTTATAATTACTATTTGTAGACCATTGGGAGTTTCTCGTATGTAAATATTGTTAGAGTATGTAGAGCTAGGATTGTGACAAGCGTCACTTAGTCATTGACTGATGTTAAATTAGTTAGTAAGCTGTTGTAATTGGTTAGAGCCTTATAAAGCTTAACTCTCTGTATTGTAGAGTTAGAGCCTTATAAAGCTTAACTCTCTGTATTGTAGAGTTATCTGAGAAATAATACAGAAAGGTTCATCTTCTTCTTAAGTCTCTCTCTATTTTCCCTTTCGTTAACATGGTATCAAGAGCCACGGATCGATCCTGCGTTCTTCCTGCTTCCGCTTTCTATGCCTTGACATTCTTTTCTAGAACTTCATGGAAATTGACGTCTATATCTGATTCTTCCACCTCATTCTTGAATTATCAATTTCATCAAACTGCCTTTAGTGTTTCTATTCATCTTGTTATTTGGGATTTTTCAGTCTCATATTTGATTCGAGGACGTCTCAGTTGGGTTTTGTTGCTGATTTTGGGATAATACTCAATTGATACTCGGTTTTGGGAATTTTCAATGTACTTGATCAATTCCGAGCTTTTCCTGCTTCCCCCTTCCAATCTCTACTCATCTTTGTTCTCTTGCTTCTGGTTCTTTGGCTTTTCTTTCTTCACGATAGTGCCAAGAATTGTTCTCTACGCTTTGCCTACTACATGTTCGCTCTATTGCCTCATCGACTGTTCTTTGCAACTCTTTCTTTCTTTCTGTTGTTCAACAAGATGGTGACTACAAGATGGTGACTCCTACTCAACTTCAACTTGTTCAATCTCCGATTGCAACTCTCATTCCTACCTGTTTCTACATACATCTGTGACAGTCAAGCTTGATGATACAAATTATTGGACTTGGCATTTCCAAATGAATCTTCTTCTTCAAGGTCGTGGCCTCTTGGGTTTTGTGGATGGTTCAAGGAAATGTCCTGCACATTTTGATAAAGATTTAGATATTGAAGGTGTTGAGATTGATGCTTATCAAGTCTGGAAGATGCACGATCGTGCCTTGATGCAGCCGCTTATTGCAACTCTCTCTTCCACTGCAATTCTGCTATTTGGGTCCTATGGATGTTCTTCTGGTTGGGTATGTCTATTGTTCATCCTCTATCTCTCTGATTTCAATAATTGGAGAATACCTATAGTCAAAGATTCAAGCTTTCTATTCACCTTTGCTTGCTATAAAATCAACTTCATGTTCTTGAATACATCCCCATTGATCAAATATTGATGGTTCATTTGTTATCTGCTCTGTTAATTTTCTTGTGCATCTAAAATCTCAGGACCCTATTCTTGACTCTTAAGAAAATCTTCAATCAATTAATCCTTACATGGTTCTGTCACAATTCTCTTCTCTCACTCTTCTTATCTCAGGGGACAAAGAATTTCCCATTTCATTCTCTTCTATCTCTTTCTTCTTATCTCAAGGAACAAAGAATTTCTCATATCTCGTTCTCTTCTATCCGTTTCTCCAATCTCAAAGGGAACAAACTCCTTTCTACAGTCTCTAAGGGAACCAAAGAATTTATTAATTCTTCCTCTTTTCTATCTTCTTTCAACAATCTTCAGGAACAAAAGAATTTCCCACTTCTTCTTGCTTTCTATCTCATTTCTCTAAATTCTCAGGGAACAAGAATTTCCCTCTTCTCTTCTTCTATCTCTTTCTAGAATTTCCCTCTCCTCTTCTTCTATCTCTTTCTAGAATTTCTCTCTTCTCTTCTTCTATCTCTATCTCGATGTGGGGGTCTGATTGCATCATTGATTTGGAATAGAGTTGGTACTCTTTGCTAGGTTATATGCTTCACATGCAGCTCACTATAGCAATACTCTTCTATCTCAAGCTTTGGATTGGTGCTCCAAGCAAAACAAATATGTAGTCTACACAGCTTCAACTACAGCACATTCAAGGCTTTTCTACTTTTTTGGTTTAGAACAGTTAATCATTTGTGGTTCCTATACTCTCTCTGGATCAGTGGAAGGTTTAGCATGTCTTCATTGGAGGAACAATGATGGCCTGGAGTTGGTACTCTTTTTTTATATGTGTCAATTTGGCCAACTTTTCTGGGTTATGCTTCACATGAGTACTCTTATGTCTCAAGCTTTGGATTGGTGCTCCAAACACAAGAAAAAAAAAAAAAAGCCTACTCTGCTTCGATTATAGCAAAATTCAACGCTTTTTCTGCTTCTTTGGTTTAAGCATTGTTCCAATCTCATGGTTGGATTCTCCACCCATGATCTTGCGGGGGGATGTTAGAGTATGTAGAGCTAGGATTGTGACAAGTGTCACTTAGTCATTGACTGATGTTAGATTAGTTAGTAAGCTGTTGTAATCAGTTAGAGCCTTATAAAGCTTAACTCTCTGTATTGTAGAGTAATCTGAGAAATAATACAGAAAGATTCATCTTCTTCTTAAGTCTCTCTCTATTTTCCCTTTCGTTAACAAATATCATGTTAGGTATTAATATTTTAACAAAATTAAGAGACCCGGCTTTAGTTCTGCAGAGTGCTTGCTACTTCTGATTTTTTTACTTTTTATTTTCTTTGGGGTGAGGGGAACTGATAAGGACTGTGTGGTCCTCAATAAATTGATCGCCTCCATCATCGGAGCTCTGAGTCTTCAGTTGTTTTTTTTTTCCTTGTATTGCCACAAAAATGTATCTATGTATTTTTCTATCTATTTATGTTAAGGTTCCCCTAGAGGGTTGAATCTTTTGTTTCTTTGTGTATTAGGTAGCTGGTTGAATAATGTACTCTCTTATCTATTACATTTACATTTACTCCTCTAATAAAGCTGTTCTTCTTCTGGCAGACTTTGAAGTCCCACCCCCACCAGAAGTTGCAAGTAGCACATCACCTGGTGGAATTGTAGGTACAGTAGTGGGAATTGTGGCTGGAGGAGTCTTCATTATATTACTGGTTTTTGGTATTCTTTGGAGGAGAGGCCTCTTAGGACAACAAAATACTCTGGAAGATGGTATTTACATGTTTATGCTGTTATAATGGTTTATCATATGTTTTTTTTTTCTCATTTCTAACGAATTAATGCTGCTAGAATATATTATCTGTTCAAACTCCTGATGCAAAATTTAACTACCTATAGGTCCACTTGTTAAATTCTAGGCCTTGAATCAGTAGCGTGATATGAAAAAATAATATGCTTACCATTATGAATTTCTTTTAGACACAATTTTTTATATGAGTTTGCTTCTTACACAGATTTAAAGGGCGTGGACCTGCAAACTGGTAAATTTAGCTTCAGGCAACTTAAAGATGCCACAAACAACTTTGACAAAGCCAATAAGATTGGAGAAGGTGGTTTTGGTTCTGTTTACAAGGTATTCTGCGGAACCAACAATTCTATTTATTTATTGCAGTTGGGCTAACTTGACTAATTGTAAGCATTCTTATTAAAGTTGCTCTGCTTTTTAGTGAAGGGATTTTGACTTTGTTTCTCAAATGCAGGGCCTTCTAACAGATGGCACCGTAATTGCTGTCAAGCAGCTTTCTTCCAAATCAAAGCAAGGGAATCGTGAATTCTTGAATGAGATAGGCATGATTTCTGCTCTGCAACACCCTCATCTTGTCAAGCTTCACGGATGCTGTATTGAAGGAAATCAACTATTGCTTGTCTATGAGTACATGGAAAATAATAACCTTGCTCGTGCTTTGTTTGGTAAATACTACACTTGTATGCCTAAACTTCATTTGGTTCATGCAGATGGGTATAAAAGATCTTATACATAAAAAAATGTCCCTTATAACTAACTTTGAGTAATTTGACAAATTGAAGGGCCAGAAGAAAGTCAGTTGAAGTTGGATTGGCCAACAAGGCACAAGATCTGTGTTGGTATAGCTAGAGGTTTGGCTTACCTCCACGAGGAATCAAGATTGAAGGTCGTTCATAGAGACATCAAGGCTACTAATGTGCTGCTTGATAAAAATCTTACCCCAAAGATATCTGACTTTGGATTGGCCAAGCTTGACGAAGAGGATAATACACACATTAGCACCCGTATTGCTGGAACTTAGTGAGTCCCTGTGCTTTTATTTTTATTTTTTATTCTTATACTTTTATTTTGATTTCTTCCATCCCGAACGATGGATCCATAGAAATATGAAACAGATGGAGGTTTCATATACTTTTATTCTTATACTTTTATTTTTAGTATTTTGCTAAGCTAAATATGGGGAAATGATGAGCCATTTTTTGCAGTGGATATATAGCGCCTGAATATGCAACGCGGGGTTATCTGACTGATAAAGCAGATGTTTATAGCTTTGGAATTCTTGTATTGGAAATTGCTAGTGGAAGGAACAACACCAGTTACCGTTCAAAGGAAGAAAGCTTTTATCTTCTTGATTGGGTAAGATGATTCTATTGCTTCCTTATTTATCTTTTAAATTTAATCTGGTACTGTTTATCTCTATTATGTATTTGTGGATGCGTCAGCACATTATGTTTCTCTGAGAGTATTAACTCTGAATAACTAGTAGCACACTGTATTTAACTTTAGGCACATCTACTGAAAGAGCAAGGGAATTTGATGGACCTAGTGGATCCAAGGTTGGGCTCAGACTTCAACAAAGAAGAGATGATGCGTACAATCAATGTGGCTCTCCTTTGCTGCAATGCCACTTCAACAATTAGGCCTACCATGTCTTCAGTTGTGAGCATGCTTGAAGGCAGGGCTGCTGTTCAGATATTGGTCTCAGATCCAAATGCATCAAATAATGAGATGGATGCAATGAGGAAACATTTTGAATCCACTTTGGGAATGAACACCAGTGAGAGCCAGATACAAACTGCATCAAGTCAAAGTCCCTTGACCGGTTCATCTACATCTGTTCATGATTTCTATCCAGTCAATCCTGATTCAACTTACTAGGACAACAGAAATGAGAGAAACTGAGCAAACTGTCTTGACTCTCAAACATTTATGTTCATATATCATCTCTACTCCCTCTCTATATATACACACACATATAATTTTTGTTTAGCAAGATAGCTGAAAGAATGAATGATCCCAATTGATTGGCCTATATTTTTGTTCATATATCATCTCTACCCCCTCTCTATATAAGACGTCTTATATAGAAGGGCATATATTTCAAAGTAAAAATACATTGGGGATTCTGTTGATACACATAGAAGGGCATATATTTCAAAGTAAAAATATAGGGTCCCTATATTTACTTTGAAATATTGAAGATAAGATGGTCAGGCAAAACTGAAGATAAGATGGTCATACTGAAAACCAACAAACTAAGCAGGCTGTTTAAATTTTATACTCACTAAGAATCTGAAACATGCTAATCTGTTAATCGAAAAACTTGAAAAAGTATCCTCTGAGATGATAAGTCTCCATGAATCACACCAAACATGACATGAGATGATAATTGTATTATCTTGAATCCAAATTAACGGTCACATTAGAATATTGTATTTAGAAGCACTGGGAGAATTTAAGTCTATATGCCCTTTTTAAAATTTATGTACCGTTCTAGTAAATAATTACTCACATACCCCTTTGATGCCCTTTTTTCTGTATCAATTATGTTTAGATTCTTAACTGGAAACTTGCTTACTGGACCCGTGCCTACATGGGCGAAAGAAAACGTGTAAGCTTCTCTTCCAAATTCTAATATTTAGTTACTTAGTAAGGAAATTTACAATTGTACTCATGAAATAGTCATTAATTAACATTTTATGTAAGATTTTGAAGTTTTAAAAGTATCCTAAAATGTTTCCTAAGTTTTATGATGCCCAAGCCTTTTCAAGGTTTCCCTCATATCTCCAAAGCATTCTTTGCATATATTGGTAGACCAACCATGCTATACATATGGGACGAAATTCTAGGCATTTAGAAAACAACATGTTCATAAAATGAGTGTGGTGGGGAATGAGAATCTCAAGATGGATGTGTGGGAAGACAAGGAAGGATAGGATTCGACATATTCAACAATGTTTAGTAGATGCATAAGTTGGAGAGATTGACCTAATCAACATTTGTCACATCCAAGATCGCTCCGCGTAGCACGATATTGTCCGTTTTGGGCCCCCCTCTCTGCCCTCATGGTTTTGTTTCTGGAACTCACGAGCAACTTCCCAGCGGGTCACCCATCATGGGATTGATCTAGCCCCAACTTGCTTAACTTCGGAGTTCCCATGAATCCGAAGCCAGTGAGCTCCCATAAAGCACATCACTCCCTCTCCGTTGGTCGATGTGGGATGTTACAACATAGAATGTAGTTCTAAGGGAAGAGAGCATCCCGAAATTAAATGATGGCTATGCCCTTGTCTTAGGGTGGACCTTTATCATCTTAGTATACTATATGTCATGAGATGCGGGTAGCTTGACCAAATTCAGTACGAGGAAATTTTAAGGTGAACTTGGCTTAACGTGGACAGTTGTGAGAGCTTAGGCACCTATGACTATGAATAGTGAAAGTAGCTAATATTTTTCTTCTCGTGAGTTTGGTTGATTGTTTTAATATTGGATTTTCAGAATTAAATCTTGCTAGAATTGATATAAACTATGATTTCAAAACTTCAGTCCAACCATGTTAATACCTAACTCTTGCTCCTCATTTTATTTTCTGTTCTCATACTGCATTTGGAAAGGAATTTACGTAACAGCCCTTTTTGTGCAGTGATCTTTCATATAATAACTTCACCATAGGGGACACAGGTTGTCAATCACAAGGCGGCTTGTAAGAATGTGTGAAAACCAGAGAATGGTTTCTCTTACTTTCATTCCCTTTTACGGGTTACATAAATAGCTATTAAAGTAATAGCTATACAATAGAATAGTTTACAAAAAAGAAATAATATTACAGCAGTCTTCATAACGATGTCTTCTCCTTTTATATCTGGCAGCATCTTCTTTTGTTGCTTCCATCATGTTGTTTTCTTCATGGCAGACTAACCACGTGCCAACACTCCCCCTCAAGTTGGTGCATAGATGTTTCGAATGCCCAACTTGTCGAGGCATGAATGAAAACTTCTACTTGATACAGCTTTTGTCAAGATGTCGGCCAATTGATCTTCAGTTTTAACAAATGGAAAGTCAACAATTCCAGCATCCAGCTTCTCCTTAATAAAGTGTCTATCCACTTCAACGTGTTTAGTACGATCATGTTGAACTGGATTGTGGGCAATGCTAATGGCAGCTTTGTTATCACAATATAAATTCATAGCCTTCTTGGATTTGCAACCCAAGTCTCTCAACAATTTTCGCAACCACATGAGTTCACACACACCATGAGACATGCCTCTCTATTCGGCTTCAGCGCTTGACCTAGATACCACCTTTTGTTTCTTGCTACGCCATGTAACCAAATTCCCCCCAACAAAGGTGAAGTATCCAGATGTGGATCTTCTATCAACAATGGACCCGACATAATCAGCATATGTATAGGCTTGAACATCTAGATGACCATGTTTAGTAAACATCAATCCTTTTCCTGGTGCTGACTTCAAGTATCTAAGTATTCGAAGAACAGCTTCCATATGACTCTCACTAGGGGCATGCATGAATTGACTAACCACACTAACAACATAGGCTATATCAGGTCGTGTATGTGACAAGTAGATTAGTTTTCCAACCAACTTCTGATACCTTTCCTTATTTGTTGGAATCTGATTAAGGCTTTCTCCCAACTTATGATTTTGCTCCATTGGAGTGGCTGTTGGTTTGCAAGCAAGCATACCAGTCTCACTTAACAGATCTAGGATATACTTCCTTTGAGACAAAGAGATGCCATGCTTAGATCTTGCCACCTCAATTCCAAGAAAGTATTTTAGTACCCCAAGGTTTTTCATCTCAAATTCTTGAGCCAAGTAATTCTTGAAGTTCTGTGATTCCTTCTTCATCATTACCTGTAACAACCATATCATCCACATAAATAATCAAGACTGTCACTTGTCCTTTCCTGTGTTTTACAAAAACGGTGTATGATCAGAATTGCTCTGTTTGTACCCAAATCTTTTCATAGACAAACTGAATCTCCCAAACCAAGCCCTGGGTGACCGTTTCAGTCCATATAAAGATTTCCTCAGCTTGCACACCTTGCCAACATCAGTCTCCATAACAAACCCAGGTGGAAGATTCATATACACCTCATCTTTTAAATCACCATGTAAGAAAGCATTTTTCACATCAAATTGATGTAGCGGCCAGTCTAGGTTGGCAGCCAGAGATAAAAGGACTCGAATAGTGTTGATTTTAGCTACTGGCGCAAAAGTCTCTGAGTAATCAACACCATAAGTTTGAGTGTAGCCTTTTGCTACCAATCTTGCCTTGTATCGCTCTATTGATCCATCTGCTTTGTGTTTTACAGTAAACACCCATTTACAACCAACGGGTCTCTTGTCTTTAGGCAAGTCAACAAGTTCTCATGTACAATTTTTCTGTAGTGCCTCCATCTCCTCAACCATAGCAATCTTCCACTTTGGGTCACCAAGAGCATCCTGTAAGTTACTAGGTGTAGACACAGAAGATATGTGGTTTGTAAAAGCAATATAAGAACTGGATAAACGATGGTTAGACACATAATCAGATATTGGATATTGAACAGTTTTTACCTCTAGAGTAGCCAAACCTTCTGGAGGTATCCCACGATTTTTACGAATTGGAAAACGAGGAGAATTAGAGACATCTATAGACTCATTTGAGTCATCTAGATTATCCCTAGCTGAAATATCATGGTTATCAACATTATCAGTATGTATGGAAGGTGACGGGGATTGTGGAATTACCTCAGAATGATCTTCATGCAAAGTAGCATGTTGATTTGGAACATGGTCAGGAAGTGGAGGATCTGTTACTACCTCATTTCTCTTCCTTCTTTGGTACACTTGCAACTCTTTTTCATGTGTATCAGCAGTATTAGGTGATGGTACGTATCCAATATCAGGGAACTGCTCTTCCTCTCCATCATTTGTATCAACAGTATTAGGTGATGGTGCATATCCAATATCAGGGAAATTGCTCTTCCTCTCCATTATTCTCCCTCTAAAGAGGAGTGACCGAAAAATAGGCCTCTTCTTCACAGAATGTAACATCCATAGAAATAAAAAAATTTCCTGATGGGGGATAGTAACACTTGTACCCCTTTTGTGAGACAGAATAACCGACAAACACACATTTGAGGGCACGAGGATCTAGTTTGTCACGACTTGTGTTGGTGAACATGAACATAGCTAACACATCCAAACACTTTAGGTTGAATATGAAGAACTGAAGGAATAGAATGATACTAAAAAGGGTCTGAATAGGTGTTTGGTACTGGAGAAACCCGAGATGGTACACGATTTATAAGGTACACGGCTGTCAAAATGGCATCGCCCCAAAAACGTTTTGGAACATGCATAGCAAAGCATAAAGAACGAGCCACTTCTAAAAGATGACGATTTTTACGTTCTGCTATACCGTTCTGTTGAGGAGTATATGGACTGGAAGTTTGGTGTATGATGCCATTTTGTTCAAAAAAGGTTCTAAGTTCAGAATTCAAATACTCACCCCCATTGTTAGATTGGACTACTTGTACCTGGTACATAAAATTGTGTTTGAATCATGTGATGAAAAATAGGAAAAAATGGATGAGACATCACTTTTATTTTTCAACAGATAAACCCAAGAGACACGAGTACAATCATCAATGAAGGAGACAAAGTACTTAGCACCAGTGTAAGTAGGAACATGAAATGGACCCCACACATCGGAGTGAATAAGAGAGAATGGAACATGACTTTTATTGGAGCTTACAGGGAATGAAGCACGATGACTTTTTGCAAAAACACAGGTTTCACAATGGAAGTCAGACACATGAACTTTAGCAAATAAAGAAGGAAATAGAAGTTGTAAATATTGAAAGGATGGGTGACCCAACCTTTTGTGCCACTTCTTACTTGAGGATCAGGCAGTTTTGAGTCCAAGTAGTACAATCCTCCGCTTTCCTTACCATGACCAATATGCTCCTTTGTTGAAGATCCTGAAATAAACAAGAGGTAGGAGAAAAAATAGCCAAACAATTGAGATTTTTAGTAATTTGACTAATAGAAAGCAAATTGTGGGAGAGAGTAGGGACATGTAAAACAGAGGACAACGACAATGATGGAGTTAGAGAAACAGATCCTGCTCCTAAAACCGGAGTGGAAAAACCGTTAGCAACCTTAACAGTTTTTGTATGTGGATGACTGTGGGAAACAAACCAAGCAGTATTATTAGTCATATGATCGGAAGCTCCTGAATCAATGATCCAGAGTTTATCGCTAGCATTAAAGGTTCCCTTTTCTTGTTTGTCCACCCACCAATCTGGATATCCAACCAATTCGAAACAAGTTTCCCGGGTGTGTTTTTTCTTCCCACAGTGGGTACATTGGCGTGTGTCAGGCTTCTTTTGTCCCGGCCAAGGATGACCACTTCTAGGTACAGGGCGATGTAAAGTGGTTGTCATAGCTGACCCGTCAACATGTGAGCCAGCTAACATGGTTGCTTGCCTATTAGCTTCAGAGCACACATGTGCATATGCGGCTTGCAGATACTGATTTTTCAGACTTCGTCAAGATAGTGAGATGGCGATGAGTCTGAGAGTTCTGGGGTTTAAAGCTGCTGTTGGAGATAAGGGATAAAGTCGGTTAAACAGATATTGATTTGAAGGGTAGAGCTGCTGAAACTGTCAGCAGTATAGAGAAAGAAGAAAAAAAAAAGAAAAAAAAAAATCCACAGAGATCTTGAAGCTCTGATACCATGTGAAAACCAGAGAATGGTTTCTCTTACTTTCATTCCTTTTTACGGGTTACATAAATAGCTATTAAAGTAATAGCTGTACAATAGAATAGTTTACAAAAAAGAAATAATATTACAGCAGTCTTCATAATGATGTCTTCTCCTTTTATATCTGGCAGCATCTTCTTTTGTTGCTTCCATCATGTTGTTTTCTTCATGGCAGACTAACCACGTGCCAACAGAATGTTTTCATTAGCTTGAGTTTACTTTGTTTGTGTCTTGTAGAGCAAACTTAAATTTTCAATGTGTTAATTTCTACAGGAACTTGTTTGCAAGCTTTTCAGAGGCCAATAGTCCGTAAGTTACAAATTAATCCTCTGAAAGCATGCGTAGATAAATTTACCTGGCATTCCAACTGAGTATTCTTATTTTATTTTACAACTTATTTTCATTTATGATATTATCTTGCTGACTTCTTCTGGATCCTGCATTATCCTACCAGAAAAACTGTTTCATGTTTCAGAACTGCAAAATGTCCAAAAAGTAAGTTGGGTTTCCACATATTGCTTCAAGATATATTTATTTATCTTTGATTTTTTTTTTTTTGGGGAGCTGGAGGTTTGTATGATCCAAATGGAAAAGTACCATGTGAAAGAAGACCATTATACACTTGCCTCAACCCATCATGAACCTGCATGTGCAGTCATTCATCGTACCCCTGAATCTTCTAATGCCAAAATGGAATAATAGAAATAATTGCCTTTTTTTTCTTCTTCTGGGGTTGATTCTTTTTTGCTTTCCTCCTCAATGGCCACTAATCTTTTGCTTTCTGTTGTAGCTTGGTACTCTCTCCATATAAATTGTGGTGGAAAATAAGTAACTGTTTTTGGGGAAAAAATTACAACATTTAATGGTGACACAGATTCAGTTGGACCTTCATCGTTTCGCCAGAGTTCAACAAATTTGGCTTTAAGCAACACTGGTTACTTTACTGATGATGACCGTCCTCACGACACCTTTATCCAAAATAATGAATCTATACTCTCCATGGCCAATCCACAACTGTACATGAATGCACGCCCTTCTCCCATCTCTCTAACTTATTATGGGTTTTGTCTGGGAAATGGAAACTACACTGTAAACCTCCATTTTGCAGAGACAGGGTTTACAAATGGCAAAACATATAAAAGCCTGGGAAGGCGTATATTTGATGTTTACATTCAGGTAAAGGTCAACAGACACTGTTTAGTTCCTGGTTAGTTCAAATGTTTATGAGTTTCTAGTAATAACATGTAAAATAGGTTGCAGTCAAGGCTGAAAAAATGAACCACATTACGATCATGAAGGATTTCATATTTCAGGGGATACAACGGCTGAAGGATTTCAATATTGCGGATGAAGCTGGTGGGGTTGGTAAAGAAGTCATAAAGAAATTTAATGCTGCTGTAACTAGTGGTACCTTGGAGATCCGTTTTTATTGGGCTGGGAAAGGGACGACCGGTATCCCTCTTGGAGGAGTTTATGGTCCTCTTATATCAGCTATTTCTGTAGCTGTTTGAATAATGCAATCTCTTATCTATTACTTTCGCATTTACTCTAATAAAGCTATTCTTCTTCCGGCAGACTTTGTACCCCCACCAGAACCTGTAATATCACCTGCATCTGGTGGGAGTGGCATATCTGTAGGTACAGTAGTTGGAAATGTGGCTGGAGGAGTCTTCATTATATTACTGATTTTTGGTATTCTTTGGAGGAGAGGCCTCTTAGGACAACAAAATACTTTGGAGGATGGTACGTGCAGTTTATGCTGTTATTTTGTATGTACTTTTCGTGTATATTTAGGCACACTCTGTAAGTTGATATTTATTTAGATATTGAACTTTCTAACGCCTTGATGCTGCTAGAATATATTATACTGTTGAAACCTTTGATGCGAAGTCTGCCTACCTATAGATCCAGTTACTTGTTAAATTCTAGGCCTTGAATCAGTCGCATGATATTAAGAAATAAAAATGCTACCATTATGAAATTCGTGTAGACAATTTCTCATATGAGTTTGCTTCTTACACAGATTTAAAGGGCGTGGACTTGCAAACTGGTAAATTTAGTTTCAGGCAACTCAAAGATGCCACAAACAACTTTGACAAAGCCAATAAGATTGGCGAAGGTGGTTTTGGTCCTGTTTACAAGGTATTCTGTGGAACCAATATTTCTTATTTATTGCATTTGGGCTTACTTGATTAATTGTAAGCATTGTTATTAAAGTTGCTCTGCTTTTTAGAGAAGTGATTTTGACTTTGTTTCTCAAATGCAGGGCCTTCTATCAGATGGCACCGTAATTGCTGTCAAGCAGCTTTCTTCCAAATCAAAGCAAGGGAATCGTGAATTTGTGAATGAGATAGGCATGATTTCTGCTCTGCAACACCCTCATCTTGTCAAGCTTCACGGATGCTGTATTGAAGGAAATCAACTATTGCTTGTCTATGAGTACATGGAAAATAATAACCTTGCTCGTGCTTTGTTTGGTAAATATTACTCTTGTATGCCTAAACTTCATTTGGTTCATGCAGATGGGTATAAAAGATCTTATACATAAAAAATATGTCCCTTATAACTAACTTTGAGTAATTTGACATATTGAAGGGCCAGAAGAAAGTCGGTTGAAGTTGGATTGGCCAACAAGGCACAAGATCTGTGTTGGTATAGCTAGAGGTTTGGCTTACCTCCACGAGGAATCAAGATTGAAGGTCGTTCATAGAGACATCAAGGCTACTAATGTGCTGCTTGATAAAAATCTTACCCCGAAGATATCTGACTTTGGATTGGCCAAGCTTGATGAAGAGGATAATACACACATTAGCACCCGTATTGCTGGAACTTAGTGAGTCCCTGTGCTATTTTTTTTTTCTTCTTATACTTTTATTTTGATTTCTTCCACCCCGATGATGGGTCCATAGAAATAGGAAACAGATGGAGGTTTCTCTACTTTTTATAAGTTTCAAACTTAACTAGGTCTGTACTGTTAAAGAAACTTTGTAGTATTTTTAGTATTTCGCTAAGCTAAATATGGGGAAATGATGAGCAATTTTTTGCAGTGGATATATGGCACCTGAATATGCAATGCGGGGTTATCTGACTGACAAAGCAGATGTTTATAGCTTTGGAATTCTTGTATTGGAAATTGCTAGTGGGAGGAACAACACCAGTTACAGGTCAAAGGAAGAAAGCTTTTATCTTCTTGATTGGGTAACATGATTGCTTCCTCATTTAAAGTTAAATTTAGTCTGATACTGTTTATCTCTATGCTGAGGGGAAGTGATTGATACTGCAATAGTTTTAATGATGATCCAAAATCAAGTCTGGCTTCATTTGGCATTGATTCTCTTTTATTGAATGCCTGAGCATTTTATCTTTCTCTGACAATATTAAACCTGAATGACTAGTAGATCAGTGAAATTATTTGTAAAGATAGACAAATTATGTTGCTTTTTTGTACTTTGCTGTTTCTAGGCACATCTACTAAAAGAGCAAGGGAATTTAATGGACCTAGTGGATCCAAGGTTGAGCTCAGACTTCAACAAAGAAGAGATGATGCTTACAATCAATGTGGCTCTCCTCTGCTGCAATGTCACTTCAACAGTTAGGCCTACCATGTCTTCAGTTGTGAGCATGCTTGAAGGCAGGGCTGCTGTTCAGGAATTGGTCTCAGATCCAAAGGCCTCAACTAATGAGATTGAAGCAATGAGGAAACATTTTGAATCCAGTTTCGGAAGGAAAACCGGTGAGAGCCAGACACAAACTGCGTCAACTGAAGGGCCTTGGACTGGTTCATCTACATCTGCTCATGATCTCTATCCAGTCAATCCTGATTCAACTTACTGGGACAACAGAAATGAGAGAAACTGAGCAAACTGTCTTGACTCTCAAACGTTTATGTTCATATATCATCTCTACTCCCTCTCTATATATACCCACGCATATATATTTTTTGTTTGGCAATATAGCTGAAAGAATAATATAGATGTTTCTACAGCATGGTAAATTGGTAAATGTAAATTATGAATCCCTTGGATCAACTTTGCTACAGCACAGAAGCTGGTATATTATATATTTTGAGAAGATTGCATTACGATGACATAATTTGCAATACAGGGCAGAGGTTTAGAGTCAGGAAAACTGAATAAATTACTTGGAAGCTAAGCTTTGTTACTGTTTCTATCTGAAAGAGAATGGTGGAAATCAGCATTTTGCTCAATGTGGTTTTGAACTTGCCATGCAATATCAATATGAGTGTTGGAAGGCATGAACTGGCAGATTCGGCTTAGACAGATACAGGGATAAGAATAAGTCATCTTCCAATGCTCCAATCCAACGACCTCAAGTGGACTGTAGCCCTTTTTTCTGTAACTTCAGAAATCTAAATTCCAAGAGAAAATGCGCATTCAACAACTCAAAGCAGATTTTAAAAACCAATTGTCAAAATCTGACAATGCAAAATGCAGACCTCTCATATGAAGAAAATGCAGAGGAAGAAGCTGTCACATTTTCTATCAATGTTGTAGCCTCCCTTTTTATCCAAAAAGAAGTCTGCCCTAAATTGGCTTCACAATGAGACAAAGAACATTAGAAACAGCTGTGAAGCCAATTTACAGCTGGCAAAGGCTGGACTCACGTGAGAATAAAATGTATGATTTTTACCTTCAAGAATCTTGATTATATTTGAGCCATGACAAAATTGATCTCGATTTCTGTAATCATTTGTAATGCATACTTAAACTAGTCTAAATTCCTTAATCTTGATTGATTACATACAAGATTACAAGTTTGTCAAAGAAAGCTAAAAACATTAGAAGAACAAAAACTAACAATCCGAACGTAGCAATTGAGGAAATAAAATATAGCTCTCAAAAGACATCACAGAAACTGTAAAACAATTGTATGATCGGTGCTACTTCCACAATTATATAGTAGATAGACTGTACTTAATAATTTCTGATAGATGAAGTAAACAAGTAGTCTCCGGCACATTAAAATCACCATATGCTTTGTAAGTGCCTGCTTGATCAACCAGGAAAATTCATTCATGTTATATAAAACTTTTGATAAGTTTTGATTTGCTCTAATTTACAATTTACAAACTTTAGATAAGTCCAATTCCTCATTTAAAATATAATTAAAATTATCAGATATTCCACCTCAATTTTTTTCGTTTAAAGGTTTCTTAGACGAGGAATAAAACAGAGGACAAGTCACCCAATATTGATATTGATAGAATAGAATTGGAATATTAATGTAAAATTGTTATTGAAATGAAAAAAGTTTCTACTTCTTTTTCGTTGGAAGTAAGAGTTTCTACTTAGTCATGTTCTGCTCTCTTTTTTCTTTATTTTTTCTTTGACAGAGATGAATTAAATTACGAACCTGCGGCTTCAATTCAGAGTCAATAACATACAGCTTCAGTGCATTGACTGGTTGATTGGGAAGTCGGAGTGTCCATCCAAAAGATGTAAATAATGGACACCGGAGAAAGGGATTGCTGTGGAACTTTTACGTATAGATTATTATATTCAAGTGATTATGTGTTTTAGTCAAAACAGCTTCTTTTTTTTTTCTGAACCACGAGGTGGTTCTGATCGGCTTTTCCAATTATGGGTGACACTTTTAAGCCTTAACCACAACCCAGACTAATCCCCGCTCACATCGGGTCAGCCCTTAAGGAGTAAAGTGCTGGCCAAAGTGGTGACTCCATACGAGAGCAGGGGGTCGAACTCCTGACATCTTTTAAGGAATGAGAATGCCGAACCACTCACACCAACCACCTTGGTTAAAACAGCTTTTCAATGTGCGTCTTTGCATGCAGATTTTGAAATTAAAATAATTAATTAATCAATGTTGCACAGACACAAATACGGCAACATGGATACACAATATAGGGACACGGAAAACAAATAAATTTGAAAAAATTAAGACACGGAGACACGGGAATTAAAAAAACAACTTATATATATTTTTTATAAATAAAATATTGATGTTCATACTCCAATTTCACAATACTATATAGTGAAATTCAAGCATTTCAAACCTTTTCAAATGTAGTTTATTAATTTTATATGAATTATAATTGAATTAAAACATTAGTTGACTCATAGTATCAGTTGATCGTGTTATGAGAGTGTCTTGACCATGGACACGACTTTGATCATTGGACACAGGTGCCCGACACTCTTACACTTGGGCTTAGTGGAATATCCATACAAGTTGAAGTTTTCCTTTATCAGAAATATATATTTAAGAAAAAAAAAAAGGATGAAAATTCAACAAGAAATATTCCGTTGGATGACTTGGATTTTTCCACACCTACGTTGGAGAAAATTTAAAACAATATTGAGTTATTTTCTACATGCACTGCATTCAGACAGATATAAAGAGTTTTGAAGCTGGCAAATTTTCTCTCAATGTTGTAGCCTCCCTTTTTATTCAAAAAGAAGTCTGCCTAGCTGGTAGCCAAACATTGGCTTCACAATGAGACAAAGAACATTAGAACAGAAAATTTACATTTGGCAAAGGCTGGACTCACGTGAGAATAAAATGTATGATTTTTATCTTCAAGGATCTTGATTCTATTTGAGCCATGACAAGGTTGATCTCGATTTCTGTAATCATTTTGAATGCATACTTAAACTAGCCAAAATTCCTTGAGCTTGATTGATTACATACGAGATTACAAGTTTGTTAAAGAAAGCTAAAAACATTAATTAGAAGAACAAAAACTAACAATCCGAACGTAGCAATAGAGGAAATAAAATATTAGCTCCCAAAAGACATCACAAAAACTGTAAAACAATTGTATGATCGGTGCTACTTCCATAATTACATAGTAGATAGATAGACTGTACTTAATGATTTTTGATAGATACAGTAAACAAGTAGTCTCTGGCACATTAAAATCACCACGTGCTTTGTAAGTGCCTGCATCACCAAGCAGGAAAATTCATTCATGTTATATAAAACTTTTGATAAGTTCTTAGACGAAGAAACAAAGAAAGGACAAGTCATCCAATATTGATATTGATAGAACAGAATTGGAATATTAATTTAATGTTGCTGTAAAGACTCAGTCAGCAGCAACATTTCATCTTTTTTGGACTGAAGCTTATTTTTCTTCGACCTGGGACCTGAAGCTAACCCTATAATTCCTATCCCTGTCATTATTTTGAAAGTAATTTTGGTTTTATGGATGAATTTAAAATGGGAAACATTAATTGTTTGGTCCATTAGGCGAGTCACAGTGTCACATGGCTCTTTACAAAAGTTCATTATGATTTTTACTAATAACACTTTTAGAAATCATCATTTTGTAAATTACAATTTGATACGTATATAAAATAATTCAATAAAATATAATAAGAAAATTTATACACACATGTAAAATTGTAATTGAAATGAAAGTAAAAGTTTTTATCGTTGGAAGTAAGAGTTTCTACTTAGAGTCAAGTTCCTTTTACTAATATAATTTTGACATTGCTCTATTTTTTCTTTATTTTTTCTTTATTTTTTCTTTGACAGATATGAATTAAATTAAGAACCTGCGGCTTCAATTCAAAGTCAATAACATGCGGCTTCAATTCAAAGTCAATAACGTACAGTTTCAATACATTGGGAAGTTGGAGTGTCCATCCAAAAGATATAAATAATGGATAAGGGAATGCTGTGGAACTTTTTTGTATAGATTAGGCCTGTTCGGTAATGTTTTTAGAGCATGTTTTCTGTTTTTGTTTCTTGTTTTTCACAAATACGCGTTTGGTGCATCATTTTTGTATTCCCTCACAAAACTTTTTTTTTAAAAAACAAATCTAACTTTGTGAACAAAAGTTGAAAACAATAAAAAGTTATTTTTAGTGATTTCGTTTTCACTGTTTTTTGAAAGGTACATGAGAATGCATCCCATCAACAATTTTTTGTTTGGAAGAAGGAAAGAGGAAGAAAATGAGAAAAAAGAAACGGCTTTGGGAAGGAAATGAAGAAGAAGAGAGGAAGAAAGAAGGAAAGAGGAAGAAAAAGAGAAAAAAGAAACGGCCATGCGAAGAAAAGGAAGAAGAAAAGAGGAGGAAAGAGAAAAAAAAGAAAGGAGATAAGATAATTTTTGGGCTTTAATTTTTTTTAATTGTTTATAATAATTTAGCGTCTAAAAATATCATAATTAAAAAAAATTAGAACTGAAATTAGAAAAAATACACCTAGAAAACAACTTGCATATTATTATTTTCAAATTGTACTACTAGATATGTTTTCACTGTTTTTATTTTCTGAATTTGTTTTCCAATTAATCTACCATAAACATTTTTTAATCCTGAAAATGCAAACTCATTTTCTAGTTTTCATTCTCAGAAAAACATTCTCCGAAAACATTACCAAACGGGTTATATTTTTGGAAACCTTTTGTAACATCCCACATCGACCAACGGAGAGGGGTGATGTGCCTTATATGTACATGCCCATCTCCATCTAGCACGAGACCTTTTAAGAGCTCACTGGCTTCGAAGTCATGAGAATTTCGAAGTTAAGCGAGTTGGGACTAGAGCAATCCCAAGATGGGTGACCCACTGGGAAGTTGCTCGTGAGCTCCCAGAAACAAAACCGTGAGGGCAGAGAGGGGAGCCCAGGAGCGGACAATATCGTGCTATGAGACACCTTTATTCAGGTGATTAAGTGTTTTAGTCAAAACAGCTTTTCAATGTACATGTTTGCATGCATATTTTGGAATTAAAATAATTAATTACTAGTGTGAAAGTCTATGTTAATATGGCGACATGAATACGGGAACATGGGAAATGGTAAATTTCAAAAAACTAGGACAAGAAGACATGGGAATTTTATAAAAAAAACTTGTATATTTTTTTTATAAATAAAATATTGATGTTCATACTCCAATTTCACAATACTATATAGTGAAATTCAAGCCTTCCAAATCTTTCAAATGTAGTTTATTAATTTTATATGAATTATAATTGAATTAACACATTAGTTGATCCAGAGTATGAGTTGACCGTGTTGTGAGAGTGTCTTGACCATGGACACGGCGTTGATCATTGGACACAGATGTCTGACACTCTTGGGCTTAGTAGAGTATCCATGCAAGTTGAAGTTTTCATTTATCGGAAATATATATATAAAAGAAAAAATAAAAGGATGAAAATTCCACGAGAAATATTCCGATGGATGACTTGGATTTTTCCACACCTACGTCGGAGAAAATTTAAAATAATATTGAGTTATTTTCTACATGCACTGCATTCAGACAGATATAAAGAGTTTTGAACTTTATTTTTCTAATTAAATTGTCATTGACGACATTTAATTTTTAAACTCAAGATCTTTTCAAAATGATCACTAATTAAATAATAATCAATCTTAATTTTACATGCAAACATATTTCCAAACAAAAGATGTAAATAATGGAAAACTGAGAAAGGGGATGCCGTGGAACTTTTCCTTACCTATATGTTGGAAAAAATTTAATTCAAACCAAGAAAATAGGTATACAATCAATTCTGACAAAGAAAAAAAAAATGCACTTAATTAATTTCATGTACGGCTTTTATTGCTTGAGAAAAATCTTGAATGGCAATTCCTAGTTCATTCTCTATACTTGTATTTTAAAATAATTTTATGCAAACGTAAATTTTTTATATAAAAGGAGATTAGACTATAAAGTGAGTGGTGGAGAATAATAATTTTTTTTAAAGTAGTTGACCTCAGTTTCAGTCCTTCAAGGTCTGCTCTATCTTTCTCTGTCTATAAAAAGCTGCTGTAAGCACCAATACTCTCCTCACAAATCCATCTGTTAAAAAGTAATACACATTTGTACTTGAATAATATAGAAATGTCTTGAATAATCTAAAAAAATTAAGAAAGACAGAGAGAGAGTAAATATCTATTAACTATAACTAGAGAAATCTAAAATCATGTGAAAAAATTATGGCTAGAGACAAATATCAATGGAGGAATTCTCTAGAACAAGACTACATTAATTAGATATTATATTAGAATAATATAGTTAAATCTAGAAAGTTATATAATCTAGTGGCTGTAAATGTACAAGCCAAGTCGGTGGAACTTGTGCTATGTCGGTTGAAGACTCCTATATATAACTATTAGCAGCCCATATGTATCAATCAAGTGAGAAAAGCTACAGCCAGCCAACAAGCTTGTATCCAACTCCAGTTAAGTCTTGTACTTTCCTATTTCAATCAAATAAAATTACTTTGTTACTTTTTAAAAAGTTTTCTTTTCCAAGTCAAGCTATTATCCTAAAACACTACCAACTATTTTCCAACATTCTTCTCTTTTAAACTAACAGTGGTATCAGAGCCCGTTCCGATCAACCTTGGGCATTGGTTCACTCTAGTCCTCCATCATGTCCACCACTAGTCAAAACTCTGACCCTCTTCCTATTTTCTAAGGGGAAAACTATGACTTCTGGAGTATTAAAATGAAGACCTATTTTATGTCTCAGGACTTATGGGACATAGTTGATAGTGGCTTCAATAATCCAGAAAATCCAACCGTGGAGCAGTTGAGGCAACTGAAGAAGGATCAACAAAAAGATGCAAAGGCCTTATATGCCCTGCAACAAGCCTTGCATGATACGATTTTTCCAAGAATCATGGGAGCCACAACTGCAAAGGAAGCATGGAATACCTTAAAGGAGGAATTTCAAGGCAATGCCAAGGTACGTGCTGTTAAACTACAAACTTTGAGAAGAGAATTTGAAAACATTAAAATGAAGGATTCTGAGACCACACAAGACTATTATGCTAAAATAAAAATAATAATCAATCAATTGAGAGCCTATGGAGAAAAGACTGAGTAGGCGAAATGAAAATTCAGTTGAAAGTGTCTTTCAGTCAAAACTAAATTTAAGGTCTCAGAAAACTAAAGAAGGGGAAAGGAAATTTGGAGAAAGTTCTAGAAGAGAAAATTATAAATCCAATAAGAATTGGGAAAATAAAAATGAAATAAAGGAAAGAAAAATCTATCCTCCCTGCGGGGTGTGTAAAAACACAAACCATCTTGGTTCCGTGGCAAGCCCAAATGTCGAAATTGTAAAAAATTTGGGCACATAGAAAAAGAATGTCGGATCAAGAACTATCAAGCCAATTACTCAGAGAATAGTGAGAAGAATGAGCATGTGTTCTATGCTCATCAAGCCACACTAGAAGGAACCAACAAGAAATGGTATCTTGACAGGCGGCGGCTGTAGTAACCACATGACTGGAGATGAAAGCATCTTCTCCAAAATAGACAAGTCCGTAAAATCCCACGTAAAACTGGGAAATGGAACACTGGTGGAGACAAAAGGAAAAGGTACAATCTCTATCCAAACTAATAAAGGAACTAAATATATAAAAGATGTTCTACTAGTAACTAGCCTGGAGCATAATCTATTAAGTGTTGGACAAATTATTGAAAATGGTTACTCTCTGCACTTTTCCTGGAGACTCCTGCACAATATTCGATAAAAGAAATAAAAATCACATAATAACAAAAGTAAGGATGGAAAATAGAAATTTTCCTGTCTCCTGGCAATTTGTAAAAGCCACAGCCATGAAAGTAGAAATAGAAGATTCATGGTTATGGCATAAAAGATTTGGCCACTTTAATTTTTATGCACTAAAACCTCTTTATCAAAAGAATATGATGAGAAATCTTCCAAACATAAAAGAGATCCATGATGTCTGTGAAAGTTGCCAACTTGGCAAACAACATCGACAAGCATTTCCATCTGGAAAGGCTTGGAGAGCTAAGGCCTTGTTGGAGCTTGTTCACACAGACGTTTGTGGACCCATGAGGACTCCATCTCTTGATAATAACATGTACTTTATCCTGTTCATAGATGACTATACTAGAATGACGTGGGTTTATTTTCTACGAGAAAGATCAGAAGTATTTAATATCTTCAAAAAATTCAAAACCCATGTTGAAAAACAAAGTGGCCACTATATTAAAGCTCTAAGAAGTGATAGAGGAAAAGAATATACCTCTAAAGAATTCAACAAATTTTGTGAAGATGAAGGAGTAGAGCATCAACTAACAGTTGGCTATGCTCCTGAACAAAATGGAGTCTCAGAAAGGAAAAATAGAACTATCATGGAGATGGCAAGATCAATGATATTTGAAAAAGGCTTGCCAAACACATTCTGGGCAGAAGCTGTGTATACAGCAGTATACTGCTAAATAGATGCCCAACAAAAGCTTTACAAAATAAGACTCCTATTGAGGCTTGGAGCAATATAAAGCCATCAGCAAAGCATCTCAAAGTATTTGGATGCATTTGCTATGTGCACATTCCTAAGGAGAAACGACACAAGCTAGAAGAAAAATCTGAAGTTGGCATATTCCTGGAATACAGTTCCCAATCTAAAGGCTATAGAGTCTACAATCCCAGAATTAAAAAGTTCATGATAAGCCGAGATGTTGAGTTCGATGAATCGGCGTCATGGAACTGGGAGGAAGAAAAAATTGAAAAGAAAAGTGTTACTATAATAGAACTGTGAGAGAGGAAATTGAAGAAACTCCAGGTACGACTCCACCACCCACAACTCCTTCATCCATACATCATGAAGGCTCTCCAGAACCAGAACAAAGAACTAGATCACTCCAAGACATATATGAAACTTGCAACTTCAAAACTATAGAACCAGAAAGTTTTGAAGTTGCAGTAAAAGAAGAAATTTGGAAGAAAGCTATGGAAGAAGAAATTAAAACAATTGAGAAAAACAAAACATGGGAACTCGTTGATCGCCCACAGGACAAAGAAATCATTGGGGTTAAATGGGTCTACAAGACCAAATTTAATCCTGATGGATCAATACAAAAGCATAAGGCAAGGCTAGTAGCTAAAGGCTACTCGCAGCAGCCGGGCGTAGATTATAACGAGACATTTGCACAAGTTGCAAGACTTGATACTATAAGAGCACTGATAGCATTAGCAGCTCAAAAGAAATGGAGAATTTATCAGCTAGACGTAAAGTCTGCATTTCTAAACGGAGAGCTCGAAGAAGAAATATATGTGGAGCAACCACAAGGATTTATTGAGCAAGGAGGAGAAGATAAAGCACTCAAGCTAAAGAAAGCTTTGTACGGACTCAAGCAAGCGCCACGAGCTTGGAACAGCCGCATAGACAAATACTTCATCAACGCAGGCTTCAGAAGGAGCAAAAGCGAGCCTACTCTCTACACCAAAACTCAAGGTAAGTCCGGTATCTTAATTGTCTCTCTATATGTGGATGACCTGTTAATGTATGAATTTTGATTAATTCTTTTGGCTTCCCTTGACAATTTTGTAATAGGACTTTTATATGTATTTATCAAGCTCAAGGATAGATTAAGATTAGCATCTCTAAGTGTTCTTAAATCTCATCTATCCTATGGAGGTTCAAGCAATTTGACAAAGGTAAAATCATGCATTGCATATCATGCATTAAAACTGTTTTCATAAAAGATGACTAGTCATCCTTGCTCAGTGCGAATTTCCAGCTTGTTAACCATCTGTTTTGTCCTATTCTATTTTCTCTCTCTCCTGCCATGTGTCAGTCTAGACCTAAGTGATTCTTTTATCTGTAAAAGCAAGTGAATTCCTAATTTAGAGGCCGTCTCTTTTGTGTGGAAGTTTTGGAAAGATTGGCTTGCCATTTTTCTCTTCTTCTTCCTCAAGAGTAAACCATATATTTCATCTATGAGTTTTTCTAATTGATTTCTTTTTGAAAAACTGCTTTTGAAATATGAATCTGCATCTAGCTATTTAAATCATTCTCTCATATAGATCTAGATCGGATTTCGTGACTGATTTCTTCAAGAGTATGGTTTCTTGAAGAAATTGGTCTTTCTCCCTTGAATCCAAAGTTTGGCTTCATTCTAAGTTGGAGCTTGCAAGCTAGTGCCATGGGATGATCGAGCTGGAGAAGGAGCTACCATTGCCATGAAGAACTGAGCTTCGAGCTTTGCTAAGTTGGAGAAGAAGATTGCACAAAGGAGGTATAGCTCATCTACCTAAATAGATCTTGTTTGTGCCTAATAAATCACGGCCGTAAACTGGCCGAAGGAGCCCTTTCTCGGCCCTAGCACTTTCTCTTAAAATTGAAACGCGGCGTTTCGCCAAAGTGCTTTGCCTTCCTGAAAGTCAAAAGAAAATACTAAGGCATGATCATCTCGGCCTCGAATCGCAGGCCGAGGCCGAGGCCGAGCAAAGTCGCGACCAGAAGTATTAAAGTCAAATCATCATGTGATAGCAGGGTCCCTTGCTTCATTTAATGAAGTAGTGCCTGTTTATTGCAGCAAACCCACTGGCCACAAATAAGCATTTAATGCACGAGAGAAGGTCGGAAGTGACTGAAGTCAGGTTTTGGCGACAGAAAACAGAGTGATTAGACGTAGACATTCTCACAAGAATCCTTGCAGCTTGAGAGAATAGGTCACCAACTATCCAAGCAATAAATGCGTCTCCACGGCCAGAAGCTCAGAACCCACGATCAGGGCGGCGGCCGATTCACCAGGATTTATGGGGTCACAACACCATGCTTCACGATCCCAAATGTTGATTAGACTACCCACTTGCTCTAATTAGGCTCCACCATGCAGGTTTTCAGCCTCGAGTGCTCCTCCAAGAACTCTTCCTATAAATACAAGGCTCGAGCTACATTCAAAGGGTTCAAACACCAAACCAAAGCCTCCCACGGAGAAATTTATATTTTTCTTGTAATGCATTTTCAATATCTTTACTTGCTTTCCTAGGAGTAGTGTTAGATTGTAAGGAAAATTCATCCATCAATATATCATACGACCCTTGATTTTCAAGGCGCCGGAGCACCATCCTTGTTGTTCGTTCACTCACCCCATATATCATACGACCGTCGCTCCTGAGAACGCGCCGGAGCACCGCCCAAAACCCACCACCAACACCACCACTCAACGGCCTTGTAGTTCAGGCCGTGAACCTAACAGCCGAGACTAGTTCCTCTCTCGGCTACAATCGTTTGATTAGAAGACGAGTTTAAACAAGAGCACCACTTATCCATTCCACAATCATCAAACCTCTCGATGCACGGTGACCGTCCTGGCACGCCCTGCACAACCGTATCGCACCCAAAAGCAGGAAGCCACGTGTCCACGCATATCCCCTCGGCCCGGAACCCCTTTCCAGGCCGTGAGATTTGCGCGGCAGACACTTTGGCATGCCCGGTGGGACCCTTGTCAAAAAACTTATGGCGGAAACTAGGGCACAGGCAAAGCTCAAAAACAAAGCAGTCAAAATGACTTCTGAGACTCTTGAGTCCACCTCGCCAATCATTATCACCGAGACCGAGCATTCGGTCGGGATCTGGCTGGCGTTCCAGTGACGACGGATCGTATGGCCGAGTCCATGCAAGAACGGGCAGGTAGTGGATGAGCTAATGTCCAAGCAGGCCTACAGGATAGAAACATCATTCATGGCCGCAATGGACAGATTCTCCTCAGAGTTGCGAACGCTTTTTCAGGAGAGAATGCCGGTGACCTCGCCTGCGACACCTCCTAGAGCCGGATCGAGGAGCCAAGAGCGCGAGAGAATCTGTTTGTGCCTAATAAATCACGGCCATAAGCTGGCCGAGGCGCCTTTCCCTCGGCCCTTGCATTCGCCATTCAAACTGAAAAACACAGCGTTTTGCAGGTGCTTGGCCTTCCAGAGAAACAAGAGAAAAATTGCTAAGTCACGATCATCTCGGCCTTGATTGAAGGCTGAGACCGAGGCCAAGTAAAATCACGGCCAAAGGCATTAAAGTTGAGACCGAGGCCAAGTAAAATCACAGGGGTCTCACTCTCCACTTAATGAAGCAAGGTCTCTGTTTATTGCAGCAAACCCACTGGCCAAGAATGAGCATTTAATGCACGAGAGAAGGTGGGAAGTGATTGGAGTCAGGATTTTGTGACAAGGATCAGAGTGATTAGACGCCAACATTCTCACAAAGCTCTTTGTAGCTTGAGAGATTAGGTGACCAGCCACCAGAGCAATAAATGCGTCTCCACGGCCAAAGCGCAGAACCCACGATCAGGACGGCGGCCGAGATTCACCGGGATTCATGGGGTCACACCACCATACTTCACGATTCCAAATGTCGATTGGACTACCCACTTGCGCTAATCAGGCTCCACCATGCAGATTTTCAGCCTCGATTACTCCTCCAAGAACTATGCCTATAAATACAAGACTTAGGACCACATTCAAGGGGTTCAAACACCAAACAAAAGCCTCCCACGGAGCAACTTATATTTTCCTGTAATGCACTTCCAATATTTTACTTGCTTTTCTAGGAGTAGTGTTAGTCTGTAAGGAAAATCCATTCATCAATATATCATACGACCCTTGATTCTTCAAGGCGCCGGAGCACCATCCTTGTTGTTCGTTCACTCACCCCATATATCATCCGACCGCCGCTCACTGAGCAGCGCGCCGAGCACCGCCCTAAACCCACCAACACCATTACTTAACGTCGTTGTAGTTCAGGCCGTGAACCTAAAAACCGAGACTAAATCATCTCTCGGCTACAATCGTTTGATTAGAAGACGAGTCCAAACAGGAGCACCATTTAAACACTTTCAACCACTTCAAACATCTCGACGCACGTGAGACCGTGCTGGCACGCCCGCGCACAACCGCACCGCACCCAAAAGCAGGAAACCGCGTGTCAACGCACATCCCTCTCGGCTCGGAACTCCAGGCCGTGAGATTTGCGCGGCGGACAGAATCGAGCCTTACGGCGAAAGCAGCAGCCTCGGCGTATCGGCCCACACCCAAGCATTAGGCTATGGCCAGCATCCTTTGCCGCCGACAAACAGCTGGGGGCAGTCCCAGCCCACGTGGGCAAATTCTGGACCAACCTACTCGGCAGAGCAACGCGCGGACCACTCCATACTTTGGCCATGTCACTAGGGTACGGCATCCTCGCTCATCCTGCAATCCATCCACTCGGCCCAGTGCACACTCCGGCCGTCCAGACCCATCCTGGTCCAAGCAACGCGACGCGCTGTATCATCACAACAGGTACGGTCAGAGCAATCCGATCGTTTCACCACCACCGCAGGCGTCGTTGTTTCCGCTGGGCTCTCACCTTCACTACGGTTCGGCCAATCCAACGGCAACGCATACGCACCTTGGCCACAACCACGGCGCTCATCTGGCGTCGACCAGCTCGGTCATCCCGACCGAGTCCCTCGGTCAAATGACCCCGCAGGTAAGGCCACAAAACGATGTGCAATAGGTCCCGCGGCCGCATGCGCCCCCGCAGGAGGCGCCACCTCAGGGGCTTCGATTCGAGGACGTTCGGCGGATGATCGAGGACGACCTAGCACGAGAGACGGCCAGACGCGTCGAGGTACACTAGGCCGTACCCACCAGAAATTCGACCGAACCCCTTTCCCCGGGAATTATCGATTGCCAGAATTCATGCTATTCTCCGGGATGGGCAGACCTCCTCCATTGAACACATAGGCCGTTTCACGGCCTAGTGTGGAGAGACCGATTCGGACGCCCAGAAGCTCCGTTTATTTGTCCATTCTTTAACCGGCGCGGCGTTCTCATAGTTCATAAACCTTCCGCCGAACTCGAATAAGGGATTGGTCTGATATGGAAAGGGTATTCCACGAACATTTCTATCAGACCAATCGAGAAATAACGGTCACGTGCTGGCAAGGATGAGCCAAGCGTCGGACGAATCACCTCGCGATTACTTATAACGATTCAAAACATGTAGGAATTGGTGCCGCACGAACCTCCCAGAGAGGGAGTTCGTCAAGATGGCCGAAGAAGGGTTGGAATTCGAGTACCGGAAGAAATTCCAGGGAATCGAATTCCGGGATATGCATGACTTGACCAACAAGGTGGACAGGTATGCATCCTTGTTGAAAGAAGAGATGCAGAAGAAGACGGCCTCAAAAGGGACCTACTACCAGGAACCCCATCGTCAGCTATGCCGAAACGGACGGCACCGCGGAGGTCGAGGACGATGAGGTAGAAACGAGTGTTTGTGCCTAGTAAATCACGACCATGAATTGGCTGAAGGAGCCCTTTATCTCGGCCCTTGCACATTCTCGATGAAACTGAAAATGCAGCGTTTTGCCAGAGTGCTTGGCCTTCCAGAGAAACAAGAGAAAAATTGCTAAGGCACGATCATCTCGGCCTCGTTTGAAGGCCGAGGCCGAGAGTAGAGCAAAATCACGGCCAAAGGGGTTAAAGTCAGATCGTCACGTGACGAGGAGGGTCCCACGCTCCATTTAATGAAGCAAGGTCTCTGTTTATTGCAGGAAACCCACTGGCAAAGAATGAGCATTTAATGCACGAGGGAAGGTGGGAAGTGATTGGAGTCAGGATTTGGTGACAAGGATCAGAGTGATTAGACGCCAACATTCTCACAAAGCTCTTTGCAGCTTGAGAGATTATGTGACCAGCCACCAGAGCAATAAATGCGTCTCCACGGCCAGAAGCGCAAAACCCACGATTAGGCCGCGTCGAGATTCACCGGGATTCATGGGGTCACACCACCATACTTCACGATTCCAAATGTCGATTGGACTACCCACTTGCGCTAATCAGGCTCCACCATGCAGATTTTCAGCCTCGATTACCCCTCCAGGGACTCTGCCTATAAATACAAGACTCAGGACCACATTCAAAGGGTTCAAACACCAAACAAAAGCCTCCCACGGAGGAACTTATATTTTCCTGTAATGCACTTTCAATATTTTACTTGCTTTTCTAGGAGTAGCGTTAGTCTGTAAGGAAAATCCATTCATCAATATATCATACGACCCTTGATTTTCAAGGCGCCGGAGCACCATCCTTGTTGTTCGTTCACTCACCCCATATATCATACGATCGTCGCTCATTGAGCAGCGCACCGGAGCACCGCCCTAAACCCACCAACACCACCACTCAACGGCCTTGTAGTTCAGGCCGTGAACCTAAGCGCCGAGACTAAATCCTCTCTCGGCTACAATCGTTTGATTAGAAGACGAGTCCAAACAGGCGCACCATTTAAACACTTTCAACCACTCCAAACATCTCGCCCGCGCACAACCGCACCGCACCCAAAAGCAGGAAACCGCGTGTCAATGCACATACCCTCGGCCTGGAACTCCAGGCCGTGAGATTTGCGCGGCAGACAATGAGGCTATCTTCTACAAAGGGCTTGTTAAAACCCACGATCAGGGCGCGGCCGAGATTCACCAGGATTTATGGGGTCACAACACCATGCTTCATGATCCCAAATGTCGATTAGACTACCCACTTTCTCTAATCAGGCTCCACCATGCAGGTTTTCAGCCTCGAGTACTCCTCCAAGAACTCTTCCTATAAATTCAAGGCTCGAGCTACATTCAAAGGGTTCAAACACCAAACCAAAGCCTCCCACGGAGCAATTTATATTTTTCTTGTAATGTACTTTCAATATCTTTACTTGCTTTCCTAGGAGTAGTGTTAGATTGTAAGGAAATTCATCCATCAATATATCATACGACCCTTGATTTTCAAGGCGCTGGAGCACCATCCTTGTTGTTCCTTCACTCACCCCATATATCATACGACCGTTGCTCCCTGAGCAACGCGCCGGAGCACCGCCCAAAACCCACCACCAACACCACCACTCAACGGCCTTGTAGTTCAGGCCGTGAACCTAAAGCTGAGACTAGTTCCTCTCTCGGCTACAATCGTTTGATTAGAAGACGAGTTTAAAAGGCGCACCACTTATAAATTCCACAATCATCAAACCTCTCGACGCACGGAGACCGTGCCTGGCACGCCCGCGCACAACCGCACCGCACCCAAAAGCAGGAAGCCGCGTGTCCACGCATATCCCCTCTGCCCCGAACCCCTTTCCAGGCCGTGAGATTTACGCGACGGGAGATCTAGGTTTTGCTTGAGCTTTCTTGTATTCCTTTGTAAGAATCTTTTTCTACTTAGTGGATTGCCTAGTCGGTTGATGACTCCAGTTTTTCCCAATGGTGGGTTTCCTGGGTAAACAAAATCTATTTTGCATATCTGTAAATTTTTCTGGGTTTGTGTTCTTGGTGGTTGACTAGTCATCTATATCTGCTGTTTGCTGTTTACTTGATAATGATGACTTCATACACTTTCACCATAGTTGTTGCTAGCACAGGGGATGCCTAGATTGATGGGTCCTTCTGAGTGCCTAGGTTGTCACTAGTAATCTTCTAAGGCTGCAGGTACTTTGTGGCATGCTCGATGTGTTCTCTTGATTGTTGAGTTGTTGTGTCTTGTTTGTTTAGTTAAATTTACCCCTTGTCACCTAAGTATCAATTTCAATTGGTATCAGAGTTTCAGCTCTTAACACAAATAGTGAGATCCTAGGATTTGTTTTGGTGTTTAGGTGTACCTACTATGGAAAGGGATCGAGTTGCTGGATCTTGCAACTCACCACCTTATTTTGACGGAAATAACTATGCTGCATGGAGAGAAAATTTTGAGATATTTCTTGATGCTCTTGATGAGTATGCAAGTGGGTATCTCACAAAAGAGTGGATTGCTCCGATAAGACTGTTGAGGGTGAAGTTGTGCCCAAACCTAGGTCTGAATGGACTGAAGCAGAGGTGTTTACTGCATATGCAAACAAGAAGGCCAGAAATGCCTTAGTTACAGCCTTGTCTAGCACACAGTTTGCACATATACAACACATCCCAAATGCTAAAAAGGCTTGGGATAAACTAAGGGTGGTTCATGAAGGGGATGACCAAGTTAGAACCCTAAAACTTCAGATGGTGCTTGCACAATTTGAAGAACTTAGGATGTCTGAAACTGAGTCTATTTCTGAGTTCTATGGGAGAGTGGAAATGATCACAAATGAACCCATGAGTCTTGGTCAACCTATTCAAGAGCTTCTTGTTGTTCAGAAAATTCTTCGTGTTCTACCATCTAGATTTAGAGCAAAGAAAACCGCAATCATGGAGGTCCAAAACTTAAATGAAATTAAGCTTGGCAAGCTTGTAGGAAAATTAAAAACCTATGAGATGGAGTTGAATATGGAAGAAAATGACACTAAAAAATCAAAAAGTGTTTCACTTCAAGGAGTGCATGTTTCCTCTCTGAAAGGTGGTGAAAAATCCTCAGATTTTGAGGATGAAATGGCCTTGTTTGTCAAAAAATTTAGGAGAATTCTTAAGGATAAGGGAAAGTTTGCTAGAGAGGGGTAGCTCTGGTAGTGAGAGACAGTTTAGACCATCAACTGATCGGTCTAATGAAAGGAACAAGGATGTAAAACCTTTCACTAAAGACTTTAGAAAATCTGTCAAGTGCTTCACATGTGGAGGCATTAGTCACTATGCTGCTGACTGTGCAAACAATAAAAAAAAATACTCCAAAGGAAAGGACAAGGCCATGAAAGTGAGTTGGAGTGAGAGTGAAAGTGAAGTATCTCAAGAGGATTCATCTTCCATTGATGATGAAGACCAACAAGTTTCCTTCGTTGCCTCTGTGCAGCCTGTGTCTAATGATTCTGATTTTGAGTCTGATGACTTGTCATACGAGTCATTAGGAAGAAAATATGATTGCTTGTTCAAAGAGACTTTTTCCTTGAAAGAAGAGAGTCTTAAACTTGAAGCCAATAACCAAGAACTTCAACATGACCTTCTCATCTTAACAGAAACCAAAAAGGAGTTGAGTGACAAATTTGAGTCTCTAGAAAAAGAAATTGTTGCACTTGTGTCAATTAGGAGTAATCTTGAAAATCAAGTTAATGTGCTCAAGGAGAGTAACATTGGGTTCCAGAACTCAAAAAAACAGCTCCTAGGTGAATTGAATGAAGCAAAAAGTAAGATTATATCTATGACCATTGGTGCCACAAAAATTGACAAAATGTTGAATATGGGAAAACTTCATGAGGACAAAGGTGGTCTTGGATTTAATCATTTTGATTCTAAGTCTTGCAGCTCTACCACTAAGTTTGTCAAGTCAAAAACTCCAGCCATTGCACTTCTTGATGTTCAGCAGGTAGTCAAAAAACCTAAGTTCGTTCCAACTTGTCACAGGTGCGGGTTGACTGGTCATATTAGACCAGTCTGTCATATGTACAAAAAGGATAAGACCAGAAAATTGTCTTCAAAATCTAAAAGGAATCCCAGATCTTTGCAATATCAGGTTGATCATTTGCCAAATGAAGTCACTAAGATTGCCAAACTTGTCTCCCTTAAATAAGTTCACCCATTGTTCCTAGGTCTACTTGGATTACAAAAAGTCATGCCAAATGTCTTGTTGTGCTAAATGCCTTTGCTGCTTCAAATATCAATTCTCAGTACTTTGATAGTGGCTATTCCAAACACATGTCTGGTGATAGGAGTGTTTTCTCATCTCTCAGTCCTTTTGATGGAGGCACTGTGACTTTTGGTGGAGGCCACAAGTCTCAAGTTGTGGGGAAAGGTACTGTTTGTATCCCTGGTTTACCCAAGCTTAAGAATGTTAGATTTGTTGAGGGTCTCACATCCAATCTCATTAGTGTAAGTCAGCTGTGTGATGATGGAATAGTAGAAGTTAGATACTCCAAGCATGGCTTTAAAATCATTGGAAAAGGTGGCAATGAGATTGTGAGTGTGTCAAGGTCTAGGGACAATTCTTATTGCATTGATGGTGTCAATGATGCAAAAGAAGTAGTTTGCAACAAGGTTGTGAATGAAACAAGTGTCTTGTGGCATCAAAGACTTGGACATGTGAATTTTAGAGACTTGCATAAATTATCCAAGAGAGAGTTAGTGAGTGATCTACCAAAGCTTGACAAATCTGATCAACATGTTTGTGAAGGATGTCAAATGGGTAAGCAAGTTAGAGTGTCATACAAAAAGGTCAAACACATTCAAACACATGTAACTCTTGAACTTGTTCATATGGACCTTGTTGGTCCTATCCAAACCTTGTCCCTTGGTGGAAAGAAATATATTCTGGTCATGGTTGATGATTTCTCTAGGTTCACTTGGGTCTCATTCTTACGTGAGAAATCTGAACTTTTCAAAGGTTTAACTCTGTTTGTCATCTGTTGCAAAAAGAGAAAATGACTAGTCATCTACCACTTGTTAGAATTAGAACAGATCATGGAACTGAATTTGAGAATTCTCAGTTTCTTAAATTTTGTGAAGAGATGGGAATTAAACATGAGTTCTCTGCCCCTATTACACCTCAGCAAAATGGTGTTGTGGAGAGAAAGAATAGGGTTCTTGTTGAGATGGCTAGGGTGATGCTAAATAGCAAAAATTGTGCTAAACATTTTTGGGCTGAAGCTGTCAATACAGCTTGTTACATCTCAAACAGGGTGTTTTTGAGGTCTGGTACCAAACAAACTCCCTATGAGATTTGGAAAGGAAAGAAGCCTAATGTGTCTTACTTTAGAGTCTTTGGTAGCACATGTTACATTTTGAGAGATAGGGAGCATCTTGCTAAGTTTGATTCTAAGTGTGATAAGGGAATATTTCTAGGGTATTCCACTTCCAGCCGAGCCTATAGAGTGTACAATTGTAAAACAAGAACCATTATTGAATCCATAAATGTCAATATTGATGATTTTGCTGCCTCTACCAGAGATGGCTTTAGATGAGGATGGTCTTCTTCCTCCTCCTCTTGAGCATGACCCTCCAGGTCTGGATCTTCTGGTTGACCTGTCAACTTTTGGAAGTTCTGTCCCCATTGCCCTGTCAACCCCTTCAACTTCTAGTTCCATCTCATCTGTCCAGGCTGACAACTCCCATGCTGATCATAGTCCTCTCACTCAAACTGAGCGTGTCATTATTGGCCCTCTTAATCAGGGAGTGAGAACTAGGAAACAACTAGCTCAAGAGATTAGCCATGTGTGTTATGTCTTAAAGGAAGAGCCTAGAAATGTGAAAGAGGCCTTGCATCATGGTGAATGGTTTTGTTGCGCAGGAAGAATTAAATCAATTTGTGAGAAATGATGTTTGGTACCTTGTTCCTAGACCGGTTAACACAAATGTCATAGGCACTAGGTGGATTTTCAAAAATAAAATTGATGAACAAGGTAATGTGGTAAGAAACAAGGCTAGATTGGTTGCTCAAGGATACACTCAAATGGAAGGCATTGATTTTCATGAAACTTTTGCCCCTGTTTATCACGATTAGAATCTGTTAGATTACTTCTTGCCATTGCTTGTCACTTGAAATTCAAACTTTATCAAATGGATGTCAAAACTGCTTTTTTGAATGGTATTTTAAATGAAGAGGTCTATGTTGAGCAACCAAAGGGTTTTGAAGATCCACATCATCCAAATGACGTGTTTCGTTTAAAAAAGGCACTCTTGTCTACCGCGCAAATCTCACGGCCTTGAGTTCTGGGCCGAGGGGATATGCGTGGACATGCGGCTTCCTGCTTTTGGGTGCGGTGCGGTTGTGCGAGGGCGTGCCAGCACGGTTTACCGTGAGTCGAGATGGTTGATGTGGATAGAATGGTTAAGTGGTGCGCCTGTTTGGACTCGTCTTCTAATCAAACGATTGTAGCCGAGAGAGGAACTGATCTCGGCTGTTAGGTTCACGGCCTGAACTACAAGGCCGTTGAGTGGTGGTGTTGGTGGTGGGTTTTGGGTGGTGCTCCGGCGCGTGGCTCGACGAGCGACGGTTGTATGATATGTGGGGTGAATGAGCGAACAACAAAGGTGGTGCTCCGGCGCCTTGAAAATCAAGGGTCGTATGATATATTGATGAATGGATTTTCCTTACAGTCTAACACTACTCCTAGGAAAGCAGGTAAAGATATTGAAAGTGCATTACAGGAAAATATAAGTTGCTCTGTGGGAGGCTTTGGTTTGGTGTTTAAACCCTTTGAATGTAGCTTGAGCCTTGTATTTATAGGAAGAGTTCTTGGAGGAGTAATCGAGGCTAAAAATCTGCATGGTGGAGCCTGATTAGAGCAAGTGGGTAGTCCAATCGACATTTGGGATCGTGAAGTATGGTGGTGTGACCCCATAAATCCTGGTGAATCTCGGCCGCCGCCCTAATCGTGGGTTCTGCGCTTCTAGCCGTGGAGACGCATTTATTGCTCTAATAGATGGTCACCTAATCTCTCAAGCTGTGAGAATCCTTGTGAGAATGTTTGTGTCTAATCACTCTGTTTTTCTGTCGCCAAACCCTGACTTCAGTCACTTCCCACCTTCTCTCGTGCATTAAATGCTTATTCGTGGCCAGTGGGTTTGCTGCAATAAACAGAGGCACTACTTCATTAAATGAAGCATGGGACCCTGTTATCACGTGATGATTTGACTTTGATACCTCTGGCCACGATTTTGCTCGGCCTCAGCCTCGGCTTACAATTCGAGGCCGAGATGATCATGCCTTGGCATTTCTTCTTTTGTTTTCAGGAAGGCAAAACATCTTGGCAAAACGCTGCGCTTTAGCTTCACGAGCGAGCGCTAGGGCCGAGAAAAGGGACTCCTTCGATCAATCCATGGTCGTGATTTATTAGGCACAAACAACTCTATGGTTTGAAACAAGGTCCTAGAGCATGGTATGAGAGGTTATCCTCTCATCTTCTAGGAAATGGATATGTTAGGGGTCGGTTGACAAAACCTTGTTTGTCAAAAGATTTAAAAAGGATGTCTTGATTGCTCAAGTGTATGTTGATGATATTGTGGTTGGTTCTACCTCTGATTTACATGTTCAAGAGTTTATTCATGTCATGACTAGTGAATTTGAAATGAGTCTTGTGGGTGAGCTTAACTACTTCCTAGGTCTTCAAATCAAACAAAGCCATGATGTGATCTTTGTTTCTCAATCTAAATATGCAAAAAATCTTGTGAAAAAATTTGGTTTAGAGGGTGCAAAATCTGCAAGAACTCCAATGAGCACTAGTGCTAAAATTCATAGGGACTTGCTTTGTAAAAATGTGGATCAAACTCTCTATAGAAGCATGATAGGGAGTCTTCTCTACTTGACTGCTAGTAGACCAGACATTTCTTATAGTGTTGGTGTGTGTGCTAGATTTCAGAGTGATCCAAAAGAGTCTCACTTGTTTGCTGTTAAGAGAATCATAAAATATGTGAGTGGGACTGTTGAGTTTGGGTTGTGGTATACCTATGACACTTGTGTCAATCTTGTTGGGTATAGTGATGCCGATTGGGCAGGTTGTAGTGATGATAGGAAGAGCACTTCCGGAGGGGTCTTTTATGTAGGCAACAACCTTGTTGCTTGGCATAGCAAAAAACAGAACTCTCTCCCTATCCACTGCTGAAGCAAAGTATGTTGCAGCTGGGAGTTGCTGCACTCAACTTCTTTGGATGAGACAAATGTTGGATGACTGTGGTCTTGCTTAATCATGCTTTCTAATCTATTGTGACAACATGAGTGCCATAGATATCTCTAAAAATCCTGTTCAGCACTCTAGAACAAAGCATATAGACATAAGGCATTATTTTATTAGAGAGCTTGTGGAAGAGAAAATTTTAACCTTAGAGTTTGTTCCTTCTGAAAAACAACTTGCAGATATACTCACCAAGGCCTTGGACTTTCAGAAACATGTCACACTCAGACAGTCCATTGGCCTTTGCTCAATTGATTGATTAGCATGTCTGTTTCCTTGTCTTCAGCACATTTTAATTTACCAAACAACATGTGTTTTATTGAATATGTCATGGTTTCATATCTCACCTCTCTGATAGTGTGAAGTTTGACTGCTTCTTGTGCTTTCCAGATTTGTGCACAACCCCTTTTCTTGTTTAGAGCTTTTCGTTGAGACTTACCTTGTGCTCTCTTATCCTCTTGGTGAGCCAAGTGTCTATGATTATCTTTTGGACTATCATTGTTATTGTCTCTTAGCTTGTCTCACTCTCTTAGTCACTCTATTAAGATATTTCACATAACCATATATTACAAAACAAAAAAGGGAAGTGTGACCAATGTAGTCACGGCTCTAGGAAGGTATAAGGTGTTATGTTTGAAGCATCTAGAGCAAAGAGCCGTAAAATTGGGCCATTCAAGCACTTATGTCTGGGATGTGCAAGTGAATCAACATAAATCTTACAATATTTTGTCTTTAAAGAGTGATGTTACTTGCTGTTTGAGCCTACTCTGATCATGCCTTAACTTTTCATTGTATACTTGTCTCTCCAAGAGAGATATGACATCATCTTGTGTGTCCCTTAGCTCTGAATCCCCTATTCCAAAATGTGCCTTGTCTCTGAGCATTAGCTGCATTTCATACTCTCCCTCTCAGCGCTGTATGCTTATGTTCCTTGCATATGATTTTTATGTTTCTTCTATTTTTTTTAAAAAAATCATGTGCTTGAAGACTTGGTCTTGGATATTTTGCTAATGCATCTTTGATCACTTGAGTTATTTGCTAGTTCATGCTTGTGTTTTTCAACCAAAAACATGTCTTTCACAGGGTCGATTCTAAATATAGTGCTTGTCATGATATTGCTTTAGTTGACTAGTCATCTGTGCTTCTAGTTGCCTAGTCATCTGGTTGTGTTGGGTTGGACGCATTTCCTGTTCATGCTTTCGTTGACTAGTCATCATACTTGTGGTTGACCAGTCATAAGTCTTTTAAGCGGTTATTTTTTTATTTATTTCAGCGGTTCCTTGTTTTTGTTTTTGAGCAGTTCTTTTTTCCTTTTTGGGTCAGTTTCTTTTTGTCTTTTCCTTTTAGGTCTTTTTCCCCCTCGTTTTCTTTTTCCTCTTATTTTCAGTTTGTCTCCTTCAGCCGCTAAAATCAAAACGAAACCCTTGTTCAGTCCTCGTGTCTTCTTCTTCGATTTCCTTCTTTTTCTATCGCCTTCTTCTCTCTTTTGGGTCCTCGTTTTGGTTCTTTCCTTCCGATTCTTTTTCTCTCTCTGCCGTCTTCGTTTTTATTTTCTCTGTTTTTCTTCTCCTTCTTTCCAGCGTGCCCATGTCTTCTTCGAAGCCCCTTCTCTCTTACAAGCGTCGCCCCCAAATTGAAATCCACTGAAAGAGTGGATTTCATTCCTTCTGTTCCTAGGGTTCCTAAGACCCGCTCTTCTTCCTCTACTCCTGTTGAGGAATCATCTCCATTTGTGTCCCCTGAGGCTGCCTCCTTCTTTGAATATATTGTCTCTAAGATGAATTTCGTGCGTGAAAGATCTTACCAGTTTGAGGCTCTCCCCTTGGTGGCTCAAGAATATGCCACTCATATTTTTGAGCATTATCATCTTCACTCACTCAATGCTCTCTCTAGTAAGTTTAACTCCTCTGTTGTTAGGGAATTTTACTCTAATTTCCTGGCTGAACCCAAAGGGTCCAACTTTCAAGTTATTGTTAGGTCTGTGCCTATTATTCTAAACCGTCTGTAATCAATCGGTTGTTAGGTTTTCGTTCTTTCCCCGGTTTTAGTTCTGAGAAATTTTCTGCTGTTTCTTCTGAATATACAATTGAATTGTTTAAAACCATGGCTTATCCTGATCAGTCTATGCCTCTGACCTCTAAGGGCCTTCCTATTAAGTCGTATTTGTCCCCTGTCTACAAGTTTCTTTGGGATTTTGTTAGGCATAATGTTCTCCCTCCTGGGAACAATTCGAATCCCACCTTAGCTGCCTGTCAACTCATGATATCCATGGTGAATCATGATAAAATTCCCCTTGGAGATATTATTTATCATGCTATCCTTGGCAAGACTATCGGTCACGGAACAAAACACAAGGAAACTGTTGTCTGAAAGGAATAGTGAATTAATTAATTTCAGGAGTTATGAATTTTCAATTTTGGCCCTCGGAGTAGGGGTGTTTTGGTCACTTTTTAATCCGGCAGGATTTTGAGAAAATGAGTGGCACCGTTGCGTAGAGCTCGTTGATATGAGTTCGTAGACATGCGGCATGCCCAATTCCGAGTTGTAACGAGGGAGGAAAAGTCTGAAAACGAAAAACGTAGCGGGAAATTTTAAAAGTTGTTACTGTAGCTACAGTACGCTCCAGTACGGACCAATTTTCTTATTTTCTCCTTCTTCCTCTCCAGATTTTCCAGCTTTTCCCCTTGCAATTCGACGCAGTCACTCTAGCAACAGTGACCGTTCGACTTCCAAGCCTTCATACGCCGTCGCCTTGCACCGGTTGGCCATGCCACCTTCACGAAAAATGTTCCCATTGTTCTCCTTTGTAAAATCCACCCAAAACCTGATTTGATTCATTGGCGAGGAGCTCAATTCGAGGCTTAGAAAAGGGTGCGGTTTTCCGGCGAATTTCCGGCGATTCCGACGGCCAATTCCGTCAAGTGAGGTATGTTTTCTCGACTGATTTTCGAGCTCTAGCTGGCTGATGGGTAGGTTTTAGCTAATTTTTAGTTTTTGAAACTCAAATTCGAACCCTAAGTTACAACAGGTTTTCAAGTGGAATTTCCGGCCACTTCCGGCCATTTTCTGGCTTTCACCCAAGAACAAAAGTGACTCCAAATTAGGTGTATTAGCTAGGGTAGAGGTTTGGAGTCAAGATGTTAAGTTTTTCCGGCGAGTGGTTATCCATTTGGATACCCACGCACCGGCTGCCGCGTGGGCACTGGAGCAGGGAGACATTTTTTTATCCTAAAATGATCTCCTGGTTGTCACGAGTGCGTAGAATTTTACGGATCTCACTTCGGATAACGTTTGAACCTCGAACGGATTTTACATATTGTGTGATTTCCGGGTTCGATATGTTAGAACCGGGTATTCCTAGGATCGTGTAGGAATTCACGGATTCGGGAATTCGGAGCCCCGGGTGTTCCAATTTAAATAGTTAAAGTTTGTGTTTTACGGTAACCAATCGTACGGTCGCAAGCGATCTAACCATCCAATTCGGACCAAACTTCCAGGACGTGTATCCTAGACCTTGTGGAACCCATAGGAACTTCCGGATCGTAAAATGGAGGTCGTGGGCCCTGCGGGCTGGTTGACCAAGTTTGGGTAGTTTGACCATCGGTTGACCGTGAGTCTTCCGAGGTAGTTTCACTCTTCAAGGAGTACTAGAACAACCCTTTTGGACGAGTCTTGACCGTCATTTGATTTATGTGGGTCTATGATATTATTTTTATGGTTTTGTGATGGAAATCTTATGTTGTGGAATTTAATAGTTTATTTAAATTCTGTTTATTTTTAATAGTTGAATTCGTTATCTTTGTAAAGTAGTTGCAATATATATGGGTTTCGACATTTTGGAGTGTCTTAAGTTTATATATAATATTTGAGAAAATGTTAACTATGTTGATAATGTGTGTGATACTTGGGATGATGATGTGAGATGCTAGAAAGACATGAGTTAGAATGTCAGTTTTAAAGTGCTATAAGCACTACTTTAGGTACCTCACCGGTGATGAGTTTTATGCTTGAGAGTTTGTTGTTTATACAATGTATAGAGGTTTGGTACAATTGAATTAAGGAAGGAAATTTCATTTTAAAATATGATTATAAGGGTTACGAACTCCACCATCATACGTACCTCCCCCCCCCCCCCCTTGGATGATGATACTTGGAAACAGTGGGTATGGACACTGGGATACTTGGATATGAAAATTGTGGATATGGTCTGGATATGACGGAACCCTTAATTGGGTAGTTTGCGCGCGTAGGGCTGTTTTCAGGCGTACGGGTCTTGATTCTTCGTCCGTACGAGCTGGCTGAGAGTTAGTCCCCGATTGCAAACTAGCAACTGTTTTAAAATAGAATCCGAAAACAAAATAAACGCAAAACTCAAAAGGGTACAAAACTCAAAGTACTACTGAACATCATCATCATCATCATCATCACCATCATCACCATCAACAACATCATCACGTGCAGAGGTCCCGGTTGACCTGGCATCTGGAGGTGAGTCCAAATGGCGTCAATGGAGGTGCTCATATGCTGCATCTGCTGGTGTTGCTGCTGCATCTGCTGGTACTGAAGCATCTGCAAGTCCCAAATGGCTTGGAGAGAGGGCTCCCAAGCAGAAGTGTCGACACTTGGAGCAGGTGGGAATGGCTGTGATGAGGCCGGCCTGTGTGGCGGTGGTGGTGGCATATGGGGCGGCACTGGAGCTGGTGCAGGTGCAGGTGCATGGCGCCTCTGAGAGATACTCTTGGACACAGAAGTGTCCGAAATGGGACCCATGGGCTCAACAAATATATCATTAGAGCGAGCCCGAACACCTGAACTTTCACAAATCATGCTAACAAGACAAGGATAATATATGATGCTTTTCTTACGTGCACAAGCCTTCAAGCGTTGGAAAATAATATCAACAATAGGTAGGGAAAAAGTTCCCTCATGTAAAACTTTCAGGATCTTGTGGATAGATGTTGTGGCGCACAAAGCTCCATAGGATAGCAAAGTAGGGTGTCAACTTACCCTGAATGAGGACAGTCTTTTTAGTTTGAGATGCAAAGGCGGCAGGGTCAGCATAAAAAAGTGTTTCAGCTGCGCTTTGCATGTCAAAATCCCTACCCAGATATTGTCTCCAATTATGAGTATCCTCTCTAGGTGAGTTAAGAACCTCAGAGATAATGGAGGTGGATAGTACAATATTTTTGCCCCGAACCTTAAGGGGCACCTCTTCATTATCTCTAAACTCTTCCATAGGGAAAGCAGCATAAAACTCTCGCACAAAAGATTCATTGTATTTTTCATAGATACGAGCTAAAGGTAAGAGGTTTCTGTCCCTAAGAAGGTGCTGGACTTGAATAAGTCCAGTGGATTGGATGGAGGGACTAAGGTCCAGGTTACGCTTAGGAACCACAGTGGCAGTAAGCATTGCCTCTTCCAGTTGAGGTGCACTTCCTGAAGAAGATGCACCCCTCTCTGGTACCTTTTCTAGCTTTAGACATCTAAGGAAAATAACCCAATATGCACAAAGCAAGACAACAACAAAATTCATGCCACAATTCCTAATCATGCAATATGCCACAATGCCAGAATTGCAATCATCAGAACCAAAAATTTCAATCACAATTATTTACACATTCAACAATTCCACAAAATAAAAATAAATAAAAACACAATTATGCACAAAAATGCCAAAATTCCAAAATGTAAACCACATTCCCAACATTCAACCACAATGCCAAACATTCAATCATAAACACCAATATTAACAACAATGATCAAAATTGAGAGATTGAGATAGAGAAAACATACCCAATTGAGCAAAATCACACCAACACAACCACAAGCCACAATCAAAATCAAAAACAAAGAAAAACAAGTTAGAAATTAGAATAAACATAAGAAAAGCAATTAGAGTAATAAAATCAAAGGAAAACTCAAAGAAAAATTCGAAAATTTACCTTGGTTGAATAGGAACCATAACTGAAAATCCTCCAAAATTGATGAAAACACTTGAAATTTCAAGGAATAGAGGCCAAAAATGGATTCTACTCGAAAAATCAAATGAGAAAAGTGTGATTTGAGTTAAGATTAGGGTGGGTTTTGAGGGATTTAGAGGGAGGGAGAAGAGAGAAAACGAAGAAGGGGGGGTCTGCGCTGGGAAGAAGAAGAAGTGAGGAAAGAGAAGAGAGAAAAGAAAGAAAAAGACACAGTTTTAAAAAAAAATAGCGACGAGCGACCGGTCGCAAGTGCAAAGCAACCGGTCGTTTCGAAAACAGATTCAAAATAAAAGAAAACGCGAAGAGCGACCGGTCGCAAGGCAAAAACGACCGGTCGCTTCGAAAAGCAATTCAAAATAAAAGAAAAACGCGAAGAGCGACCGGTCGCAAGGCAAAAGCGACCGGTCGCTTTAAAACATATTCAATTTCTAACAAATACCAAAAGAGCGACTGGTCGCAAGGGAAAAACGACCGGTCGTTTTAAAACAGAACCGAATTTTTATTTTTGCGCGACCCGCGACCGGTCGCAATACATGAACGACCGATCGTGTTCTCTTTTTTTTTTTTTTTTTTTGTGATTATAAGCTTTATTAAGGACTTACCTTCCCAACTGAGTTTTGCACCACACCAGGTACATCAATGAAGTGGAGCACTTCGTCTTCTTGATGCAAAACACTTTCGTGGTAGATCTTCAACCTATGCCCATTAACCTTCGATTCCTTTCCCGTGCTAATATGTCGGATATCAACTGCACCATAAGGGTAGACATTAGTAATAATATACGGGCCCGTCCAATGGGATCGAAGCTTACATGGAAACATCTTGAACTTAGAGGTAAAGAGTAATACTCTTTGCCCTATTTCAAACGACTTCCTAATGATATGCCTATCATGAAACGCCTTTGTTTTTTCCTTGTAAATTTTTGCGTTATCATAAGCATCATTGCGAAGCTCGTCCAGTTCGCTCAGTTGTAACCTTCTGATATTTCCTGCTTCCTTCATGTCGAAGTTGTACTTCTTAATTGCCCAAAGGGCCCTGTGTTCAAGCTCGACAGGTAAATGACAAGGTTTACCAAAGATTAAGCGAAATGGAGACATACCGAGTGGAGTTTTGTAAGCAGTTTCGGTAGGCCCAGAGCATCGTTAAGGCGCATAGACTAATCCTTTCGAGTAGGACCAACAGTCTTCTCTAATATATGCTTCACCTCTCTGTTAGAAATCTCCACTTGTCCACAAGTTTGAGGGTGATAGGGGGTGGACACCTTGTGAGTTATGCCATACTTCTTGAGTAGGGTCTCAAATGATCGATTACAAAAATGGGATCCTCCATCACTAATGATGGCCCTCGGTGTTCCAAACCTACAAAAGATATTGGCTCGAAGAAAGCTAAGAACAACTTTCGAATCATTAGTCTTGGTTGGAATTGCTTCCACCCATTTTGAAACATAATCAACCGCAAGTAGAATAAATAAATTTCCAAAAGATGAAGGAAATGGTCCCATGAAATCTATTCCCCATACATCAAATATTTCAACAATTAGAATTGGATTTAAAGGCATTTGATTTCGAGATGAAATGTTACCCATCCGTTGACACCTATCACAAGATAGACAGAATTGTGAGGCATCTTTGAACAAGCTTGGCCAATAGAATCCACTTTGCAAAACTTTTAATGCTGTCTTCTTGGCTCCAAAGTGGCCACCACATGCATTCGAGTGACAGAATGTGAGTATAGACTGAAATTCGGTTCTCGGGGACACATCGCCTAATCACGGAGTCCAAACAATACTTCCACAAATATGGATCATCCCACACATAGGACTTGGTGGTTTTCAATAATTTGTCCTTTTGCCACCTTGATAAGTCCTTTGGTATATTTCCTTCAGCAAGAAAATTGATAATGTCAGCATACCATGGGTCAGAAACTTGTAATGCAAAAAGTTGCTCATCAGGAAAGGATTCACGAAGAGGAAGAGTGTCTTCTTCGGTATTGGAGTTAGTGATCAATCGGCTAAGGTGGTCAGCTACCACATTCTCCGATCCCTTCTTATCTCTGATTTCTATATCAAACTCTTGGAGCAACAAAACCCATCGTATCAATCTTGGTTTTGCTTCCTTCTTTGCCAAGAGATATTTCAAAGCTGCATGATCAGTAAAAACAATTACTTTAGAGCCTATCAAATACGAACGAAATTTCTCTAAAGCAAAAATTACAGCTAAAAGCTCTTTCTCAGTAGTTGAATAATTCAACTGAGCATCATTAAGGGTACGACTTGCATAATATATGGCATGCAATCTCTTCTCAACTATTTGTCCCAATACAGCTCCAACTGCAAAATCAGATGCATCACACATTAATTCAAAAGGTAAATTCCAATTTGGAGGCATAATGATAGGTGCAGTTGTGAGAAGAGTTTTGAGCTTTTGAAAAGCTGCCAAGCATTCATCATTAAAATCAAAATTTGCATCTTTAGCAAGCAAGCTACACAATGGTCGAGAGATCTTAGAAAAATCTTTTATGAATCTTCTATAGAACCCGGCATGTCCTAAGAAGGATCGGATCTCTTTCACTGATGTGGGAGGTGGCAAACCGCTTATCACGTCTACTTTGGCTTTGTCAACCTCAATGCCTTGACTGGAAATCACATGACCTAAAACAATTCCCTGTTGTACCATGAAATGACACTTTTCCCAATTGAGAATTAAGTTGCATTCCCAGCATCTTTGCAAAACTAAAGATAAGTTGTTAAGGCATGAATCAAATGAATGACCAAACACACTAAAATCATCCATGAATACTTCAATAAATTTTTCTACCATATCGGAGAAAATACTCATCATGCATCGTTGGAAGGTGGCCGGGGCATTACACAATCCAAATGGCATACGCCGGTAGGCGAAGGTACCATAAGGACATGTGAATGTCGTCTTGTGTTGGTCTTCAGGAGCGATGGCAATTTGGTTGTATCCTGAATAGCCATCCAAGAAACAGTAGTAACTGTGACCTGCAAGCCATTCAAGCATTTGGTCAATAAATGGTAAGGGAAAATGATCTTTACGGGTGGCGGTATTTAATTTTCTATAATTAATGCAAACACGCCATCCCGTTTTGACACGAGAAGGAATAAGTTCATTTTTCTCATTTCTTACAACAGTAATTCCTGACTTTTTAGGAACCACTTGGACCGGGCTTACCCACTTGCTATCGGAAATAGGATAAATTATACCCACATCCAATAGCTTCAGAATTTCTTTTCGGACTACCTCTATCATGATTGGATTTAACCTGCGTTGAGCATCAATGGTAGGTTTGGAATCATCCTCCAATAAAATTATGTGCATGCATTTCGTTGGGCTTATTCCCTTGATGTCCGCAATACTCCAACCAAATATTGTTGCATTCCTAAAAGGACACAAATTAATGTGCAAACAACCAATTAAAAATACCCGCAAGTGCACGAATCTAAAGAAGTATAGATTACGTAAGTACGGATTCAATCCCACGAAGAACTTGTCGGTTTCCTATAAGTTCTAGTTTGAGTACATAAATAACACTTAATTAACACACCACAATGCACAAATGCAAATTTGAAACTTAAAAATGAGTAAAGAAGTGTAAAAGAAATGAAACAACACAAGAAAACTAAACAAAAACACAAACAACATTTTCTATCGCCATTTTATCACCACTTTATCACTTGTGTATAGTGCCCGTGAACAGTGTCTAGCGACCGGTCGTTTTAAAACAGAATCGAAATTTCAAAATTGCATGATGTGTGACCGGTCGTTTCTTCACAGAATCGTTTTTCTCACAAATGTGTGATGAGCGACCGGTCGTGAGACACTAGCGACCGGTCGTTTCTTCAGAGAATCGTTTTTCAGTTTCGACCTCTGTCCAGTTTTTGACCTATAACTTTCCAACCGTACGTCCAAAATTCACGTTCTTTATACGGTTGGATTCAGCACAGAAAATGGAAGAACACAAAGTGAACCAAAAATCCAAAACAATTACGCAAACAAATAAAATTCAGTAACAAAGACACATAACGTGTCAAACACGCAACTCGCACACACATTGGGGGGGGGGGTTGATTTGTTTCAAGTGACCTATTTCTATTGCATGAAAGTAAATGGACTTTGAATTTAAATAAGAATAGCAGGGATGAAATATCAAAGAGTGGAATTAAAATATAACAAACACTAGGGTTTCGGAATCTACCCTAAACAATTCTACCCAAGTTCATGAATACTCAAGTGATGAACTCTAAACGTGTTGATGAAGATGTTCGCAATCAAGACTAGTACGAGTGGCTCAAGACGCATTGATTCTCTCTAATATACGTAAAGTGCAGTACGAGTGCTACAATACTTGTGCCTTCCCTATAATCGAATCTAGGTGTGCTTAGTACTTTGATTCAATTACAAGAAAAACCCGTTAAGTTCAAAGAGAATATGAACATCACAAGAATCCTAATAGCATGGTGTTTACATTAGGTATTCAAGAAACTAATTCACATGGATGATTCTTACTTCATCCATTCATTGCTTAGGAAAACCTGAAGATACACATAATCCCAACAATCTCAAGAAGCATGCTTTCAAAGATGGCCAACCAAGGAAAAACAAACATCAAGGATAGATTAATTTGGTGAATTGAAATTCATCAACAATATCTAGAAATTCATACACTCAAGCATCAAAACAATAAGGTAATCATGTTTAGGGCTTCAACCTAAGCCCTAGCTATGGAGTTTAGTTGCTCATACTTATTCCAAATACAAACTCAAAATAAAAGTAGAAAAAGTTTACAGATTTTTGAGAAAATTGTGAAAGCTTCAAGGTCATCAATGGTGGAAGCTTTCTTCTCCACTTTGCTTGGCTGCACCTTGGCTTTCTCCTAGCTCCAAGCTCTCCAAAATCTGCTTCCAATGTGTAGAATGAATAGCATCCCCTTGATTCCCACGTTCAAAAGCCTATCAATTTCCAGCTCACAAATATAATATAAAACCTATACTTTCCTTAAAGCCTTTGCCCTTGTCCCCTTTGCCATGATGAAGCCTTGACTTCACAAAGATGTCAAATGCTTCAGAAAATATCTCATTTACAAAGGTAATTTCTTGTTACCAAGAGTTATGGCAACAAGAAGAATCAAGGTGACATAAGGAGGTAAAAGCTGGCCAATTTCGGATTTCCAGAGCTGTGGTAACATGCTAGATTGGTTGGATAGGCAATACTTGTCCAATGGAGCTCAAATGTGGATATGTTGTAGTTAACATCCATTGGAACAAGTCTCATGAAGATCTTCACCTCATCCGAGCACCAGAGCATGTTGATCCCAGGCCAAGAAGTTGACCTACGAAAATGAACAAAAACATAATTTATAACTAATAATGCACTTTTAGCTCATTTTCATACAAACCAAGGTAAAATCTAAGAAAACACAAAAAGGAAGTAAAAAGCTATAAAATGTCAAGAACTAACTCAAAATAGTGGGTGAATAACATGAAAAATCATGTGTAAAAATGAACCGAACATCAGCCCAGGCTACCAGGAGAACAAGAGGAAGGCCGCCGAGCCGTCTCAACCGACTGTGAAGAAATTCGCGACCAGTATGATCGTCGGCCGGCCAGCATAGCTGTTTTCGACCGACTGGGGGCACAAACCCCCAGTAAAGACTTTCAAACTGCCGGTCATACGGGATAACCGTTGGTACCATGCACGACCTGGGGGTAGGGCCAAACGACTGACAACAACCCAGCTGAGAAGGATGCAGAGGCAAGTCCAGGAGGCCAGGGTGCAAACAACCCAAGCGCCAAAAGAAAATGGCGACTGCAACGGGCCACCATCTGTACCAATTGTCCCCTTTACAGCGAAGACGGCCAGCATCAAGCCTCCAAGGACGTGGTGCCCTGGCAGGACGAAAATCCCCGTGGGACGGCGGCCGTTTCGGCCAAGCCAAAGGTCGCGGCCCTGAGAGAAGACAGAAGGGTATCATCGACGTCTACCACGGAAGAGATCCCCCTTCTCGGCCAACGGTTTGTCCTTTCTCATGGAATTTCATAAAGACCATTCGGCCATCGACCTATATGGCATGACCCCGGAGAACCGTGAAATCGTGGAATTGGCCCTAAAAACACGAAAGCGGAGGAGCTCCTCATTACCAATGGATCCGACTCGGCCATTAAGGCCGTATGCCAGGCAAACAGGAAAGCCAAAGCGAGAGGCATACCAGGTTACTAACCCGGCCTTGGAGGACTGGAGGCTTGACAAGCGAGTCATAGAACACTATACTTAACAGCTTTCAATAATATGATGCTTAGATTCATGACTTTGTAGTTCTTGTTTATTTAGACATTAATGGTAGTAATTGTATGAATTTGTAGATATTGAGTATTGAGCATATGGTGTTAAATTATTAATTGTTGCACTTTGTTTTATATATATGTAGTACAAACTTTAGCTGACATGGCAAGGACACTGGGGAAGACGAACTGGGATTTCAGGAGAGATGCAGATCCATGCAACAAACAAAAACCATGGACTGATACCCATCCGGTCAAAGGATTTGAGTATAGCGTCAACTGTAGTTGTTCCTTTGCCAATTCCACTGTCTGCCATATTACCAGCATGTAAACTTCTCTCTCTCTCTCTCTCTCTCTCTCTCTCTCTCTCTCTCCCAACACCACCTAACACCAAATGATCTTATCGGGCTTATGTGGTTTACATGGATATGGTGGTGATGTTGTCACCCCTAACAAAACTTTTTTGGGGAATATTTAGATCATTGGCGATATATATGTATTATGTATATTATATATATTTTTCCTTTCAGACGGTGGCCTAAAATATATATGTAAAAGTAATAGAGGTTCGAATTTGAAATCACTAGCCTGCAAATCAAAGTACTTTTTAATTGAACTAGATTTCGTTACCAATAGTAATTTTTAGGAATAATCATCCCAATGCCGTATTGTATAGAGCAGTACACAAGAATGGGTTCAAGCCTTTTTAAACAATGTCACTAATTACCAAGTTGGGTCATGGGGTCATGAGTGGAAGCAAGGTCTAAAATATCGATGATATCGAAAATATAGGTAGTCCAAAAATACGGAAATTTCGATGGAAATATCGAGATATTATCGATATCGGGATATTATCGATATTGATAAAAATTGAATAAAAACTACGGAAATTATAAGAAAAACTTGGAAATTTTTATTGAAACTTTGGAGAATGTTTATGTTTGTGCCTAATAAATCACGGCCATGAACGGATTCGAAGGAGCCCTTTTTTCGGCCTTAACACTTGCTCATGAGACTAAAATGCGGCGTTTCGCCAAGATGTCTGGCCTTCCTGAAAACAAAAGAAGAAAATTGCTAAGGCATGATCATCTCGGCCTCGATTATGAGCCGAGGCCGAGGCCGAACAAAATCACGGCCAAAGGTATTGGAGTCAAATCATCACGTGACAACAGGGTCCCATGCTTCATTTAATGAAGTAATGCCTCTGTTTATTGCAGCAAACCCACTGGCCACGAATAAGCATTTAATGCATGAGGGAAGGTGGGAAGTGACTGGAGTCAGGATTTGGTGATAGGAATCAGAAGGATTAGACGCAGACATTCTCACAAGAATTCTTACAGCTTGAGAGATTAGGTGACCAGCTATCAGAGCAATAAATGCGTCTCCACGGCCAGAAGCGCAAAGCCCACGATCAGGGCGGCGACCGAGATTCACCGAGATTTATGGGGTCACACCACCATACTTCACGATCCCAAATGTCGATTGGACTACCCACTTGCTCTAATCGGGCTCCACCATACAGATTGTCAGCCTCGATTACTCCTCCAGGAACTCTTCCTATAAATACAAGGCTCAAAACTACGTTCAAAGGGTTCAAACACCAAACCAAAGCCTCCCACGGAGCAACTTATATTTTCCTGTAATGCACTTTCAATATTTTACTTGCTTTCCTAGGAGTAGCGTTAGTCTGTAAGGAAAATCCGTTCATCAATATATCATACGACCCTTGATTTTCAAGGTGCCGGAGCACCATCCCTGTTGTTCGCTCATTCACCCCATATATCATACGACCGTCGCTCACTGAGCAACGCGCCGGAGCACCGCCCAAAACCCACCATCAACACCACCACTAAACGGCCTTGTAGCTCAGGCCGTGAGCCTGACGGCCGAGATTAGTTCCTCTCTCGGCTACAATCGCTTGATTAGAAGTCAAGTCCAAACAGGCGCACCACTTCACCATTTCCATCCAAACCACATCTCGACGCCCGCTCACAACCGCACCGCATCCAAAAGCAGGAAGCCGCGTGTCAACGCATATCCCCTCGGCCCAGAACTCCAGGCCATGAGATTTGCGCAATAGACAGTTTATTTAGTCAATTATCTATTAGTTAATCACAAAAAATTAGAAGGAAATGCATTACATGATGAATTTAACTGATTTAAGTTGATTATACAGCGAGCTGGCAAACATTGCGAGTGTAGAAAATATGTAGTAATTAATGAAAAAAGATTAAACACACCATGTTCATTTGTATATAATGATTTACTACAATATTTTACACTTTATACATTGCATGGTAAGATACATGAGTGACTTAGTACCACATAGAGTTCCTATGATATTCAAATTTTTCACTATCTTCATCATATCTCTATGTGTAGAGTAAGTGTATTGTGAAGAGTAGTCATCAAATGATAAATATTCAAAATAGTTTTGTATGTAATTGTTAATATGTCACCCATATAAATATAAATATTTTAGCATATTATAATAAAAACATAAGTGATATTACTGACTTAAGATGTTGATGAGTGAAATGGGGGGGTTCAAATCCTCTTTGTGTTTTTTTTTCCTTTACATCGATATTTTCAATATTTTAGCAATATTACACCGATATGTTCCGAAATATCCGTGATTCGGAAAAAACCGAAATATCCTCGATATTTCATACTATGAGTGGAAGTACCCTTGGTGCCTTGAATGGTTTCCTTTCACATTTTAATTCTATTTGATGAAATTCAAGAAAATGCAGAAAGGAATTTCTAGCAGACACACTTGCTGTGCAGTGTGCAGAGCAAAACTGATTTTATTATAAATCTGTTTCTTATATTGAGTGAACACTAAAGTAAGAATTGTACAATCAACTAAGATTAAGTTTTAACTGCAAAATTGAGTTTTACTACAATGTGCTTTGAGCTGGCTCTTAGTTAGCATTGATGTTCAGTTCTATGGTGAGTTGGTGGTTGGCTTGCTTATTATCACTAACAAATGCACATTAACTGTTTGTGTAATTGCAAGTTTTATTCTTCGGGACCAAAAAATTGCAAGTTATATTCTTTTTAAGGACATTGCCTGAGTTGAAGTCCAGTCTTTGCCCTCTAAATAATTTACTGTTTTGGTCTCATCTGTGTGGAAGCATTTCGTTTTAGTCACAGTCAGGTCTTCGTTAAATTGCAATTAAGATTTGAAACCTTGTTTTGTGATAAAGCACAGAGTTATGAAAGCTCAGGATTTGCCAGGAACACTCCCAAAAGAGATGGCCAGGCTCACCTATCTCGAAGAAATGTAAGCACGTTGTTACCTTACATGTATGTCCGTTGTCAATGAGAAAAAGACTCATTTCTTTTTCTCCTGCAGTGACCTCACCCGCAACTACCTGAGTGGTACCATCCCTCCAGAATGGGGCTCCCTTCCACTTGTCAACATGTACGGTCTTTTTTCGCTACGCATACATGCGTGTGTGTGTTGATGTCGTTCATGGACATGTTCTTATTGTTTTAGTGGCGACTTCAATATTCTTTAGCCATTTCTTTCTTAAACTACAAATCTACTACATGGATTTTGTTCATATTCATGGCCTTTGAGTGGCCATGAGCCATTTGAATCATAAATGTTGAATCTAACATATTTGTTGCGTTCATCTTGATGGCCAAACACATGAGTTTTGTTGCAGTTCCCTTCTTGGAAACCGTTTGACCGGTTCTATCCCCAAAGAACTTGGAGACATCACCACCCTGAAGCGTTTGTGAGTGTTGATTACGCATTTGTTTCTTCTTTCCCCCACTTGATTTTATGGAATGATCTTTTTTAATCAATGGAATTGAATTTTCTTTGTGTAGGGACATCAGTATGAATAATTTCTCTGGAGAGCTCCCTCGGGAGCTTGGGAATTTGACCCTCATAGAAAGCATGTAAGATTGTCCTATTTCAAATTTTATCCTGATAGACAGATGATGGATATTTTCACCAGCAATCATCGACTTCTGTATCTTTAATATAATTGTTATGTCTCTTTCATGGTTAGGCTTCTTAACTCAAATAATTTTACTGGGGAGTTGCCAGATACATTTGGAAATCTTACCACACTAAAAGAGTTGTAAGCTTCTGTTGTTCTTTTTTCTTAAAGGTTTCCTAAAAGCACCCAAATACCGCATTATAGTATTAATTGGTACTGTTTTCCTTTTGCCAATCATTATGCAGCCGGGTGGGTGACAGTCACTTTTCTGGGCAGATACCTGATTTTATAAAGAACTGGACAAATCTTGAGAAACTGTGAGTTTGTTTTTTTGATTATCTTTGCTGCTGCTTGATTCTGAATATTATCACTGATTCAAATTTTATGACTTGTTAAACAGACTGATTCAGGCTAGTGGTTTGACGGGACCAATTCCTCGTGGCATTTCTCTTTTGACAAATTTAACTGACTTGTTAGTATGGATTTTGATTTTGTATCTACTTATAAATACAAACAGATTACCAATTCTGTAATCTATGTTCGTTGCTCGATTTTAACATGCAGGAGAATTACTGACTTGAGTGGGCCTGAAGTAACATTTCCCCCACTTGAGAAGATGAAAGACATGAAGACACTGTGAGTTAATGGTTCCATGACACACAATTTCTGTCTGTAGCAGAAGTCTTTTGCAAACTCAAAATTTTAGTGCTTCTGTTACAGGATGTTGAGGAGTTGCAATATTGTTGGACAGCTACCTCCATATCTCAGGGACCTGACGAAGTTGAAAACTTTGTTAGTACAAATGTCTTTGTCCCTGTGTTTTTTACTGTCTTCAGATAAATTATCTTCTTTCTAAATGCTATTCTAATAACTCAAGGATTATTGAATGACTTTGAGGATGTTGGAGTGGGCCGTATGTTTCTGCATACACAAAAGCAGATCCTGGCATAGATTTTGCACTTACCTTATTCCTCTGGGTAGCATATCTGAATTGCATTTGTTATTGATTTGTGCAGAGACCTCAGCTTTAACAAGCTAACTGGGGAAATTCCACGCAATTTTGATGCTCTAGCAGACGTGGATTATATGTAAGCAATTCGAATAACAAATTTTGACTTTCTTACAAGAAAACTCAAGCAGACATTCTTCAATGGTTTTGTCGCACCCCAGCCCTACAAGCTGGACGTGTTAATCATGCTTACCATTCTGGCATTCTAGTAATTCATTGCTTTTGTTTATACCCCTTTTCTAGTAATTTATGCCGTTTTTCCTGTACCAATTATGTTTAGATTCTTAACTGGAAACTTGCTGACTGGACCCGTGCCTATTTGGACGAAACAAAATGCGTAAGCTTCTCTTCCAAAGTCTAATATTTAGTTATTTAGTAAGGAGATTTATGCTGTCTATTACTAGATAAAGCATAGTACATTCGTTATGACATGCTGTCTATTACTAGATAAAGCATAATGGAGCTTGACATACAATTATACTCATGACTTTAAAAGTATCCAAAGCATTCTCTGCATATATAGGTAGACCAGCCATGCTATATGGCACTTAGAAAACAACATGTTCATAAAATGAGTGTGGTAGAAATGAGAATGTCAAGATGGATGTGTCACGTGTGGGAAGACAAGGAAGGATAGGATTCGACATTGAAGGTAGTTCCAAGGGAAATTTTAAGGTGAACTTGGCTTAACTTGGACGGTTGTGAGAGCTTAGGGCACCTATGACTATGAATGGTGTTTTAATATTGGATTTTCAGAATTAACTCTCGCTAGAATTGATATAAAAAACTTCAGTCCAACCATGTGAATACCTACCTCATACTGCTGCATTTGGAAATTTTATTTTCTATTCTCATATTGCTCCTCATTTTATTTTCTATTCTCATACTGCTGCATTTGGAAATTTTTGTGCAGTGATCTTTCATATAACAAATTCACCACAGGTTGTCCATCACAACGCAGGAGCCTGTAAGAATGTCTTCATTAGCTTGAGTTTACTGTGTTTGTGTCTTGTACCAATTTTTCAATTTTTGTTAATTTCTACAGGAACTTGTTTGAAAGCTTTTCAGAGGCCAATAGTTCGTAAGTTTACTTGGCATTCCAACTGTGTATTCTTAATTTTTATTTTACAACTTATTTTCATTTTTGATGTTATCTTGCTGACTTCTTCTGGATCCTGCTGCATTATCCTATCAGAAAAACTACATGTTCGGAAATTCCAAAATGTCCACCAAGTAAGTTGGGTCTCCACATAGTCCGTTTGCTTAAAATGTCGACTAATCCTCTGACAGTTCCTTTGAAATGAAATAGAAGAGATAAAGAAGTAATCTCTCCGTATGGCCACTAATGCCCTTTTGCTTTCTGCTGTAGCTGGGTACGAATTCCGTATAAATTGTGGTGGAGAAGCAGTGACTGTTAATGGGTCCAAGTTTGATGGTGACAAAGATTGGGCTGGACCTTCTTTATTTTACCGGAGCTCAACAAATTGGGCTTTAAGCAGCACTGGTTACTTCCCTGATGATGACATTCCTGAAGACACATTTATCCAAACTAATAAATCTATACTCTCTATGGCAAACCCAAATCTGTACATGCAAGCACGCCTCTCTCCCATCTCTCTAACTTATTATGGGTTTTGTCTGAGAAATGGAAACTACTCTGTAAACCTCCATTTTGCAGAAACAGAGTTTACAAATAACAAATCATATAGAAGCCTGGGAAGGCGTATATTTGATGTTTACATTCAGGTAAAGGTCAACAGACACTGTTTAGTTCTTGGTTAATTCAAATATTTATGAATTTCTACTAATAACATGTAAAATAGGTGGCAGTCAACACTGAAAAAATAAACCACATTACGATCATGAAATGTTAAGTAACTACATTAGCATATTTCAGGGGATACAACGTCTGAAGGATTTCAATATTGCGGATGAACCTGGTGGGGTTGGTAATGAAGTCATAAAGAAATTTAATGCTTCTGTAACTAGTGGTACCTTGGAGATCCGTTTCTATTGGGCTGGGAAAGGGACGACCGCTATCCCACTTAGAGGAGTTTATGGTCCTCTTATATCAGCTATTTCTGTAAATAATCGTAAGTTTACACTGTTATGATCTTCTTCTAATTACTACTTGTAGACAATTGGGAGTTTCTCATATGTAAATATCATGTTAGGCATCCCATCATTGGAGCTCTGAGTCTTCAAATTTTTTTTCCTTGTATTGCCACAGAAATGCATCTATGTATTTTCCCCCTTTCTTACTGTTTTACCTAGTTCGACTCAAGTCTTGAAGAAATGATCTCTATTCAAATTTTCTGTCACATAACTGATTAATGCAGTTCTTTGTATGGGACTGGTATGTGCTTTTAAATGCAACTTCAAGGATTTTTTATTTTTTACATTGAAATTGTCCTTTTCACCTAAGCAAACATATAATGTTAACGTTTCCCAAGAGGGTTGAATCTTTTTTTTCTTTGTGTATTGCTTGAATATTGCACTCTCTTATCTATTATATTTTCATTTACTATAATAAAGCTATTCTTCTTCCAGTCGACTATGTACCTGGTGGAAGTGGCATATCTGTAGGTGCAGTAATTGGAATTGTGGCTGGAGGAGTCTTCATTATATTACTGATTTTTGGTGTTCTTTGGAGGAGAGGCCTCTTAGGACAAAAAAATACTTTGGAGGATGGTACGTACAGTTTATATTTATTTAGATATTGAACTTTCTAACGCCTTGATACTGCTAGAATATATTACACTGTTGAAACCTTTGATCCAGTTACTTGTTAAATTCTAGGCTTTGAATCAGTCGCATGATATTAAGAAATAAAAATGCTACCATTATGAAATTCGTGTAGACAATTTCTTATATGAGTTTGCTTCTTACGCAGATTTAAAGGGCGTGGACCTGCAAACTGGTAAATTTACCTTCAGGCAGCTTAAAGATGCCACAAACAACTTTGACAAAGCCAATAAGATTGGAGAAGGTGGTTTTGGTTCTGTTTACAAGGTATTCTGCGGAACCAATATTTCTATTTATTTATTGCAGTTGGGCTAACTTGACTAATTGTAAGCATTGTTATTAAAGTTGCTCTGCTTTTTAGTGAAGGGATTTTGACTTTGTTTCTCAAATGCAGGGCCTTCTATCAGATGGCACCGTAATTGCTGTCAAGCAGCTTTCTTCCAAATCAAAGCAAGGGAATCGTGAATTTGTGAATGAGATAGGCATGATTTCTGCTCTGCAACACCCTCATCTTGTCAAGCTTCACGGATGCTGTATTGAAGGAAATCAACTATTGCTTGTCTATGAGTACATGGAAAATAATAGCCTTGCTCGTGCTTTGTTTGGTAAATATTACTCTTGTATGCCTAAACTTCATTTGGTTCATGCAGATGGGTATAAAAGATCTTATACATAAAAAATATGTCCCTTATAACTAACTTTGAGTAATTTGACAAATTGAAGGGCCAGAAGAAAGTGGGTTGAAGTTGGATTGGCCAACAAGGCACAAGATCTGTGTTGGTATAGCTAGAGGTTTGGCTTACCTCCACGAGGAATCAAGATTGAAGGTCGTTCATAGAGACATCAAGGCTACTAATGTGCTGCTTGATAAAAATCTTACCCCAAAGATATCTGACTTTGGATTGGCCAAGCTTGATGAAGAGGATAATACACACATTAGCACCCGTATTGCTGGAACTTAGTGAGTCCCTGTGCTACTTTTTTTCTTCTTATACTTTTATTTTGATTTCTTCCACCCGGATGATGGGTCCATAGAAATAGGAAACATATGGAGGTTTCTCTACTTTTTATAAGTTTCAAACTTAACTAGATCTGTACTGTTAAAGAAACCTTGTAGTATTCAGTATTTCGCTAAGCTAAATATGGGGAAATGATAAGCGATTTTTTGCAGTGGATATATGGCGCCTGAATATGCAATGCGGGGTTATCTTACTGATAAAGCAGATGTTTATAGCTTTGGAATTCTTGTATTGGAAATTGCTAGTGGGAGGAACAACACCACTTACAGAGGAAAGGAAAAAAGCTTTTATCTTCTTGATTGGGTAACATGATTCTACTGCTTCCTATTTAAAGTTAAATTTAATCTGATACTGTTGATCTCCATTCTATGTTTGTGGCTGAGAGAAAGTGACTGATACTGCAATAGATTTAATGATGATCCAAAATCAAATCTGGCTTCATTTGACATTATTTTTCTCTGACAATATATGTTTCTAGGCACAACTACTAAAAGGGCAAGGGAATTTGTTGGACCTAGTGGATCCAAGGTTGGGGTCAGACTTCAACAAAGAAGAGATGATGCTTACAATCAATGTGGCTCTCCTCTGCTGCAATGTCACTTCAACAGTTAGGCCTACCATGTCTTCAGTTGTGAGCATGCTTGAAGGCAGGGCTGCTGTTCAGGAATTGGTTTCAGATCCAAATGCCTCAAGTAATGAGATCGAAGCAATGAGGAAACATTTTCAATCCAGTTTCGGAAGGAACACCGGCGAGAGCCAGACACAAACTGCGTCAACTGAAGGGCCCTGGACCGGTTCGTCTACATCTGCTCATGATCTCTATCCAGTCAAGCCTGATTCAACTTACTGGGACAACAGAAAATAGAGAAACTGAGCAAACTTTCTTCACTCTCAAACATATATGTTCATATATCATTTCTACTCCCTCTCTAAATACACACACATATATATTTTTTGTTCGGCAAGATAGCTGAAAGAATAATATAGATGTTTCTACAGCATGGTAATTTTAAATTATGAATCCCTTGGATCAACTTTGATACAGCACAGAAGCTGGTATATTATATCTTTTGAAAGAGAATGGTGGAAAATCAGCATTCTGCTACAAAACAATGTGGCTTTGAACTTGTCATGGAATATCAATATGAGTGTTGGAATTCACGAACTAGCAGATTAGGCTTAGACAGCTAAAGGAGATACGATGAAGTCATCTTTGGTAGCCCTTCCAATGCTCCAACCACCCCAAGTGGACAATAGGCCATTTTCTGTAACTTTTTGCGTCTCTTCAGAATTCTAAATTCTAAGTTGTACAGCCAATAGTAGGGCAATAATGCTAAAAGGGGCATTTGTGAACTAATTTAGAATTGAACCCTCTTGGTAAAGGCCTGACAAGGATATATTGAACTAATTCTTTAGCCAAATCAAATTTCCAACCCATTTGTGATCTTAATTTTTTTGTTTTGAAACGTCATTTTAGATCCCAATTAATGCAGATGGTGCAACCGATATGTGCATGCAGAATCATTTACATACGTAACCATAGTGACGGATCGGTGAACTTTTTTTGTGTGAGGGAAAACTTACAATCAACTGCGAGATACTCCATCAAACACCTTATTTCCATGTTACGAAAAATATCAATGGATGGAATTTCTTGGCTAGATTAATACTCACCCTAACATGAATCCTTCGGTATCTAACCTTCTTAAAATCACATTGTCTTAGGTCCTTGTTTTGGTGATGAAGCTATTATTTATTCAACCAAGGTGGTTGGTGTGAGTGGTTGGACACTCTCATTCCTTAAGAGAGGTTAGGGGTTCGAATCCTTGCTCTCGTATGGAGTCACCACTTTGGCCAGCACTTTACCCCTTATGGGCCGACCCGGTGTGAGCGGGGATTAGTCTGGGTTGTGGTTAAGGCTTAAAGGTGCCACCCATAATTGGAGCCCATCCAGGACCACCTCGTGGTTCAGACCAAAAAAAGAGGCTATTATTTATTCTCACCAAATTCATATGAACTCTTTTTTTGAGTTATTTACACTAACACCCCTAAGGTTTTCGGTGTTATCACAAAACCCTATGAGGAGGTTTCATATTGTTTTTTTTTTTGGGTAAATACCACGAGATGTCTCCACACCCGAAGGGTGGAATTAATCCTGTTAATGTATGAATTTTGATTATTTCTTTTGGCTTCCCTTGACATTTTTGTAATAGGACTTTTATATGTATTTATCAAGCTCAAGGATAGATTAAGTTTAGCATCTCTAAGTGTTCTTATCTCTCATCTATCCTATGGAGGTTCAAGCAATTTGACAAAGGTAAATCATGCATTGCATATCATGCATTAAAACTGTTTTCATAAAAGATGACTAGTCATCTTTGCTCAGTGCGATTTCCAGCTGGTTAACCATCTGTTTTGTCCTATTCTATTTTCTCTCTCTCCTGCCATGTGTCAAGTCTGACCTAAGAGAATCTTTTGTCTGTAAAAAGCAAGTAAATCCCTCATTTGGAAGCCGTCTCTTTTGTGTGGAAGTTTTGGAAAGATTGGCTTGCCATCTTTCTCTTCTTCTTCCTCAAGAGTAAACCATATATTTCATCTATGAGTTTTTCTAATTGATTTCTTTTTGAAAAACTGCTTTTGAAATATGAATCTGCATCTAGCTTTTTAAATCATTCTCTCATATAGAACTAGATCGGATTCTTGACTGATTTCTTCAAGAGTATGGTTTCTTGAAGAAATTGGTCTTTCTCCCATAAATCCAAAGTTTGGTTTCGTTCTAAGTTGGAGCTTGCAAGCTAGTGTCATGGGATGAACGAGCTGGAGAAGGAGCTGCCATTGCCATGAAGAACATAGCTTCAAGCTTTGCTAAGTTGGAGAAGAAGATTGCACAAAGGAGGTATAGCTCATCTTCCTAAATAGATCTAGGTTTTATTTGAGCTTGCTTGTATTCCTTTGTAAGAATCTTTTTCTACTTAGTGGATTGCCTAGTCGGTTGATGACTCCAGTTTTTCCCAATGGTGGGTTTCTGGGTAAACAAAATCTGTTTTGCATTTCTGGGTTTCTGTTCTTGGTGTTTGACTAGTCATCTATATCTGCTGTTTGCTGTTTAATTGATATTGATGACTTCACACACTTTCATCATAGTTGTTGCTAGCACAGGGGATGCCTAGATTGATGGGTCCTTCTGAGTGCCTAAGTTGTCACTAGTAATCTTCTAAGGATGCAGGTACCTTGTGGTATGATGTGTGTGTTCTCTTGATTGTTGTATTGTTGTGTCTTGTTTGTTTAGATAAATTTACCCCTCGTCACCTAAGTATCAATTTCAATTGGTATCAGAGCATCAGCTTTTAACACAAATAGAGAGATCCTAGGATTTGCGTTGGTTTTTAGGTGTACTCACTATGGAAAGGGATCGAGTTGCTGGATCTTGCAACTCACCACCTTATTTTGACGGAAATAACTATGCTGCATGGAGAGAAAAATTTGAGATATTTCTTGATGCTCTTGATGAGTATGCAAGTGGGTATCTCACAAAAGAGTGGATTGCTCCTGTCAAGACTGTTGAGGGTAAAGTTGTGCCCAAGCCTAGGTCTGAATGGACTGAAGTAGAGGTGTTTGCTGCATATGCAAACAAGAAGGCCAGAAATGCCTTAGTTACAGCCTTGTCTAGCACACAGTTTGCACATATACAACACATCCCAAATGCTAAAAAGGCTTGGGATAAACTAAGGGTAGTTCATGAAGGGGATGACCAAGTTAGAACTCTAAAACTTCAGATGGTGCTTGCACAATTTGAAGAACTTAGGATGTCTGAAACTGAGTCTATTTCTGAGTTCTATGGGAGAGTGGAAATGATCACCAGTGAAGCCATGAGTCTTGGTCAACCTATTCAAGAGCTTCTTGTTGTTCAGAAAATTCTCCATGTTCTACCATCTAGATTTAGAGCAAAGAAAACCGCAATCATGGAGGTTCAAAACTTAAATGATATTAAGCTTGACAAGCTTGTAGGAAAATTAAAAACCTATGAGATGGAGTTGAATATGGAAGAAAACGACACTAAAAAATCAAAAAGTGTTGCACTTCAAGGAGTGCATGTTTCCTCTCTGAAAGGTAGTGAAAAATCCTCAGATTTTGAGGATGAAATGACTTTGTTTGTCAAAATATTTAGGAGAATTCTTAAGGATAAGGGAAAGTTTGCTAGAGAGGGTAGCTCTGGTAGTGAGAGACAGTTTAGACCATCAACTGATCGGTCTAATGAGAGGAACAAGGATGTCAAACCTTTCACTAAAGACTTTAGAAAATCTGTCAAGTGCTTCACATGTGGAGGCATTGGTCACTATGCTGCTGACTGTGCAAACAATCAGAAAAAATACTCCAAAGGAAAGGACAAGGCCATGAAAGTGAGCTGGAGTGAGAGTGAAAGTGAAGTGTCTCAAGAGGATTCATCTTCCTCTGATGATGAAGACCAAAAAGTTGCCTTCGTTGCCTCTGTGCAGCCTGTGTTTGATGATTCTGATCTTGAGTCTGATAACCTGTCATACGTGTCATTAGGAAGAAAATATGATTGTTTGTTCAAAGATACTTTTTCCTTGAAAGAGGAAAGTCTTAAACTTGAGGCCAATAACCAAGAACTTCAAGATGACATTCTCATCTTAAAAGAAACCAAAAAGGTGTTGAGTGACAAACTTGAGTCTCTAGAAAAAGAAATTGTTGCACATGTGTCAATTAGGAGTAATCTTGAAAATCAAGTTAATGTGCTCAAGGAAAGTAACATTGGGTTCCAGAACTCAAACAAATTGCTCCTAGGTGAATTGAATGAAGCAAAAAGTAAGATTATATCCATGACCATTGGTGCCACAAAAATTGACAAAATGTTGAATATGGGAAAACTTCATTGGGAAAAAAGTGGTCTTGGATTTAATCATTTTGATTCTATGTCTTCCAGCTCTACCACTAAGTTTGTCAAGTCAAAATCTCCAGCCATTGCACCTCATATTGTTCAGCAAGTAGTCAAAAAACCGAAGTTTGTTCCAACTTGTCACAGGTGCGGGTTGACTGGTCATATTAGACCAGTCTGTCATATGTACAAAAAGGATAAGATCAGAAAATTGTCTTCAAAATCTAAAAGGAATCCCAGATCTTTGCAAGATCAGGTTGATCATTTGCTAGATGAAGTCACTAAGATTGCCAAACTTGTCTCCCTTAAAATAAGTTCGCCCATTGTTCCTAGGTCTACTTGGATTACAAAAGGTCATGCCAAATCTCTTGTTGTGCTAAATGCTTTTGCTACTTTAAATATCAATTCTTGGTACTTTGATAGTGGCTGTTCCAAACACATGTCTGGTGATCGGAGTGTTTTCTCATCTCTTAGCCCTTTTGATGGAGGCACTGTGACTTTTGGTGGAGGTCATAAGGCTCCAGTTGTTGGGAAAGGTACTGTTTGCATCCCTGGTTTACCCAAGCTTAAGAATGTTAGATTTGTTGAGGGTCTCACATCAAATCTCATTAGTGTAAGTCAGCTGTGTGATGATGGAATAGTCGAAGTTAGATACTCCAAGCATGGCTGCAAAATCATTGGAAAGGGTGGAAATGAGATTGTGAGTGTGTCAAGGTCTAGAGATAATTGTTATTGCATTGATGGTGTCAATGATGCAAAAGAAGTAGTTTGCTACAAGGTTGTGAATGAAACAAGTGTCTTGTGGCATCAAAGACTTGGTCATGTTAATTTTAGAGACTTGCATAAATTGTCCAAGAGAAAATTAGTGAGTGGTCTACCAATTCTTGACAAATCTGATCAGCATGTTTGTGAAGGATGTCAAATGGGTAAGCAAGTTAGAGTGTCACACAAAAAGGTCAAACACATTCAAACACAGGTTTGTCTTGAACTTGTTCATATGGACCTTGTTGGTCCTATCCAAACCTTGTCCCTTGGTGGAAAGAAATATATTCTGGTCATGGTTGATGATTTCTCTAGGTTCACTTGGGTCTCATTCTTACGTGAGAAATCTGAAACCTTTCTAAGGTTTAAGTCTATTTGTCATCTTCTGCAAAAAGAGAAAATGACTAGTCATCTGCCACTTGTTAGAATTAGAACAGATCATGGAACTGAATTCGAGAACTCTCAATTTCTTAAATTTTGTGAAGAGATGAGAATTAAACATGAGTTCTCTGCCCCTATTACTCCTCAGCAAAACGGTGTTGTGGAGAGAAAGAATAGGGTTCTTGTTGAGATGGCTAGGGTGATGCTAAATAGTAAAAATCTTGCTAAACATTTTTGGGCTGAAGCTGTCAATACAGCTTGTTACATCTCAAACAGGGTGTTTTTAAGGTCTGGTACCAAACAAACTCCCTATGAGATTTGGAAAGGAAAGAAGCCTAATGTGTCATACTTTAGAGTCTTTGGTAGCACATGTTATATTTTGAGAGATTGGGAGCATCTTGCTAAGTTTGATTCTAAGTGTGATAAGGGAATATTTCTAGGGTATTCCACTTCCAGCCGAGCCTATAAAGTGTACAATTGTAAAACGAGAACCATTATTGAATCCATAAATGTCAATATTGATGATTTTGCTGCCTCTACAGAGATGGCTTTAGATGAGGATGATCTTCTTCCTCCTCCTCTTGCGCATGACCCTCCAGGTCTGAATCTTGTGGTTGACCTGTCAACTTTTGGTAGTTCTGTCCCTGTTGCCCTGTCAACCCCTTCAACTTCTAGTTCCATCTCCTCTGTCCAGATTGAAAACTCCCATGCTGCTCATAGTCCTCTCACTCAATCCGAGAGTGTCATTATTGGACCTCTTAATCAGGGAGTGAGAACTAGGAAACAACTTGCTCAAGAGATTAGCCATGTGTGTTATGTCTCAAAGGAAGAGCCTAAAAATGTGAAAGAGGCCTTGCATCATGGTGAATGGTTTCTTGCAATGCAGGAAGAATTAAATCAATTTGTGAGAAATGATGTTTGGTACCTTGTTCCTAGACCAGTTAACACAAATGTCATAGGCACTAAGTGGATTTTCAAAAATAAAACTGATGAACAAGGTAATGTGGTAAGAAACAAGGCTAGGTTGGTTGCTCAAGGATACACTCAAATGGAAGGCATTGATTTTGATGAAACTTTTGCCCCTGTTGCAAGATTAGAATCTGTTAGATTACTTCTTGCCATTGCTTGTCACTTGAAATTCAAACTTTATCAAATGGATGTCAAAACTGCCTTTTTGAATGGTATTTTAAATGAAGAGGTCTATGTTGAGCAACCAAAGGGTTTTGAAGATCCACATCATCCAAATGATGTGTTTCGTTTAAAAAAGGCACTCTATGGTTTGAAACAAGCTCCTAGAGCATGGTATGAGAGGTTATCCTCTCATCTTCTAGGAAATGGATATGTTAGGGGTCGGTTGACAAAACATTGTTTGTCAAAAGATTTAAAAAGGATGTCTTGATTGCTCAAGTGTATGTTGATGATATTGTGGTTGGTTCTACCTCTGATTTGCATGTTCAAGAGTTTATTCATGTCATGACTAGTGAATTTGAAATGAGTCTTGTGGGTGAGCTTAACTACTTCTTAGGTCTTCAAATCAAACAAAGCCATGATGGGATCTTTATTTCTCAATCTAAATATGCAAAAAATCTTGTGAAAAAATTTGGTTTGGAAGGTGCAAAATCTGCAAGAACTCCAATGAGCACTAGTGCTAAAATTCATAGGGACTTGCTTGGTAAAAATGTGGATCAAACTCTCTATAGAAGCATGATAGGAAGTCTTCTATACTTGACTGCTAGTAGACCAGACATTTCTTTTAGTGTTGGTGTGTGTGCTAGATTTCAAAGTGATCCAAAAGAGTCTCACTTGTTTGCTGTTAAGAGAATCATCAAATATGTGAGTGGGACTGTTGAGTTTGGGTTGTGGTATACCTATGACACTTGTGTCAATCTTGTTGGGTATAGTGATGCCGATTGGGCTGGTTGTAGTGATGATAGGAAAAGTACTTCCGGGGGGTCTTTTATGTAGGCAACAACCTTGTTGCTTGGCATAGCAAGAAACAAAACTCTGTCTCTCTCTCCACTGCTGAAGCAGAGTATGTTGCAGCTGGGAGTTGCTGCACTCAACTTCTTTGGATGAGACAAATGTTGGATGACTATGGTCTTGCTCAATCTTGCTTTCTAATCTATTGTGACAACATGAGTGCCATAGATATCTCCAAAAATCCTGTTCAACACTCTAGAACAAAGCATATAGACATAAGGCATCATTTTATTAGAGAGCTTGTGAAAGACAAAATTTTAACCTTAGTTCCTTCTAAAAAACAACTTGCAGATACACTCACCAAGGCCTTGGACTTTCAGAAACATGTCACACTCAGACAGTCCATTGGCCTTTGCTCAATTGATTGATTAGCATGTCTGTTTCCTTGTCTTTAGCACATTTCAATTTACCAAACAACATGTGTTTTATTGAATATGTCATGGTTTCATATCTCACCTCTCTGATAGTGTGGAGTTTGACTGCTGCTTGTGCTTTTCAGATTTGTGCACAACCCTTTTTTCTTGTTTAGAGCTTTTTGTTTGAGACTTACCTTGTGCTCTCTTATCCTCTTGGTGAGTCAAGTGTCTATGATTATCTTTTGGACTATCATTGTTATTGTCTCTTAGCTTGTCTCACTCTCTTAGTCACTCTATTCAGATATTTCACATAAAAATAAATTATAAAAAAAAAAGGGAAGTGTGACCAATGTAGTCACGGCTCTAGGAAGGTATAAGGTGTTATGTTTGAAGCATCTAGAGCAGAGCCGTAAAATTGGGTCATTCAAGCACTTATGTCTGGGATGTGCAAGTGAATCACAATAAATCTTACAATATTTTGTCTTTAGAGAGTGATGTTACTTGCTGTTTGAGTCTACTCTGATTATGTCTTCAATTTTCATTGTATACTTGTCTCTCCAAGAGAGATATGACATCATCTTGTGTGTCCTTTAGCTCTGAACCTCCTATTCCAAAATGTGCCCTATCTCTGAGCATTAGCTGCATTTCATACTCTCCCTCTCAGCGTTTTTTGCTCATGTTCCTTGCATATGCTTTTTTATGTTTCTTTTATTTTAAAAAAAAAACAACAAAAACAACAAAAAATACATCATGTGCTTGAAGACTTGGTCTAGGATATTGGCTGATGCATCTTTGATCACTTGGGTTATTTGCTGGTTCTTACTTGTGGTTTTCGATCAAAATCATGTCTTTCAGGGTCAATTCTAAATATAATGCGTGTCCTAATGTTGCTTTCGTTGACTAGTCATCATTTTTTTATTTTCTTTTCTTTTCTTCCTACCCGATACGCCCCTTTCATATTTTTTTTTTCTTTGCGGTTATTTGTTTTGAGCGGTTTTTTTTTGTTTGGGTCAGTTTCTTTTTGTCTTTTTCCTGTTTTAGGTCTTTTTTTTTTCCTCTTTTCTTCGCTTTGTCTCCTTCAGCCGCTAAGTTCAGAATGAAACCCTTGTTTGAGTCTTCGAGTCTTCATCTTCTTCGTGTTCCGTTAGGCCGTTTCTTCTTCAGCCCTTCCTTCTTCGAATTTTTTTTTTCTCTCGGCTTTGCGCCTCTCTCTTCTGTCGGTTTCTTCTCTGCCTCTTCTCTTTGGGTTTTCGATTTTCTTTCCCCTTTCTTCTTCTTTTTCCGACTTTCAATTCCAACGAGCCATGTCTTCTTCGAATCCTCAATCTTCCTCCCAGCGTCGCTCCAGGTCGTCATCCTCTCTTCCTAGGGTTCCTAGGTCCACCTCTTCTTCCTCTCCTCCTGTTGAGGACTCATCTCCATTTGTGTCACAAGAGGCTGCCTCTTTCTTTGTGGATGTTGTCTCTAAAAGGAATTTCATGCCTGAGCGTTCTTACCAGTTTGAAGCTCTCCCTTTGGCTGCTCAAGAATCTGCAACTCAGATTTTTGAGCATTATCGTCTTCACTCACTCAATGCTCTCTCTGGTAAGTTTAACTCTTCTGTAGTTAAGGAGTTTTACTCTAATTTTCCTGCTGATCCTAAGGGGTCCGAACTTTCAGGTTATGGTTAGGTCTGTCCCAATTATTCTCTGAAACCTTCTGTCATAAATCGATTGTTGGGATTTAGGTCTTTCCCTGGTTTTACTACTGAGAAATTTACTGTTGTTTCTGCTGAATATTCAATTGACTTGTTTAAAGCCATGGCTTATCCTGATGAGTCTATGCCTCTAACTTCTAAGGGTCTTCTGTAAGGTTCTTATTTGAACCAATATTGTATTTTGGCTCTTCTCTTAAACCAACAAACCCTTGTAATATTAATTAGATTCTAGGTTAGAATCAGTGTGGGTTGAAGGGCTTCCTTGTCTCCTCGTTGCAGTTCAAAGGTAAAATCATTTGCATTGTTCACATGGATTAATCCATATTCACTTGGATTGATCCAACGTACATTCCTGCATGCTGCCCGTTTTCAGTTGTATTAATACTTTCTATGAAAGTATTAATCCATTTTGCGTCAGTGTTTTCAGCTTTGTCAGATTCCTTTATTGCATTGATATTTCTTATCTGACCAAAGCATGGGGTTTATTATATTTTTCATTGACTATCTTTACAAATTATTAAACCCATTATTTCTAAAGACTTCTTGATTTTACATTTTATATTTGTTGAAAGTTGTCTTCTCTTTGCATGCCTTATCTTGTGAGAGTGTCACTTTTTGTCTTGCATGTGTGTTGCCGTTCACTCCTTTCCTTGAGCATCTTCTTGCTATATTTAATTCATCTTGCTTTAGACATTGGCATGTGAATTGAATATTTTCATTCAACACTCTTGTGAGAAAACATTCTCCTAGTAGAAAGTGCGGCCACTTGCTCCAAGCTATCAAAACCTATGGCCTACTCTCTTTATTCTTCTTTCCATAAAGCTGACCAACATGTGAGAGTAATTCACTTACTCTCAAACGGTTTTTGTTTTTGTAAGTTTGAAAGCAATTCTTTTGTTTATTAGCTTTAAACCCATACCTCTTGATTGTTGTCTTCTTGTCTACCTCCTTCTCCAAGGGATGGGTTATAAGCTCCTTTTAATTCCACACTTCAGACCATGATTCAAGGCACGGCTCCTTGGTTTTAGTAACCTGACAAAACATGGCTTTTGTTGATTCATTTGCTGGCTGTGTCTTGCACGGCTCCTTGGCTGAATTTGCTTAGGACATTATCCTTGTGGTTTGAGCAGTCCTCTTTCATGGGGTGCCTTTAATTAATGAGTTTCCTCCCTTCTTGAAACTTGTCTTCCACATGGGCTGCTTCTCTCTTTTATTCCCAACGGTTACATGAGCTTGGTTTAACTTTGTTTAATCTTTCATTGTGCTCATGGTATGGGTAGTTTACTTTAAACCATTTGTTTTCTCCTTGAGCAGTCCACCGTGAGTTGTTTTAAGTTATCTCCTTCCCTCCTTGTTTGCGGCTACCTCTGTTGGCTCCTCTGCAAAAACACATGGGTTACTATATTTCATCTCTATTAAATGGCTTGCTGTTTTTGTCTGTTTTGTTTGTCTCAAAGAGGAATTAAAAATTCTGTTATCTTCTTTTATTCTCTAAAGCCGCACACTCCCAGAAACAAGTTGGTTTGCCTCTGAGAATTGCTTGTCTTTCAAGAGTCTATATACATTCTTCTTCTTGGCTTGAGACAAAGGTAGGACTTGTGTTTTGAAACGGTTTTTGCTTCTCATTTCTTATCCCTTGAAAAACCATTTCTAAGTTCCTCAAGAACCACTCATGCTAGTCATGTGAAAACAGAAAATCTGCATCTTTGATCCAAGAACCGGTTCTATGTTTTTGAAACTTTCTAATTTGCTTTTGAGCATTCAAAAACTTTTGTTATTTCTTCAGCCATTGTGATTTTAATTGAGAGCATGGTTATGATTGCATAATTCATTGAAAAAACTCCAATTTAAATCACATTGATTTCGGCTGAAGTTTCTTTGTTTCATTGTTGTTATTTTGAGTTAAACTATATGCTTCAAGTTCATTACTTCTAGTTTAAATCATCACAACACTTAGGTTTTTTTTGTCTAGCTCAATCATACTTTGTGATTGAGATAGATGAATATGTGAAACCATAACTCACTTCATACATTTGCAACTTGAGCTTGGTGCTCTTGAGAGGATTTGCTGCTGCTAAGAAACAAAGAAATGGTGCTTGCTGTAAGGTTGATTGAAGCTGCCTATAGGTGATAGATTGAGTTTTGTCTTCCTTCATTTCCTTGTATTTCTTATTGAGTGGATTGAATCTCTCCTAGCTTGGTGCTTCCAGTTTTTACCCACTTGGGTTTTCCTGGGTTAACAAATCTGTGTGTATGTTTATACTCTTGTTGTCATTGCTGTACTTGCTGCATATTGTTCAATTCACATCAGTACACTAACATGGATTAATACGAATTTGCTCTGTATTGATCCAAATTCACAAGAGTTTCTGTTTGGATTAATACGTGGTGTTGTCTGCATTAATCCAGCTTCCGCATTTTATTCTTAGCTGGGCTTAAATTTTAATTTGGTAGGTCTTTGACCTATTGCCTACTTCAGCCCCCCCCCCCCCCACCCCCCACCCCCTCCCCCTCTGTAGGATTTTAGATCCTAGGCCTGGTTTTACATCTTCCTATTAAGTCATATTTGTCTCCTTTCTACAAGTTTCTTTGGGATTTTGTTAGGCATAATGTTCTCCCTCCTGAGAACAATTCGAATCCCACTTTGGCTGCTTGTCAACTTATGATATCCTTGGTGAATCATGATAAAATTCCCATTGGGGATATTATTTATCATGCTATTCTTGGCAAGACTATCAGTCATGGAAAGAAACACAAGGGAACTCTTGTCTTTCCTTGTCTTATTCAGCGTTTATGTGAGCGTCATAAGGTGCTTTTTCTTGACTCGGATCAATGGACTCCTCCCATTGCTCCGTTTGGCAAAGCCTCCCTTGCCCTTAGTCAGAAATTTTCAAGCTCCTTTCTCTCCTCCTCGTCATCCGCTTCCGCAAATGCCTCTCTCCGAGCTGAGCTTGCTGCCAAGGAGAAGCACATCCAGCACCTTCTGAGCCTCATTCCATCTACCTCTCCTGCTCGCTCCTACTGAACCGGACCCTGCCTCTGATGCCTCTGACACTTCTGCTGCATCCGATGAGTCTCCTGACTCTCTAGAGCTTTGATTTGGCTGTGTCCTAGATAGGGGGAGTCCTTTTGGACTATTTGGATGGTTTCTTTTGTTATCACATTGTGGGATTCATATCTTTGGGCAGATTGGAAGTCTTTGTTTTTTACTTATCTTGTTTTTGTTTCCCCTGGTTCTGTTTGGACAGTCTATGCATCTTGTTGGGGGAATTGTTGTTGTCTTGTTTTTGAACAGCTATAATGTGATTTGTAATCAATCTGTGCTTTGTGTTCAAATCTGATTTTCTGCCCTCTGTTTATTTCCTCTATTTGTTGTTTTATATTCCTTGCCTTTTTGCTCTTTCCTTATCAACAAGGGGGAACAATCTCAACCCCCTTATTGCACATATTGCATATGGATTAAACTTTTAAATTCTGAGATATAATATGCTTGTCTTGTGCTGGAAGGTTGGTTTCTGTTTTTGCAGGTACTTCATTTAAATCATCTTCTTAGTTTTGGTTTTGGGTTGAGTGTTCATGAGAGAAGAGTGTTGTCAAGGAAAGCCAAAAAGGGGGAGATTGTTAATGTATGAATTTTGATTATTTCTTTTGGCTTCCCTTGACATTTTTGTAATAGGACTTTTATATGTATTTATCAAGCTCAAGGATAGATTAAGTTTAGCATCTCTAAGTGTTCTTATCTCTCATCTATCCTATGGAGGTTCAAGCAATTTGAAAAAGGTAAATCATGCATTGCATATCATGCATTAAAACTGTTTTCATAAAAGATGACTAGTCATCTTTGCTCAGTGCGATTTCCAGCTTGGTTAACCATCTGTTTTGTCCTATTCTATTTTCTCTCTCTCCTGCCATGTGTCAAGTCTTACCTAAGGGAATCTTTTGTCTGTAAAAAGCAAGTAAATCCCTCATTTGGAAGCCGTCTCTTTTGTGTGGAAGTTTTAGAAAGATTGGCTTGCCATCTTTCTCTTCTTCTTCCTCAAGAGTAAACCATATATTTCATCTATGAGTTTTTCTAATTGATTTCTTTTTGAAAAACTGCTTTTGAAATATGAATCTACATCTAGCTTTTTAAATCATTCTCTCATATAGAACTAGATCGGATTCTTGATTGATTTCTTCAAGAGTATGGTTTCTTAAAGAAATTGGTCTTTCTCCCATAAATCCAAAGTTTGGTTTCGTTCTAAGTTGGAGCTTGCAAGCTAGTGCCATGGGATGAACGAGCTGGAGAAGGAGCTGCCATTGCCATGAAGAACATAGCTTCAAGCTTTGCTAAGTTGAAGAAGAAGATTGCACAAAGGAGGTATAGCTCATCTTCCTAAATAGATCTAGGTTTTATTTGAACTTGCTTGTATTCCTTTGTAAGAATCTTTTTCTACTTAGTGGATTGCCTAGTCGGTTGATGACTCCAGCTTTTCCCAATGGTGGGTTTCTGGGTAAACAAAATCTGTTTTGCATTTCTGGGTTTCTGTTCTTGGTGTTTGACTAGTCATCTATATCTGTTGTTTGCTGTTTAATTGATATTGATGACTTCACACACTTTCATCATAGTTGTTGCTAGCACAGGGGATGCCTAGATTGATGGGTCCTTCTAGTGCCTAAGTTATCACTAGTAATCTTCTAGGGATGCAGGTACGTTGTGGTATGATGTGTGTGTTCTCTTGATTGTTGTATTGTTATGTCTTGTTTGTTTAGATAAATTTACCCCTCGTCACCTAAGTATCAATTTCAAATCCCTACTCGAAGTTCGGCTTTCTTCTGGCCACAAAGTGCTTCCAATGGGTTTTCATTGAGGCACTAAGTAGCTCGCCAACTGGAGGTGGCAGTTTGCCAAAGTGTTTTCATAGATTTTTTTTTTTTCACAAAACTCATTTTCGTTGATTTTTCATCCAAAGATTGATGATTTTATATATAAAAAATTTCTCCAAATGGCAATGTGAGCCACTGAAATTAGATTGCACATGCATTCATTGAGGTTAATTTTGTCATTTACATAAGTTGTTTTTAATGAAATGAAATCATTAGTATGAAACCTCAGGGGGATTTTGTGTAATTTTTAAAACTTCAGAGTTTTGTGAAAACACCAAAAACCTCAAGGGGTGTTTGTGTAAATAACTATTTTATTATTTTTTATTTTTATAATATACCAGGGGGATTAAACTTTAATAAAGTGAGAAAAACGTACAGGGCATAAACATTAGCCAATTTGCTGGTCAAGGCAATAAAAAAAGTGAATAACCACCAAATTAGTTATATAGAATGGAAAAGTTCTCATAAGGGAGATTAATTTTGTTTATGTATTTATGGAAAGGAGAAAAGGAAGAAACAGGAAAGTTCCCTTTGCTCTAATCAATATATTTGGAATCTAATTACTTCACCATTAACAACCCAATTACAGTACAGGAAAACGCAACTATATATGTTTGATTTTAGTGTTTCTTTCCATTATGGCTGTGTTTGGTTTACGGGAAAGGAGACTTTGGGGATGGAAAATCAATTGCTTTCTCGTATTTGGTAAATTCAGGTATGGAAACGGTTGCCTAACATGGAAATTATTTTCCATCAAACCTTTTCTGTGAACCAAACGGGGCCTATATGTAAATAACACTAGAAAAGACCTGTGCAGAGAGTAAATTAAAAGTGAAACGAGAGGCAAAGAGTAAATTGGAATATATTTTATTTTTCTGAGTAAGGTATTGAGAGAAGGTAAAACAAGATTTTCCTTGATGATTATATAATAACACTTTTAATGGGTTACTTAGCCTATTAAAACAAAATAAGAAAAAAGGAAAAGCAAATTGCCAACTTTCCATATCCTCTCTCTCACATCACATGGATACAGACGAGACTTATAAATATAGGGGAGAGAGAGAGAGAGAGGGGGGAGAAGAGTTTGTAGTCCCATTCCATTGCCATAATTTCTCTTAAACATCTCTCTCTCTCAAAGACTGAATGGGTTCCTGGGTTCATAGCAGTTTTTGTGTTGCTAGAATATTAGGCCTGTTGCTTCTCGTTGGTTTTGTTCCTAATAATGGTGGTGCAAGTGAAGAGGCATCGTGTGATTTGTTCAAAGGGAGATGGGTTTTGGACGAAAACTACCCAATCTACAATCCATCGTCCTGCCCCTTCATCGAGCGAGAGTTCAGCTGCCAAAAGAATGGCCGCCCCGACCATTTTTACACCCAATACAGATGGCAACCACATGACTGTGACTTAGCAAGGTACATCATTATTACCACCATTTTCTTCTTCTACTTATTATTTTTATTATTATTAATTATTGCTTTCCTTTTTGCTGCAATGTTATTATTTTTGCATTACTACAATATATATATATAATTTTTCTAGCTATAGCGTCCCTTCTGTCATCTTACAACACATATGAAGTAAATTTTATATAATTCCTGGGTAGACATCCTGTGAACTTCAACTGAGTAGTAGATCATTGTCGTTTAAAAAAACCCAAAAATTTGTGACAGAGAGAGCCCATCATAGACATAGGAGTATATATATATATATATATATAAAGTAGTGTAGTGCTTCTCTCTCACAATGATTTTCCTGGGAAATTTAATGTTTGGCTGCATGGAAAAAGTTGGTGCTGGCAGCCTTTGATAGGTCACATTACATCTTTGGTTTGTGTGAGTGTGAACTGTGATTGTCTTCTTGATCATGTGATGACTATAGAGATTCTTTCTTCAAGTCCCACTCAACTCATGCCCACTACGCTACTCATATGACGAATAATCAAACTATTTATTAAAGTCGTAATAATAAAGCTCACGGAGTCACGGGCCCTTTATACCTACAGATACTGTCATGTACTATTTATGATGTGCACCTTCAATCATACTATAATGAGAAGAACAACTTACTTAGATCGGGATGCCATTATTTCAAACCAATCCGTATTAATATGTTGGTATTTTAATTTTTTCATGTAACAGTACGTGATTGTCTTAAGATACAAAAGTATATTCATCGGCCTAGAGACCCTAAGTAAGTCTTCAAAAAAGAAAAGATTGTTTGGGATATAAAATAAGAAATTGGTGTAAGTAAAATCCAAATTATTATTTTCCTTTTTACATTATGTTTTGTGGATTTACTGAACCTGCAGCCTGCCATTTTACTGTCATTGAACTTTTTATACAGTTGTAAGTCGTCATAGATGTCCCTCCATGATGAATAATGATTATCGTTTTCAACACATTACACAAGTGGGCATGGCCACTACTAATTAATTCAGATGTAACAAATAAAAATGTAATTACTAGTTTGGTTTTGTAGGTTTGACGGGGTTGACTTTTTAGAAAGATTTAGAGAGAAGAGCATCATGTTCGTTGGAGATTCATTAAGCCGAAATCAATGGCAGTCCTTGACATGTATGCTTCACTCAGCCGTCCCAAATGCTAACTACAATGTCACAAGAGTAGACGATGTATCCATCTTCACTTTTACGGTATGTACTCAATCCCACATTATTTATACGTGCACACAAAACTCTTTTGTTAAACATAACACTTTGTACGTTGTCGGACTTTGAATCTAAATTATATTAATCTAGACAAAGTAAAAAAGTTGTTTATCTAATTGCCAACTATATTCAACTGAAGTCACATCGGTTTGGGTTGGGTTGGGTCGGGTGAGATGAATCCATCTTGACAGTTTAGACTTGGTTTTCAATTTCATCCACTTCTTTTATTGATTGGCCACTTGCAAAAGTAATGGAAGAATGATAGAGGGAAGATGAAGTCATCTTCCACCAAAAGTATTCATTGCTGGTCCATGTTTAGTCTCGTGTGAAATTAATTTCAGCTTTCAATTCCTTGGACAACTTGACATGAACTTTTGTCAAGATTCTACCAAACATGAACCATGTGGTCCATTTATTTTTAATTGGTTGTGGGTGGTGGGGTAAATTTTGTGGTGAAAATTTATGATGGAAATTACTGCAGGATTACGGACTGAAAGTGATGCTAGACCGCAATGTGTTTCTAGTAGATGTTGTAAGAGAAAAGATTGGTAGGGTTTTGAAGCTTGATTCAATTGTGGGAGGCAAGTTATGGAAGGAGATTGACATGCTCATCTTCAACACATGGCATTGGTGGAATCGCAGAGGGCCCTCTCAGCCGTATGCCTAATAACTAAAATCTACAATTTTCTTATGGTTATTTAATTCTATAAATTAATTTTTGCTACAAATAAAGTTATGGTAACACTCAAAACTAATGTAATTTTTCAGATGGGATTATGTTGAAGTAGGAGGCCGGGTCAGCAAAGACATTGACCGGATGGTTGCTTTTGAGAAGGCACTCATGACTTGGGCTGGATGGGTGGATTCAAACATTGATCCTGCAAAAACTAAAGTTTTCTTCCAAGGAATTTCTCCCTCTCATTACAAGTAAGTTCCTTATTTTAATAAACTTAAACTAAAATATTGAATGTTAAATCTAATTCAAGTACTCGTGAATCGTTGTCAATCTTAAATACGTACATTAATGACTGATAACTGTCCACGTGCACGTGAATGAAGTCATGAGATCAAGAAAATAGTCTCTTACCTTCTTTTTGTGATTTTGGTTTTAGTGGGAGCCAATGGGATGAGCCAAAGGCAAGAAGTTGTGTAGGGCAGAAGGAGCCTTTGCTTGGATCGACATATCCAGGAGGTTTGCCACCAGCTCTGAGTGTGCTGAAGAACGCCCTAAGCAAAATCACGAAGCCTGTGACATTGCTAGATATAACAAACCTGTCGCTCCTGCGCAAAGATGGGCACCCTTCAATCTATGGGTTGGGAGGCACCACAGCAATGGATTGTAGTCATTGGTGCCTTTGTGGAGTCCCAGATACTTGGAACGAGATTCTTTACAATTTTATTCTTTGAAACATTTTTCATTTAATTCATACCACCAAATTATAGAAGAGATTTTCTATTTAAACCCCACACTTCTCTTAATTCACCCCATGTTCTAAGTTCACCCCAATTTTTAATTTAAAATTTTACAATTTCTAAGAAAACCCCACTATCTTCCTAAACTACCCTTAAATACACCCCAAACTGAAAAAATAAGAAATAAAAGAGATTTTTTATTTAAACCCCACAGGCTACCTTTAGAGGAGGAAGCCATGAGAAATAGTAAGTAATTAAATTAATTTTTTGATGATATTTCAAAGTCTTATTCATTGTCTGCTTTCCCAGGATTACCACCTCATTATTAAGAGGACATTCTTCACCGTCGCACATTCTTCAATTTGGTGTAGTTATTATCAAGAGGACAAGAAACAGGTGCAACTGCGTTTTTTCCCAAGAGGAAAATCACCAGCTGCTTACTGCTATCCTTTAGGATTGACTCAAAACTACTGTAATCGCATGCAGAAATTCATGTAGCAGTGGACACCACTGAGATTAGTTTTTTCTAATTTCTACACACACAATTGAGATTAGTCTGTCTGAAGCAGTAGCCGCCCATGAAAACTTGTTTTGAGCTGACTGCTTGAACAATGTTCAAAATGAAATAGCAGGCATATCTTGCTCATTCATCTGTCTTTTTATATATTATTTTGTTTCCTTGTAGAGACATTCATCCCAGTTCCATCATATTATGAGCATGAGGAAGTAGGTCAAATGATCTTGTATAATCAGATTTCTCTTGGCAGAGGAACGATGGCTGATGTTGATTTGTTAGAGAAATCAAAATAAAATTATCTTCCTTAGATAGTAACCTTGCTAGCATGGTCATTACTCGATGTTTAGCTGGCTCAACAATTAGATTGTGTAAATAATTTCGATATAGATTACAAATTTGCAAGCAACTTCAGGAGCAGTATCCTAGCCGCATATCATGTGTGTGTGCCTTTGCCGGTTGCTATTGGGTAAAACTTAATTTGAAGAGTTGTGGGGTGTGTGTATAGATGTCCTAGGGTTAAGTATTAAGTTGGATGACCTTTTTTGTCTTTTTACACAATAATAAAACTTACAGCTTAATTATTTAAGTATTGGGGTGAACTAAGAGAAGTGTGGGGTTTAAATAGAAAATCTCTTATAGAATTTGGCGACTTCTTAGAAAAAATAATAATTAATTTATAATGATATTCAGAGTTTTCTATACTACTTTTTTTTTTTCAAAGTTGGAACTGCGATATGCAAAATCCTGCTCCAGAAAAAATGTTTGTGACTCGACTGGTTTTAACACATTGGGTTGAAGTTACGTTTGGTGGCTCGGCTTGGATTGAAAGTTTTCAATTAATTTGGATGAACACTTCAGATGTTGTTTGGTGAACTTATAAATGCTCGGAATAGAAGACCCAAATTCTACTGAAAGAGTTTAGCAATTAAAATTGTGGATCCCCAAATCTACTAGTAACTTTTTTTTAAAAAATATTTTATTACATGGATAAGGCCCAAAACTAATGTCAAATTGATCTGGGCCTGGCAACACTAGCCCAATACATTTATTGGGGTCCACAAGAGTACACGAGCCCAAATCTTCCTCGTAGCTAGCACATCCCTGCAACGCATGTGTATCCGATCCACTCAGCAATAAAATCACCACAAATAAATAAGCCTCCTACATGAATAGCTGAGCGAAAAAATAAAAAGTAAAAATGGTCTACGGCATGTTAGTAAACATATGTGTATATATTTTCGTTTGTGTTTATTAACACATATATAATTATGGAGAGTAGTTGATATCATACTCATTCATTTTCTCTCGTATTTTTTTTTTTTCCCGATTCATAACTTCTTCGATTCCAAGTAAACATGTCATGGGATAGTTTCATATCAGCACCACTGTCTCATCCTACTTTTTCTTCTGCTTGAGCTAGTGGTGACCAAAACTAAATATAATTGGTGGTACCACACTATAGTATTTTGTTCATATGTGGGAGCAGGAACAAATAAATTTATTGATACAAAAATAAAGTAGGGAAAGGCTTTTCTTAGAAGGATGATAATACATGAAGTAACTTTACTTTACGCCATGACTAACTAGAAAGCGTCCACACAACAGCTACAACAGCAAATGGCCGAACAAGGAAGAATGTTGTCTTTGTCCCCAAGTGAACCCAAATGTAAGACCCGTGTCTTGGGGAAACAAGAATGGTGAGCAATCCTACATCGCTCGGGGAGGGAAATGTGAAGTGTTTTAAATGTGTGGGCACTTCTTTTCCTAGCACGAGGCCTTTTGGGAGCTCACTGGCTTCGGAGTCATAGGGACTCCGAAGTTAAGCGAGTTGGGGGCCAGAGCAATCCCAGGATGGATGACCCACTGGTAAGTTGGTCGTGAGCTCCCAGAAACAAAACCGTGAGGGCCAGAGAGGGGGTGCCCAAAGCGGACAATATCGTGCTAGGGAGTCGGGTCGTGACACCAAACCCACTTGCTGATCACTGGTCACTTACATTACATATAGCTAGTTACTTGGTCTTTCAATCTCCTCAACCAGCTCTTATTATGGGAAAATTGTTGGATGGCTTTGGGTTAGTTGCTTATGCTCTTGTACTAATTTTATGCCTTGATGAAGACCAACTACATTGCTACGCAAAAGTAGACATCAGCAGCAGTTGTGAGTTGTTTCAAGGGACTTGGGTTTATGATGATTCTACCTATCCACTCTATGACACCTCCAGCTGCCCTTTTATTGGGAGCGAGTTTGACTGCCAGAAAAATGGACGGCCGGACAACCAATATCTCAAATATAGATGGCAGCCTGACGGTTGTGCATTGCCAAGGTAACATTAATCATATATTTTCAAACTTGTATAAATTATAATGCAAAGCTTCCATTTTTCGACGTGGAATGAGTCTCTCTTAACAATATACAGACGTATACCGACACATAACTACATTTTATATACGTACTTCGAAACAAACATGATTGGCAGTGACACCCATTATTGTATTAGTAATTTTGAAGGACTTAGCACTTATATATTTTGCAATATATGGTGTGCAGATTCAGTGGTGAGGACCTCTTGAGGAGGTTAAAGGGGAAGAAGCTACTATTCGTAGTGGATTCTCTAAGCCTCAACCAGTGGCAGTCACTAACATGCATGTTGCACGCTGCGGTTCCTCAAAAAAATTATACCATAACAAGGAAAGGAGGCCTCTCTACGTTTTTTATGCCTGTGAGTTAACACCAATTAAGTTATACTTTTTTAACAACATATATCTAATATGGGCATGTTATATATTTCAATTACTAATTCTATATTAAGCACTAATATATATAATCACCCCCTTGGGTTTTGCAGGATTATGATGTTTCTGTTTTGTTATCGCGCAACGCGTTTCTGGTGGATCTAGTGAGAACAGAGGCATGCATGGTTCTAAGGGTTGACTCCATTACAAATGGCAATGATTGGAAGGGATACGACATGCTCATCTTCAATACCTGGCATTGGTGGCTTCATAAAGGAAGCCGACAACCGTGAGAACCCCAAATTACAATCATTCTGCACTGCAATTCGCAAGTTTATAATCACAAACCACAAAGAGTTAATATATATACTTGGATATTTAAAAATATGTTACTTCCATCGTTCGACTAATATATTGTAGATTGTCTTATGATGATTTCAGATGGGACAACATTGAATCAGGAGGACAGATACTGAAGGATATGGACCGCTTGGCTGCTTTTAAGGAGGGATTAACTACTTGGTCCAAGTGGGTGGATTCTAATGTAACATCCCGGCCCTAAAAATAAGTAAAATAATTAAATTAAGAGGAAATAAATTGGAGTAAACAATAAAATAAAATGATTTGAATTAATTAAGGTTTTTGAAAATTTAAAATATTATTTAATATAAAAAGGGTAAAAAAGGTCATTTTAAGTTCGGGACGGAATTTGGGAATTTCGATTGTACCGGTGCGTAGAGCACGTCGAAACGAGTCCGTAGACACGTAGTGGGCTCAGATTGGGAGTTATAACGAGGAAAGTACGATCTAAATACTTAGAGGGGCAAATTTGTAATTTGGAAAAATTGGTTTTAAAACCAGAATTTCTCTCTCTCTCTCTCTCTCTCTCTCTCTCCCGTGCGACCCAGCCCCTCCCCCTCCATTTTTTTCAGTTCAGCCGGTGACCTCCAAGGGCCACCGTCGCCGCCACAGGCCACGGTTGGCCACGAGACCGGACCCAATTTGACCGGCCAGCCTCCCCCGTGCTACCACACCCCTTCGCAGCCGCTGGAACGGCCGGTGTTCGTCGGAAAAATCTTGTTTTTGGCCGGAAATTTTAGAAACTTTGGGTCGCTCGTTCTCCCTCAATTCTCCACCAAATTGGACGAGTGAGGTATGGTTTTTGGACTACTTTTCGTGCTCTAGCTGCCTATGGGATATGATTCCAGAAATTTTGAGAGTTTGTAGTCCGTTTTGTGAATTTAAATTCTGCCGGTTTTCAGTTAGAATTTCCGGCTACTTCCGGTCACTTTTTGGCCTTCGACCAAGAACAAAAGTGACTCCAAATTAGGTGTATTACCTAGGGTAGGAGTTTGGAGTCAAGATGTTAAGTTTTTCCGGCGAGTGGTTATCGCTTTGGACACCCACGCGCTGCCGGCACTGTAGCAGGGAGACATATTTTATCCTAAAATGATCTCCTGGTTGTCACGAGCGCGTAGAATTTTACGGATCTCAATTCGGATAACGTTTGAACCCCGAACGGATTTTACATATTGTGTGATTTCCGGGTTCGATATGTTAGAACCGTTGGATCGCTTCCCATTTAATATATGTTGATTTAGGTGTTCCTAGGATCGTGTAGGAATTCGCGGATTGAGAATTTGGAGCTCCTGGATGTTTCCGATTTAAATAGTTAAAGTTTGTGTTTTACGATAACCGTCCGATTTGTGCGATCGCGAATCACGATCTAACCGTCCAATCTGGACCAAACTTGTAGGACGTGTATCCTAGCCCATGTGAAACCCATAAGAACTTTCGGATCGTAAAATGGAGATCTTGGGCCCCGCGGCCCGGTTGACCAAGTTTGGACAGTTTGATTCTCGGTTGACCATGAGTGTTCCGAGATTGTTTTACCCTTCGGAAAGTATTAGAATAACCTTGAGAGAGAGTCTAGGGTCTCGGTTTTGAATATTAGTATTTAAGTGGACGTTTGTCTTCAAGAGTGTTTAGTTTTTCTTTATGAAATTCTTGGATATTATTTGATAGTGGAAATTATGAAATGGACGAGTATGGGATACTCGAATTGTTGGGTGGTGAAAGTGAGTCTTGGGACTCGGTTATGATTATTGGAAATAAATGGCATGATTTTGTGATGGAAGTATTACATATGAATGTAATAGTTTATTGAAGTTCATTTTATATTTATTGGTTGAATTTATTATCTTTGTAAGTATTTGTGATATATGTTAGTTTTAACATATTCTAGTATCTGGACTTGTATATGTACAATACTCGAGAAAGTGCTATTGTTTGTTTAATATGTGTGGGGTACTTGGGATGTGGTTGTGAGATGAGGAGAGATGTGAGTTAGAATGTCAGTTTGAGTGCTATTAGCACTACCTTAGGTACCCCCCTGGATATAGAATATACTTGAGAGTTTGTTGTCTATACTATGTATAGAGGTTTGGAACAATTGAATTAAGGAAGGAAATATCATTTTAAGATATGGTTATAAAGGTTATGAACTCCACCATCATACGTACCTTCCCTGGTTACTATTCACACGTGCCGTGTTTCGGGCGTGTGGGCTTTCTTGGTCACGGATCCTGAAATTATGGGATGCCGGAAAATTATGGATTTGGTTTGAATATGTTGGCACTCGGATGCCCTTGATCAGGGGTTCGAGGACCCTTAACAGGGTAGTCTGCGCGCGTAGGACTGTTCCAGACGTACGGGTCTTGATTCTTCGTCCGTACGTGCTGGCTGAGAGTTAGTCCCCAGTTGGACGGCTCGTCCCTAGCCACATGTCGTTTGAGGGCTGTTAAATGTGGACTAGTCAGACGATCCCCGGTTGGATTGTTTTCCCCAGTACATGATGTGCAACATCACATGTACCTCCCCTTGGATACTGATACATGGATATGATGGATATGGTCTGATATGGCGGAACCCGGGCATCCTTAACGGGATGTTGCTGGAGACCCTTGATTGGGTAGTCTGCGCGCGTAGGGACTGTTCCAGACGTACGGGTCTTGATTCTTCGTCCGTACGTGCTGGCTGAGAGTTAGTCCCCGGTTGGACGGCTCGTCCCTAGCCACATGTCGTTTGAGGGCTGTTAAATGTGGACTAGTCAAACGATCCCCTGTTGGATTGTTTTCCCCTGGTACATGATGATGGTGAGAGGTGGGTGTTATTATATTACATATATGTATATATGGTTTTGATTCTAGTTTGAGATTCGTAAGTTTGTACTTTGTGAGTACCCTGTTTATATATGAATGTTTGAGCCCTGGATTGGGAAGTGTTGTACGGCAACATACGCCTTGAATAGGGTATGGTTGCAGGATTGAATGGATATAAATGGAAGAAATTGATGATGTGTTTAATGTACATACGCCTCGGATAGGGTATGGTTACGGGTTTGAACTATTATAAAGGAAGAATTCGAGAATGTGTTCATTGTGTTTAGTTGGATTTGGAATTGTGTCATATCTGAAAGGTATAGATGGTTCTGTTGTAAATAATTGTTTATTAACAGAGTAGTGACTATTGACATAAGAACTACGTGTGGCTTGATCCCTTGTCCAAGGGTACGTAGGCAGCCTGGGGTCTCACCAGGTGCAGCCGCGGAATTTTAGTGCGTTTAAAAGGTTTGATTGATTCTGAATGTGTGATTGGATTTTTGATGGGGTTAATGGATTTGAATCCGGTTTAATGAGGTTTGGGAGTGATCGTATAATTGTTTGAGATCATGTATGGTTTGGTTTTGAATTATCTGAAGGCCGAGGCCTATTATGTGATTGCATGTTGTTAACTTGTGCATGCTGCCAGTTGGTGTTTTAAAAATGTGTTTTTATGCAGGTTGAAATTTTTGGGGAATGTTCAATTTCCAGGGAGACTCTGCGAATTTTCGGCAGAAAGTCTGGTTTTTAGTAAGTGGGCCCGACATCGGTAAGATGTCGGAATTTCACAGGATTCGTCTCGGGTTCCGACGAATTTCCTGGGGCGGGTCCTGTCATCTAATGTTGATGCTAACAACACCAAAGTTTTCTTTCAAGGCATTTCTCCTACCCATTACAAGTATGTCATGATTGACTCTTTTATCAAAGAAAGACAGCGATTTGAATTTGGGACCTCTATGCCATTTTTGGTACATCAGTACACCAAGAGCTAATCGACCTTCTAACTATATATTTATATAATCATCTCTGAAAACTAACTACATATATTATTATTATTTGCCTATTTTATTAAATATGCATATTATTGGTGGAGCAGTGGAAAAGAATGGGAGGATCCAAATTCAGCAACATGCAGTGGACAAACGCAACCTGTGACTGGTAGAACATACCCAACAGGTTCACCACCAGCAGCAACTGTGGTCAGCGATGTGTTGACTGCCATGTCATCCCCAGTAACCTTGCTGGACATAACTCTATTGTCGCAGTTGAGAAAAGATGGGCACCCTTCTATGTACGGCAATGGTGGAAGAACGGGAAACGATTGCAGCCACTGGTGCCTTGCCGGTGTTCCTGATACCTGGAATCAACTTTTTTATGCAACTCTTGTGACCAGTGACTAAAATGACCTTTAATTCTATTCACACCCAATGCTTTTCTCATTTCACGCTCAAGAAATTATAGCACCTTTTTTTGTTCACTTATGATAGGATAGGAGCATGTATAATTACTTTAATTTTCGTTTCTTGGATTTTTGAAAGAAAAGCATAAAAGAAATTATAATTTGAACAATTTGCAAGAAGTACAATACAAACTTGTGTTTCATATTGCTGCTGCCGACAATTGTTGCAAAGACTATCTTTACTTATTGCTATATTTTTTCTTGCATATGACAAGATTTGAAACTACTAGATAAAGAGGATCCAATTTCTCATACTTGAGCTAATGATGATCGACCATTTATTGCAAAGACTATTTATTACTTGCTACCATTTTTTTTTTTTTTCGCATCCTAGTTAATTTTGAAAGCCAAAAAATATGAGTTCTTTCAGAAACAGTAATGCTAGACACGCTGGACTGACCACATAATGTTATATACAGTACAATTTATATATACATGACAGCACATATAATTTAAGTTTTGTTATATTTATTTTAAATCAAAGAATACAGAAACCTAATTAGCTCGTATCCGGCTCTATTAATTGAGATTCCCACATCAGCCGCCACAGATAATGTTGTCAATTTAGTGTGTTCTAGGATGCATGATAATAAATATAAAATGGTAGGAAAATGAGATGGTGAGAAATTCAACTTTGCGCGTGACCATGACTAGAAAACGTCCAAACAACAGCTATACCAATATAAAAGGACAAGAAATTGGAAAAAAAGTGTCTTTGTTGTCTCTCCAAGTGAAGCCAATGAAGCAATTAAAACAAACGCCCCACCTTACAAACTCAAACGTCCACCATATGCATAGCTATCTATAGAGTTTTCTGGGTCTTTCACTCTCCACAAATTTCTCAATTTCTCTGTCAATAAATTATGGGGAAAATGTTGCAAATTAAAGATTATCTAACTTTTTCATTTTTTTTTAATTTAATGATTGTTTTTTTAAACACATTTTAGATTACTAAAAGACTTCGAATTTGGATGATTTTTGGCATGAATAATCTAAAATATAGACTGTCTCGATCGTTAAAATATATTGTTATGTAATCCTAAGAAGGATGTGTACACTTTTCTTGCAATAAGACATCCTTAACATAGAAAAACTCCATATGTGGTGCAGATTCAATGGTCGGGACCTGTTAAAGAGGTTAAAGGGGAAGAAGATACTATTCGTAGGGGACTCTCTAAGCCTCAACCAATGGCAATCACTAACATGCATGTTGCATGCCGCAGTGCCCCAAACCAACTATGCCCTAACAAGGAAAGCCGACATCGATCTCTGCGTTTTCTTGGCTTGTGAGTTTTTCTGATAATCATTATAAATAATGCTACTCTTACTACATTTGTATATTACATTCTCATATCATCTTATGTGGTAGATAACGTGTACATCCACATCAAATAAAATTAATTTAATATTTCTTATATTTTATGATTTATTGACACTTTTTTAATTGATGTGACCTTTAAACTTCATATGGGCACATAAGGTAGTATATTAGAATGTGGTATACAAATATGGTAAGAATAGCATTACGTAATTATAATTAATTAGAGACATTTCACCAACTATGAGTCCCACTTTCTAACAAAATGTGGATGATTAGTCTTATTAATTAGTATATGAGGACAAATTATATACTCTTTCGGATGACCGTGAGTTTCCATAGGGAGAACATGTTCATCTTGAAATTAACCTTAAATTATTAGGTGTAGGGCCCAGTGAATATATAATCTTATTATTAGGCACACTTTGGATTTTGTAGGATTATGATGTTTCAATTAGGTTATCTCGCAATGCATTTCTGGTGGACCTAGTGGATACAAAGGAAGGCAGGGTTCTAAAGCTGGACTCTATTGAAAACGGCAACACATGGAAAGGATACGACGTGCTTATCTTCAATACTTGGCATTGGTGGCTCCACAAAGGAAGCAAACAACCGTACGTGGAACATAAACCACACACAAAACACAATTATTTGCACTGCAATACTCAATTATATATTCCTTAAGAAATAAAAATTATTATTATAATACAGACATGAGTTTAGCTAAGTTGGTTGAGAGCGGATGTGCCTCCGGATTTTGCACCGAGTTCAAATCCCCTACTTTATAATTTAATTAGTAATTAGAAGCCTTAATTAATTATGTTGTCTTATGAATTTCAGATGGGACTACATAGAAGCAGGAGGTAAGATAGTGAAGGATATGGATTGTTTGGATGCTTTTAAAGAGGGATTAACTACTTGGTCCAAGTGGGTGGACTCTAATGTTGATGTTGCCAACACCAAAGTTTTCTTTCAAGGCATTTCTCCAACTCATTACATGTACGATTTCCTCTTTGTACTCTCATCGCCAACACTACAAATTAACCTTAGTCTTATTCAAATTCTTTGTCATTTCACCATATAGGATATGGAAAATTTTCATTTGACTTATTGCAATTTTACTAGTTCTAGTTGAACTTTTCAATTACTATATTATATACTAGACTCTTTACGCGCTTCCGCGCCGGTTAGAGAGGCATTTGTTTAAAAATTTTAAATTTATTTTAGAATTAAAAAAGATAATGGGTAGTTATGTTCCATAAAAAGAGGATCTATTATATGATTTTTCTTTTAATTTTAAAATTATTTAATATGAAAAAGTGTGAATTTACCATATTATCCTCATTTAATTAATAATTTCAATTCTTAATGTTTGCATTAACCAAGGGTATTTTATGGTATTTTGAATGTTTCACCATTCTCTCTGCCTTTTGCTTTATATATATATAGATACAATCTAAGAGAACTCGGTTCTTTGTAAATTGAAAAGGGTAAAGTATATCAATTATGTCCTTATTAATTTTAACTTTTTAGTACAAATGATAGTCTAAACTCCAGGGAGGGGGTTTCTCTCTCACACACACAACTGATGTCATAGGGGTTCGAACCTAAGACCTCTAGTCTGCAAGTGAAGACCCTTTTTCACTGGGCTAGACCCTATTAGCCCTTCTTAATTTAATATTTATAAAAATATATGGTTAACTTAGTAATTTAATCACACACTTTTCTTCTTCCCTGACTGGGCTAGACCCTATTTAGCTATTAGTTTTTCCCTAAATCAATTGAACTAACTTAGGCATCGGAGGGCTTTTGGCCAACACCCCCCGGGTGTGGTCCTCTTATCCAATTTATTTTGCAGGGAGGAAGAGGCGGCGAAGAAGAAAGGGGAATCTTTCCAATAGAATATTCCTATGGGGAAATTTGCTCCCCACAGACAGAAGCTCTTTTTTCTGTAACTTCAAAAATCTAAAGTCCAAGAGAAAATGCGCATTCAACAACCCAAAGCAGATTTTAAAGATCAAAGTAGACTTTTAAAAAGGCCGAAAGTCACTTTTGGCCCCTGTAGTTTGGCACTTCAACCACTTTTAACCCTGGAGTTTCAATTTCGTCACTTTTGACAATGTAGTTTCATATTTGTAGCAATTCAAGGAAATGTTAAAATTTCTGAAACTTTCTTTAACGGAGCAACCACGTGCCCCTCACGTGGAGGGGCAATATTGTCAGTCCAAAGCTCCATGTCATCTCTACCTCTTCCCTAGGGCACGCGAAATTGGTCATTTTGAAGCAGATTAGGATAAGGGCTCCTAAAAATTTAGTGAAATTCGTCTAGGCTTTCGATTGAGTGCAACGAGAGGTGCGAAAAGACTAGCAGAACTTCAATCGGTTGTTGTTTCCGTAAAGAAGCAATGATGATGGTGAAGAAGAGAGGTGAAGTCAATGGAGGCTTCAATAATCCAGGTAAACTCAGAATCTTTAAAGGTTCAGATTTCTGTACGAAATTGTTTTATAACTTTTTTTTTCGAGTTTTCAATGTATATAAGTGGGTTCCAACGTTTTTGTTTATTCCATTCTTTTGTGGCCTTGTTTTGTTTTGTTTTTTTATTTTGTTCGAACGGCCTTGTTTTGTTCTGTAACTTTGGGCTTGGAAAGTTATTGCTTTGTTATGCTTTGGCAAGTTACTACTTGAGGTGGTGGTTGAAAATTTTATAAATTATTGTTTGTGTGTGTGTAATACCTTTAGAAAGCACAATGGTCCCCTATTTGCATAAAGTAAAGCAATATGCATGCCATTTGTTATTTAATAGCTTTGAATGCTTTGATTCACATCAAGTAAAGCAATATTTTCAATCTCATAGCATTGATTTTTTAGATGCTGGCCCTCCATAATTTCCTTATGTCGAAGCATTTGATGAGGTTCCAAATGAATATTTTGATGATATTTTTAATCAAGCTTCCAAGAGAAAATGCGCATTCAACAACTCAAAACAGATTTTAAAGATCAAAGTAGATTTTAAAAACCAATTGTCAAAATCTCACAATGCAAAATGCAGACCTCTCATAAGAAGAAAATGCAGAGGAAGAAGCTGTCACATTTTCTCCAAAAAGAAGTCTTCCCTAAATTTCCCCAGCTGGTAGCCAAACATTGGCTTCACAATGAGACAAAGAACGTTAGAAAAGAAAGTTTACAGCTGGCAAAGGCTGGACTCACGTGAGAATAAAATGTATGATTTTTACCTTCAAGGATGTTGATTATATTTGAGCCATAACAAAATTATCTCGATTTCTGTAATCATTTTGAATGCATACTTAAACTAGTCTAAATTCCTTAATCTTGATTAATTACATACGAGATTATAAGTTTGTCAAAGAAAGCTAAAAATATTAGAAGAACAAAAACTAACAATTTGAATGTAGCAATTGAGGAAATAAAATATAGCTCCCAAAAGACATCACAAAAATTGTACAATTACATAGTAGATAGACTGTACTTAATGATTTCTAATAGATGCAGTAAACAAGTAGTCTCCAGGCACATTAAAATCCCGATATGCTTTATAAGTGCCTGCTTGACCAACCAGGAAAATTCATTCATGTTATATAACACTTTTGATAAGTTCTGATTTGCTCTAATTTACAATTTACAAACTTTAGATAAGTCCGTTTCCTCATTTAAAATATAATTAAAATTATCAGATATTCCACCTCAATTTTTTTCGTTTAAAGGTTTCTTAGACGAAGAAACAAAGAAAGGACAAGTCATCCAATATTGATATTGATAGAACAGAATTGGAATATTAATTTAATGTCGCTGTAAAGACTCAGTCAGCAGCAGCTTTTCATCTTTTTTGGACTGAAGCTTATTTTTCTTCGACCGGGGACCTGAAGCTAACCCTTTAATTCCTTCCTATCCCTGTCATTATTTTGAAAGTAATTTTGGTTTTATGGATGAATTTAAAATGGGAAACATTAATTGTTTGGTCGGTTAGGTGAGTCACATAGTCACATGGCTGGCTTACACACGTGGCTCTTTTTTCTTTATTTTTTCTTTGACAGATATGAATTAAATTAAGAACATACAGCTTCAATGCATTGACTGGTTGATTGGGAAGTTGTTGGAGTGTCCATCCAAAAGATGTAAATAATGGACACCTAAAAAAGGGATTGCTGTGGAACTTTTACGTATAGATTATTAAATAAGAAAACTTGATTTTATGGGATTTTAATACGAAGTATATATTGACTTAATGAGTCATCATTTTTAACCTAAATCGTATTTTGCACTAAAACCGATTTTTCATATTTTTATTTGGTGAGAATTTGATTTTCTAGTATTTTTATTTGAATCTAAATGGGAGTACTTCCTTATTTACATTGTAAACTTAAGTAAATGGAGTAATATAAAAATAAATGAAAGTAAAAGGACAAAGACATTTACTTAAATGTTGAAAGTGGAAATAAGGTAATCTGCACACCAGTTGAGCAAATGGGCAATTTGAAGCACTTACAATGATTTTTCCGGTGAATTTATATAGGTTTGGATTGATGTTATTATTTCATATATGCTTTAGGAGTGGGCTAATATTTATTAGAGTATAAATAAAGCTTATAACATTTAAACCATGTTCAATACTTTATAAATCTTCCCCTAGGCTGGAGCCCACTCCAGCCTAAGCTTAGGTCCGCCCTTGCCTACAACCCTTCACTTTTTGTTCCTATAAGTAATACCCAATTTGTATAAGTAAAAACCCATGACTAGGATCCAACTGCAAGTTACCTAATTAAGCATAAAATCTGATTTATTGTACTTTTCAGATTCCAAAAATACCTCCAACTAAGCCATTATTGCATTTTGTATATTAATGTAGGAATCAATATGGAAACAGTTTTTAATTGGATTGTATATAATGACAGACGTTGAATTTGGAAAGATCTCCAAATGGTTGTAATGGATATAGAAATTAATTTGAAAATATTTTTTAAAATTTAACAATAAATACAAATTTAGGTAATCGGTTTGTTTAATAAAAATGTTTATGTTATTTTCTTTTTACGAATTATACATGACTAATAATCTACTTTATAATTGTTTATGAATAATACTGTACATACTAATTATGTTGAAAAAATAATGTACCTATTACTTGTTCTATGAAAAATAACTAATAATTAATCTTTTTATTGTTTGTTTTATGAAAAATATAATTTACCTAGTATGAATAGTGTACCTGTTTTTAATTTATAAAAAGTGTACATAATTATATATTTCAATATACCTACATTATACGACATCCAATATACCTACATTAATTTTAATGTACTTACAATTAGGATTTAGGTATTATATGTCATCCAATACACCAAGACACGAGAATTTAAAAAATAAAATAAAATATTGATGTTCATACTCCAATTTCACAATACTATATAGTGAAATTCAAGCCTTCCAAATCTTTTCAAATGTAGTTTATTAATTTTATATGAATTATAAATGAATTAACACATTAGTTGACCCATAGTATGAGTTGACCGTGTTATGAGGGTGTCTTAACCATGGACACGTCGTTGATCGTTGGACACATGTGTCCGACACTCTGACACTTGGGCTTAGTGGAGTATCCATGCAAAATATATAATATATATATTTTATGCCTCCTTTGCTTATTTATTTGTTAATTTCCTTGGATTAAATTGGTTGTTTTAGGAGGGTGTATTCAATTTAGATTTTAAATGATTTTAAAAGAGTTATAAAGTTGATGGAGTTTAATTGAATTTAATTGAGTTTGACTGAATTCTACAAACTTTATAGCAATGGCGGTGGTGGTGATGGCGATGGTGGTGATGGCAATGGCAGTGGCGATGGTGGTTTGTGGGGGAGGTAGTGGTGGAGGAGGTGGGGGTGGTAGTGGTGGTGGCGGTGGGAGTGAGGTGGTGGAGGAGGTAGGGAGTGATAGTGATGGTGGTGGTTGGAGTGAGGTAGTGGAGGTGGAGGTGGCGGTGGCGGTGGCAGTGGCAGTGATGGTGATGATGCTGGCAGTGGCTATGGTGGTGGTGACAGGAGGGTTGATAGTGGGGGTGGTAGTGATGGTGGAGGTGGGGGTAAGGGTGGTGGTGGAGGTGGTGATGGTGGGGGCTAGTAGTGGGGGCAATGATGGGTGGTGGTGGAGGTGGATGTGGTGGTGGTGATGAGGGGGCGCCGACGATGATTGTGGTGGTGGTAGTGGTGGTGGCGGCGGCGACGATGACTGTGGTGGTGGTAGTGGTGGCAGCGACGACGATGACTATGGTGGTGGTGATGGTGGTGGCGGCGATGATGATGATGACTGTGGTGGTGGTGGTGGAGGCAGGGTGGCTATAGTGATAGTCATGATAGATGGTGGTAGTAGAAGTGGTGAAATCATATCTTGAGAATAAAAATAATATCTATCAAAATCTCTGGGGGGAAGCAAAGATTTGTCATGGCCTAAAATTAGTCTATTATCAAAAGAAATCCACCATTTTTTGTATTTCCTTTAAAATCAATGAGTTTTTGAATACACCCAAACTTTTATGAAGTCTTTTAAAGTCGTGATTGAATACATCCAAATTTGAATGGAGTTTAAAAAGTCTGAATTGAATACACCAAGAATTGAATAGACTTCTATAAAATTGTGATTGAATACACCTAAACTTTTAAACTTCTTTAAAATCTTTTAAAATATAAATTGAATACACCCCCCCTTAGGTTTGTGAGATTTGTGAAGGAATTATGAAATATGAGAAATTGAGGTAAAAAGGGGCAAGAATATGAAAATTGGAGATTAATTAAAAAAAAGCCAAGTCATTCCTTTTGTCGCAAGGAGTGTTGTCAAATTTCCTAGTTCAAGATGGTTCAAGTCTTACCAAGTCAAACAACGAGAAATAAAGAAGACCTTATACTAGAAGGAATCCTATTTTTATAACAATTGTAATTATACCTTAGATTGGTAGGATTTCTAAGAGTATTATAAATAAGGAGTTTCGGTCATTGATCAAAGCATCCTTCATCCTCCATCATCTACCATCAAATTCCTACATATTCATACTCATAGCCGAAACACCCACAGGAGAATACGAAGAGCTTGCGCAACCTTGGCGTTCTACTTGGAGAATTCAGTGCATTCCATGTCTTCATCAACCATCATGATTCTCAATAAGTCATTCATGAACTAATATCTTTTACTAGGGCTACAATGTAGCCTAGCTATGAATACTTAATATTGTTAATTTTATTTATCTATACATGTTGAGTGCTTGTTACATTTCTTAATGCTTTAAATTAATTGGCCACTAATTGCATGATTGAAAGAATTAGGTTGAGACCGGAAGGAGATTCCTAGTAAATAGCTTCTTGTAACAAGTACCATAAATTACATAGCCAACTCGGAAGATTAGGTTATGGTTTGTGTAATTTTCAATGTTTTTCATAAATCTTAATGGGTTCTTAGCTATCTAAATCCATAACTAGGAATAGAGTGGGTTGATGGTAATGAATACAACTAATATAACTCGAAAGAGAGTATTGGTGAGGTAAGGGAAAACGATTATCAACATGTTAGGTAATTATGATTAACAAGCTAAGAGGATTTGGGTGGAATTAGCTAGGTGAAATCGGTGTCCTAGTGCTTTATTATCTTTGTTTTCATTTTTACATTATTTACTTAATCTCAATTTATTTTACTTGCTTAATTAGATTTTAATAATCATAGTTCTCTTATTGTTTAATTCAAATATAATTAGAAATAAATCACTCTAGTATTTAATAGAATAACTTGATCCCTGTTGGAACGATACTCTATTTACTACTATACTAATTTGAGCGATATTGTCCACTTACAATTATTTACATCATATATATAAAAGAAAAATAAGGATGAAAATTCCCCGAGAAATATTCCGTTGGATGACTTGGATTTTTCCACATCTACGTTGGAGAAAATTTAAAACAATATTGAGTTATTTTCTACATGCACTGCATTCATACAAATATAAAGAGTTTTGAAGCTATCAAATTTTCTCTCAATGTTGTAGCCTCCCTTTTTATCCAAAAAGAAGTCTGCCCTAAATGGACATTAGAAAAGAAAGTTTACAGCTGGCAAAGGCTGGACTCACGTGAGAATAAAATGAATGATTTTTACCTTCAAGGATCTTGAGTATATTTGAGCCATGACAAAATTGATCTCGATTTCTGTAATCATTTGGAATGCATACTTAAACTAGTCTAAATTCCTTAAGCTTGATTAATTACATACGAGATTACAAGTTTGTCAAAAAAAGCTAAAAACATTAATTGAACAAAAACTAAAAATTCGAACGTAGCAATAGAGGAAATAAAATATAGCTCCCAAAAGACATCACAAAAACTGTAAAACCTTTGTATGATGGGTGCTACTTCCACAATTACATAGTAGATAGACTGTACTTAATGATTTCTGATAGATACAGTAAACAAGAAGTTTCCGGGCACATTAAAATCACCATATGCTTTGTAAGTGCCTGCATGACCAACCAGGAAAATTCATTCATGTTATATAAAACTTTTGATAACTTCTGAATTTGCTCTAATTTACAATTTACAAACTTTTGATAAGTCCATTTCCTCATTTAAAATATAATTAAAATGATCAGATATTCCACCTCAATATTTTTCGTTTAAAGGTTTCTTAGACGAGGAAACAAACAAAGGACAAGTCATTCAATATTGATATTGATTGAATAGAATTGGAATATTAACTTTAATGTCGCTCTAAAGACTCAGTCAGCAGCAGCCTTTCATCTTTTTTGGATTGAAGCTTATTTTTCTTCGACCTGGGACCTGAAGCCCTTTAATTCCTATCCCTGTCATTATTTTGAAAGTAATTTTGGTTGTATGGATGAATTTAAAATGGGAAACATTAATTATTTGGCCGATTAGGTGAGTCACATAGTCACATGGCTCTTTACACAAGTTCATTATGATTTTTACTAATAACACTTTTAGAAATCATCATTTTGTAAATTACAATTTGATACGTGTATAAAATAATTCAATAAAAATATAATAATAAAATTTATATGTAAAACTGTAATTGATAAAAGTTTCTATTTTTTTTTTAATCGTTGGAAGTAAGAGTTTCTACTTAGAGTCATGTTCCTTTTACTAATATAATTTTGACTGCTCTATTTTTCTTTATTTTTTCTTTGACAGATATGAATTAAATTAAGAACCTGTGGCTTCAATTCAAAGTCTTTTTTTTTTTGGTCAAGTAATTCAAAGTCAATAACGTACAGCTTCAATGTATTAACTGGTTGATTGGGAAGTTGGAGTGTCCATCCAAAAGATGTAAATACTGGAAAACTGAGAAAGGGAATGTTGTGGAAACTTTTCTGTATAGATTATTATATTTTTGGAAACCTTTATTCGGGTGATTACGTGTTTTAGTCAAAACAGCTTTTCGATGTACATGTTTGTATGCAGATTTTGGAATTAAAATAATTAATTACTGGTGTGAAAGTCTATGTTAATATGGCGATATGGGAACATGGGAAACGGCAAATTTCAAAAAACTAGGACACAGACACATGGGAATTTTATAACAAAAACTTGCATATTTTTTTTATAAATAAAATATTGATGTTCATATTCCAATTTCACAATACTATATAGTGAAATTCAAGCCTTCCAAACCTTTCAAATGTAGTTTATTAATTTTATATGAATTATAATTGAATTAACACATTAGTTGATCCATAGTATGAGTTGACCGTGTTATGAGAGTGTCTTGACCATAGACACGGACACTCTGACACTTAATAAGCTTAGTAGAGTATCCATGCAAGTTGAAGTTTTCCTTTATAGGAAATATATATATATATAAAAGAAAAAAAAAAGGATGAAAATTCCACAAGAAATATTCCGTTGGATGACTTGGATTTTTCCACACCTACGTTGGAGAAAATTTAAAACAATATTTCCAAACAAAAGATGTAAATAATGGAAAACTGAGAAAGGGGATGCGGTGGAACTTTTATGTATTGATTATTACTCGGGTGATTACGTGTTTTAGTCAAAACAGCTTTATGTACATACGTGTGTGTTTGCATCCAGTGTCTAATCTCTTTTATTTTTTTGTGGGTGAGAATAATAATTTTTTTAAAGTATTTGACTTCAGTTTCAGTGCTTGAAGGTCTACTCGATCTTCTCTCTGTCTATAAAAAGCTGCTGTAAGCACCAATACTCTCCTCACAAATCCATCTTTCATACACACACAATCGTACGGTAGCTCTTCATTCAAAAGCTCTCATTTTGGGCACTGTTTTCCTCTTCAAATGTGGAAAGGTTTCCAATAGAAAATTAATTGATGAATATGTTCTTCCCTCGACTTTTTCTTCATTCTCTCTTGGTGGTTTGCTTTGCAAATTTTGCTTTTGGAGCTACTCGATTGCCACCAGATGAAGGTATACGTATGTCTGTATATATATATAATCTTAATATATCTATGTCAAATTTCTTCCTTAACCTCCTTTCTTCATCTTATAATTATGTAAAAGGAATCAAAATTCTAACTAACTAAGAACTTGCCAATACTCTGCTCAAATTGAGCAAAAGATATTTCGCATGCCCAACTTGACAAACGAGTCATAAAACACTATACTTGACAGCTTTCAGTAATATGATGCTTGGATTCATGACTTTGTAGTTCTTGTTTATTTAGACATTAATGGTAGTAATTGTATGAATTTGTAGCTATTGAGTATTGAGCATATGGTGTTAAATTATTGTTGCACTTTGTTTTATATATATATGTAGTACAAACTTTAGCTGACATAGCAAAGACACTGGGGAAGACGAACTGGGATTTCAGTGGAGATCCCGATCCATGCAACAATCAAAAACCATGGACTGATACCAATCCGGCCAAAGGATTTGAGTATGGCGTCACCTGTAATTGTTCCTTTGCCAATTCCACTGTCTGCCATATTACCAGCATGTAAACTTCTCTCTCTCTCTCCTAACACCAAATGATCTTATCGGGTTTATGTGGTTTACATGGAATGCATTAATTATATATATGGTGATGGTGTCACCCCTAAACAAAACTTTTTTGGGGAATATTAGATATGTATTATGTATATTATATATTTTTTTCCTTTCAGAATTATATATATATATATAATTGCTATTGCTATTTGTATAATACTAATATAATCACGGTGACCTAATTTTGATGACTTTAAATGAGCCTTTCTCATGTTGTCGGTGAAGAAGATAGTCCCAGCATTTACTTCTTGTCCATATATCTGAAGTCTCAAAATTTAAAGGCCTTCAACTTTTGTGTTATATACATGGAATCCAACTTTTTCTTTTGGTTCTAACAGATTTTCTTACTTTCTAAGGTAGGAGAGCCTCTAATGTTATGCAAATTTGAAATTAGGAGAAATTCTTATGTCCGTCTGCCAGATCTAGTGGATTATTCGTCAACCCTCACAAAAGTAAGGATATCCTCCGATTTTAGTTCCACCAAAGGTCTAAAATATCGATGGTTTCGGAAATATCGATGGCCTGAAAACATGGCAATTTCGATGGAAATATCGGGAAATTGTCAATATCGGTAAAAATTGAATAAAAACCATGGAAATTGTAAGAAAAACTTTGAAATTTTTATTGAAACTTTGGAGGATGTTTATTTAGTCAATTATGTATTAGTTTCTCACAAAAAAAATTGAAAGGAAATGCATTGCATGATGGGTTTAACTGATTTATATTGATTATATAGCTACCTGACAAACACTGGGAGTGTAGAAAATTTGTAGTAATTAATGAAAGAATATTAAACACACCATAATCATTTATTTATAATGATTTACTACAATATTTTACACTTTATACATTGCATGGTAAGAAACATGAGTGACTTAGTACCACATAAAGTTTCTATGAGGTTCAAATTTTTCACTGCATTCATCATCTCGATATGATCGATATTATTGCGATATCATCGCGATATTTTGGCCAAATGTTGTTGAAGCGTGTGAGAAATTATCGACGTCGATATTTCCTGATATTAATTATACGATATGTGTATGGATATTTTCCAAAATATCCTAGACCCGAAAAAACAATAATGTTCATTGATATTATCGATATTTTAGTCCACGTGACAAGACTCGTCCCGAATTTTCTCGGAACCCGAGACGAGTCCTGTGGAAATTCGGGGGCGGGTCCTGCGATTGGTATCAGAGCCACTCTGCCGTGTGGTGCGAGTATGCTCCCTAAGGAGGGTGGATTGTAACATCTCACATCGACCAACGAAGAGGGGGGGTGATGTGCCTTATATGTACATGCTCGCCTCCATCTAGCATGATGCCTTTTGGGAGCTCACTGGCTTCGAAGTTAAGCGAGTTGGGGCTAGAGCAATCCCAGGATGAGTGACCTACTGAGAAGTTGCTCGTGAGTTCCCATAAACAAAATCGTGAGGGCAGAGTGGGGGCCCAGAAGCGGACAATATCGTTCTATGACGGAGCGATCCGGGACGTGACACCACGGTTCCACCTAACTCCACACTAATTCTATCCCTATGAGAGTATACTATTGTATACGGTAGCCGCACTTAAAGCTCCTCCTAAATTAAGTGACATGAGTAGTGTTAGGGGATAGGTTATTTACATATGCTTAAGTTAATTTTGATATTGATACTCTTAGGAGTATTAGACTAGTCAGTGATATCATCTCAGAATTCTATGTCTGAAACTGAAAGTGAAAGAAAAATCAGGGCACATGAACCTTCCTTGATTGATTGACCCATGACCATTAGCTCAGCTGTAAGTTTGTAGAGAGAGAGAGATGCTGATTTGGACATTTGGTTTTCTGGGGAGTGCACGTCTATATCAATTAATTATTGATCATTTTCACATTGGCCCCCCCAATTGACTTAACATATTATCATGCCACCTCCAAAATAACTGAGAATTAAAAGGGACTGTCGGCTTTTTGACAAAAAACCAAAAACCAAAAACCCAAAAAAGGGACTGTCAGCCCCACTTGGAGTTGGCTGTTGCCACGTTCAATTTTTGTGGGATTTCTTACGCACACATTATCAATGTGTAATGCTTATGGAGGTTCGAATTTGAAACCACTAGTCTGCAAATCAAAATACTTTTTAACTGGACTAGATTCCGTTAGCAATAGTATTTTTCAGGAATAATCATCCCAAGGCCGTATTGTATAGAGCAGTACACAAGAATGGGTTCAGGCCTTCTTACACAGTGTCACTAATTACCAAGTTGGGTCATGGGTCATGGGGTCATGGGGTCATGGGGTCATGGGGTCATGGATCATGGGTCCTGAGTGGAAGTACCCTTGGTGCCTTGAATGGTTTTCTTTCACATTTTAATTCTATTTGATGATATTCAAGAAAATGCAGAAAGGAATTTCTGGCAGACACATTTGCTGTGCAGTGTGCAGAGCAAAACTGATTTTATTATAAATCTGTTTCTTATATTGAGTGAACACTAAAGTAAGAATTTTACAATCAACTAAGTTTAAGTTTTAACTGCAAAATTGAGTTTTATGGGCTGTGAGTGATCAATTTGCTCACTTACTACAATGTCCTTTGAGCTGGCTCTTAGTTAGCATTGGTGTTCAGTTCTATGGTGAGTTGGTGGTTGGCTTGCTTTTAGTCATTGCCTGAGTTGAAGTTCAGTCATTGCCTGAGTGGAAGCATTTCCTTTAGTCACAGTATAGCTGCGAGACAGGTCTTTTGTTAAATTGCAATTAAGATTTGAAACCTTGTTTTGTGATGAAGCACAGAGTTATGAAAGCTCAGAATTTGTCAGGAACACTCCCAAAAGAGATGGCCAGGCTCACCTATCTCGAAGAAATGTAAGCACGTTATTACCTTACACGTATGTCTGTTGTCAATGAGAAAATGACTTATTTTTTCACTCTCTTTCAGTGACCTCACCCGCAACTACCTGAATGGTACCATCCCTCCAGAATGGGGCTCCCTTCCACTTATTAACATGTACTGTCTTTTTTTTCACTCTGCAAACATGTGTGTGTGTGTGTGTGTGTTGATGTTCATGTCATGTTCATGCCATATAATGTTATTGAGCCATTTATTTGATAAAAGTGACCGTAAACATATGAGTTTTGTTGCAGTTCCCTTGTTGCAAATCGTTTGACCGGTTCTATCCCCAAAGAGATTGGAAACATCACAACCCTGAAGAAATTGTGAGTGTTGATTACGCATTTGTTTCTTCTTTCCCCCACTTGATTTTTTGGAGATCCTTAATGATGATCTTTTTTTAATCAATAGAATTGAATTTGCTTTGTGTAGGGACATCACTATGAATAATTTCTCTGGAGTGCTCCCTTGGCAGCTTGGGAATTTGCCCCTCATAGAAATAATGTAAGATTGTCCTATTCCGAATGTTATATCGTGACAAAAGAATATTTGGTTTATTATATGGAATCACTTTGCTGTAGACAGATGCTGGATATTTTCATCAGAAATCATCGACTTCTTTATCTTTAATATAATTGTTGTGTCTCCTTCATGGTTAGGCTTCTTACCTCAAATAATTTTACTGGGGAGTTGCCAGATACATTTGGAAATCTTACCACACTAAAAGACTTGTAAGCTTCTGTTGTTCTTTTTTCTTAAAGGTTTCCTAAGCACCCAAATACCGCATTATAGGATTAATTGGTACTGTTTTCCTTTTGCCAATCATTATGCAGCCGGGTGGGTGACAGTCACTTTTCTGGGCAGATACCTGATTTTATAAAGAACTGGACAAATCTTGACAAAATGTGAGTTTGTTTTTTTGATTATCTTTGCTGCTACTTGATTCTGAATATTATCACTGATTCAAATGTTATGACTGGGCCAATTCCTTCCGGCATTTCTCTTTTGACAAAATTAACTGACTTGTTAGTATGGATTTTGATTTTGTATCTACTTATAAATACAAACAGATTAGCAATTCTGTAATCTATGTTCATTGCTCGATATTAACATGCAGGAGAATTACTGACTTGAGTGGGCCTGAAGCACCCTTTCCTCGACTTGAGAAAATGACAGGCATGAAGACACTGTGAGTTAATGTTTCCATGACACATGTCTGTCTGTACCAGAAGTCTTTTGCAAACTCAAAAGTTTAGTGTTTCTTTTACAGGATGTTGAGGAGTTGCAATATTACCAGACAGCTACCTCTATATCTCGGGAACATGAAGAATTTGAAAACTTTGTTAGTACAAATGTCTTTGTCCCTGTTTCTTTTACTGTCTCCAGATAACTTATCTTCTTTCTAGATGCTATTCTAATAACTCAAGGATTGTTGAATGACTTTGAGGATGTTGGAGGGGGCCGTATGTTTCTGTATGTACAAAAAGCATGCCGAATTTTTAAGTAATCAGCGTACTCACACACAAGTATACACAAAAGCATATCCTGGCATAGATTTTACACTTACCTGATTCCTGGAGTGATTTTATTATCATTATTATTATTATTATTAATTTAAATAACGTTTCTCTCTGAAATTCATTTGTTATTGGTTTGTGCAGAGATCTCAGCTTTAACAAGCTAACCGGAAAATTTCCAAGCAACAACTTTGATGCTCTACCAAAACTGGAGTATATGTAAGCAATTTGAATAACAAATCTTGACTTCCTTACAAGAAAACACAAGCAGACATTCTTCAATGGTTTTGTCACACCATTGAAGAATCTGGCATATGTCTGAAACAAGCTCAAACATATGCTATGTTATATATACATACATATATATATATATGTATGTATTTTTATTTTGAAGCACTGGGAGAATTTAAGTCTATGTGCTGGCCTTTTTTTAATTTATGTACCATTCTAGTAATTCATGCCCTTTTTTCTGTATCAATTATGTTTAGATTCTTAACTGGAAACTTGCTGACTGGACCAGTGCCTACTTTGAAGAAAGCAAGCATGTAAGCTTCTCTTCCAATTTCTAATATTTAGTTTCATAGTGTATGCGTTATACTCATTGATATGAAAATTGTTGATATATAGCATTCTTAGAATAGTAGCTGTTCTCTTTTATGTAAGATTTTGAAGTTTTAAAAGTATCCTAAAATGTTTCCTAAGTTTTGGGGTGGACCTTTATCATCTTGGTAAACTATATGTTATGAGATGCGGGTAGCTTGACCAAATTCAGTACGAGGAAATTTTAAGGTGAACTTGGCTTAACGTGGACTGTTGTGAGAGCTTAGGCACCTATGACTATGAATAGTGAAAGTAGCTAATATTTTTCTTCTCATGAAGTTTGGTTGATTGTTTTAATATTGGATTTTCAGAATTAAATATGATTTCAAAACTATGATTTCAAAACTTCTGTCCAACCATGTTAATACCTACCTCTTGCTCCTCATTTTATATTCTGTTCTCATACTGCATTTGGAAAGGAATTTACGTAACAGCTCTTTTTTGTGCAGTGATCTTTCATATAATAACTTCACCATGGGGAACACAGGTTGTCAATCACAAGGCGACTTGTAAGAATGTTTTCATTAGCTTGAGTTTACTTTGTTTGTGTCTTGTAGAGCAAACTTAAATTTTCAATTTTTGTTAATTTCTACAGGAACTTGTTTGCAAGCTTTTCAGAGGCCAATAGTTCGTAAGTTACAAATTAATCCTCTGAAAGCATGCATAGATAAATTTGCCTGGCATTCCAACTGAGTATTCTTATTTTATTTCACAACTTATTTTCATTTATGATGTTATCTTGCTGACTTCTTCTGGATCCTGCTGCATTCTCCTATCAGAAAAACTGTTTCATGTTTGGGAATTCCAAAATGTCCAAAAAGTAAGTTGGGTTTCCACATATTGCTTTCCAAGATATATTTATCTTTGATCTTCTTTTGTTTGGGGGAATGGGAGACTTGCATGCCCATAGTCTGTTATGAAGTTTCAAAAGAAATAGAAAAGATGGCTACTAATCTCATTTTTCTTTCCGTCATAGCTTGGTATAATAGAAATAATTACCATAATTGCCTTTTTCTTCTTCTGGGGTTTGATTCTTTTTTGTTTTCCTCCTCAATGGCCACTAATCTTTTGCTTTCTGTTGTAGCTTGGTACTCTCTCCATATAAATTGTGGTGGGAAAGAAGTTTTTGGTGAAAAAAATACAACATTTGATGGTGACACAGATTCAGGTGGACCTTCATCATTTTACAAAAGCACAACAAATTGGGCTTTAAGCAGCACTGGTTACTTTACTGATGATGACCGTACTCACGACACCTTTATCCAAAATAATGAATCTATACTCTTCATGGCCAATCCACAACTGTACATGAATGCACGCCTTTCTCCCATCTCTCTAACTTATTATGGGTTTTGTCTGGGAAATGGAGAATACACTGTAAACCTCCATTTTGCAGAGACAGGGTTTACAAATGGCAAAACATATAAAAGCCTGGGAAGGCGTATATTTGATGTTTACATTCAGGTAAAGGTCAACAGACACTGTTTATGTTGAAGTTTTTGGATCTGCCCGATGGGTCCCACTCTAACCAACACCGAATACTGCCCTCCACTTTACCACCCGCCCAATTGGGTAAGGTGTGGGTTTTACCACAAAAGGCCTCGATATTAGTTAGAGTGTGGTAATTCTATTTAAACCCATTTGTTTTCTTTCACCCCACCGATGTGGGATTCCAACACTCCCCCTCACGTGTAACCCCTTTTAGTGGTTCACACGTGAAGATCCACACATTGGCAATTGAAACTCAGAGGTCGGCTCTTGTTGGGCCCACTTGTTTTCAATGGAACTCAGAGGTCTGTTCTTTTCAAACTTCGTTGGTTTTTTTTTTTTTTCCTTTTCTTTTTCTTTTAAAGTCCGACTTGTTTCTCCTTCTTGGTGACAAGCTTCGTTAGCTTGTACGGGCCCTGGCTCTAATACCATGTTGAAGTTTTTGGATCTGCCCGATGGGTTCCACTCTAACCAACACCGATCCTGTCCCACTTTACCACCTGCCCAATCCGTCAAGTGTGGGGTTTTACCACAAAAGGCCTCGATATTAGTTAGAGTGTGATAATTCTATTTAAACCCATTTGTTTTCTTTCACCCCACTGATGTGGGATTCCAACACTCCCCCTCATGTGTAATCACACGTGAAGATCCACACATCGGCAATTGAAGCTCAGAGGTTGGCTCTCGTTGGGCCCACTTGTTTTCAATGGAACTCAGAGGTTCGGCTCTTTTCAAACTTCGTTGGTTTTTTTTTTTTTTTTTTTCTTTCTTTTCTTTAAGAGTCCGACTTGTTTCTCTTTCTTGGTGACAAGCTTCGTTAGCTTGTACGGGCCTTGGCTCTGATACCATGTTGAAGTTTTTGGATCTGCCCGATGGGTCCCACTCTAACCAAATTACGATCATGAAATGTTAAGTAACTACATTAGCATATTTCAGGGGATACAACGGCTGAAGGATTTCAATATTGCGGATGAAGCTGGTGGGGTTGGTAAGGCAGTCATAAAGAACTTTAATGCTTCTGTAACTAGTGGTACCTTGGAGATCCGTTTCTATTGGGCTGGGAAAGGGACAACGGGTATCCCTCTTAGAGGAGTTTATGGTCCTCTTATATCAGCTATTTCTGTAGATCCTAGTAAGTTTACACTGTTCTGAGCTTCTTCTAATTACTATTTGTAGACCATTGCGAGTTTCTCATATTTAAATATCATGTTAGGCATTAATATTACAACACAATTAAGAGATCCGGCTTTAGGTAGCTGTTTGAATAATGCACTCTCTTATCTATTACATTCGCATTTACTCTAATAAACCTACTCTTCTTCCGGCAGACTTTGTACCCCCACCAGAACCTGAAACATCACCTGCATCTGGTGGAAGTGGCATATCTGTAGGGGCAGTAGTTGGAATTGTGGCTGGAGGAGTCTTCATTATATTACTGATTTTTGGTATTCTTTGGAGGAGAGGCCTCCTAGGACAACAAAATACTTTGGAGGATGGTACGTACAGTTTATGCTGTTATTTTGTATGTACTTTTCGTGTATATTTAGGCACACTCTGTAAGTTGATATTTATTTAGATATTGAACTTTCTAACGCCTTGATGCTGCTAGAATATATTATACTGTTGAAACCTTTTATGCAAAGTCTGCCTACCTATAGATCCAGTTACTTGTTAAATTCTCGGCCTTGAATCAGTCGCATGATATTAAGAAATAAAAATGCTACCATTATGAAATTCGTTTAGACAATTTCTTATATGAGTTTGCTTCTTACACAGATTTAAAGGGCATGGACCTGCAAACTGGTAAATTTAGCTTCAGGCAACTCAAAGATGCCACAAACAACTTTGACAAAGCCAATAAGATTGGAGAAGGAGGTTTTGGTTCTGTTTACAAGGTATTCTGCGGAATCAATATTTCTATTTATTTATTGCTGTTGGGCTAACTTGACTAATTGTAAGCATTATTATCAGATGGAACCGTAATTGCTCTGCTTTTTAGTGAAGGGATTTTGACTTTGTTTCTCAAATGCAGGGCCTTCTATCAGATGGCACCGTAATTGCTGTCAAGCAGCTTTCTTCCAAATCAAAGCAAGGGAATCGTGAATTCTTGAATGAGATAGGCATGATTTCTGCTCTGCAACACCCTCATCTTGTCAAGCTTCACGGATGCTGTATTGAAGGAAATCAACTATTGCTTGTCTATGAGTACATGGAAAATAATAGCCTTGCTCGTGCTTTGTTTGGTAAATATTTCACTTGTATGCCTAAACTTCATTTGGTTCATGCAGATGGGTATAAAAGATCTTATACATTAAAAAATATGTCCCTTATAACTAACTTTGAGTAATTTGACAAATTGAAGGGCCAGAAGAGAGTCAGTTGAAGTTGGATTGGCCAACAAGGCACAAGATCTGTGTTGGTATAGCTAGAGGTTTGGCTTACCTCCACGAGGAATCAAGATTGAAGGTCGTTCATAGAGACATCAAGGCTACTAATGTGCTGCTTGATAAAAATCTTACCCCAAAGATATCTGACTTTGGATTGGCCAAGCTTGATGAAGAGGATAATACACACATTAGCACCCGTATTGCTGGAACTTAGTGAGTCCCTGTGCTATTTTTTTTTTCTTCTTATACTTTTATTTTGATTTCTTCCACCCCGATGATGGGTCCATAGAAATAGGAAACAGATGGAGGTTTCTCTACTTTTTGTAAGTTTCAACCTTAACTAGATCTGTACTGTTAAAGAAACTTTGTAGTATTTTTAGTATTTCGCAAAGCTAAATATGGGGAAATGATGAGCGATTTTTTGCAGTGGATATATGGCGCCTGAATATGCAATGCGGGGTTATCTGACTGATAAAGCAGATGTTTATAGCTTTGGAATTCTTGTATTGGAAATTGTTAGTGGGAGGAACAACACCACTTACAGAGCAAAGGAAAAAAGCTTTTATCTTCTTGATTGGGTAACATGATTCTTCTGCTTCCTTATTTAAAGTTAAATTTAATCTGATACTGTTGATCTCTATTCTATGTTTGTGGCTGAGAGAAAGTGACTGATACTGCTTCATTTGACATTATCTTTCTCTGACAATATATGTTTCTAGGCACAACTACTAAAAGGGCAAGGGAATTTGATGGCCCTAGTGGATCCAAGGTTGGGCTCAGACTTCAACAAAGAAGAGATGATGCTTACAATCAATGTGGCTCTCCTCTGCTGCAATGTCACTTCAACAGTTAGGCCTACCATGTCTTCAGTTGTGAGCATGCTTGAAGGCAGGGCTGCTGTTCAGGAATTGGTCTCAGATCCAAATGCCTCAACTAATGAGATCGAAGCAATGAGGAAACATTTTGAATCCAGTTTCGGAAGGAAAACCGGTGAGAGCCAGACACAAACCGCGTCAACTGAAGGGCCTTGGACTGGTTCATCTACATCTGCTCATGATCTTTATCCAGTCAATCCTGATTCAACTTACTGGGACAACAGAAATGAGAGAAACTGAGCAAACTGTCTTGACTCTTGTAGAAAAGATACTTTTTCATATATACAATTCACGGGCACAGGCCTTATATACAGGCATAGGAGGTAGGTAAATGGTTTACAACGGTAGTGTAGTAATTATATCAAACCTAAATGCTGTAATTACAATACAATAAAGCTATAATTAAGATACAATAACAATGTAACGGAAATACTCCTTGAATAGGCATAACTATGATTGAATGTCATGATTGTGGTGGTAACTCCCTAACACTCCCCCGCAAACTTGACGCCGGATAGGTGACAAGGTTGGACACAAGATGCGCAAAACGGGCTGCAGGTAGGCCTTTTGTGAATACATCAGCAAGCTGATCTTGAGATGAAATGAACCGCACTTGATGACTTCCAGCAGTAAGACGTTCACAGATAAAATGATAATCAATAGCAACATGTTTAGTGTGGGAATGAAAGACAGGATTGGCAGCCATGTAGGTTGCAGATAAATTGTCACAATGAAGAAGAACTGGTTTAGAAAGAGAGAAGTGAAGTTCATGAAGAAGACTCTGAATCCAAATTGTATCAGCACAAGCATGGGCAAGTGCACGATATTCGGCCTCCGCACTGGAACGAGATACAGTGCGTTGCTTTTTAGCACTCCAAGATATAAGAGTCTTGCCTAAGAAAACACAATACCCAGTGGTGGAGCGTTGAGTATCGGGACATCCAGCCCAATCAGCATCAGAGTATGCGACAAGAAGAGAGGGGGTAGGAGAAAGGTGAATGGGTAGACCATATCCGAGCGTGCCTTTCAGGTAACGGAGAATGCGTTTGACAGCCTCAAAATGAACATCAGTAGGGGAGCCCATAAATTGAGAGACATGTTGAACGGCATAGGAAATGTCGGGTCGTGTGAACTTTAAGTATTGCAAGGCACCCACAAGTTGCCGATAAGGAGTGGGATCTGAAAGTGGTGAACCATGAGAGCGTGATAGAGAGGTCTTGGAAGCTGTAGGAGTAGTCGCAGGTTTGCACTCAAGAAGGTTGCTGCGTTTGAGAAGATCAAGAGTGTACTTGTTTTGAGTAAGATGAACTGAATCCGGCAAATAAGAAACTTCAACGCCCAGAAAGTAATGCAATCTACCAAGATCCTTGATTTCAAACTCAATGCCCAATCTGTGAATGAATGTACGGAGTTGATTGGAGTCACTACCTGTAAGAACAATATCGTCCACATAAAGTAACAGAATCATCATAGAATGTGCATCTTTGTAAACAAACATGGAAGAGTCAGCTTTGCTATTAACAAAACCAACACGAAGTAGGAATGAGCTAAAGCGGTGAAACCAAGCACGAGGGGCCTGTTTGAGACCATAGAGAGCCTTATGAAGCTTGCACACATGGTGAGGGCGACTAGGATCAACAAAACCAGGAGGTTGTTGCATGTAGACTTCTTCAGTAAGCAAGCCATGGAGAAAAGCGTTTTTGACATCCAACTGTCGGAGAGACCAACCAGAAGAGACAGCTCAACTGAGCACAGTGCGAACAGTGGTAGGTTTCACAACGGGACTGAAAGTATCAAAGTAGTCCACACCGGGTTGTTGATGGTAACCCTTGGCAACAAGCCTAGCTTTGTGACGTTCAATAGTCCCATCAGAATGGCGTTTTACTCGGAAGACCCATTTACAACCAACTGTATTGAAATGAGGGGATGAGGGAACTAAAGACCAAGTCCCTTGTTTAAGAAGAGCATTGAACTCTTCAACCATAGCATTTTTCCATTCAGTAAAGCGAGAGGCCTGTGTGTAAGAAGTAGGTTCATCATCAGTAGTTAAAAAAGCAGCAAAAGCTTGAGGCAGGGGATAACGGGTGGAGAAATTGGCATGATATTTGGGATTGGGTTTATGTATCCCAGATTTCGAGCGAGTGTGGACCGGGCTGGAGCGTGAGGGTGGTGGTTGAGTAGAAGCAGCAGAAGGTGCAGAGGCAGGGGCTGTGTCTAGCGCTGCCGTTGAGGATATGGAGGAGGACGGAGGCTCGAGAGCTGGTCCAGCGTCTGGAGCAGTCGGGCAAGAGGGGACGTTGTGACTGGCGCTGCCGGATGCTGGGAGCAGCATGGCGCGCGATCCGGGGAAGTCGGGGGCAGGGTTGGAGGATGGGATTAGAGGCACGGGATCAGGGGATGGAGGCGTGATGTCTGAGGACGGAGAGAGGGCAAGTGATGAGGTATGAGATGTGGCTTCGGGGTGGGTTAGGTTGGTGGATGAAGGAGGAAAATGCTCATGGGCTGAAGGCAAAGAGGAGAGGGAGGATTGGGCCGCAGAGAAGGAAGGAGGGCTGAGCTGGGCCGTGGTGTGGGGTTGAGGGGAGGGGCTGGAGCTGGGCTGCAGGAGGTGTGGCTGGGCTCCTGGGGCTGTGGCGTAGGCCGGGTGCACTGTGGGAGGATTTGATGCTGGTGGGGGTAGCGGAGAGAGAAAAGGCTCGGGGTCAAGGCCAGCAGGAACCATATCGAAGGTGTGTGATGGAGCCGGGGAGGGAGCAGCAACAGGGACAAGATAATAAAATCTGTCTTCATTGAAAACAACATGCCGAGAAGTGTAAAGGCGACCGGTTGGTGGATGGAAGCATCTATAACCACGATGACGATCACTGTAGCCAACAAAAACACACTCAAGAGACCGAGGTTGGAGTTTGTTAGAAACATAATCACCTAAGAAGGGATAACAAGTAGAACCAAAAATGCGAAGCAAGGAATAATCAGGAGGATGACCAAATAATTTGTGATACGGAGAGACCCATTGGAGAACAGGAGTGGGTAGTCTATTGATTAAATAAACGGCCGTACAGAAGGCCTCGGCCCATAAATTATGAGGGAATTGGGCAGTAAGAAGGAGGGTGCGACCCATGTCAGCAATATGACGGTGTTTGCGTTCAGCCAAGCCATTTTGTTGAGGGGTATGGGGACACGAGAAACGATGAACAATACCATTTGTGGCACAAAAATGGCGAAACTGAGAGTTGTCAAATTCTTTGCCACCATCACTTTGAAATGTTTTGAGAGAGATGGAAAAATGATTGCGAACATACGTGACAAAAGTGGAAAAATGACCAAAGACTTCAGATTTAAGACGCATGGGGAAAATCCAAGAATAACGGGTGAAATCATCAGTGAACAAGACATAGTAACGAAAACCAGAAATTGAAGCAATGGGAGACATCCAAACATCCGAGTGTATTAAGTCAAAAGGAGCAACAGTAGAGTGTTCTATGGGAGAGAAAGAAAGTCTTATTGATTTTGCCAATGCACAATGTTTACAATGTTCACGTGGTAAATGAAAGGAGGAACCAAGTAAAGATTGAGAAACAAGAGTGCCGAGCACTTTATTGGAGGGATGTCCAAGACGGCGATGCCAGAGAGACGAGGACGAGACAATGGTGGTAAGAGCAGTTGGAGAGGTAGGCAAGAGCTGGGGAAAGATAGGATAAAGACCATCTTTACATGGGCCCTGAAATAGAACAACACCAGTTTTTAAGTCACGAATAATATAACCCCATGGAAAGAAAGTAATACTGACAAGGGAATCCTGAGTAAACTGAGCAATGGATAAGAGATTTTTACGAAGAGAAGGAACACGAAGAACGTCGAAAAGACGAAACAAAAAATTGCCAGAAGAAAATGAAACGTTACCAGAATGAGTAATGGGAAGGGAGTCACCATTACCAAAGACAACTTGATCATGAGGGGAAACAGTGGCGGAGGAAACGTTGGTGGAGTGACGGGCATCATTGGTCATGTGATTGGTCGCACCGGAATCCAAGTACCAATTAGGATCAGATGAGGCAGCGACATGCATGCCGGCGAAAGCACGGGACTGAGGGCACTGAGAAGCAATGTGACCATACTGGCTGCAATTCCAACACTGGACAGGGGAACGAGTAGCAGGAGACGGACCCAAAAGGCCGGAAGAGTTCTGATTAGGACGCTGGCGGCGGTTGGAAAAAGATGGTGGAGGATTCGAGCGCGGCGAATGCGAGTCCTTGGGCGCACCGCGGGGGCTACGCTGACAGTGCTGGTGGGCATGGTGCTGGGTCAAAAAGGCAGTGGGCTGTGGGGAAGGCGAAATGGCAGCATGGTGCTGTTGCTAGGCTTCAAAGGCCAGAAGGCGGGCATGCAATTCAGCAAAGGAGGGTAATGGAGAAAATGTGGTGATGGCAGTGACAAGCATCGCATATTCCGGACCTAATCCCCGGAGAACATAAGTGACTAAGTCAATAGGAGAAACGGGAGAATTGATAGCACTGAGTTGATCTGCCAGATTCTTGGCAAGAGAGAGATATTCTGTAATTGGTTTAGAGCCTTTGGTGAGCGAGAGAAGCTGAAAACGAATGTGCGTGGCATTCGCAAGAGACTGTTGGGAAAAATTTTCCCGAAGACAATCCCAAATTTCCTTGGAGGTAGAACAGCCAACAACCTGAGAGAGGATGGATTCCTTGAGAGTGGAGCGAAGCAGACTCATGAGATAGTGGTCAGTTTGAAACCAAGTAAGATACTCAGGATTGGGCGTGGGATCAGAAGAAGGAATGTCGGTTGCTTTGGCGGAATCAGAGGAAGTATCAGGAGAGAGGAAAGGGGAGGGGCAGACATAAGAGCCATCAACGAAACGCCACCAATTTTGCCCAATAAGAAAGGGCTTGAGTTGACTTTCCCAAAGTAAAAAGTTGGATTCTGAAAGTTTTTAGGAGGCAAAGGAGGAGATGTTAAAGGGGAGAGTGGGACCAGTGAGAGAAGAAGACGAGGAGGCTATAGTAGAGGCCATGAGAGTAGAGAAAAAAAAGAAGAGAGGAAAAAAGAATAAAATGCCGAGGCTCTTAGGCTCTTGATACCATGTAGAAAAGATACTTTTTCATATATACAATTCACGGGCACAGGCCTTATATACAGGCATAGGAGGTAGGTAAATGGTTTACAACGGTAGTGTAGTAATTATATCAAACCTAAATGCTGTAATTACAATACAATAAAGCTATAATTAAGATACAATAACAATGTAACGGAAATACTCCTTGAATAGGCATAACTATGATTGAATGTCATGATTGTGGTGGTAACTCCCTAACAACTCTCAAACATTTATGTTCATATATCATCTCTACTCCCTCTCTATATACACACGCATATATATTTTTTGTTTGGCAAGATAGCTGAAAGAATAATATAGATGTTTCTACAGAGGTAATTTTAAATTATGAATCCCTTGGATCAACTTTGATACAGCACAGAAGCTGGTATATTTTATCTTTTGAAAGAGAATGGTGGAAAATCAGCATTCTGCTACAAAACACGGCTTTGAACTTGTCATGCAATATCAATATTAGTGTTGGAAGGCATGAAAGACAGCTAAGGAAGATACGATGAACTCATCTTTGGTAGCCCTTCCAATGAGCCAACGACCCCAAGTAGACAATAGGCCTTTTTCTGTAACTTTTTGCGTCTCTTCAGAATTCTAAATTCTAAGTTGTACAGCCAATAGTAGGGCAATAATGCTAAAAGGAGCATTTGTGAACTAATTTAAAATTGAACCCTTTTGGTAAAGGCCTGACAGGATAAATTGAACTAATTCTTTTAGCCAAATCCAAGTTCCAACCCATTTGTGATCTTAATTTTTTTTGTTTTGAAACGTCATTTGTGATCCCAATTAATGCAGATGGTGCAACCTATATGTGCATGCAGAATTATTTACACACGTAACCACAGTGACAGATCCTTGAACTTTTTTTTCGTGAGGGAAAAAATACAATCAACTGCGAGATACTCCATCAAACACCTTATTTTCATGTTACGAAAAATATCAATGGATGGAATTTCTTGGCTAGATTAATACTCACCCAAACATGAATCCTTAGTGTCTAACCTTCTTAAAATCATATTGTCTTAGGTCCTTGTTTTGGTGATGAAGCTATTATTTATTCTCACCAAATTCATATGAACTCTTTTTTTGAGTTATTTCACTAACACTCCTGAGGTTTTCAGTGTTTTCACAAAACCCCATGAGGAGGTTTCATATTGTTTTTTTTTTTGTTAAATACAACAAGGTGTCCTCACACCCAAAGGGTGGGATTAATCTCCGCTTAGAGTTCGGCTTGCTCCTGGCCACAAAGTGCTCCCAACGGGTTTTGAACTCCTGTCATTGAGGCACTAGGTAGCTTGCCAGCTGGAGGTAGCAGTTTGTCAAAGTGCTTTCATATTGTTTACACAAAACCCATTTTTGTTAATTTTTCGTCCAAAGATTGTTGATTTTATATATAAAAAAATTTCTCCAAATGACAATTAATGTTAGCCGCTGAAATTAGATTGCACATGCATTCATTGAGGTTAATTTTTTTCATTTACATAAGTTTTTTTAATGAAATGAAATCATCAATATGAAACCTCAAGGGGTTTTCGTGTAATTTTTGAAGCTTTAGGGGTTTTGTAAAAACAGAAAACCTTAAGGGGTGTTAATGTAAATAACTCTTTTATTATTTTTTATTTTTATAATATACCAAGAGGTTTAAACTTTAATAAAGTGAGAAAAACGTACAGGGCATAAACATTAGCCAATTCGCTCGTCAAGGCAATAAAGAAAAAGTGAATAACCACCAAATTAGTTATATAGAATGGAAAAGTTCTGAGAAGGGAGATTAATTTCGTTTATGTATTTATGGAAAGGAGAAAAGGAAGAAACAGGAAAGTTCCCATTGCTCTAATCAATATATGTCTGATTTCAATGTTTCTTTTCATTATGGCTGCGTTTGGTTTATGGGAAAGGAGGCTTGGGGATGGGAAATCAATTGCTTTCTCATGTAAATTCAGGTATGGGAATGGTTGCCTGACAGGAGAAATTATTTCCCATCAAACCTTTTCTGCGAACCAAACAAGGCCTATATGTAAAGAACATTAGAAAAGACTTGTACGGAGAGTAAATTAAAAGTGAAACGAGCTGCAAAGAGTAAATTGGTTTATTTTATTTTTCTGAGTAAGTTGGTATTGAGAGAAGGTAAAACAAGATTTTCCTTGATGATTATATATAATAACACTTTTAATGGTTTACTTACCGTATTAAAACAAAATAAGAAAAAAGGAAAAGCAAATTGCCAACTTTCCATATCCTCTCTCTCACATCACATGGATACAGACGAGACTTATAAATATAGGAGAGAGAGAGAGGGAGAAGAGTTTGTAGTCCCATTCCATTAAACCCTAAACCCTCTCTCTCTCTCTCTCTCTCTCCAAAGACTGAATGGGTTCCTGGGTTCATAACAGTTTTTGTGTTGCTAGAATATTAGGCCTGTTGCTTCTCGTTGGTTTTGTTCCTAATAATGGTGGTGCAAGTGAAGAGGCATCATGTGATTTGTTCAATGGGCGATGGGTTTTGGACGAAAACTACCCAATCTACAATCCATCGTCCTGCCCCTTCATCGAGCGAGAGTTCAGCTGCCAAAAGAATGGCCGCCCTGACCATTTTTACACCCAATACAGATGGCAACCACATGACTGTGACGTAGCAAGGTACATCATTATTACCACCATTTTCTTCTTGTACTTATTATTTTTATTATTATTATCATTATTATTAATTATTGCTTTCCTTTTTGCTGCAATGTTATTATTTTTGCATTACTACAATATATATATAATTTTTCTGTCATCTTACAACACATATGAAGTAAATTTTATATAATTCCTGGGTAGACATCCCGTGAACTTCAACTGAGTAGTAGATCAATGTCGTTTAAAAAAACCCAAAAATTTGTGACAGAGAAAGCCCTTCATAGACATAGGAATATTATATATATATATATATATAAAAGTAGTGTAGTGCTTCTCTCTCACAATGATTTTCCTGGGAAATTTAATGTTTGGCTGCATGGAAAAAGTTGGTGGTGCTGGCAGCCTTTGATAGGTCACATTACATCTTTGGTTTGTGTGAACTGTGATTGTCTTCTTGATCATGTGATGACTATAGAGATTCTTTCTTCAAGTCCCACTCAACTCATGCCCACTACGCTACTCATGTGACGATTAATCAAACTATTTATTAAAGTAGTAATAATAAATCTCACGGGCCCTTTATACCTACAGATACTGTCATGTACTATCTATGACGTCCACCTTCAATCATACCATAATGGGAAGCACAGCCTGCTTAGATCGGGATGCCATTATTTCAAACTAGTCCGGTATTAATATGCTTACGTTTTAATTTTTTCATGTAACAGTACGTGATTGTCTTAAGATACACAAGTATATTCATCGGCCTAGAGACCCTATGTAAGTCCTTAAAAAAGAAAAGATTGTTTAGGCTATAAAATAAGAAATTGGAGTAAATAAAATCCAAATTGTTATTTTCCTTTTTACATTATTTTTTGTGCATTTACTGAACCTGCAGCCTGACATTTTACTGTCATTGAACTTTTTATACAGTTGTAAGTCGTCACGGAGGTCACTCCATGATGAATAATGATTATCGTTTTCAACACATACACAAGTGGGCATGGCCACTACTAATTAATTCAGATGTAACAAATAAAAATGTAATTAGTAGTTTGGTTTTGTAGGTTTGACGGGGTTGACTTTTTAGAAAGATTTAGAGAGAAGAGCATCATGTTCGTCGGAGATTCATTAAGCCGAAATCAATGGCAGTCCTTGACATGTATGCTTCATTCAGCCGTCCCAAATGCTAACTACAATGTCACAAGAGTAGAGGATGTATCTATCTTCACTTTTACGGTATGTACTCAATCCCACATTATTTATACGTGCACACAAAACTCACACTTGTTAAACATAACACTTTGTACATTGTCGGACTTTGAATCTAAATTATATTAATCTAGACAAAGTAAAAAAGTTGTTTATCTAATTGCCAACTATATTCAACTGAAGTCACATCGGTTTGGGTTGGGTTGGGTCGGGTGAGATGAATCCATCTTGACAGTTTAGACTTGGTTTTCAATTTCATCCACTTCTTTTATTGATTGGCCACTTGCAAAAGTAATGGAAGAATGATAGAGGGAAGATGAAGTCATCTTCCACCAAAAGTATTCATTGCTGGTCCATGTTTAGTCTCGTGTGAAATTAATTTCAGCTTTCAATTCCTTGGATAACTTGACATGAACTTTTGTCAAGATTCTACCAAACATGAACCATGTGGTCCATTTATTTTTAATTGGTTGTGGGTGGTGGGGTAAATTTTGTGGTGAAAATTTATGATGGAAATTACTGCAGGATTACGGACTGAAAGTGATGCTAGACCGCAATGTGTTTCTAGTAGATGTTGTAAGAGAAAAGATTGGTAGGGTTTTGAAGCTTGATTCAATTGTGGGAGGCAAGTTATGGAAGGAGATTGACATGCTCATCTTCAACACATGGCATTGGTGGAATCGCAGAGGACCCTCTCAGCCGTAAGCCTAATAACTAAAATCTACAATTTTCTTATGGTTATTTAATTCTATAAATTAATTTTTGCTACAAATAAAATTATGGTAACACTCAAAACCAATGTAATTTTTCAGATGGGATTATGTTGAAGTAGGAGGCCGGGTCAGCAAAGACATTGACCGGATGGTTGCTTTTGAGAAGGCACTCATGACTTGGGCTGGATGGGTGGATTCAAACATTGATCCTGCAAAAACTAAAGTTTTCTTCCAAGGAATTTCTCCCTCTCATTACAAGTAAGTTCCTTATTTCAATAAACTTAAACATAAAATATTGAACATTGAATGTTAACTCTAATTCAAGTACTCGTGAATCGTTGTCAATTTTAAATACGTACATTAACGACTGATAACTGTCCACGTGCACGTGAATGAAGTCATGAGATCAAGAAAATAGTCTCTTACCTTCTTTTTGTGTCTGTGATTTTAGTGGGAGCCAATGGGATGAGCAAAAGGCAAGAAGTTGTGTAGGGCAGAAGGAGCCTTTGCTTGGATCGACATATCCAGGAGGTTTGCCACCAGCTCTGAGTGTGCTGAAGAACGCCCTAAGCAAAATCACAAAGCCTGTGACATTGCTAGATATAACAAACCTGTCGCTCCTGCGCAAAGATGGGCACCCGTCAATCTATGGGTTGGGAGGCACCACAGCAATGGATTGTAGTCATTGGTGCCTTTGTGGAGTCCCAGATACTTGGAACGAGATTCTTTACGATTTTATTCTTTGAAACATTTTTCATTTTATTCTTACCACCAAATTATAGAATTTGGCGACTTCTTAGAAAAAATAATAATTGATTTATAATGATATTCAGAGTTTTCTATACTACTATTTTTTTTTTCAAAGTTGGAACTGCGACATGCAAAATCCCGCTCCAGAAAAAATGTTTGTGACTCGATTGGTTTTATCACATTGGGTTGAAGTTACGCGTGATAGCTCGGCTTGGATTGAAAATTTTCAATTAATTTGGATGAACACTTCAGATATTGTTTGGTGAACTTATAAATGCTCGGACTAAAAGACCCTAATTCTGATACAAGCTCAACTACCAAAGATGCAGAAGACCCAAATTCTACCGAAAGAGTTTAGCAATTAAAATTGTGGATCCCCTAATCTACTAGTAATTTAAAAATAAAAAATTATTTTATTACATGGATAAGGCCCAAAACTAATAACAATTGATCTGGGCCTGACAACACTAGCCCAATACATTTAGTGGGGTCCACAAGAGTACACGAGCCCAAATCTTCCTCCTAGCAATAAAATCACCACAAATAAATAAGCCTCCTGCATGAATAGCTGAGCGAAAAAATAAAAAGTAAAAAAGGTCTACGTAGGCTACACCTCGGAGTAAAAAAGGTCAAACCCACAATTACGGCATGTTAGTAAACATATGTGTATATAATTTCGTTTGTGTTTATTAACACATATATTTGTAGGGAGAGTGTTGATATCATACTCATTCATTTTCTCTCGTATTTTTTTCTTTTTCTGATTCATAATTTCTTCGATTATGAATTAGGGAGAGTAGTAAACATGTCATGGGATAGTTTCATATCACCACCACTATCTCATCCTACTTTTTCTTCTGCTTGAGCTAGTGGTGGTGACCAAAACTAATTAAAATTGGTACTTTTTCTTCATATTTGGGAGCAGGGAACAAATAAATTTATTGATACAATAATAAAGCTTTTCTTAGAAGGATGATAATACATGAAGTAACTTTACTTTATATTTGGGAAGGCTTTTCTTCGTATTTGGGAAGGCTTTTCTTAGAAGGATGATAATACATGAAGTAACTTTACTTTACGCCATGACTAACTAGAAAGCGTCCACACAACAGCTACACCAGCAAATGGCCGAACAAGGAAGAATGTTGTCTTTGTCCCCAAGTGAACCCAAACCCACTAGCTGATCACTGGTCACTTACATTACATATAGCTAGTTACTTGTGTCAAACTTTCCAGGTCAACGGCTGACGCCCACTCCAACAACACCGAGACTTGTCCCACTTAACCACCTGCAATCCTCAGGGACCGTGTGGGTTTTATCACAAAAGGCCTCGGTATTAGTTAGAGTGGGGTATTTCTATTTAAACCACTATTTTTCCTTCCCTCTATCCGATGTGGGACAATTGGTTTCCAACACTCCCCCGCACGTGAGACCCCATTTTGTGGGTCACACGTGGAGATCCACACATCGGCAACCACGTGGAGCCATGTAGGGACTCACCCATCGCACGGGGCCAAACGGGGACCCACCCATCACGTGGCACCTTTGGCCTACGTGGAGCCAAACGGGGACTCACCCATCGCGCGGGGCCAAACGGGGACCCACCCATCACGTGGCAAGTACGGGCCCGCAACCTGCCTGATACCATGTCAAATATAGTGTAATTGAGAGAGTAAAGAGTGAGGAATTAGTAGATGTTTTTAGAGAATTCTCTCTCATTTTTTTTGTATTGCTATTATGGAGATATTTATACACAATGTGTTACAAAGACTTGCCTAAAACATGGAAAATGTAAACATGCCTAACTAAGACTTGCCTAACTATGACTTGCCTAATTATGACTTGCCTAACTTACTTGCCTAACTTTGACTTGCCTAATTATGACTTGCCTAACTTACTTGCCTAACTTACTTGACTTGACTAACACTCCCCCTCAAGTTGGTGCAAAGATATCACGCATGCCCAACTTGTCAAGTGAGGCATAGAAAACTTTACTTGATACGGCCTTTGTCAGAATGTCGGCAAGTTGATTTTCCAGAGTTTACAAACGGAAACTTAATTATACCACTTTCAAGCTTTTCTTTGATGAAGTGTCCGGTCGACTTCCACATGTTTGGTACGGTCGTGTTGTCCTGGGTTATGTGCTATTTCGATAGCAGCTTTATTGTCACAGGACAAGTTTGTAGCTTTTAAGGGTTTAACTCCAAGATCCTTCAGGAATAATCTCCGTAACCAGAGCAATTCACACACTCCTTGAGCCATTCCCCTAAATTCCTCTTCAGCACTTGATCTAGCCACAACTTTTTGTTTCTTACTTCTCCAAGTGACTAAGTTGCCACCCACAAATGTAAAGTATACAGATGTAGAACGTCTATCTGTGATGGATCCTGCCCCAATCAGCATCTGTGTATCCTTCCGGGTACATATGTGTATGTTTGGAGAACATTAATCCTTTTGCAGGGGCAGCCTTCAAGTACCTCAGAATCCGAGTTACTCCATTCATGTGTGTCTCACTCGGTTGATGCATAACCTGACTCACCATACTTAGCATAAGCTATGTCGGGGCGTGTGTGTGACAGATAGATCCAGTCGCCCAACTAATCTTTGATACTTTTCTTTGTCAGTGGGTACTTGATCTGGATACATCCCTAACTTGTGGTTCTGCTCAATAGGTGTGTCAGCTGGCTTGCAATCAAGCATTCCAGTTTTCTGCTAGCAAATCTAACACATATTTTCGTTGGGATAGAAATATGCCATGTTTTGATCTAGCAACTTCTATGCCAAGGAAATATTGTAACTCACCCAAGTCCTTCATCTCAAATTCACTAGCAAGGAGCTTCTGCAGATTCTTCATTTCTTCATTGTTATTACCGGTAACCACCATATCATCAACATAGATGATGAGGGCCGTCGGTTTGTTACCACGACCCTTTAAGAATAAAGTGTGATCCGAGTGACTCTGAGAGTATCCAAAACGCTTCATGGAATCAGTGAATCTTCCAAACCAAGCTCGTGGCGACTGCTTGAGCCCATATAGTGATTTTTTCAGCTTGCAAACGGTGTTGGGACCGAATGTCGTAGAGATCCCTGGTGGTGGTTCCATATACACTTCTTCTTGCAAGTCCCCGATGAAGGAACGCATTCTTTACATCATACTGCAGTAGTGGCCAATCAAGATTTGCAGCCAATGACATTAGAACACGAACAGTGTTGATCTTGGCAACAGGTGCAAATGTCTCATGGTAGTCAATTCCATATGTTTGTGTATACCCTTTGGCTACTAATCGAGCTTTGTATCTGTCTATGGATCCATCAGCTTTGTATTTAACAGTGTATATCCACCGACATCCAACTGGTTTCATCCCTTGTGGTAACTGAACCATCTCCCATGTAGAATTCTTTTCCAGAGCTTCCATTTCAATTGCCATTGCTTCAGCCCATCTGGAAATCTGTTATAGCATCCTGCCACTTATTTGGAACACATACAGTAGATAATTGATTGACAAATGATGCATATGACTTTGACAATCTATGAGTTGAAACATGGTTATTAATGGGATATTTAGACTTGGCAGCAAGGTCAGGACAATATTGAGGTTTGGGTTTTCCTCTAGTGGTCCTAGGTGGGAGAGTGTATGGTATAGGATTAGGTGGTTCGGGAATTACCTCGAGTGTTTCTTCATCACGAGACGATTGGTCCGATGGTTGAGAAGAAGGGGTTGTATTTTGTAGTTGATCACAGCAAACATTTGGATTGTCATCTCGGGGATCTTCACCAAATAAGAACGATAATGTTTATGTACCTTCATTGCTGTCCCAGATCCAGTTTCAAGTCTCGGCGACCGGTCACTGGCTTCTGGCGACGGTCGATTTGAATCCTGGAAAGCGACCGGTCGTTTCGGGCATTTTTTATTCTGTGCAAAAGCGGCCGATCGTTTCTGGAGGCGACCGGTCGTTTCAGGACGATTTTCAGTGTTGTTGGAGCACGACGACGGTCGCTAAGGTCCGGGCGGACCGGTCGCTTTTGAACAGACTTTGATTTTCTTCTTGAGCCTTGTTTTCCTTCTCTTCATTCCTCCTCTCCCCCTGAAGAGAAGGGGCGGAACAGTTTTAAAGTATGATAAATCTTCATGGAATGTGGCATCCATAGTGACAAAGAGCTTGCGAGTAGGAGGATGGTAACACTTGTATCCTTTTTGATTTGATCCATACCCAACGAACGCACAACGAATGGCACAAGGGTCTAGTTTACTTCTTTGATGAGATGGAACATGAGCATATACAACACAACCAAATATGCGAGGAGGCAACTTGAGGACTTGGAGGAAGAGACGTGACGAGCCAAGGTGTTCAGTGGAGTTTCAAACTTCAAAACACTACTAGGCACTCGATTAATGACATAGACTGCAGAAAGGAGGGCATGTCCCCATAAGTAGTGGGGGACCGATTGATCCAGCATGTATGCACGAGCAACCTCAAGTAATTGTCGATTCTTTCGCTCTGCGACACCATTTTGTTGCGGAGTAAAAGGTGTGGAGGTTTGATGAATGATGCCGTGGTCTCAAAAAATTGTTCCAAGACCTTGTTCACATATTCCCCACCATTATCAGACCGGAATACTTTGATGGAGGCTTGGAATTGTGTGGTAATCATAGCATGAAATTCACGGATTGCAGCGGAAACATCACTTTTATGAGCAAGTAAGTATACCCAAGTCATGCGAGTGCAATCGTCAATAAATGTAACAAACCATCTTTTGCCATTGGAAGAGACTTTAGCAGGACCCCAAACATCAGAGTGAACCAAATCAAAAGGAAGTTCTGTCTTATTATCACTTGAGGGAAAAACAGTTCGATGGCTTTTGGCCAATACACAGGTTTCACACTGAAACTGGTGATTATCTAAGCCACGAAACAAAGACGGAAACAAACGTTGAAGATAGCCAAATGATGGATGCCCTAGACGACGATGCCAGAGCCAAATCTGGTGTTGATTTCGAGCTTGTGAGCTGGAACTATGAGTATGAGCTGCCCTTGGTGGTGGAGATACCGTCAAGGAATACAACCCCCCTCTTCGTTTACCATGCCCGATCGTCGCGTGAGTCGTGAGGTCCTGAAAAATACAATGGGAAGGATAGAATGTGGCATAACAATTATGTGAGTCAAGTAATTTTCCAACAGACAGCAAATTGCAATTGATGGAGGGAACAAGTAGTGTATGAGATAAAGATAAGGAAGGGGAAAGTGATATAGTTCCTTCACCAGCAACATTAGAAGGAACTCCATTGGCACTAGTGATGTATGGATGACAAGACTTAGAAGATAATGTGGAAAACATAGTAGAGTCAAAAGTCATATGATCAGTGGCACCTGTATCAATTATCCATGTAGTGGGTCGTGTACCTGATTCGGAGTCAGAAAGTAGTGTGGAAGATGGAGAAGCATCGGTAGTTATAACACATGCTGCCTTGGGAGTTTTGTTGCGGGACTTGAGAGCATCCCACCACTCAGGATAACCATGAAGCTTAAAGCACTTCTCAACAAGATGATTACCACCACAATGAGTGCACTTCTGAGTTCCCTTTGCATCGTCAGTTTTGGGACCCCGGGGGAAATCCGGAGGACGTACGGTGTGGTGGTTGATAGGGCTTGACCGCCATTGCACTTCCCCCGCCAAGCATGGAGGATTGTCGGTTATCTTCTTCTACCACAAGTGCATAAGCTTCAATGACTGCTGGAAGCGGGTTCATAGCAAGAATCCGACTACGAACGGAATCAAAGTTGGGATCGAGTCCTCCCAAAAAATCGTACACACGTTCAACTTCAAGTGCTTGTTGATGAAGAGCCACATCATCGGGATTGGTATGTTTGTAGGGGACGGAGGCTGTCAATTTCCTGCCATATGATGTGTAACTTTTCATAGAAGACATTCACAGGCTCACCATTTTGAGAGGTGGTGACGGACTGGTGACGGAGTTGGTACAACTTGGAGCTATTCTAGTAACAGTGTAAGTCTTCCGAGATGCATCCCACACCGCATAAGCCGTTGAGCAATGGTTAAATAAGGCACGTACATTTTTGGTCATGGAATTGAGGAGCCATGATTGCACCAAACAGTTGTCTTCATCCCAAGTTTCATAGCTAGGATCATCAATGGCAGGTGCAATTTTTTTACCATTAATGAAACCAGCCATACGACGAGCAGTGATGGCCAAGCGAACACTACGAGACCATGCAGGATAGTTGGACCCATCCAACTTATCAGGAGTAATTTGAGAGTAATCATGAGAGGACCGGAGTGGTGGAGTTGTGGAGTTGCTTTTGGTGGAGTCGATCTTAGAGGAGTCGGCAGTGGAGTTGGTGGTGTCTTCCATGAGGTAAATAGGTGAAGAGATTGATGCTGGGAAGAGGAAAAGGTGGTGCTGGAAATTGGTACAGGAAAGAGGTAAAGAGATGCAGCGGAAGATAGCTTAGAATTTCAGCAAACAAGAGCACAATTTTCAGCAAAGTGTAGAGGCAAGGCAAGGGTAGATGTAGGAGCAATACAGCAGCAAAGTATGAGCAAGGGTAAGTAGAGATTAGGCAAGGATAAGGTTATGCAGAGGCAACCAAAATCGATTGCTCTGATACCATGTCAAACTTTCCAGGTCAACGGGCCGAGGGCCCACTCCAACAACACCAGCCTGCCCCGCTTAACCACCTGACAATCCTCAGGTGTGGGGTTTTATCACAAAAGGCCTCGGTATTAGTTAGAGTGGGGTATTTCTATTTAAACCACTATTTTTCCTTCCCTCTATCCGATGTGGGACAATTGGTTTCCAACAACTTGGTCTTTCAATCTCCTCAACCAGCTCTTATTATGGGAAAATTGTTGGATGGCTTTGGGTTAGTTGCTTATGCTCTTGTACTAATTTTATGCCTTGATGAAGACCAACTACATTGCTACGCAAAAGTAGACATCAGCAGCAGCTGTGAGTTGTTTCAGGGGACTTGGGTTTATGATGATTCTACCTATCCACTCTATGACACCTCCAGCTGCCCTTTTATTGAGAGCGAGTTTGACTGCCAGAAAAATGGACGGCCGGACAACCAATATCTCAAATATAGATGGCAGCCTGACGGTTGTGCATTGCCAAGGTAACATTAATCATATGTTTTCAAACTTGTATAAATTATAATGCAAAGCTTCCATTTTTCGACGTGGAATGAGTCTCTCTTAATAATATACAGACCGCATACCGACACATAACTACATTTTGTATACGTACTTCGAAACAAACATGATTGGCAGTGACACCCATTATTGTATTAGTACTTGTAAAGGACTTGGCACTTATTTCATATTTTGCAATATATGGTGTGCAGATTCAGTGGTGAGGACCTCTTGAGGAGGTTAAAGGGGAAGAAGCTACTATTCGTAGGGGATTCTCTAAGCCTCAACCAGTGGCAGTCACTAACATGCATGTTGCATGCTGCGGTTCCTCAAAACAATTATACCATAACAAGGAAGGGAGGCCTCTCTACGTTTTTTATGCCTGTGAGTTTACACCAATTAAGTTATACTTTTTTAACAAGATATATCTAATATGGGCATGTTATATATTTCAATTACTAATTATATATTAAGCACTAATTGGGCAATTATATATTGATCAATAGATAAATCACCCCTTGGGGTTTTGCAGGATTATGATGTTTCTGTTTTGTTATCGCGCAATGCGTTTCTGGTGGATCTAGTGAGAACAGAGGCAGGCATGGTTCTAAGGCTTGACTCCATTACAAATGGCAATGATTGGAAGGGATACGACTTGCTCGTCTTCAATACCTGGCATTGGTGGCTTCATAAAGGAAGCCGACAACCTTGAGAACCCCAAATCACAATCATTCTGCACTGCAATTCGCAAGTTTATAATCACAAACCCCAAAGAGCATTAATATATATTTTCATATTTAAAAATATGTTACTTCCATCATTCGACTAATATATTGTAGATTGTCTTATGATGATTTCAGATGGGACTACATTGAATCAGGAGGACAGATACTGAAGGATATGGACCGCTTGGCTGCTTTTAAGGAAGGATTAACTACTTGGTCCAAGTGGGTGGATTCTAATGTTGATGCTAACAACACCAAAGTTTTCTTTCAAGGCATTTCTCCTACCCATTACAAGTATGTCATGATTGCCTCTTTTATCAAAGAAAGACAGCGATTTTAATTTGAGACCTCTATGCCATTTTTGGTACATCAGTAGACCAAGAGCTAATCGGCCTTCTAACTATATATTTATATAATCGTCTCTGAAAACTGATTACATATTTTATTATTATTTGCCTATTTTATTAAATATGCATATTATTGGTGGAGCAGTGGAAAAGAATGGGACGATCCAAATTCAGCAACATGCAGTGGACAAACGCAACCTGTGACTGGTAGAACATACCCAGCAGGTTCACCACCAGCAGCAACTGTGGTCAACGATGTGTTGACTTCCATGTCATCCCCAGTAACCTTGCTGGACATAACTCTATTGTCGCAGTTGAGAAAAGATGGGCACCCTTCTATTTACGGCAATGGTGGAAGAACGGGAAACGATTGCAGCCACTGGTGCCTTGCCGGTGTTCCTGATACCTGGAATCAACTTTTTTATGCAACTCTTGTGACCAGTGACTAAAAACGAATTTTGATTTCAACTTTAGATTTTGTGGTATATAGACCTTTAATTCTATTCACACCCAATGTTTTTCTCATTTCACGCTCAAGAAATTATAGCACCTTTTTTGTTCACTTATGATAGGATTGGAGCATGTATAATTACTTTAATTTTTCGTTTCTTGGATTTTTGAAAGAAAAGCATAAAAGAAATTATAATTTGAACAATTTGCAAGAAGTACAATACAAACTTGTGTTTCTTGGATTGGAGCTGCCGACAATTGTTGCAAAGACTATTTACTTATTTCTATATTTTTTCTTGCATATGACAAGATTTGAAACTACTAGATAAAGAGGATCCAATTTCTCATACTTGAGCTAATGATGATCGACCAAGACAATTTTATTACTTGCTACCATTTTTTTTTTCTTTTCACAATCAAGTTAATTTTGAAAGCCGAAATTAAGAGTTGTTTGAGAAACAGTAATGCTAGACACATTGGATTGACCACATTATGTTATGTACAGTACAGTTTATACATGACACCCACTACTAAAAAAAACCTCTTGCGCGACCAAACTTTGCGCGACCAAACAAAATTCGTCGCTCAAAGTGACTTTGCGCGACAAATATAATCATCGTCGCTCAAAGTCTTACGCGACTCAATTTTGCTCAACGAAAAACAAATCGTTCGCACAAAGTCACTTTCCCGACAAAACTTTGCGCGACGACAAAAAATCGTCGCGTGAAAGTACCTTTGCGCGACGAATACTCAAAATTCGGTGCAAAATTGTTTTGGCGACGAATAATGATTCGTCTCGCAAAGTATTTACAAAAATAAATAAATAATTAATTATTTTTAAAAAAATTTGGATGCCTTTGCGCGACGAAATAATAATCTTTCGTCTCGCAAAAGTCTTTACTAAAATTAAAATTAAAAATTAAAAAAAAATTGGATGACTTTGCGCGACGAAATAATAATCTTCGTCTCGCAAAGTCTATACAAAAATAAATAAAATAAAAAATTTATTTTGTTAGAAAAATATATTATTGTAGTTCGGATTGGGTTTTTGTTAGAAAATATATATTTTAAATTGAATTACTAAATTGGTTCATTGTATTCATATAGGGTCAAGAAATGTAGCTGTAAAAAATCATCAAAATCGAAATTGAAATAACCGTTAAATCGTGATTTTTCATTTATAACCGTCGAAAAGTTTTGTCGTATTACTTGATCTTTGAATGTTTATTTTTTCCGAATTTTTGGCGTATATGATCTCGAAGTATAAACAAACAAGTTTGACGGTTTGATCGTTGAAACTAATTTTGTAGAATGCGTATGCCATCAAAACAATATATGCACTAACAATTAAGAGTTTATAAACTTTCATTTAATACAATATAAGATTTTGTAGTATCCACTAGTGTAAATATTTTCAATTGAAGATCAAATTGAGTCATTGTATTCATATAGGGTCAAGGAGTGTAGCTGTAAAAAATCACGAAAATTAGAGTTGAAATAACCGTTAAATCGTAATTTTCGTTTATAACCGTCGAAAAGTTTTGTCCTATTACTTAATCTCTGAATGTTTATTTTTTCCGATTTTTGGCGTATATGATCTCGAAGTGTAAACAAACAAATTTGACGGTTGGATCGTTGAAATTAGTTTCGATAGAATGCGTATGCCATGAAAACAATATATTCACTAACAAATAAGAGTTTATTTATACTTTTATTAAATATAACATAAGATTTTGTGGTATCTACTAGTGTAAATATTTTAAATTGACGATCGAATGCAATCATTGTATTCATATAGGTCAAGGAGTGTAGCTATAAAAAAATCATGAAAAAATCAGAGTTGAAATAACCGTTAAATCGTGATTTTTCCGTTTATAACCGTCGAAAAGTTTTGTCCTATTACTTAATCTCTGAATGTTTATTTTTTCCGATTTTTGGCGTATATGATCTCGAAGTGTAAACAAACAAATTTGACGGTTAGATCGTTGAAACTAGTTTCGTGGAATGCGTATGCCATGAAAACAATATATTCACTAACAATGGGATTTAAAAAAAAAAATTCACTTTGCCACGACCAATATATAATTATTCGTCGCGAAAGTATATATCCTAAAAATTTGGCGGGCACCAAAAATGGGATTTTTTTAAAAAAATTTACTTTGCGCGACCAATATCTAAATATTCGTCGCGCAAAGTATTTTTTAAAAATTTGGCGGGCACAAAAATGGGATTTTTAAAATAAATAAAAAATTTCGACTTTGCGCGACCAAATTATAATTATTCGTGACGCAAAGTATATATCCGAAAAATTTGCGGGCACCAAAAATGGGATTTTTTTTTAAAAATTCGACTTTGCGCGACCAATATATAAATATTCGTCGCGCAAAAGTATGGGCGACCAGGAATTCGTCTCGCAAAACAGAAAATTTGGCGGGCACCGAAAATGGGAATTTTTTTTAAAATTTTTTAAAACACTTTGCCCGACCAATATATTGTTTCGTCGCGCAAAGTGATACGTTCTTTAAAAGCAAAATAAGTCCTCCACCATTTTCTCAATGTCTTCTAAATCCTACCATTTCTCTCTTTCCCACTCCCCAAATCCTACAATTTCTCTCACACTCACTCATCTCACTTAATCTCTCATCTCTCTCTCTCTCTCTCTCACTCACTCTCTCATCTCTCTTTTCATCATCTCTCACTCTCACTCACTCTCTCATCTCTCTCTCACTATCTTCTCTAATTCTGGGTTTATGCCAATTATTTGTCATTATTTTATGTTATTGTTTTGTTATTTGACAATATTTGTTTTTTTTTTGTAGGGAATTGTTGAGGCTTTGATGGCTAAAGTTGAGGATTTGATATAAGAGGCTTGTAGATTTTATTATTGTACTTTGTTAATTTAAGTGTACATTTTGAATATTATGTATATTGGATAATTTGACCACTATTTTTCTTATGTAATTTTATTTTGAATATGTCAATTTAAATTAAAGTAATTAAGAAAAATAAAATCATACAATTAAATTAAAAAAATTAATATAATGAAATTGATATAAGAGAAATAATAAAAAAAATGTCAAAAACCTTGCGCAACAAAATATTTCGTCGCGCAAACTATTAAATTAGTTTATTTTAGTTTAAAATTTTCAAAAAACAAAAATTAAAAAAAATGAATATTTCGTCGCTCAAACCTTTTGCGCGACATTAGCTTCCGTCGCGCAAAGGAGATATTACGTTCGCGCAAAGTATATAATATTCGTCGTGGAAAGTAATTAAATATTCGTCTCGCAAAGTTGTTATTGTCCGTTGCGCAAAGTTTTCAAGATTCGTCGCGCAAAGTTGTTATTTTCGTCGTGGCAAAGTCGTCATGATTCGTCGCGCAAGTGGTTATCCTTCGTCGCGCAAAGTGGCTTTGTGCGACGAAGAATTTGCGTCGCACATACCCTTTCTCCACGAGTTTTGCGCGACAGAACTTGCGACGACCAAAATTTTGTCGCACAAACTTTGCTCGACAAAATTTCCTTTTGCCGCGACCAAAAATCATTCGTTCACGCAAAGTGTTTTTTGTAATAGTGACCACATGTAATTTAAGTTTTTTTTTAATATTTATTTTAAATCAAAGAATAAAAAAACCTAATTAGCTTCATACGGCCCTATTAATTGAATTCAATTAAAATAATAAAACTTAAATTATATGTGATCTTATTAATTGAGATTCCCACATCAGCCGCCACACATAATGTTGTCAATTTAGTGTGTTCTAGGATGCATGACAATAAATATAAAATGGTAGGAAAATGAGATGGTCAGAAATTCAACTTTGCGCGTGACCATCACTAGAAAACGTCCAAACAACAGCTATACCAATATAAAAGGACAAGAAATTGGAAAAAAGGTGTCTTTGTTGTCTCTCCAAGTGAAGCCAATGAAGCAATTAAAACAAACGCCCCACCTTACAAACTCAAACGTCCACCATGTGCACAGCTATCTATAGAGTTTTCTGGGTCTTTCACTCTCCACAAATTTCTCAATTTCTCTGTCAATAAATTATGGGGAAAATGTTGCATGACTTTGGCTTGGTTGCTTATGCTCTTCTGCTAGTTCTATGCCTTCATGAAGACCAATTACATTGCTATGCAAAACTACTTGCGACCAGCTGTGACTTGTTTCATGGGAGTTGGGTTCTTGATAAAAGCTATCCACTTTACTACACCTCCAGCTGCCCTTTCATTGAGAAAGAGTTTGACTGCCAAAACAATGGACGGCCTGACGATCAGTATCTCAAATATAGATGGAAGCCTGACGCTTGTGCATTGCCAAGGTAACAATTCATGTGACTTTTTCTCTCTCTACTTTCTTCTCATATAGTAGCAAAGTTTGCCTGCTTTGTTGGAAAAACATGCTTATATATCCATGTCCGAGATTTAAATCATCTAGTTGAAAACTGAAATGAAATGATTTCTGAAACGTTGTTCATTAATTATATGCCTCTGTTTGGATATGAAGGAATTAAAATTGCATATAATTCTAATTAAAATGACAGAATTTAAATCTCCATCATTTAAATTTCTGACAATTAATAATTTCAGTATTTTTATTTATGTATGTCGAATTTTGGAAAAAAGACAAGTATTTGTATAAGGGGTAATGTTTTCTTATCACAATGACGTCCCATTAAATTTGAAACATTATTTTGCCTAATTAATAGTTTGAATTAACTGTCTGACAACATATATATGTCTCGACAAATATGAAATATTTTTGCCTACCATTTAACCTTGTCGTATCCTCACCACCCTTTTAATATTTTACATACGTCAATAGGCATAAACCATAGTTAACTTTTTACTTTGTATTTATTGAACCATGATAATGCATATGGATATGTGTTAAATATTGAGAATGATGATGAGGATACACCTTTGAGTTAAAGGAGTGAGCAAAAATATTCTCGACAAATATAACATTTTCTAGTATATAATTAAGTAGGTTGTCGTTGACTTTTATATTCAGCAGCTAGCAAGCATCGGAGACAAATAATTGATTCAGAAAGTAAGCTTGTACACACATATATGAGTTTAGAAACATACACTACGCGACACAAATACAAATATCTAATAATAATGTCATGCACCGACACATTACACACTTCAGACAAATGCATATACAGATATCATTTTGCAATATATGCATATAGAGGCTTTTATATAGTAAAGATGTCCTTATTTTTCCTGATCAGGAAATCAATGATTGAACCTGATCACTTTTTTAATTCTCTTACAAATTAAAGATTATCCAACTTTTTCATTTCTGTTTTATTTAATGATTGTTTTTTTAAACACATTTTAGATTACTAAAAGACTTCCGATTTGGATGATTTTTGGCATGAATAATCTAAAATATGAACGGTCTGATCGTTAAAATATATTGTTATGTAATCCTAAGAAGGATGTGTACACTTTTCTTGCAATAAGACATCCTTAACATAGAAAAACTCTATATGCGGTGCAGATTCAATGGTCGGGACCTGTTGAAGAGGTTAAAGGGAGAAGATACTATTCGTAGGGGACTCTCTAAGCCTCAACCAATGGCAATCACTAACATGCATGTTGCATGCTGCAGTGCCCCAAACCAACTATGCCCTAACAAGGAAAGCCGACATCTCTGCGTTTTCTTGGCCTGTGAGTTTTTCTGATAATCATTATAAATAATGCTACTCTTACTACATTTGTATATTATATTCCCATATCATCTTATATGACGAGATGATGTACATCCATATCAAATAGAATTAATTTAATATTTCTTATATTTTATGATTTATTGACACTTTTTAATTAATGTGACCTTGCAACTCCATCTTCATATAAGGTGGTATAGAATACGGTATACAAATATGGTAAGAATAACATTACGTAATTATAATTAATTAGAGACATTTCACCAACTATGAGTCCCACTTTCTAACAAAATGTGGATGATTAGTCTTATTAATTAGTATATGAGGACAAAATTATATACTCTTTTGGATGACCGTGAGTCTTTATAAGGAGGAGAACATGTTCATCTTGAAATTAACCTTAAATTATTAGGTGTAGGGCCCAGTGAATATATAATCTTATTATTAGGCACACTTTGGATTTTGTAGGATTATGATGTTTCAATTAGGTTATCTCGCAATGCATTTCTGGTGGACCTAGTGGATACAAAGGAAGGCAGGGTTCTAAAGCTGGACTCTATTGAAAACGGCAACACATGGAAAGGATACGACGTGCTTATCTTCAATACTTGGCATTGGTGGCTCCACAAAGGAAGCAAACAACCGTACGTGAAACATAAACCACACAAAACACAATTATTTGCACTGCAATACGCAATTATATTTTCCTTAAGAAATAAAAGTTATTATTATAATATAGAGCTTGCTAGAGCGGATATGCTATTCATTTCTTGCCCAAGTTCAAATCCCCCACTTTATAATTTAGATTGGTTTTGAAAGTAACTATCACTTGTATAAATATATATATACATAAATTCTCTTATGCGGACCTGGACGTTATTATTGTGCGGACGTAATGTATTTTGTACTACCACTCTATGTTTTCCTACCTATTTACAATAGAATTTGGCACGATAATAACGTGCGGACCTTAAGATCCTAAGAATAACTGTATATATATATAATTAGTAATTAGAAGCCTTAATTTGCATGCATTAATTAATTATGTTGTCTTATGAGTTTCAGATGGGACTACATAGAAGCAGGAGGTAAGATAGTGAAGGATATGGACCGTTTGGATGCTTTTAGAGAGGGATTAACTACTTGGTCCAGTGGGTGGACTCTAATGTTGATGCTGCCAACACCAAAGTTTTCTTTCAAGGCATTTCTCCAACTCATTACATGTACGATTTCCTCTTTTAACCCTCAAATTAACCTTAGTCTTATTCAAATTCTTTGTCATTTCACCATATAGGATATGGAAAATTTTCATTTGACTTATTGCAATTTTACTAGTTCTAGTTGAACTTTTCAATAACTATATTATTTATACAATCTAAAAGAACTCGGGTTCTTTGTAAATTGAAAAGGTAAAGTATATCAATTATGTCCTTATTAAGTTTAACTTTTTAGTACAAGTGATAGTCTAAACTCCAGGGAGAGGATTTCTCACACACACAACTAATGCCATTGGGATTCAAACCTGAGACCTCTAGTTTGCAAGTGAAGACTTTTTTCATCCTGGGCTACCCTCCCTTATTAAGTTTAATATTTATAAAAATATGGTTAACTTAGTAATTTAATCACACACTTTTCTTCTTCTCTAACTTCCATCTATTATTTAAACTAGTCATATATTTAATCAAATACAGTGTAAGCTTTAATCAATTTAATTACATAGCAAAATTGCCAACGAGGTCTAGCCTAGGGAAAAATGTTATTGACTTGCTATTGCAACTTAATAGTGTGTGTGAGAACCCCATGTTATAGTTTAGATTATCACTTGTATTAAAAACAAAATTATTAGATAGCCAAATTATTGCATCTATCATATCATGCATACACATGTTATATATTCTTACTATTATTCTCCCTAAATCCGGAAATATTTAATTAACAAATATTATTTTGCGAATATATTGTTACTGGTGGAGCAGAGGAAAAGAATGGGACCAGTCAGAGTCAGCAACTTGCAAAGGACAAAATCAACCTGTAAGTGGTTCAAAATACCCAGGAGGATCACCAGCAGCAGCAACTGTGGTCAACCAAGTGTTGACTGCCATGTCATCCCCAGTAACTTTGCTGGACATAACATTGCTATCGGAACTGAGGAAAGATGGGCACCCATCTGCATATGGTTTGGGTGGAGATAAAGGGGAAACGATTGCAGTCACTGGTGCCTTGCTGGTGTCCCTGACACCTGGAATGAACTTTTTTATGCAAGTCTGGCTGAGAATTATTTAGAATGGGAAACAAATACATAAATGTATAAATTACTTGGCTACAAATGAAGTGGGTGGTAGCCTCTATTCTATCTCGTTTATTTCAAACTAATTAATTCATCTAAAAGAACAATTCAACTTTGTTTCTTTATTTCAAGGTTTTGGAATTTCTCGTTTTCTGATTTTGAAAATTTTGGGTCACATCAAACAAAGAAGATACTTGTTTTCTGTGATCATAATTTTAGCATCGATTAGTATCTAGAATAGAAATCAACAAACTTAACCAAACAATGTAACCAATTAAATAAGAAGATCAAGGAGTTAACGTGGTTCGGAAATTGTTAATGTATGAATTTTGAGTATTTCCTTTTGGCTTCCCTTGACAATTTTGCAATAGGATTTTTATTGTTTTTATCAAGCTCAAGTTTAGATTAAGAATAGCTTCTCTAGGTGTTCTTAACTATCAACTATCCTATGGAGGTTCAAGCAAATTGACAAAGGTAAATTTGCATTGCATTACATTGCATTTTCCAACTTCTGAAGATTATGACTAGTCAACCTCTGCCTCAGTAGGAATTCAGCTCACTGTTCCAAGCTGCATCCTACCCATATGTTTTTGTCTTTCCTCAAATTCCCAGCTGTCATTGGACGTTTCTAACCTAAGGAATTTGGTGTAAATACCTCTATATTCCTTTTGGGGCCGTCACTTTTGTAGGCAAGTTTTTGAAAGTTCTTTGGAAACTTTTGCTTCTCCCTCAAAAGCCATCTTCATATTTTTCATCTTTGAGTTTTCCAAATTGTTTCTTTTTGAAAACTGCATTTGAAAAATGAAAATCTGGATCTAGCTAATTAAAACACTCTCTCATTTATATCTAGGGTCAGATTCAAGATTGATTTCTTCAAGAGTATGGTTTCTTGAAGAAATTGGTCATTCTCCTTTGAATCCAAATTTGGTTTCGGAATTTCAGTTGGAGCTTGCAAGCTAGTGCCATGGAGGAATGAGCTGAAGAAGGAGCTGCCATTTCCATGAAGAACTAAGCTTCAAGCTTTGCTCAAGTTGGAGAAGAAGATTGCACAAAGGAGGTATAGCTCATCTTCCTAAATAGATCTAGGTTTTGCTTGAGCTTGCTTGTATTCCTTTGTCAAGAATCTTTTTCTACTTAGTGGATGTCTGGTTGGTTGATGACCTCCAACTTTTCCCAATAGTGGGTTTCTGGGTGAACAAAATCTGGTTTGCATATCTTGTAATTTTTCTGGGTTTTTGTTCTTGGTAGTTGACTAGTCATCATGATCTGCGTTTGATATTTATTGATTATAATGTTTTTTCACACACTTCCACCATAGTTGTTGCTAGCAAGGGGATGCCTAGATTGACGGGTCCTTTAGATGCCTAGGTTGTCACTAGTACTTTTCTAGGGTTGCATGTACATTGTAGCATACCTTGTGTGCATTCTTGTTTGTGGTTGTGTTTGTGTGATTTAAATTTACCCCTCATCACCTAAGTGCCAATTTCAATTGGTATCAGAGCACCAGCTCTTAATATAAATAGAGAGATCTTTTGGGTGCTAATTGGTATTAGGTGTGTAAGCATAAAAATGGATCAAATTGCTCCTTGCATTCATGATGTGCTTGCTTTGTTTGTTAAGAAATATAGAAGGGTTGTCAAAGATAAAACTGAAGTCACTGGAATTGTCAAATTCCTCCTAGTTTGTTTAAATTTGTGTCTCAAGAAAATTTTCTTGAGGAGAGGAATTTTTTGGATTCTTATGGCCTTAGGGAGGACAAAAGTTTGAAGGGTATTGTAAAGTGCTATACATGTGGTGGTGTTGGACACATTGATGTGGAATGTGCAAATAACCACATAAAGAGTCTAAAGTGAGACAAGAGTCAATTAATGCACGATGGAGTGATAATGATAATGATGTTTCTCCAAAGTATATCACTTCATCTTATGAAGAGGCAAATAATTTTGCCCTTGTTGCTTCTGTTCATAACTCTAGCCTTGTTAGAGTTCATGTAGTTGATGAAGGACAATATGATTCAGGAAATGAATCTGTGTCTAGAGATGATAGGCAGGATGACCAATTCTTACAGGGAACATTGTGGAAATTATGATATGCTTTTTAATGAAACTGTAATTTCAAAAAACATAATCACATGCTAAAACAAAAGATCAAAGAACTTGATGAATTGAATGAAACTCTCAAAATGGCCAAAAAGAAGTTGAGTGATATCTTGTATGAGAATGAAGTTGACATGTATGAATTGTATCATAAAGCTAGCAGTCTTGAAAAAGAAAATTCTGTTTTGATTGAGAAGTTGAATATGCTTGAAAATGACAAATACTTGTTTCTTCATAGACTAACTTTGTTTGAGTTTGACAAGTCATTAGTTGAGCATGAAAATGTAGTCGTGCATGATAATTTTGTGGTTGAAAATTCTATTTTGCAACGCATGTTATTTGAGAAAGACATTGAGTTGCAAAACTTGTTTGAGATGGTAAAATCACTTGAAAACGACACGGTTAAACAATTGGAATCTTTTGATGCTTTACAATTTGAAAATATAAGATTGGAACATGAACTTGAGTTGGAAAAAGAAAAGATTCAAGGTTTAACCATTGGTGCTGGAAGATTGATAAATGCTCAATTTGAAAAAATTGTTTGGTGATAAGAGAGGTTTAGGATACATAGATGAGTCTTCTACACCTTCATCATTTGAGACAATCTTTGTCAAAGATGTGTCAACTCAAGAAGCTCCAAAATTTGTTCATGGTCTCAACTTGGGTTTTGATTCCAGTGAATATTGTTTGTAAGGGAAAGTTGTCTCCTCCACCATCCAAATTTGTGCCTACTTGCCACCATTGTGGTGTGAAAGGACACATTTAACCTAGGTGTCAAATCCTTAGGATTAGTCTCAGATTTCAAAGAAAGTGAGTTTAAGACTCATTTGTCATCTTTTAAAGGGTATGAGCTGTAAGTCTATGGTTTGTACAAGAGATAAACACTCTTCATTTGAAAATTTGGTTTCCAACAACCAAAAAGGTTCATTCCTACATGCCATCAGTGTGGCACATTAGGACACATTAGACCAAAGTGTTTTGAGCTTAGGAATTTTGAGCAAAAGCCTTTTGTTCATTTGAAGAAAGTAAATGATGACTCACTTCAAACTCAAGTGAATGATCTTCTTTATAAAGCTCTCAAAATTTCTAAGGTGATCTCTTTACCTCATAAAGTTTCAAAAGTGATGCAAGTTTGGATAAGAAGGAAGACCATGTTCTTCCTCATGTTGGTGACTAGTTTCTTTATCTTATGTATCTTGACCGGTCTCTTGTTTGTGCGTGCTTCATGAGGTCTAGATACATTGTCATGCATATGCACTTTACTTGTTCTTTTGTTTCATTTTTTTTATGTGGTCATTTCATGCATCTCTTTCAATCATCTCTCTCAGTGCTTTGAACCATTGGGTGATCAACACAATTTCATGTTCTTTTGAACTTGTTCACATTTATCTTGTTGGTCTTGTCTATACCTTTCTCTTTGATGATAAGGAATACATCCTAGTCATTGTAGATGACTTCTTTGGGTTTACATGGGTCTTATTCTTGAGTGATAAGTTTGAGATTTTTTTTATTTTTATTTTTTCAAAAAATTCAAATATGTGTGTCACTTTCTCATATCGAAAAGTTGACTAGTCATCTGCCAATAATTAGTGTTCCAACATAACCATGAGACTAGTTTGGGATATTCTTTTATGTTGGCAATAACCTTGCTGTTTGGCATTGTGAGAAATATAATTATGATTTTTTTGTCCATAGCAAAGGCTGAATTCTTTTGGATGAAACATATGTTGGATGACTATGCTTTTCAACAATCATTATTTCTCATCTATTTTGGTCTCATAGTTTCACTTTGGATATCATGTTCATTCAAACTTCATGATGTGTGAGATCCTGGAGATGTTTGACGAATTGACTTAAGGTATTTTCTTACATAGGAGAACTTGGTGAAAAACAATGACTTGAAATTTGTGCATATTGAGAAGCAACTAGCTATTTTTTAACCGCTAGATACTTTGAAGGTATTGATTTCCTTCAAAGATCTATTGGGTTGTGCAAAATGGATTAACTTGTGTTTTCAATTTCGTGTGCTTATAATATGAATCTCCATTTTGTTTGTGTTTAAAAAAAAAAAGTTGCATGTAAGCATTTGCTTTCTTCTCTCCAAATGCATGATTCTTATGAGTGGGAGCCTTTTCATGATGTTGTAGGTGTGAAAGAGTTGTCCCCATTCTTGTCTACAATTTTGAGCTTTTTTGTTGAATATACTTGTGTTGCATGATATGCTTTGAGCTATCTATAAAGTGTCTAAGATCACTTGCAGTTGTCTTTCTACCTTGATCTTTTGATCCATTTGAAAATCAAAATGCAAATAAGATGTTGGAGTAAAAGCCTTGGAAAAGCATTGTCCACAAATATAGAAAAAGCATTTTCGGACAAAGCAAGTGTGTTGTACTTCATTTTTCTCAAAGGTAAAAGCGCTTGGAAGAGCATTGTACACCAACAAATAGAAAAAGCAATGTACAAGCAAGTGTGCTATGCCTTTCTTAAATATTGATAAATGTCGAGTTTTGGATCACATTTCTTGGTTGGGTTTATGCCTTGATTTCTAGAACTTATATTAGATTTGATGCTTAGAAAGTCTCATGCAACTCTTGGAAATCATTATTGAAGCTCATATTGAATTAGACATTCTTTCCCAAAATCTTTACTCTATGCTTCATGAGAGGTTCTAACTAATGTGTCTATTTATTTTGGGAATTGAGTGCATAGATTGCTTTGGCATGTCAATCTTTGTAGTTCAACTATTTCTCATTTGTGTTTTTCCAAATAACCTAAGCACATGTTTTGGAGATGCATGTTATTCTATTGCATGATGTTTTTCTAATTCAAATTCTAGTTGCTTCTATCTCAATATGACTTATTATGCTTGGATATCTCTTTGTATGCTATACTTTGAGTCAATGTGTGCATGCTGGTTTTCCTGAAATCATTTATTTTTCGCATGACTAGTCATCCAATCTTGTATTCTTTGTGTCTCATTGATGCATTATTGGTTGCATTTTGGTTGTGTCATTTGTGTGCTTAAGGGGACTCAACACTTTATGTCATTTGAGCTTCTTTCTTCTTGATGTGTTATGGACTGTTTTGAGTCTTATTGTATGCATAGTGTGCATACTTTGGTGTTGTTGACTACTTGGTAGTCTCTCATGTATCTCTTTGGCTGTGATAGTCCATACTTTGCTTCAATGAAGCTTTTTCATTGTCATGTCATGATTGTAGTTTGTCATGGGTTTGGTCACACAATTGAGAAATCTGTGAGTTTGCTTGTCTAAGTAATTTTGGAGATTGCTTTTTGAGCCCATATGACAAGTCATATATACTAGCCATTGGTCACTAGTATTGACTTGGTCTTAAGGTATTTAGTCTTTCTTGGATTTGACCCATGTTACCACATGTGACCTGGTTGTCTGTGGGTCTCTTGTGGTTCCTTAACTCACTTTTGAGTAGACTTCTGTGGATGTTGTTGCTTTATGCAACTCAAATGATGATTGTTTTGGCTAATCTCATGTTTTTGAATTTATAAGTCTATTGCACTTTGTGATTTTTCCATTAAAGGGAGCTTGTCATTTACTTATCCTTGGGAATACTTTGTTATGTTGTGAACTACTTACATCTTGTTAGGATTGCTCTTCTTAAGTTTCACATCCTTCTTGGTGTCCAAGGTTTTGTACAATGTTTTTACCCTGGAATGTCTTCTTTATTGTGTAGAGTTGCTTGTCAGAATAATGAGATTTCGGTATGTCCTATGACCGAGTCATCTTAATAAGCTGTTTCCACATTCAATGATTTAGCCTAACATAATTCTTGAAATCCTTATGAGTCTGCTTGTGCTATATGAGTTTTGGATTGTTGGCTAATCTATTTTGTTGGGGGAGTTTCTTTGAGATGCATGTGTTTTGGTAACATTTTTGCTGGTTGTTTTTATCATTTTCATACATCAATCTTGCCTTCCTAAGCCTTATCTCGATTGATTTGCTCTCTTTTGTTATTGGCTGTGTCTATGAGGTTGTTGGTCTTTTGATGCCACCTCAAATTTAGACATGCGTGTAGTCCGTTTCACTAGTCCACTCTCTTCTTCTAATGCTTTGTGAAAAGTTATGTTGTGTTTTTTTGAACAATCTAGAGACTTATGTCTTGTGTTCTTTCTCACATTCCTCAATTTTGAGCAAAAATTTAGGGTTCATCTTGCTTGGTGCTTTCTTCAAATTTGACAATGATTGATGCCTTAAATTTGGAAATCTCCTGGTGCTCGCTTCGATTTTGCACTATGGTGTGTAAAGAAAAATTCATTGGTTGTCCCTTGTTTTGATAATTATGTTGCTTGAACTCTGTCTTTTGGGGGAGTTTCTTATGTGTAATGTGTACACATTGAAATTAAATTCAGCCACTTAATTTTAATTACTTTGGGTATGATTCCTTGCAACTTGTGCTCCAGTTCTTATTCTCTCAGCCTGATGCACTTTTGTGTTTGTTGGCTATTTATGGAGAGTTTGATGGGTTAGTACGTCAAAGGTTAATTCATTTATGTTATATTATACTCAAGGGGAGTATGTTTTCTAATGGGCGCTTTGATTTAGGGGGAGTTTCTTTTTGTGTAATGTCCACACATTTGAATTCAATTCCATTCACATGATTCTCATTGCTTTGGCTATAATTCTTTGCATCTTGTGCTACGTTTCATATTTTCTTTAGCCTAATGCTCTTTTGTGATTGTTGACCTTAGGGGAGTAGATTTCTTTTATTTATAAATGAAAGGTCTTATGCATTGTAACTTGCATCCTCTGCATCTCTATCTCTTGTTCACCTCCCGCTTCTATCGCATTTAGGGGAGCATTTTTGGACTCCTTCGGGTGGTATATTTTGTAATCACATTGTGGGGATCCTTTTTATTTTGGGTAGTCTTTGCACTTGGAAAGGGGGAGTGTTTTGTACTGTTTTGAAGAAGTGTTATTTCTGTAATCATCATGTGCTATGTGCTTGTAACTTTGTTCAAATCAGATTATGTACTTTGTGTCTAATCCACTGTGTGCTGATTCTGCATATTTGCCTTTTTGCACTTTCCTTATCAACAAGGGGAAAACACTAACCCCCCTTATTGCATATATTGCATATTGCTTAAAATTAAAATTTCTGTGATATAATATGCTTGTCTTGTGCTTGGAGTTTGGTTGCTGTTTTGCAGGTACTTCATTTCATCATCTCCTTAGGTTTGGTTTTGGGTTGAGTGTTTTTAGAGAGTGTGTTGTCAAGGAAAGCCAAAAAGGGGGAGATTGTTAATGTATGAATTTTGAGTATTTCTTTTGGCTTCCCTTGACAATTTTGCAATAGGATTTTTATTGTTTTTATCAAGCTGAAATTTAGATTAAGAATAGCTTCTCTAGGTGTTCTTAACTATCAACTATCCTATGGAGGTTCAAGCAAATTGACAAAGGTAAATTTGCATTGCATTACATTGCATTTTCCAACTTCTGAAGATTATGACTAGTCAACCTCTGCCTCAAGGAGGAACCTCAGCTCATTGTTCCAGCTGGATCCTACCCATATGTTTTTGTCTTCCTCTGCAAAATTCCCAGCTGTCATTGGACGTTTCTAACCTAAGGGAATTTGGTGTAAATACCTCTATATTCCTTTTTGGGGCCGTCACTTTTTGTAGGCAAGTTTTTGGAAGTTTCTTTGAAACTTTTGCTTCTTCTTCAAGAGCCATTTTCATATTTTTCATCTTTGAGTTTTCCAAATTGTTTCTTTTTGAAAACTGCATTTGAAAAATGAAAATTCTTGATATAGCTAATTAAAACACTCTCTCATTTATATCTAGGTTCAGATTCAAGATTGATTTCTTCAAGAGTATGGTTTCTTGAAGAAATTGGTCATTCTCCTTTGAATCCAATTTGGTTTCCATTCTCAGTTGGAGCTTGCAGCTAGTGCCATGGGATGACGAGTTGTAAGAAGGAGCTGCCATTGCCATGAAGAACTAAGCTTCAAGCTTTGCTAAGTTGGAGAAGAAGATTGCACAAAGGAGGTATAGCTCATCTTCTTAAATAGATCTAGGTTTTGCTTGAGCTTGCTTGTATTCCTTTGTAAGAATCTTTTTCTACTTAGTCGATGCCTGGTTGGTTGATGACCTTCAGTTTTTCCCAATGGTGGTTTTCTGGGTGAACAAAATCCTGGTTTGCATATTGTAAATTTTTTGGGTTTTTGTCTCTTGGTAGTTGACTAGTCATCATTATCTGATGTTTGATATTTACTTGATTATAATGTTTTTCACACACTTCCACCATAGTTGTTGCTAGCACATGGGATGCCTAGATTAAGGGTCCTTCTAGTGCCTAGGTTGTCACTAGTACTTTTCTAGGGTTGGAGGTACATTGTAGCATGCCTTGTGTGCATTCTTGTTTGTGGTTGTGTTTGTGTGATTTAAATTTACCCCCTCATCACCTAAGTGCCAATTTAGAAATGTACTTTCGTCCATAGGACATCAATATCAAAATAACCACTAGAAGCGGTTTTGGCATGGTGCAAGTGGCACCAGTGCACAGAGCCCTGAATTTTTTTTTTACTTTATATTAATATTATAAAAAGTGTATATTAACTCCAGCGCGTAGCACAATGAAACAAAAGTTTATTTGGTGAAGCCGTTTTAACGTAGTTTGAACGCATATTCATTGGTACAAAGCCCAAATTTAAAGTTGAGAATGATGTTATTCTAAAGATCCAACTAAACTAACATTATATATCACACCCAAAAAAAAAAAAAAACATGTACTTTCTTTCACTCGAAAAAAAAAACCAAAAATAGGCTCTAGTGGACGTTTAGGGTTTAAGCCTTAAAATCTCAGGACTGGCCCTAAAATAACAGGTACAAAAATTGATATATCTTTAGCAAGCCAATGCCCAGGGCTTGATGTCAGAACCAGTACTGACACCCACTCACTCACACATTTATATCCCTCTCACTCTCACTTGGTGTGGAATACTTAATTATATTCTTGAGGTAGATCACCTCACTTTTCAAATGAAATCAAATGATGAGAATAATGCTCCTTATATATAGGCATGGCAATGATTAATTTGGGTGGCTTAATTAATCGTCACTTATTATCACTTGACATTGAAATTTGTAAATACAATACAAATGAATAAATGTTGTGTTCTGGTAGGTGGTTGCATAAGAGGCATAAATACCTTGATGATTTTATCCTTTTAATTCCAAGTTTTTGTTTTTATAATTTCAAGGTTATTTGTGAACTATAATGATGTTACAACTTTCTATATATAGGGTTTAGGGTTTAGGGTTTATAAAAAGAAACAGAAACTTAAAATTACTAAACAAAAACAAGTAAAGAGAAATGATCAAATGCTCCCCCTTGAGCGTATGAGTCAGCAGGGATGCATTTGGAGGTCGCGAACTTCTCCCACTACTCCACACTCCCCATTCTTATGATTGAGGTTGCCATCTCTCTCCATTTTTATTAAGCTCGTCATAAATTGCTTAAAACAAACATAGAAAACTTGAAACAGAATTAAAAGATTAGAAAATATAAACTAAAATGGAAAGGAAAATCAACACACATCCAATTTCATTCTTCAAAGTAACAAGTATCAAAGTAAATCAAACTAGCTTATGGAGTTCGTTCTTTCTCAAATATGATTATCCATATGGTGTGTGGTTTAATCAGTATTCAGAAAAAGAATTTAGCTATGATGTTTAGTCTAAATACAAATTCCGAACCCATTAAGAACAAGAAGAACAATACCCATGAAGCATTACAAGAGCAGGCTTATTGGACCTCCGAATTTGCAACCCAAAAGTTAATTGATAACATAATTGATCACGAAACAAGCAATGAAGCAAAAAACAATTTGTATGTTCCTTCTGACTAGCAGTGGTGTCTAATTATTAAAAGAAACGCGTTTTTAAGAAATAAAAATTAATTATGCGTCATATATTATAAAAGAAACGCGTGTTTAAGAAATAAAAATTAATTATGCGTCATATATTAATTGGATTATAAACGCGTAATAGCAATAATCCTAGTGAAATATCTCTATACTCACTACATGTTCTTTATATTCAATAATTTTTCTAATTATATGTAGGGCAATACTTAAATGCAAACTTTCGGTGCACCTCATTATCCATTATGTTGTGATTAACGAATCTTCACAATACACATGTCAGTAAACGAAACCGTTTATTTTCAAAAAATCGTTTAAATATCATGTCTGTAAAAGAATAAAAAAAATCAAAAAATTTGAAGATCATTTAGTAATTCATATGTATATAAATAAATAAAAATTAATGATTTTGATAACAATTAAGATCCTCATGATGAAATGTCCATTTAATTGGCACATATAGATGACTAAAGGATGTCCAATTCGATTGATTTTTTATTTTATTTTATAGAAATGATATGTGATTTGTTTCGCCCACTACAGATCCCATACTACCGCAATAAATGACAATCCATATGGTGTGTGGCTCTACGCTTAAAATATTACATTTAAAATGTAGGCCGCACGCTGTACACTAAAATATTTTCTTTAAAACGTCTAGCCGCTCGGCTATACTCTTCAAAATATATTTTACTAGCCTGTGAGAATAATTGCTATAACTAGATACTCTACAATGCAATGCTTCTCAGTATCATAGCTCATCCTTTGGCGGCTAGGTGGGGAACTTTAATTTTGCTGCAGTGTGAGGCATGAACCAGTCCTCATATATGAACCTGAAACGAAGGAAAGAACTTAGAAACATCATTCAAACAAAATGAAAAACTAAATATAAAACGTAGAAGTGTAATAAAATTGAACCATCCTTAGCAATCCAAAAAGAAGAAATAAATAATGAAAGAATGTGTCTGCATATTGTGGTATAGATAAATGAATGATTCAATAATATGAAAGTGCAGTTTAGTTGGGTTTTAGAAAAAACTCTTACCATGTGTTTGGCAAAAGGAAAAAAAAAGACGGAGTTGAAAAAATTGGGATTTCACCGATGGAAGGGAAATCATGCGTTGGCAAAATCTACTAGGGATTTGGCAAATCACGTGGGGGAAATATGGAGGGATTTCCCAATCCAAAATCCCAAGTTCAAATCCTCTCTTAATTGGTGGAATTGTGCAAACTTCCAAGAGCGGGGGAAATTGCTTCTGCTGCCGCAAAAAATACACCTTATATCAATTTTTAACAAGAGTGGGAGAAGAAGGCCATCCATCTAAGTTTTGACAGGTGAGCTTTCAATATAGTTGCAATTTTTTTTATTTTTTGTTGATATTATTGATGGGTATTCAATTTAATGGGTTTGATGATCTATCTCTACTCTCTTTTTGTTATCTGATTCTTTATCTAATGGGTTTGATCGGGCTCTGTTGTATTTCTATATCTTCTGGTTTCTTTTTGAAACCAATTTCAAACCCAAAAAACAGAAGTTAATCATCTTTTTTTACCTGATAGAGAGTGTTTGGTTTTCAGATTTTGCCATCTCTCATCTTTCAATCTAAGACTCTGTGTTGCTCCAATAAAGGTATAGTCTCAACCTATGCTTGCTTTCAATCTGTGTTGTTCCAATAAAGGATAGAAATTATTGTTTTCTGCACTTTCTGGCTCTGTTTGACTAACTTTTGGGTTTAAAGAGAATTTGTTTCTGAGGTTTGTCAAACCAGTGGAAAAAGGGTATAAATTTAGAAGTCTATTCAGTCTCTCTCTCTCTCTCTCATGTTATGTTATATTTCCTAGTTGTAGTTGTTGCACATCAATCTTAATCTGATATAATTTTTCATCGTAACTGTTTATCATTCATTTTTTGTTATTCGATTGAACCTTTGGATTGTGTAAAAGCTGGAAGATATATAACAAATATAATCTGTTTTAATTTTATTTCCGTGTATTGGCAGGTATTCTTTTTGGTAGTAAAATGTTGTTTAAAATGAAGTTATGAATATACAAATGTAGTAATGGAGTATTTTAAAATGTTTCTTCAGGATGTTGTGTTCTGGTTTGCTATCTTTAATATTCAGTGGTTGTCCTACATCATATGTTCTTCCTATTTGTTTCAGCATCTTGCATTTTAAATAAAAGAACCTGTTGTTCTATGTTCTTTTTTCTTATTGACAAACTGTTCTTCCTATAATTCCCACTTGTTGCATTTTACCGTTAATTTCCCTTTTTTTATTCTATGGTTTTTTTGATATCCTTTTACAATTTTCAATTGCATGCTTTAGGTTAATCCAACTTTGGCTGAAGAGTCAAATGCATGCGTCTTTTCTCAACTCATAGAAGCTGCCAAGTTCAAAGAATGAAGGGGATTCTTGATCTTGTTTTACTCGTTCTTATATTTGTGTTGACTTTCAAAGGGGAGACAGATGGTTTTATTCTCTACGAATTTCAATTTTAAAATTCCTTCTGTGATAATCCAACAGGGGAAGTCTGCTTTCCGTCATTTCTAAATTCTAAATACAATATCCAAACATGAAATTTGGAATTGACGTAATTTCAAATGTTGTCATTACAAATTCGTCATTTACAAATTCTATGAAAATTAGAATTCCTTCGTCCAAACGCACCATTAATCAAATTGAAAGGTCTACTAAAATATCTAAAAATTCTATCGGCTATACCCGTTGAATATATTCGAATATTTAAAGTTATAGCCGCACGGCTGTACTCTGAAAATATTATATTTAAGTTTTGGATATTTTAAAACGTATAGCCGACCGGCTATACATATGAATATATTCGAATATTTTAAAAGTATAGCCGATCGGCTTACTCTGAAAATACTATATTTAAAGGGTATAACCGGCTATACTTTTTGAATATATTTGAATATTTAAAAGTATATCTGCAAGGAGATAGCCGCGCTGATACTCTCTGGATATATTCGAATATTTGAAAAGTATAGCGGCTCGGCTATACGCTTTAATGTATATGATTTTAAAGTGCAGCCAGCTTTCTTCTGTTTCTATTCAATTGGGAGTTTCTGAGGAAATTCGAAGTCTTTGGGAAATGGGTTTTCGTGATTTTGATGTTAATCGAAAACCCATTAATTGATGGGATTTTGACTTTGAAGTGATTGGATTGGGTCTAAGGGCCTCTCATGGGGAGATTTCTTGGCGGGTTTGTGTTGCCTCTGCTGCTGCTAACAGGTATTTAAATGAAAATCCCTTTTGTTAATTGTTTTAATAACCATGTTATTGTAGTAACAGGATTATTTCAAGTGACTTGACCAGCTGGTCTAGTTAATTGCAACTCAAAAATTTAGCATGCATTTGGATTGGGTGCTGATTTCCTTGTTGGGTTTTCTTCAGTTATGTTTTTATGGTAATTTAGATAAGCTAAGCTTGTGTATTGTGTCTATTGCATATACAGTCTCATACTGTCTCCATTATCATCAACCATAATGTATAGTCTGAATTATCATTTGATATGGTTATGGAGAAATTCTGGACGCAGAAAACTTACTTATAGATACTGACAACACATGCGTGCTTAGTAACTGAGGTAAATGTGATAGCATGATTCTGCATTAGTTTTTCTTTTGTTTGTTGTCAAAATGCTAAGTGCATGCTATATGGATGATGCTAAGTGCATGCTATATGGATGATGCCAGTGCAACTTGCCATTGCAATGTTCCTTCTGCATAACAGCCTTGGTGCAGCAGTGATCGCATCTGTAGTAGGAATCATGTGTGTTCTTGTGTTTTATGTGCTGGGCATGAAACGTAACAACAGGTTCCAATCTAATGTGATGAAGTGTCGGGATTCAAGAATGAAGGCAACAAATGAGATGCTTAACAACATCCTTGTGATCAAATTCCAGGCTTGGGAGGAGCACTTTAATAAGAGAATTCAGGCTTTCTGAGAGTCGGAGTTTAGCTGGCTGACCAAGTTCATGTGCTCAATCTCTGCCAATGTTGTGGTTATGTGGTGCACCCCAATCTTTATATCAACTCTCACATTTGGCACTGCACTTATTGGGTGTTCCGGCTCATGCCGGGACATTGTTCACAACCACAAGCATTTTCAACATTTTGCTGGATCCCATCAGGACCTTCCCACAATCTATGATTTCAATTTCTCAAGCTATGATATCTCTTGGGAGGTTGGACCATTATATGATGAGTAGGGAATTGGTGGAGATGAGCGGAGAGAGACGAGGGCTGTGATAGTAGAACTGCTGTGGAGGTTAAAAATGGCATGTTTAGCTGCGATGATGAAAGCAAAGAAGAGGATTTGAATGTCAATAAAGGGGAGCTAACGGCTATTGTAGGGACAGTGGGATCTGGAAAGTCTTCCCCTTCTAGCCTCAATTCTTGGTGAGATGCACAAGTTATCCGGAAAGGTATGATTTGATACCATTAAACCCTTTTCTAGATGTCTATTATGACATAAAATCCCTCCACTGAACCATAAGTTTAAAACCAGGTCATAACTCACTCAAAAAGCTTCAGTTTAATCAAGTACTTGTTGATTAATAAACTTTTCGAATAACAGGTACGAGTTTGTGGAACAACTGCCTATGTTGCTCAAACATCATGGATTCAAATGGAACTACTGAAGAAAGTATATTATTTGGTTCGCCAATGGACAGAGATAGATACCAGGAAGTTATCAGGGTTTGCTGCTTGGAGAAGGACTTGGAATGATGGAGTTTGGAGATCAAACTGAGAGGAGAGTGTGGCATCAACTTAAGTGGTGGCCAGAAACAGAGGATACAACTTGCTAGGGCTGTATATCAAAATTGTGACATATATCTTCTTGATGATGTTTTCAGCGCTGTTGATGCTCGTACTGGATCAGAACTATTTACATTGCATTAGATTTTCTACTACATTTGATAGTAAATAAATGATTTACTTTTGATTCCACAGTGATTGAACATTCAAACTTGTTCTTAAGATAGTGGTTTGAACACTTTTTTACTTTCACAGTCTAAATGTGCTAGGATAGTATAAAAACATTACAAAGTGACACTCATTGAATTTGATTTGTATGCATAATGTTCTACTGATCATGATTTATACTTCTCTACAGGAATGTGTGAGGGGAGTGCTTAAAAAAAAAGAACGGTTTTACTTCGTAACTCATCAAGTTGACTTCTAGCATAATGTTGATCTTATTTTGGTAAGATTATAATTGCAATTTGGCATATGTATCCCTCCTACTTATATATTTATTTAAACTTATTACCTCCAAATAATATGAGTCATAAAGATGGGATGATAGTCAGCTGGAGTGCTAATGATTTGCTGAATTCTGGCCTGGATTACGAAGAGCTGGTGCACTGCCATGAAACCTCCATGGAACTAGTAGAAATGAGCACCACTATTCCCAGCAAAAGTTCCCCCAGTCCTCAAATATCTCCTCAACTCTCTTCAAACCACCAAAGCCAATGGTGGAAACAACTCTTTGGACCAACCAAAGTCTGATAACGGGACTTCTAAACTCATCAAAGAAGAGGAAGAAAGAAACAAGCAAAGTGAGCTTGTATGTTTACAAAGTTCGTGAGTTCAATTATTTCGCCTTTTCTTTTTCTGTTTAAGCATTAGTTTTTGTCATAGTTGATGAGAGATCCTATTCTCTCTGTTAATATTAGTTGTATACGTTGTCTTCTTTGCTAACTGATGAGAATTTTTCACCCACCAGGCATCAAACTGATAAGACAAATATCGATCAATTTCTTCCCTTCATTTTGGTTATGACCATTGCCATGTACATCGCTGTGCTTTGCAGTCTTTATTGTTGTATGCCAAAATTCCTGGCCAACAGTATTCTTGCTGATTCCACTTATTTGGCTTAATATCTGGTACAGGTATGTCGTTCTTTTATCATGCTGTTGATATTTATCAGTGGAGGGGCTATTAATGCTAACATACCAAACATAAAAAGAAGTAAAAGAATTAAATTAAGGGAAATAAATAAAGTAAGCAATAGAAATAAATTATTTGAATTAATTAAGTTTTTTTAAAAATTTAAAATATTATTTAATATAAAGAGGGGCAGAAAGGTCGTAGAGTTTCGAGAAAGGATTTAGGGGCTTCCAACTTGTCCGTACGTGGCCTACGTCGATTGCGAGTTTCGTAGACGTGCGGCAGTGGGGAGCTCCGGGAATTCCCACAAAGAGAGTGTCTGAAAAGGCAAAAAGGACGTGATGGAATATTTTTAAAATCTTACTGTAGCTGCTACAGTACAGCATTTCCTGTTTTCTACTTCTTCTTCCTCCTTCCTTCCCTCCCTCTGCGCGCGACCCCCCTCCCCTGGCACTGTTCATCCGAGAACAGTTTTGGGCCGCCACCACCACATCCGCAGAAAGTGGACCCAACTCAAATGACCAGGCCACCATCCTCTTCCACCCAGCCAGGTCCCACCAGGAATCGCTGTATTTTCGCCAGAATATGGGGAGATGTTTCACGGTTTTACCCAGGAAAAAACACAGAGCTCGTTTGAGTCATTGCAGGGCACCAATCTTGCGAAATTGGTATGTTTTACTAACCTCTTGACGTGCTCTAGCTGATGGTTGGGTCGGAGTTGTGAAATTTCTGATTTATGGTAGTTAATCAAGCGATTGAAAAATATCCCGATTTGGACCTTCATTTCAGCCACTTCCGGTCAGCTTTTAGCAGTATGCCCAGGGAGGGGCAAAATCGCTAGGAGTAATTGTATCCCACAATCCAAGTTTGAGGGCGAGATGTTAAGTTTTGGGCGAGTGGTTATCGCTTTGGACGCCAGCGTGCTGTCGACGCGTGAGCATGGGCACTGTAGCAGAGACATTTCTAAGCCGATACGTCTTGGTCATTGGCGCGGGCGCGTCAGAATTTGCCAAACTCGTCAATAGCATTTGCGGCAGACGATTTTAAATATTGTGTGTGAATTTGAGGGTTCGAATGCTTGGAACAATTACATCGCTTAGAATTAATATATGTCATCTTGGCATTCCTCCTAGGATTGTGTCAGATTTCACGGGTCGTGATAAAAGCCCAATCTACAGAATTCAATAAGTTAAAGTTTGTATTTTTAAATATAAGTCGTACAATAGATTAGTGATTAAAGGGTACAAATAAGACCAACCTTGAAGGATAAGTTTATAAACCTTTGTGAACCCTTAGGATATTTCAGAATTCGTAAAATGGAGGTGATAGGGCCACAAGACCAAGTTAGCCAAACTTGGAAAGTTGGCGCTCTCGTTGACCGTTTCAGTCTTGCAGAGGTAACTTCACACTTCGAAAAAGTGTTAGGATAACATTTTATTAACGAGTTTTTAATTGTTATTTGAGTTATTTGGATTATATTAGGAGTATGAGCTTGTTTATAATATCTTATGGGATTCTTGAATATTATTTGATAATAGAAATTATGAAATGAAGATCATATGGGATACTTGATTTGTAGAGTTGTGAAAGTGAGTTCTTCAGAGGCTCGTTATGATTACTTAGGAAGAGATGGGCATTGCTTTCAAATCAATGGCATGGTTTTAAGATGGAAATGTTATGCATATGAATTAAATGCTTTATTGAAATGCACTTTATATTTAATAGTGGAAATTATTATTTTGTAGAGTATTTGTCCTGTTATAGAGAATTCCAAATATCTATCAGTGTCATGGAGTTTATATATATAATATTTGAGAACACTTCTCTTAGTTACTTCCCGGTTTATAGGGTTTTATGTTTGTGAGTCATTTGTATTCCTATAGATATGTACTTTGTTTTGGGAAAATTGGACTAATTTAATATTATTTATATAATATTTATATAAGGATTAAGAACTACGAGGGATCGTACGTCCCTAAGACTCGGATGATGATATTTGGAAGAGTGCATATGGACAATGGGATACATGGAAATGGATATATGGATATGTTTTCAATCACTATCTCACACACAGTACCGGTTTTCGGCGGCGTGTGGGCTTATTTGGTCATAAATCCGGATTATCAGATGCCAAAAGTATGAGATATGGTATGGATATTGGCAAAACCGGGGCATGCCTTAAACGGGTGTGGTCTGAGATTTAAATTAGGTAGTGTAACGCGTCAGCAATTAGCGCGTACGGGTCTTTGATTCTTCGTAGATAATCCTCCAAGTTAAGGTGTCATCCCCCAGTTGGACGACTCATCCTCAGCCACCGTGGACGTTTGAAGGGATCAGTGTGAGCTAGTCAACGATCCACTCTCACATCTTTTAACCCAGGGTACATGATGTTCGACATGAGATGTCCCTAAGACTGGATCCTGATCCATGGAAATTATGGATATGGTCTCGGATCTGGCGGAACCAGGGGCATACCTCGGCGGGGTGTCGTATTAGACCATTAATTGGGTGGTCTGCGCGTCTGGTTTGCAGACGTACGGGTCTTGATTCTTCGTACAATTACGGCTTCAGTGGTGGTCGGGGGGTGGACGGCTCGTCCCTAGCCACATGGACTTTTAAAGGCAGGAATAGTGTGAGCTCCTGGGCGTAGGATTCCAATCTTTCCCCCTGGTACATGATAATGGTGAGAGGTGGGTGTATGTTGCAGATATTATATCTATATATATAAATATATAATTATTTACTTATTGTTATACATATTACATATATGTATATGTGGTTTAACCTAGGTTAAGAGATTTGTGAGCCTGTACGTGTATAAACGTATAAGCCCTGGTTTTGGGCGGTGTTGTTTGGCGCCATACGCCTTGGATAGGGTATGGTTGCGGGTTAAACTCTAAAAGGGGAATAATTGGATGATGTGTTTAATGTACATACGCATTAAATTGGGTATGCATTAAAAATTCACTGCTTAGAAGGAAGAAATTGAAGATGTGCTCATTGTGTTTTTGTTGGAATTGGGATTGTGTTAGTACTGGAATGTATAGATGGTCTATAAGGTAATAGATTGTTTATTTTAAAGAGTTGTCAATAAGGATTAAGTGAAGTCGTGTGACTAAATCCCTTGTTACAAGGGTAGATAAAGTGGGTCTAGGCAGGGTCAAGGGAAGTATTAATGTGTTTAACATATTTGTTTCGAATTATTCGTATGTGATTGTTGAATGGAATTCGGTTTGAGACTGTGGTGTTTGTAAAGTTGTTTGAAGACTTTAAGTACATGGTTTATGTAGTAATTGACTCGAGAATATTGTTGTTCATACTTCAGAATTCTCGAAGGCCGGAGGCCGATTATATGAATTGCATGAAATTATATTGTGAGTGCTGCACTGGGGTGTGAACTGGGAATTTTGTGGTTGAAATTTGGGAAATGTCCAATTTCAGGGAATTCTTACCGAAATTTCCGCGGAGGTCTCGTGGCCTTCTCCTTTTCGGTAAAGGGCTCGATTTTTGTAAGTGGGCCCGACATGGAGTGTAAGATGTCGAGATTTTTTCAGGGCTCGTCTAAAGTTCAGAGGAATTCGGGCCGGTCCTGTCAATAATGTTGCAATGAATGTGTTCTTGTTTTACCAAATGTGTGTTAGACAGGGAATGAATATTATTAGTACTATGATCTTTGTCATGAATACTATTGGTCAATCCAACTCTTGTTAAGACAGATAATATACATGTTTTGTACTGGAGCACCCCTATGCAGATATATGAAT